>OZ004705.1:117937167-118537167 GCA_963924515.1 Vespertilio murinus
CCCAATCCAGGGCACCTGCCCTGAGGTGGAGAAGACCTGGGCGCATCCTTCATGCCCCGCCCCAAGAACCCTCCCCTGCCCCCCCTTGGCAAGCCCCGCTGGGTCCCCATCCTCTGAGCAGTCTCAGCCTCAGGAACCCTGCGTCCCCGCCCACCGACCCCTTGGGCTCTTCCAGGTCCCTGGGCTGGGGAAGCTGCCCAGCCCCGGTCCAAAAACTCGGAGTAAGGAGTCGTCAGCTAAAGAGCGCCCTGCACCCGCCCCTCCTTCTCTAGGACCCGGACGCTGGCGAGGACCCTTGAGTCCGGTCCCAGCGCCGCCCTTCCCCAGCTCCCCCTTCCCGCCACCTCCCAAGCCGGCCCAGAGCACCCTGGTCCCGTTCTGATTCAAAGGGGCCCTGACAGCTCCTGACCCAGGTAGCGCCCCCTGTCGTCCTCACCCCCAAGTTTGCGCAGGAAGCCCTCTCTCCGCCGGGCGGGTCACGCCCTCTGGCCCCTGAAGTGCGCGCAGCGCGGCGCGCTCCCCTCGCTGGAGCTGGAGCAGCGGACTTCCCTGTCTGTCTGTCCGTCCCACACTCGCCCCCACCCCGCCATGCGCGGCCGCGTGGTCCCCGCGTCTATCGCTGCCTCCACCCTTTTGGAGAAATGCCCCCTGCGTGTTCCTGGCCGGGGCCGGGGGATGCCCTGCCGCCCTCTGCCCGCCACCCGCGCTCCCCTGCCCGGGTCTCCCCGCCGCACCCCGCCGGCCGCGCTCTTCCCTGACCCGGATCAGCGAGTCCAGCGCCGGGCCGTCCAGGCACGTGAAGTTCCGCAGCAGCGCCCACTTGTCGCGCTTGAACCTGGCCTCGGAGGCCCGCGCCGCGGGGCTCTCCAGCATCCAGAACACGCCGGTGCCCAGGCCCAGGTAGGCCAGGTAGGCGAGGAGCAGGAGCACCGTGCCCGGCAGCGCGCAGCACTGGGCCCTGCCCCCGGAGGCTGCCCGGGCTCGCCGCCGCCGACAACACATGGTGGGACAGACGGGGCGGCCGGCCCGGGGAGCCATGGACCGGGATCCAGGTGGCGAGGAAGGGCCCTCGCTCTGCTGGCCAACCGCTGCTGGGCCCAGTTTTCTCAGCGGAGGAGGCGGCGTGCTGGACAGCGGGCCCCACCCCGCCCCGGATCCAATCCCAGGACAAAAAGAGGCCCCAGCTGTGGCATCTGGCCCCGCCTCGAACGTGTAGGGAGTGCCCACCCCCAGCCCAGCTCAGGGAGCGGGGGAGGGCTGCTGGGTGGTGCGGGCCTGAGAAGGAAGGGCCCAGAGCCCTCGGTGGGAGGGACTTTGGGAGACCAGACGCAGGAGGAAGAGAAGACAGAAGCCACGTTTATTTTCTGATGGCCCCTGGATCCGGGACCATCTCCAAGGACTGCTGCCGTCAAGTCCTCCCTGGCTCTCTCACACCCTCCTCCTTCCCTCTGTGCATCCACAGAGGAGGGTCGGCTGGTCCGCGCTGTCCATGAGCCGAGGAGGCAGAGGGGCCTGTCAGTGAGTGGGCTGTCCACTCCCTGCTTCTGAGGAGGCCCGTACTCCCTCCCCTGGCTAGGATGGAGGGAGGGTCCTGGTGGTCAGGGGTCCCAGGGGTCCTTGACTTCAACAGGAAGTCCGGGGATGTAATCTGGGTGGCGCTGCTGTAGATGCTGCCCTGGGTGTCCCACCGAGGGCCTCCTCTGCTTCCCAGCCAAGCCTCGTCCCGACCCGAGGTCCGGCCACTGGGGGCGGGGTCCTGGGGTGAGGTTTGCAGTCCCGGTGAGCGGGGCCTGGGAAGGACTGGTCTCAGCCTCTCCCCTCCTCTGGCCAGAGGTGTGGCCGTCCGTCCGTCCGGCAGGAGAAAGGCCAGGCCGAAGAGCTGGTTCCCAGGGGAGGCCGTGCCTCCGCGGAGCTCAGTTCGTGGAAGTCTCCTGGGATCTGCTGACTCTGCGTGTTCCCAGGGAAATATGTTTGGAAATGCTCTTAAGAAGACAGGAGCCCAGAGTGGGTGATGGGGTCAAGGGGTGCCCTGGGGGAGGGCCAGGGGAGACCATTCCCAGGAAAGTGGGCGGGACACCCCGACCTCCTAAGCCTTGCTCATGGACAGCTCTAGACTTCCGGGTCAGGGGCCCTGGCGCTTGCCCGGCCCTCAGCGCAGCTCCCTGAGGGCAGATCCTGTCTGCACTGAGATGCCCCAAGACCCCTGCCCTCTCCTTCCCCCTCCCTCCAGCTGTTCCCGTAGGCTCTCGTTTGCTCTCGTCATAGCATTTTGGGCCTTCCACTCGATAAGTGCACTTGGAGGCCAGGGACTTCCCAGAGCCTGACACAGTGCTGACACATCTCGGGGCCAGGACAGTGAGCACTGCGCAGGTCTCCAATGAGGCAGAAGCACAGCCACCCTTTGCTTGCTGTCCTGCAGGCGTCTCTGGGGAGGGGCTGGGAGGAGGGCAGAGGGGGTCTGGCCACAGTGATCCATGTCTGGTCCCCTTTGCGGGGGGGGAAAAGGGCAGGGGCTCCGGGACAATGGCCACCCTCTCGCCTCACACCCATCCGTCATTGATCCTCTCTCCCCACCTCCATTCTGGTACTTTCGGGGATACTTCTCCCTCCTTTCTCTCTCCAGTGAGCTCCTGAGATCAGCCCTGGCTGGGAGAGGAGGAGTGGGGAGGGAAATCCAGAGAACACATGCGCAGGGCGGGGGAAGCTGAGAGGGGCTCCTGGGACCACTGGGGTTGGGGGCTCATGCAGAGGTGGAGATCTTCTGAGGTCTGGGGAGCCCATTGGCCTCGGGAACTCCCCCTTCCTTGAGGCGGAGGCCCCTGCTGAGCAGCCAGAGCTGCGAGCACCTGTGCAGAAGCAGGGGACCCAGTGGGAGGACCAGCGCCAGCCACGCCAGGCCCAGGAGGATCCAGATGGCCGCCAGGCTCCGGTACACCGAGATGTAATGCTTGCTGGGGTCCGTGCCTGGCCGGGAAGGGAACGTGATAAATGCCAGGGGTCTGAGGGCACAGCCACCTACCTCCCTCTTCCCTCCCTCCCCCCCAGGATCCCTTGGGGCCCTGCCAGTCTCCCCATAACAAGGATCAGCAATGGAGGTCTCTGGGGAAAGGATATGGATTCCAGACCAGCAGCTTCTAAGGATGTGAGAGTGCGCAGCAGCCTCAGAAATCATTCATCTCCACAAAACCGGGGGCCATCTGATCCTCAGGGGACACCCCCGCTGACACCTCCCCAACCCCCAATCCCGGTGTCCCTGACCCTGAGGCATGTGAAGGCCTTGTTCTCACCGACAACATAGTCCCCGAAGCCGATGGTGCTGAGGGTGATGAAGGCAAAGTAGAAGCCCTCGCTGAAGCTCCAGCCCTCCACGTGGCTGAAGACCATGGGCGGGAAGACCAGAATGACCAGCGTCCCCAGGATCAGGAACAGAGCCAGGCCCAGGACCTGCAGGACCTGGAGGGAGGGAGGCGGTCCATCTCTGAGTCTACGTGGGAGACCCCAGGACTGTATGGAGGAGAGTGGGGAAAATTTGGGATTGGGAATGGGTCACAGCTCGGTCCCTTTTCTGCTCTGCAGACATTTTTGGTGGGGCCTGGATCTCCATGTCAGGGGAAGATCTGGTCAGAGGGGCTGCATTGGTGGATAAATTGGAATCTAGAGATAATGCCCAGGACTCAGATCTGGGACAGAGGAAATGTCCCAGCTTCCTCCGAACTCTTGTCCTGCTAGTGTGCCTGGCTTTGCAAAGGACTGGCCAGTGGGGTGGGCACTGGGGCATGTCGGGTGGCCTGGAGTTTGTTGGAGGTCTGTGAGGACCATGGAGGTGTGCCATGTTGACCAGCTGTCGGCAGGTGACATCCACCTGTCAGCTCCTTCAGGATGTGTGGCAGCTACAGGGAGGCTGCCCGGTGCCTAACGTCCTGGTCATGCCTGGTCGGCTAGGCTCAGGGGCTGAACATTGGTCTATGAACCAGAAGGTTGTGGTTTGATTCCTGGTCAGGGCACATGCCTGGGTGGCAGGCTCGATCCCCAGTGTGGGGCGTGCAGGAGGCAGCCAATCAATGATTCCCTCTCATCATTGATGTTTCTATCTCTCTCTCCATCTCTCTTCCTCTCTGAAATCAATAAACATATATTTTTTTAAAAATCCCGATCATTTCAGCCTGCTGTGGGACACTTCCGACGGCCTGTACGTGCCCCAGAGCTCCGTGAGGGGCTGGCCAAGTCTGCCCAGCCACGTGGCATTCAACCTCTCCCTCTGTCCAATCCTTTCCTTCCACCAGTGCCTGCCTCATACCTGCTGGCCACACTCCATCAGTCAGTGTTGGCTTCTATGGGATTAACCTGAACCGGATCTGTCACCGCAGGGCTGGAGGGAGGGTGGGGCCTACCTGGGAGCGTCTGGGCTGGTCCTCCCACCTCTCCAGTGTGGTCAGGTGGCCACGCAGCCCTGTGCCCAGGTGGTTGAGGAAGATCACGTTGAGGGGGATGCCCACCAGGGCGTAGAAGACACAGAACACCTGGCCTGCCTCGGTGCTGGGGGCCAGGTTCCCATATCCTGCAGGGAGGAGGAGTGAAGTGTGGGGAAGAGAGCTCAGAACTGCCTCCCCCACAGACTCCAGCAGAGGTGGGTGGTCTTCCGTGGCCGCTGGGGGGAGGAGGGGAAGCTTCCCTGGTCGCGTGGACACTCGTCTCATTCTCTGCTAGGACGCTCCCCATTTATTAGTATAAGACTCCTGCTTGTCTTTCAAGGCCCATCATAAATGACCCTTCCTCTAGGGAGCCCTCCTGACCATCACCCTTCACCCTCCTAGTAGTTCTGATTTCCCACAGTGCTTTGTGTCATTCCTATCTACTTATCTACCCTGCCTGGCACTGCTATTTTTGGTGTTTAACTTATCCCTTCCATTGGATTGGAAGCTCCTTGAGGGCTGAGTCTGGGTCTGATCCAAGTTTGTATGAATCTCCCTCCCTTGTCTCCCATGGCACCAGAGCTCAAAGAAGGCATTGGACCTAATTGGTCTTAATTGAATAGATGGGGTTAGTGAGGGTCTGGGGTTTTCTTGTAGGATTGGAGCAGGTTTCTGGCTGAGGAGGACAGCAGACATGCCCAGTGTCCTGGCCCCTCGGAGCCCCTGGCACAGCACCGGCAGCATGTAGACAGTTCCTGTGCACACAGATGGCTTCCCTCCAACTCCCTGCATCTTGTACCTGAGAGGTTTTTCGGCTGCAAGAGTTCCTTTGGTCCGTGGGCAGGTCCAAGTGCTGGAGAGTTCACACATCCAGGATTCACTCTCAACCCGCCAGGGCAGGAGTAAGGAGACACATTGCCCTGCTTTCTCGCTCCTCACGGGGGCTGCTCCGAGGATGGGCTCCACCTAGCCTCTCAGAGGGTCTGCAGTGAGCCCAGCTGCCCTGCCCGGTGACCTGCTCATTGATGCAAACTTTATTGCCCTTTCTCCTTGTTTCACTTCCTCGTGTCTCCACATCCCAAATGAACCACACTCTTGCCTCAGCATCTGTTTTTGGGGAACCCAAACCTAGACAGGGGGAGCCCTTCTCCCCCGGGCCCTTACCTATGGTAGTGACGACCGTGCCTGCAAAGAAGAAACTGCTGCTGAAGTCCCAGTTGCTGGGGTTGGTGGAGTTGCCTTTGGGGTTCACGCCCTTCACCCAGGCTTCCATGATGACCTGTGGGATGGCAGGGAGAGGGAGCTGATGGAGCCAGCTGGTGCCCAGAACTCAGCAGGTGCTTTCGTGTCACCTCACGTAATGAGGTTCTCAGATAGTCTTGTTTCCTTTGCACAGTCAAGGACACGAAGGCTCAGAGTGGCCACACTGCCCAGGGCTGTGAGTGTGGGCTGGTCGAGGGGCATGGGCCCCAGGAGGCAGAAGGTGCTTAAGGAATGGATGGGGTGGGAGATGCTGTGTGTGGCCAAGAGGGTGAGATGCCAATGGGTCGTTAGGCCAGCGTGAAGGTTTCAGGTGGGATGTTCCTGGAAGGGTTTGCTGGGGAACATGGGGTATGAGGTCCATCAGGAAGTGGGGAGGGAGGTGTTGGAGAAGGGGAGCCTGCTCTTCCAATGGGGCTGATGGTCCTTTGTGTGTCCAGGTGAGCTGGTAGTCTTGCTCTTTGCTGCCCCCTAGTGAGTGCCAGCCCAGGCTACAGGAGAAATTCCACCAGAGGAGGGCAAAGGTCCTGTGTGTGTGTGTGTGTGTGTGTGTGTGTGTGTGTGTGTTTTACAGAACCTGAACCCCTCCCTGCAGGTCAGGCCTGAGCCCCTCTATCTCGGGTCTAGCTCTCTCGGATAGGGCGGGGCTCCCTCCCCACTCCCTTCCCCTGTAGCTGTGAATTGTGCTGGGGCAGCAGCACAGCCTGGCCACTTGGTTGAGCCTCAAAGACAGGCAGGAGGAGGTGGGGGAGGGGCAGCTCTGGCCCCCAGTTCCTGTGGGAACGTTTCCCTGCTGGCTGGGTGAGGGAGCTCTGGCCAGGGGGAGGTGGTCCCATGAGCCAGGCCGTTAGGCGCCCTGACACAGGCTGTCTGCTTCTTCTCACTTTGGCAGAACTGGCCTCGTTGCATGTGGACTTTGGCCTCCCTGTCTTTCCCACACACCCAGACAGGCCAAGATGGAATATTCTGGAACACATTCCCTTCCCCTTGGGAACATCACTTGCCTTGGACTCAGCTCCCCCGACCCCCTCCGCCCCATTGACGTGCTCCATCCCATTGAGGAAGGGCCATGAAGCCAGAGAGGGTGTTGAGTGGGGCCCTTCTGTCCTTCTCTGAGAACCCATGGTGGCGACGTCAGACAGAGTCCCGTGAACCCGGCCAGGGCCTCCTTCCCTGGACACTGCCTGCGGTTCTGGTGCAGCTTTCCCTTGTGACCAGAACAGTCACGCGTGCTCCAGAACCTCATCCCAGATCTCTCTCTACTTCTCAGCTAGACTCCCCTGGACAATAAAGTCCCTCCTAAGGAGGCTGAGAACATGAGGGATGTCCTGGCTCCCTCAGAGCTGCAGCCAAGCCTGTGGCTCCCCCTCCTTTTGCAGAGCTACCAACCCTTCCCACACCTGGGTTTTGCCTCGAACCCAGGACTGAGGGAGCAGGAGGCTCCAGGGCCTCTCTTGTGGCTCCCCTCTCCTCCCTCACACCTGCCAGAGTCTTGAGAGGCTCCCAAACCCGTTCCAGTCCTGATGTGGGTGCTGTGACCCAGCCCTCACTGGTAGGCAGCGGGGACATGAAGAACGGGCCTGGGCAGGTGTCTCACCTCATAGTCAGCTGCTCTCCATCCTGCGTGGGCATCGGCATGGCCGCCCGCTGGCCCCGCCCTGACTCTGTGGGTCTGGGGCGGTGTGAGCATTGGGGTTCCTGACACGTTCCCAGGTGCTGTCCCAGGTGGTGCTGATGCAGCTGGTTGGGGCCACACATAAGAAATGCTGCACCTCTGTGTCCTGCCCAGCGCTTATGCTAATTTGGGTGGTGAAGAGCAGCCGGCCTGAGTACCAGCTCTGTCTCTACCACTAACTGCGCAACCTTGGCCAACACACGCCACCTCTCCGTGCCGCACATCCCACCTACAGACTGGGGATGGTGATGACGCGAGTGATTACGAGAAGACCCCTGTAAAACCCCGGGCCTCGCACGGTGACCCTGCTCCCCGCTGTGTAAGGCACATTGTAAGTGCTCAGCGAATGCCACCGATCGCAGTGCCGACCAGCTTGTGTGGCTGCTGTGGTCATTTTCTCTGCCTCTTAGTCTTCAGTGCATTTACCTTCCCCAGCAACAAGGCATTTTGCCTTGTTTTCCAGAGAGAGCTTGTTGGGACCCCGGAGTTGGTGCAGGGGAGCAGAAGGGAGTCAGTCAGGCAGGGGTGACCCCCTTCACCATCAGAGATTGCCTCCCATGGGTGCGGTGCGGTTGGGCTCAGTCGCCCTGGCCACTGCTCACCAAGCCCAGCGCCAGGCTCCAGGCTGGGGAGGGCCAGCGTGGCGGCTGCTCCTGACCTTCCTCTGTGCCACCCACCTGCCGCAGCCCGAGTGTGGTCAGCACAGTGGCCACGGGGTTGGGGTGGGGAAGCGCAGAGTGGGGGAGGAGCACATTTGCACAGTCCTGGTAGCACCACGTCCACTTAGGCGGTGCTTCTAGCCTGCTGCTGCAGGTCCGCAGCACGGATGTGCTTGTTCTCCTCACCTTCCAGATGAGGAAATGTGGGGCCAGAGAGGTTAAGTGACTTGCCCCATGTCACAGCGATCCAGATTTAGACCTGGACCCAGGTCTCCCCTGGCTCTGCTCCCACACCCTCTGCTTCCAAACAGGGCATCGGTCGCCAGGTCGTGGCCCTGGACCTACCACAAGAACCCCCCATTCTGCCCACCCTCCCCGGCAGCGTCTCCCCTTCACCTGCACGAACTGCTCCAGGGCCCGCTGGTCCAGGCAGGTGTAGTTCTCCAGGAAGCGCAGCTTCTCAACCTGGAACTGGTCCCGGGACTGAGCCTCCGCCTGCCTCTCCAGCAGCTGGAAGATGGTGGCGCCGAGCAGCAGGTAGCAGACGTAGACCAGCAGCAGCGGCAGCAGCCGGCCGCCCCAGCAGCTGCAGAGCCCGGCGTGGGGCATGGCGCGGCCCGGACTCTGCCAGGGCCGCGGGGCTGGCTTGGGGAGGAGCTGCGGCCAGGGCTGGGGGACCTGCACTCGGCCTCCTGCCGGCCTCGCCCTCCCAGGCACAGGTGTCTGGAGGCTGGGAGTCTGTTTGAACAGCGCGGCTCAGCTTGGATGCACTAAGTGCCACGAGTGCAAACAGGCCTGCCTCCCCCCGCCCGGCCTCTTTTTCCATGAAGAGCAGCAAGACCTCAGATGACAGACCTACGGGGTCCCGCTGAGGTCATCTGCCTGGCCCTCTGCTTGCAGGCTGGTCGGGGTTTCTGGGCCAAATCTGAGGCTCTCCTCACTCTGCCCAGGCCCCCGGGGCCCCCTCGGCAGCCCCCAGCTTCTCAGCCACCACGATTCAAGTCCCCACGCTGAGGAGTTGGGAAGAAATCAGATTGGGTGTGATAAACCTTGTACTCAGTCGCCTTGGCTACCACACGGGGCAGAATTGACCTGCCTATTGGGGGAACCGAGGATGAGTGAACTGGTGGCAAATCAGGGCAAAGCAAATAGACAGCGGCAGTCCCATCAGGAGCGGCACGGGCCGGTGCTCCCAACACCCGGGAGTGTTTGCTCCACGATCTTTGCCGACAGTTGTCCTTGCCTGAAGGCCTTTAGCTGGCTGCCTTCAGAGGACACCCCTTCGCTGAGATACGCGTGTGAAGAAGACGAGGCTGGAGTGTGCCCTGGCTCTGGGTGGGCGGAAGCGGGTGTCTTCTTGCTTACTTTTGTGTGCATTTGTAATAGTTTTATCGACATGCCATTTACATACCATACCATTCACAAACGTAAAGTACGCAGTCAAACGTTTTTTTAACAGCCAGCTTGAGAACATTTTCACCACCTCGAAGAGAAACTCTGGACCTCTTAGCCATCGGTCCCCCTCCCCGAAGCTGCCCCCCTCAGCCTCCGGCAACTGTTCATCTGTTTTCTCTGTGGACTCGCCCATTCCGGACATTTCATACAAATGCAGCCACACAGTGTGTGGCCTTCTGTGTCTGCCTCCTGTTCGCTTAGTGTTGTAACGTTCATCCCCACGGCAGCCTGTCAGAACTCCATCCCTCTTTATGGCCGCGTGATGTTGCGTTGTCTGGCTAGACCAACATTTTGTTTATCCATTTTTCAGCTGAGAGCTATTTGAGTGTGTCTACGTTTGGCCATTATGAGTCACACCGCTATGAATATTCACGTACACGTTTTTATGTGCGCACATGTTTTCAATTCCTTTGGATGTATTCCTAGGAATGGGATTGCTGGGCCATATGGCCACTCCATGTGTCATTTTTTGAGGACCCACCAGACGGTTTCCCAAGGTGGCCGCACCCTTTTGCCTTCCCACGGCAGTGCTCGAGGGTTCTGGCGTCTCCGCTTGTGGTTCTGTAATGAGCTGCGGCAGCAGACGCCCTGTGTTGCCTGTGCAACAGCCTTTGCTTCCTTCCTGGCCCACAGAACCCCACGTTAGGATATGCCAGGGGTCTCGCCATCATAATCATCCTGCTCCTTGCTTGCAGACTGGGGTCCCCTGGAGCAGCCCCGAGGGGGTTGTGCATGAGCAGGCGGTAAGTCAAGGCTGCCTCCACCTGGGGAGCCCTGGCGGGCCCAGCACCTCTCAGTCAGTCCCAAGTGGGGCAGGGAGCTGGGCTCTCCTATCCCCACCCTGGCCAGCCCTTCGGGCACCTCTGGCTCCCACCTGCAGGCGACATGGCCCCAGGAGCTCGTGGACAGTCCACTGAGGAGCCCCAGGTGCAGGCAGGGCCACTGGAAGCAAAAACACATTAACGTGGGGAGAGAGGCTCAGAAATGGGGAGGGGCTCAGAGGACTGACTGTGTCCCTTGCACCCACTTCCCAAGCTCCCTCACAGCTGGGTGGCCATGTGGCCCAGCTCTGGCCAGTTAGGTCTGGGCAGAGTCGGCCAAGGAGGTGGGGGCAGAGGGCTCGGCCTCCGCTGGCCCCTTCCTGTCTCTCCTGAATGCACGGGTGACTGCACCCGCTGCTCGAACCCGTGTCCTTGAGGGAGAGGCCGGGAGTGATGCTCAGACGCTGAGCTCTGCACACACCTGTCTCTAGCTCTTTTCATGTCAGAAACAGAACGCCTTGTGTTTAGGCCACTCTTGGGTTTTCCGGAACATCCCAGTTTTCCGGAACATCCCAGTGGCTCCGCGAGGCTTGGTTTTCTAAGTTTGCGTTGGAAGGAATGGGAGCACTCTCCAGGTAGCTCAAGTAACTGGAATAATTTGTGGTGGGAAGCCAGGAGCAGCCCGGGTTCCGGAACAACTGGGTCTGGACCCTCACTTCTCTCTCCCACCGCTAAGGTGCCTGCCCACTCTCCTCAGCGGGGCCCTTCCCTCCTCCCAGCAGGCGGGCCTCGGGGTGGTGCCAGCTCCCAGGCGCCCCTTCTCTTGGCACCTCTGGACTCAAATCCTCTAGGGGGCAGTGTGTCTGGGAGCACCTTGCCTGTGGGCCGCCTCAGGCTGAGGGTGGCTGTCCCGGGTCAGTTCCCACCTCAGCTGCTTGGCCCCGGCCAGCTGGCACCCCACGTGCAGGTGTCATGTGAAGGGCTATGGGGAGGCAGACACTGGTGCAGGCATTGTCCAGGACAAGCACCTATGGTTCTGTAATGGGAGCGGGGAGGGGGCGAGGGAGGAAGACAGGGGGTGGGGAGGGGGGGTATGACTTACAGAAAATAAAAACAAGGAGAAGACATTTGCTATTTTCAAGCACGCGGACGATGGAGAGAATGGTGGTGGCACAGGGCTCTTCATGGGCTCCGAGGCCAAATCAGAAGGACAAATGTCCCCTTAGGGACATTCCTAGGCTGTGATGAGGGCCGAAGGCAGGCGGGGGCTCCCCCTCAGCACCCCACCTATCCTGTGGTCCAGGTGGGGCCGTGGCTGGGGTGGCAGCCGCCTTCTCTGCAATCCTGCGGGTTCAGGGTCCCCCGAGGCCACCTGGGACCTAAGCTGCCCTGGGCAAGGTCCCCTCACCCTCAGAGCCCCCAGAGCTTCTGGCAGCACCGTGCTGGGTGTGGGCTTCCCTTGGAGGCAGATGCAAGCGGCGGGAGCCACAGCTCACCCTGGACTGGGACTCCTCGTGTCCTGGAGAAATGAGATGACAGTGCTGGCTGTCATCCCGTCACTACAGACTCGCCAGTTCCTGGTCTGAGCAAGGGTTGTCGTTAGCCCAGCAAGGCCGTGTGATAATCAGGTCCTATTTTATTGCCCCGGAGCCGCTCCATATGTGAAGAGTTCTCCGGGTGCCATTCAGGAAGCTTAGCCACTGAGGCCCGGGAAGGGGAGCTCGGGAAGGTCTTAGCAGTCACTGTAGACTGAGAGTCCCCCACAGCACCGGGCACGGCCCACGGGCCACGGTGGCTGTCCTTAGGCGGGAGGAAATGAGGGGCGAGAGCATGCACTCCCCGCCTGGGAGCGCGCGTGGGCCCGAGGACAGCGGTGTCACCTCGGGGTGGAGGGAGGGCGGGTCAGCCACCAGAAGCCCTGCCTCCCTCAGGCCCGGGCACCGAGAGCACCAGGTTCCCTGTGGGTAAAGCACGCCACTCATGTGCAGACTCCGGTAGCTCCCTTCCCCACGGCTTCACGTTCCACAGTGTTAGTTACCCATGGTCACCTGCCACCTAAAAATATCACATGGAAAATCCCAGAAATAAACAATTCATACGTTTTAAATTGGGTGCCATTCTGAGAGGCGTGATGAAATCGGTCACCGCCCCCCTCCGTCCCACGGGGACGTGAATCCTCCCTTGGTCCCACGTCACCAGGCCGTGGCCCACCCGTGAGTCACTTAGCGGCGTGGCCACCTGGGTTATGAGATCGGCTGTCACAGTACTGCAGGGCTTGTGTGCAAGTAGTCCTTCTTTTACTTCATAGTGGCCCCAAAGGGCGAGAGTTTGGACGTGCCCGAGAGAGCCGTGAAATGCTTCCTTTAAGTGGAACGGAGAGTACCTACAGGAAAGAACGTGCATACGGAGGATTCGCACCATCGTGGTATCCCCGTCAGATAAGGGGGCCACACTGTCCCTACTGAGAACCTGCCACGCGCCGGCAAAGTCAGCTCCTCTCTCCACCGCCCCTTCCTCTCTGCGCTCTCCTCTCCCACTCAGGTTTTCAAAGACCAGCGGGGACAGAGGCTTTCTCAGGGGCACTGCTCGCCAGAGGAGGGGGGTCTGCAAACCCGAGGCCACAGAGCCGAAGGACGGTAACAGAATGTGGACTTGGTGTGTGTGTGGGGTCCATGTGAGGTTCCCAAAACACTGCCCCCTCGAGGGAGCCCCCTTTCCCCCCTCCCTTTACTCGTTCAGTTCGCGGGGCTGGAGGCCCTCTGTGCCGGACCTGCCTTAGCTGCTCCTGCTGGCTGTGGCCAGGGGTGCGTGGGGTTAGGGTTGAGGAGTGAGCCTGCAGGGTGTCCTCTCCCTTCCACCGGCCCAGCCCCCTGCCCGACACCCCAACATGGGCACCCCTCGGCTGTGAGCGGCCAGTGGACATAGGTCATGATTTATAATCCCTTTCAGGGAATTATTGCTGCTAATGGGCCACGCTGACTTGTGCTTCCAAGGAGGGAGGGCAAAATCAATTAATGGACAGCCTGCCGCGGCCGGCCTGATGGCAGAGCGTGCCTGACATCTGCAGCGATAAGGGGCTTCCTGAGGCTGAACTAATAAGGAGATTGGAGGGAAAAGAGGAAAAACAAGCCCCGATCAATTTCATGTACAATGGGCAGAGAAGGCAGAGTAAACAGAGCTGCTGGGCCCGGGCCTCGTTCCATCTGGATGAGCCCCGAGATAAGGGAGGGGCAGGCCGCCCCCCCACCGTCCGACATCGGCATTCACTCACGGAGCCACTCAATGTGCACATATCCATGCGAAAGAGAAAGGGCACGCTCCAGCCGGAACCAGGGGAGCAGATAAGGCCCACCTGGCCCCGTGTCCCCCCGGGGAAGGCCAGGGGAGAGGAGCTGGGCTTCAGAGCCTACGGCCCTGACCGAGGGCCTCACGGATGGCACATGGGCCTCCGCCAGGACTCTGAACGCGGAAGTCTGTGCTCGGGGCCTCCCCACAGGGCGGGAGTGAAGGGCGTCCTGTGTGGAGGCAGGGGCGGTCGGTGCACGTCTGCGTGGGTCTTTGACTGTCCTCATGGCCAGAGTACGATGTCGGGGGATGTCCAGCCCAACTGTGCGACCAGCAGAGAGGACAGGGACGCTGAGGCCCGACGGCAGGGAAAGGCTCAAAACCAACCGACTGGCCTTTATTATTCTTGTTTGGAAATGGTTTGGGAGCAGCAAGAGTCCTCCCCGCATGAAACCCCCTCCCGCCCCTGAGTCCAGCGTGTGGCACAGCCAGGGGCTCTGCTTGAAGGCGGCGGACTCACTCTCACCAGCGCAGAGAGCTTGGTGGCAGGAGCCCACCCCGGGTTCTGAAACAGATGCGCTGGCCTGACTGGGCTTAGAGCAGGTCCCCAGGCAAAGTTTGGACACGAGCAGCTCATCGGGAGCAGGCCCCAGACAAAGACCCCAAGGGAGTGGGAAGAGAGGCAGGAGAGGAAGGCAGCCACGCAGGGCATGCTGAGCGGGTGACTGCTGTGGGCTCCTGGGACCTGAGCCCTCTGAAAACCTCTGGATTCCCCTCGGGTAGCAAGGAAGCCAGGCTGTTTGCGGCTCATGAGCCACATGCGGCTCTTTGGCCCCTTGAGTGTGGCTCTTCCACAAAATACCACGTGTGGGCGCTCACGTACAGTGCGATTGAAACTTCGTGGCCCATGTGCAGAAGTCGGTTTTCGGCTCTCAAAAGAAATTTCAATCATTGTACTATTGATATTTGGCTCTGTTGACTGATGAGTTTGCCGACCCCTGGTCTAATCAATGCATGAGCAGATGCTGTCTTGCATCTAACCGTGAGCCACTCAGAGAAGGACATCGGCGCCACTCTGGGGGCCCAGCCTCGAGCAATGCCGCCGAAGGACAGCCCCACCCATCAGCAGGGGTGACTGGCTGGCCAGGCTGTCCCCCTGGAGCCTGGGTGGGCCAAGGAGCACAGCAGAGATATCGCCAGCTCGGCCCCAGCAGAGCAGCTCGGGGGGCACAAGTCCCGGAGCACCTTGGAGCCTCCAGTCACCCCTGTGCGTGAGTTGAAGAGCACCCCGAGGGGAGAAAAGAAAACTGAGACCCACGTGGGGCTGGTCTGGGCAGGGGTGGCCCTAATGGACAACATTGCTGGCCATGAGGGCCTCAGAGGGAGGGGCCCTCCAAGGCATGGCGGAGGGGAGCTCCTTGCCTGGCTTTGATATGGGATTTTGGACTGGAACACGCAGTGTTCCCCTGGGCAGGGTGGTTCCCCGGATTCTTTGTCAGCCGAGGTCAAAGAATGAATCCACGGACGGAAGATGATGTAGCAAAGGTGGAGATTTATTGAAGAGCAGGTCCAGACTCCCATGTGGGGAGGGGAAAGAGTCCCTCTGGCTTTGGAAAAGGCAAACCCAAAAGATATTTCAGAGAAGAGGAGATGATAATAGCATCTCACACCTGGGACCCGAGGGGAGGGGAGCTGGTCTGGAGCAGAGCTGCTTCCTGAGACAAGGAGTTCATGAAAGATGACAGGGGAGGACCTGACCAGCTTTCTGCCTGCTCTTGGCCCCGAGCTCCCTCTCAATGAGCATAAAATTGGCTCAGCCCTGATGGCTGGCACTGAGCCAGAGAAACCCCAAATAAAGGAGCTAGCCCTGGAGAGGGTTGCCGCCTCCCCTCTTGCTGGAAGAGAAGCACCCAGGGCCATACCCAGAGGCCGTGTTTCACACGGGAAACAGCCATTCCCTCCCTCCCACGTTTTACACATACACTGTCAACTTCCGATGTTCGATGTTCGCAGCCAGTCTTTCCACACCTCCTCCGTCTTAAAGCCCTGCTGGCCCCGGAACACGTCATAGAATGAATACTCTCTTCCCTGTATCCTTAGATGACTCCAATCCGCACAGAGCCCTCTTTGCCACGATCCGGGTTCCTCTTCCACTGCTCATCCCCAGGCCTCCTACCATCACAGAGCCCCCAACGGCCATCCTACTCCTGAGCCTCTCTCTTTTGCCTTCCTCACCTGCCCTGGCCCTCACACCCAGACCTGGGACAGTGAGCCCAGGCTCATCCTACTCCACCCCCACTCCTGAGCGCAGGTTCTCTTGTTTGTTGCTTGACTAGCTCCCTAATTAGAATCGTCTAAGCACCAAGGGGGCTGGCACTTTGTCTTGTTACCTCCGACTCATCAGAACTTAGCACGGGGTCGCACATCCTGCTGAAAGAATGGCCGGGTGAGGGGCTCCTGTTCAGAGTTGAGGAACTACAACCGGCACCCTTCTGCCTATGTTTTAAACACATGCCCATTGCATTAAAGAAGTCCCTATGTACTTATCTCTTATCTGTGTCTTCTCCTCACTAGGAGCTATGTTTTACTACGTCTTTGCATGCTGGTAATTTTTTTTTTAATTGGATGCCAGGCATTGTGAATTCTACATTGTTGGGAGCTGAGTATTTTGTATTCTTTGAACTATTTTTGAGTTTTGCTCTGAGACTCAAGAAAATTCCTGGAAGCTTACTGGGAATGCGGGACTCTTCCGAGGCTTGCTCATCTTTAGGCAGCCAGAGCCTTCACACAGGGCCGGTGGGGCCCCGTCTGTATTTTGTATTCAATGGCCCTCGAGTGAGGAGGTTTCTCCACTTGGGCTGTTGGGGGTATGAACTATTCCCAGCTCTATGTTACTGCCTCCTCTTTTCAGGGGCTCTGTTCCCAGTCCTGGGTGATCTTCTCACATGTAGGCATTGGGTAGCAGTTGGCTGAAGACTCAAGAGTACCGACCTCAGATCTCCAGAGAGAGAGAGAGCTCTCTCTGTTGTCTCTATCTCTACAGATATTATCTATCTTCTCTCTCTCTCTCTCTCTCTCTTTCTCTCTCTCTCTATCTCTTTCTCTCTAATCTATTTTTATTGGTCTCAGAGAGGAAGGGAGAGGGAGAGAGAGATAGAAGCATCAATGAAGAGAGAGAATCATTGATCAGGTACCTCCTGCATGCCTCCCACTGGGAATCGAGCCTGCAACCTGGGCATATGCCCTTGACTGGGATCGAACCTGGGACCCTGTAGTCCAGAGGCCAACACTCTATCCACTTTGCCAAACCAGCCAGGGATCTCTATCTCTATCACCCTTCCCCTCTTCCACCTCCCCTCTTCTTACCTCTTTTCTTCCCCCCTCTTCCCCCTCTTCCTTCCCCTTCCTCCCTCCCCCCTCCCCCTCTGGTACACCCTTGCAAATTTAAGCCCCCTTGGCCTCCCTGGTCTGCCAGCTCCATTTCCTCAACCACGAGGCACCACCTGTCTCCCCTCCTGAACTGCAGCCTGGACTCTGCAGGTAGTGAGTTGGGGTGGTCATAGTCACAGGACCTCCTCATTTCATTCTCTTCTTTTGGGTATCAGTGTCCTCTCCTGCCCTTTTCTAACATTTGAAAGCCATGTTTTATATGTGTTGTCTAGTTCTCAGTTGGTACTATGTGCCACTGAACTGGGAGCCAGAGTGAGCAGAGAGAGACTGCACCAAGCTGTGGGGCGACACCAGCTGAGAAGCAGGGGCTCTGGGCTCTGACCCCCACTCACCCACCAAAGAGGAGTCACTGAGTACTGACTCCTGCTGGGGATCCGTGAGCACAAGGCAGACAGGTCCCTGTTGTCAGGGAGCTTTTAGTCCTGTGCGTGGGGGCTGCAGGATATAGAATATAAGCCAATAGAGATGATACATCAGACAGTGATGAAGAAAGTAAAACAGAGTCATGGGTTAAGGGTAACTAGGGGTACTGCTAGTTGGGGTGATCAGGGAAAGCTTCTAAGGAGGGCTTTTGTCACTAACTGGCCACACATCAGCAAGCCAGGGCCTCCCCTTTGCTTCAGTTCCCTGATTATGCAAATGAGGGTGAGGGTTAGGGGAGCCATGGGGCCTGCCCAGCTTTGAGATTTGGGGACCCCTCTTCTCCTGCATGACCCTTTCAGCCGGTCCTGAGAAGAGGGGAATAAACCCTGGGAAGGAGAGAACAAAAGCAGCGGACAAGCACTTTTATTCTGCGAGCTTCGTTTCCAGGCGCCATTCCTCCACCGTCCATTCATGCTCCCTGCCCACAGCCCCACCCGCCGCCCCCTAAGGGTCGGCCCACCCTCCTCAGGCACCTCACCAGGAGTCAGGGCCTGGAGTGTGGGAGCCTCACTGAGACAAGACCTGGGGGAAGTGGGAGTTGCGGCTCAAATCCTGCAGCGCCCCAGGGCGCCCACACTGCGGAGCTCCTGAGCCGCCCACGGCTCTCTGGGTGCTGCCATGTCCTTAGACCGCAGGGCGGGTAGCTCCCTGGAGACACAGCTCATGCAGATGCTGCCTATGGGTCAGCCAGGCATCAGGGTGATGGCCGAGAGACTGGAACTGGCCATCCCGATACCCTGCATTCCCCTGCCCTGCCTTTGGCTCCGGCCTACCGCCTGGCCTGTTCCTGTGCCAGGGGGTAGGCTGGTAAATAGCTGGAAATGACTATTATTCCCCTGTTCCCCCCATGTGAGCCCATGCACTACCTGGTGCTACTTGGTGTCTGAGTGAGCAGCAGCCCTGGCCCGGCCCCAGCTCCCTGGCCCCGCACGGCCTGCCAGCAGCTCCAGCGCCCACAGCTAAGTGGCCCCAGCCTCCCGGCAGCCTCCCGGACACAGCCCTAAAGAAACAGTCTCCTCCTCTGAAATCAAAGTCACTCGCTGCTCCCCGCAGGTCACTTCTGAAGCCGGTGAGTGAGGCGGCAGCTGTGTGTCTTTCCTTCTTCCTGGACCCTCACTGCAAACCTGAAAGGAGACAGGTACTCTTGGTTAGGCTGTGCAGGGGCACCGACTTCTCTGGGATTGAAGGGCCAGGGGGTCTCGGGCAGTGCCCCTCTCAGTGACCGGCTCCGGGGCTTCGGCTACCCCCCAAGCTCGGAAGGAAGAAGCCCTCTTTGCCCTGAGCCAGAGCCAACACTTGACCCCAGGGCTCTCACGGGCTCTCCCACTTCATTAAGGGGCCTCTCCTTGCTCTTTGTTCCAGGCATTCAGTAGGCTCCGGCCAGCTCCTCTGACCACTCACGCCGCCCCCTGTCACCCCCCACGGCTGGGCGTGGAGAAGGCGTCTCCGAGGTTCTAGCCAGGATGGTTCCCTATCTGTGATGCCCGTGACTTGGGGAAAGCCGTGTTAGTTAGTTCTCTGGCCCTCACTCTCCTCTCCTAATATCTGGAAAAGCAAGGGACTGGCGTGGCTACTGGATCCTCGAGGGGTGGCCCAGGGACCGGCAGCCTGGGCCTCCCTGGGAGCTCGCCAAGAAGCACAGAACCTTTGGCCCCACCCAGAATCCATGTTTCAACGGAGCCCCTAGACTCAGGGGCGCATTCAAGTGCAAGGAGAACTGGTACGAGCGACATGCACTAGTTTATGTGCTTGAAGTTTTGCTCTCGTGATAGGAGCAGATGGGAATTTCTGAAGATTCTTAGAGGAGTAATGACACAGTGTTTAGAGAAACCTGCAGCAGGCAGAGCGACGGAGGGGTGAGGCAGCGGCATTGAGGAGCGGCCGGGGCCTAGTGTGGGTGGGGAGTGAGGTGTGGCCGCTTGCTGCTGCCGAGGAGGAAAACCTGTAGTTCTCCGTGACACTCTACTGTGGGAGAAGCCGGGAGGGCGAGGTTGGAAACAATTCAAGGTGCTGAGCCCTCGGTCCCTCAGGCCTAATTCTGTGTGCAGCACCGGCTGGCCGCACTGCTCACCCGGCGGCTCTCTGTGTTTGAAGCAGCCCAGCTGTCCTAGTGAAGGAACGAGGACTGGCAGGCACACCCGAGCCCACGCAGGTGCGTGACCCGTGGCTCTGCACCTGGTTCCAAGCTCGGCTGCGTGTTGGGAACCGATGCCCCGGCCACCCCCGGGGCAGCTTAAATCAGAGTCTCCGAGTGGACAGCCAGTGCCGAGACCCACTGCTTTCCTCTGTTCCAAGGACTGGCGGGGGCGGGTACGGGCCCGCCTGCCCTGCGGCTGCTGGCCGGGTCGCCGGGCTGATGCTTCCTCTGCACACGGACAAGCAGGGGGCCGGGAGCGGGGGCTGAGCCAGCTCCCACCCAGGACTGTGGCTGCCCCACAGACTGGGCCGTGGTGACTGGGGAGAAGAAATGCCACAGGCTGGCTCAGAGGGCGCGTCCTCCGTCCGAGACGGTTCCTCACAAAGACAGACCACAGCCCCAGGTAAAGGCGCCGTGTGCGGGGCATGCTTTGCTGTGTGAGCCCAGTAAGGGATGGAGCTGTCCCTCTCTGTTAGATTTTGTGGCGGTGGGGTCCCGGAATGGAGGGCGCTGCTACAGATACACCCCTAAAAAAGCCGCTCCACTCTAGTTGGTTTGGCTCAGTGGATAGAGCATCAGTCTTCGGATGAAGGGTCCCAGGTTTGATTCTGGGTTTAATTCTGGTCAAGGGCACATGCCCAGGTTGCTGGCTCTCCCAGTGGGGGTGTGCAGGAGACAGCTGATCAATAATTCTCTCATCATTGATGTTACTATCTCTCCCTTTCCTTTCCTTTCTGAAATTAATAATAATAATTTTTTAAAAAGCTGCACCTCGCCGTGCGGACCAGGTCTCAGCACACAGGCCACCCCAGCTCAGCTCCCCGCGGCTACGGACATTATTCAGGAGGCGCTGTCCACGGGGTGAAGGTGGAATCTGACCCTGACGGGTGAGAGGGAGGCTGCTGAGGTCACATGGGCGAAGGTGGCCCTTGTGTTTCGGTCTCTTCCCTAAAGTTCCATGTTTTTGCTTTTCCACGGGGAAGGTTCCAGAGTAAAGGAGAGAGGGAGCTGGAGGTTCCCCAGGGTGAGACGGTGGCATGGGCGGTGGGGACACTGAGGCACTTAGACCGAGTCCTTCCAGGCACCAGCCGGGGTCGCACCACGGTTCCTGTCCAGAGGGAAACACTTCCAAACTCAGGGGTTAAGGCAGATGGGAAAGAATCACACTCTAGAAAGGATTTAACCTCATCTCCTCGGGTTGTAAAGCTGTCCTTGGTAGTTAGAAGCAGCAGATCTGACACCACGGGTGACTAACGCCTCCTCCGGGGAATGTGCACCCGTCCGCAGGTGCCCCCGGCGGGGATTGAAACGTTCCACGGCTTTCCGTGAATCCTAAATCAAACCGATTCGCCGGCCCTGGCTGAGGTCTGAGAGCCCGGGGAGACTTATGTTAAATCACCTCCCTGGGCTCTTGCTCCGGCCCACAGTCACAAATTCCCCATAATGAGCACCCTGGAGAAGCCCAGACAGACGGGCCCTACATTGAGGGCAGAGGGAGCTGGGGAGAGGGATGTGTTTGCTCTGGCCGGGGAGGGCGCCTGGCCTGGCCTGCGTGTTTGCCCGACAGCGAGGCTGATCAGTGGGCTGTGCAGAAGGGCTGTGCGGAGGGACCCGGGCCATCGGCCGCGTCCACAGAGGCGGCACCGGCTGGCCCGGTGGCCGACCTGGCAGGAGAGGGACCTTTGTCATCCTGCCTCACTCCCTTCGCCCCAGGGTCGTTCTTCTTCCCTTAAGAATGAAAATTGAACCCTCGAACTTGTTTGTTTTGATGAATGACTTCCAGGCTGCTGTTTGCTCAGAGAACAAAGCTCCCGGCTGCAGGGCTGGGGAGGCCAGGGGCCAGCAGAGTGGCAGGACTGCAGCCCAGGGGAGGGCAGAAAACCATTGGGTAAGTGGTTCGACGTTTGTGTGCCTCAGTTTCCTCACCTGTCAAAGGGCTCCTTCTGCCTTACAGGAGTGTTGAAAGCCTCTGATGGAATAATGTACATGGAATTCGTAACTGGTAACGTGCCACACATTTTAGCCGGTGTTTCGCCCGGCTGGGCATCGGGCTCTGGGAAGATGCCATCCTGACCCTGTCCGAGGGCTCAGCTCCCGAGAGGGTTGGAGGAAGAGCCTCTGTCATGTGTACAAACACTGAGTAAACGTGACTTAAAACATGGCTCCTCACTCCAGGACTTCTTGACCAGATAAATGATAGCTGGATTTTATTCATTGTTCTGGGGAGGGACTTCCTTGTCCCCAAACCCAGGCCCTTCTCCACTTATGGCCCAGACCCCGCATCCTGTACCTCCTCAGAGAATTTCCCGTGCAGCCTGGCCCTCTGGTCCAGGTCGTCAATTTCCTTTGTTCCTTGTGACCACTTCACCCACTGCCTGCTTTCTCCCCTCCCCTCCTTCCTCCACCACTGCCACCACCGGGCTTTCACTCTCCCAGCCCCGCCCAGAGGGGCGCTGGGCCAGTTCACCTAGGCCAGGGCCACCTGGACACGCCCCGGCCAGTAACTGGCAGCAGCTCTGGGCTCCACGGCCCGTCCTCCTGGGCGCCCGCTCTCCTGTGACCTGCCTGAGGTGTCTCTGGCCTGCCTCGCCGTGAGCCTTCTCAAGGTCTCTGGCTGCACCTCTAGATGTCACTGCGCCCAGGGTCTGTTGTCAGCAATGAGGGATTTTACACAGTGCGGCGTCCCACTTTCCACACCTCCCAGAACTCCCGCCTGAAGTGCAGCCGCCTTCTCGTCTCTCTGGGCATGCACACCCATCTGAACTTCGAATGGGCCAGCCGGAGCGCCAACGGCCTCCAGACTCCCCTGCTTCTCTCGGTGGGACAATGGGACCACCGTCCGTTGGCTGCTTAGATCGGAAGCCTGGGACCCCAGGCTCCCCTCCCTCCCTCCCTCCCTCCCTCCCACTCACGTCAGGTCCGCTGTGAGTCCAGGTTGCCCTCATCCTGGCCTGGACCTTCCCAGGCTCCTGAGAATCACTCCTCCTGGCCCTCTGACCCAGGCTGACTTTCCAAAGCAGCAGTCACGTCCCTGCCGTGGGTACACCCTCAGAGAGCTCCCCCGGCGCCTGGATATAAGCAGCCCCCACACGGACCTGGATCTGGCCCTGCTGCCTCGCTCACCTCCAGCCACCCCTGGCCAAGCCAAGCTCCTTCCCTTCAGCATTCTTCATTTCTGCTTCTGCGCTGGGACGGCTCACTCAGGAGCACCATGCTGCTCCCTTCTCATTGCTCAGCTGTCAGGGTAAAGCTCTTTCCACAGGGAGGCCCCCCCCCCCCCCCCCCCCCAGTGAAGAGCAGCCTCCCCGTTACTCTCTGCAACAATGCACATTTGGGTTTGTTCACAGAATTTAGGTGCTAGTTGGTGTGTTCATCAGTCTTCTCTCTTTTCATGGAATGTTGAGAGCACTATATATATATATATATATATATATATATATATATATATGGAGAGAGATAGAGACATCAATGATGAGAGAGAATTTTTGATTGACTGCCTCCTGCACGTCCTCTACTGGGGATGGAGCCTGAAACCCGGGTATGTGCCCTTGACCAGATCAAACCTGGGACCCTTCAGTCCACAGGCCAATGCTCTATCCACTGAGCTAAGTCCGTTAGGGCAAGGGCACTCTGTCTTGTTCACTGCCAGGGCCCAGCCCTGGTACAGTGCCTGGCACACAGGAGATGCTCAATAACTACTGTGCTCATTCACTGACTGGCTGTGCAAACTATTCAGTGTCCGATACATGTCATTAGAGTATATGGGGAATCGATGGGGCCTCGAAGATCACCGAATCCAAATTCAGTTTTTTCCTTCTTCCCTTTAGAAAAGGAAACTGAGGCAGAGAGGAAGCCAGTGGGGAGGTCATGGTGCCCCAGCAGGTTGCTGGCAGAGCGGACTCATCTCAGGTCTCAGGCAGGACCAGGCCAGGGGCTCATGGTGCTGACCCTACCAGTGAAGACTGGACATAAGCAAGTTGGCATCTGGGTGAGCACAACATGGTAAAGGCCATCCTTTCCTTGGGGTGCTGCACCCACATACCAACCTCCTACTGTCCAAATGGCCGAAGTCGTCAGGAAGCTGAGTGCAGGCCCTCAGGGCAGGGGTCAGTCATGACGGCCCAGATCTGCCTCTCATCCACCAAGGAGCCCGACGACGCTAAGCCTGCCGGGTGTGGTCTCAGGGAGAGGGAGGCGGGAGGAGGGGCCTGTCCATAGCAGCTCCGTGAGGAAGGCCGGAAGGGCCTACTCTTCCCCTCCCTGTTGTCTGACCGGCCACACACGTTTCTCCGTAACCTCCATGTTCCCAGGCCTGGGCCTCCCAGTGCTGTTTACACCGACACCTCGTTGGCCAGGCCACACCTGCAGGAGAGCTGGGTTTCCAGCCTGGGACTCTACAGGGGCCAGGCCGCCTCTCAGCCCTCCGGTATGGTGAGGACTGGGCCAGGGAGCGCTGGCTCTGGGGCCGGGGACAAAGGGAGCTGACCACCTGGAAGAGGAGCGGCCAGGCTGCCCACCCGCTGGCCCGTCTGGGGGCTCCTGATGCTGCCTCGTGGGGCTTTCTCCAGGAAGATGCAGAGACTGGTCACGCGGAGGTGAGCGCCAGGCCAGTCCCATGGCCTCAGGACCGTGCAGGGAGCTTCCTGCTTCCCTCCGGCCTCGCTGCTGGCTCTAGCTTTCCCCGGGAAGGGGAGGGGGGAGCGGGATGGGGGCCCTGTGGCCCTGGAGGAAGGGGCACTTACATTTCTTCTGCAGAACGTTCTGTCTGGCCTTGATGAATGCCAGGATGTCGGAATCCGTCTGGCTGTCTCCGGTGAGAGGGACGGCCGAGGAGCTCCTCTCAGGGATGCTGGGGACAACCACACCCACACTTGACTGCACCTTGTGTCTGGACTCGGCGCTCACCTTTCCCAAGTGCTTTTCCGTTTGCAATGACTCGATGTCACCCAGGAGGCCATGAGGACAAATCGCCTCCTCCTCCCCGCACCCCTTCTTTGTGCAGCAGCCACAGCAAAACTTCCCATGCAAATGTGTCATGTCCTCACCACCTTCTCCATCCTTCATCACACCCCCTCTTCCCTTGTTCCCCAGCTTACCCCAACAAAGCCCATCTGACCTGGGACCTAGCTCCTTTAGCACCCAATTTAGATGCCAATATGCCTTGGGATGTCTCCCCAGTGTGTCCCCATCCCCATCACGGCTTAGCCAGTTGTTCCTGAGCCAGAGATAACTATTCTCCCCTCTCTCCTTAAAAACAGAGCCATAATATTTAGCTAAATAAAGATGCACAGCTAAAAACTACATCTCCCAGGTTCCTTTGCAGCTATGTGGCCAGGTGGCCAGGTCCTGACCAATGAGATTTGTAAGAAGTACTGAAAATCCCCTTAGGAAGGAAGGAAGGAAGGGACTTATGTGGCCTTCTCTCTCCTCTTTCTCCATCCAACTTCTCCCTATAAAATCTCCCTTAAGGAAATTCAGAGCAAGGTGCTCTCCTGGCTTTGCCAAGCTTCCACCAGCACACCTGTCCCTCCGTAGCAGGTGACAGTCGCCGCTCCCTCCTGTGTGTAATAAGGTGTTCATGATCACAAGCAGTCATTTGTCAGCATTCCAGCTGAAAGGCCGCCAGAAGTGCTAAGGCAGAGTCACAGCAGGGGGGCAGTGAGCTGAGGGGCGGGGGCTGTCCGTCCTCTCTGGGAACAGGGAGAACCCCAGTGGAGTTCACCTTGGGACACTTTGGGAGAAGACTGGCACCTGCCAGATGAAGAAGGGCGTGGGGACCTTCTAGTCAGAGGGCACAGAGCCGGGAGAGGCCTGGGATGAATGGCTCACAGGACGGAGGCCAGGCGTGCCAACTCTGTCCTCCCTGCCTGGGGACTCTGTGGGGGCTCTCGGCCCATGCTGGGATGGTCCCTGGGCTGGCTCTTCTTTCCTTTAATGGCTCTATGTGCATCTATTCTCAGGAGACGGGAAGCATCCATACAGGACCCCAGCAACCCCGGGAGAAAACCTTAGCACCGGGTGGCACCTGTGAGCAATCCTGGGGATTCGGGTGCCAGAGCGGAGGCCAGCCCTGGGCTCTGTGTGCGGCCACTGGACAAGGGGCTCCTCAGGCCGTAGGGGAGGCAGACTGATGATTTCCATCCCATTGGCCTGCAGTGGGGGCAGTCCCAGGAGTGAGAGGGAGATCACAGACCTGTCGTCCTGGGAGGCACGAGCATCCTTCTGATCCGGGCTGGGCAGGATGGGGCGAGGCGAGGGCAGGATTTTCCTGGCATTCAGGCAGCTGCAAAAACCAGACCCACCAAGGAGAAGGAGGAGAGGAGGTTTACCAGAGAGAAACAAACTCTGGGTCTGTGGTTAGGAGCTGTATGGACCGAATCTGTGTGTCCCCTCAACATTCATACATTGAAGCCCTAACCCTCAATATTGTGGTGTTTGCAAAGGGATCTTTTCAAGGTTTGGATGAAATTATGAAGGTGGGGTCCCCAAGACACGATGGGTGATGGGTGTCCTTATAAGAAGATCAGAGCTCTTGCTACCATGTGACGACAGAGTAAGGAATCGGGCTCTCCCCAGACTCTGATGCTCTTGACCGTGGTATGGGTTTCTTCAGCCTCCAGACTGTGAGATATAATGCATTTCTGTAGGGTGTTTGGTTAGGGCAGCCCGAGCAGACTAGGCCAGGAGCCAAGAACCCTCTGTAGTGAATGTCCTGGTCAGGTCAGGCTGCCAGAACAGAAAACCACAGCCTGGGGGGTGTGCAGAGGGGAGGGACTTAAGCAACAGGAAGTTATTTCTCAGTTCTGGAGGCGGAGGCGGCAAGTCTGAGCTCAGGGTGCCTGCATTGGGTTTCTGTGAGAGCCTTCTTCACAGTGTCCTCCTGGAGGAAAGAGAGTGAGGGAGCTTTCTGGCCTCTTATCAGGGCACTGATCTCATTCACCAGGCCTGCACCCTCAGGGCCTAATCACCTCCCAAAGGCCCCGCCTTCAAGTACCTTCACATTGGGGGATTAGGTTTCAACCTACACAGTTTGGGACGCACATTCCTCTGTAACATCCCACCCCAGGGGTGACCCTGAATTCATATCCTCATTCCATCCCATCCAACTAGCCAAACCACCCACCCCCACCCCCACAACAATTTTAGCTCGTTCCAGCATCAACACTAGGCCTAAAGTCCAAAGTCTCATTGGAATCGCATTTAATCAGCTCTGGGTGAGATAAGAGGTATTCTTGATTCATCCTGAGGCAAAGCTGCCCTCCAGCTGTGAACCTGCGAATCCAGACCAACCACGTGCCTCTTAGACACTGTGCGGGCAGGCCCAGCATAGAGGTTCCCCTTCCAACAGGGAGAACGGGAAACAAGGAAGGTGATGGGTCCCAAGCCAGGCCAACACCAGGAGATCTTCAGGCTCAACCATAATCCTCTTCGGTTTGATGATCTGCCCTTTGGTCCCACTGAGGTGATCAGCCAGGCTCTGCTGGGCAGGGGTCATGCCTTCAAGGTTCTGCTGGGTGTCCCCCCTCTTCCCTCAGCTCTGGTCTGTGGGAAGCAAGCTGGTGTGCCCCCCTTTTGAAATGGAGGGGCAGCCTGAGGCTCTCTGAATGGCCTTTGGGGTCACTCTTCTCTTGTTGGAAGAACGGTGGGTGTTCACAGCAGAGTAGTGCTGTAGTGCCATCCTGTAAAATCCAGGAAGTACTGCAGCCTGCCTCGTCCCATCCCTGCTCCTCCTCCTCCTCCTCCTCAGCTCACCCTGTCAGTGCTCCTGGTGGGGCGGCCGATCCGTCCCGTTCACGTCCACACTCATCTCCTTGTGGTCGTTCGGCCGCACCCTGGGGTTTTCTTTTGGAGGCGCTTGCTTACTTTTTGCAGTATGGACAGGCGGAGGAGTCCCCTGGATCTGTACATTCTAGTCACTTTTGCTTAATAAAGTCACCTTTAAGTAATGACTCTTACATTTCACTCTATGGCTTAGAGTCTAAGCAGTCAGGAGGGGCCAACCCAAGCCATTCCTTCCACACTTTTGCTTAGAAACCTCCTTGGCTAACATCCAGTTTCACCACCTGTAAACTGGACCTTCCACAAACACTGGAGCATGAACACAGCTCAGCCGAGTTCTTTGCCACCATATCACTAGGACTGCTTTTTCTTCATACAGCACGCCCCTCATTTCTGCCCGAGACCTCATCAGAATGCCCTTAACTCTCCAATTTCTACCAACGGGCTGTCTCCTCCAGGCAGTCGCCTTCTCCACAGGTCTTCTCTGTCCGTCATGAGCGCTCCCCAGAACTGCCTTTAAAAGTCCTTTACAACCATCTCAGCTTCTTCTGGTGTGCACTTCAGTTTCCCAGCATCGACCCATCACCTGATTCCACAGCGGCTTCAGCACTTTTTGGTATTTGCTGTAGCAGCACCACTTCTGGTACCCATTCCTGTCCGAGTTAGGGCAGGCTGCCATAACCACGTGCCACAGATCGGGAGGCTTGTAAACAACGGGAACTCATCTTGCACGTTTCTGGAGGCTGGAAGCCTGAGGTCCGGGTGCCGGCTGGGCCGGGTTCTGGTGAGAGCCCTCTCTGGGTTTCAGACTGCTGACTTCTTGTTGTGTCCTTCCATGGAAAGGATGTGATGGCTCTCTGGCCTCCTCTTGTAAGGGCACCAATCGATCTCATTCATGAGGGCTACACCCTCATGATCTAACCACCTCCCAAAGAACCCCCATCTCCAAATACCATCACATGGAGGTTAAAGTTTCAGCCTATGAATTTTGGGGGACACAAACATTCAGCCCATAATGATGGCTTATATATGAACCTTCATATTGGAGCATTGCGTGTACTGGGTATGCAAGTTGAACAAAAACAACGAAGATGAAGATGAAGATTACAAATGTCGCTCATAGACACCGTCTGCACACCAGGTCCTGGGAATGTGCTCTGCAAACGTTGTGCTACTTGGTTCTCCCAGTAGCCTCATCATCCCCATTGTACACAAGAGAACATGGGGGCTTAGAGACGTTTAAAAAATTCTAAAAGTTACCCATTTGGTCAGTGTCGAATCTGGACCCAGTCATGGATCTCGAAGGCTCTGGAATCCATCCTCTTGGCCACGATGCTTTATTAACTGCCCTTCCCCTTCTGGTGTTCGTGGGGAGCACATTGGGGATGTGTGGCTTATTTCTGGCCACACCAACTGCCCTTAGGTGGCCCCAGCTGACCAGCGCAGGGCTTCCTGAGTGAAGCGTCAGATCCAACAGCTCACACACACACAATTTGCCCACTTTACTAGGCTTCCTGGTATACCGGCGTGGCCTTGGGTTCTTGGTTGAGAATAACGGATCCCAGGAGCATCCCCTGGGAGATAAAGGGCCAGAGGCAAAAGCTGTCCAGATGTTGGGGTCCGGATGGGGTCCTCTCTCCGGCCTTGGGAGGGTCCTGCCTACATACACTTCAGAGCTGGAAGAGGCCTGAAAAGTCTCCCGGTCAGGACCCTCCTTTTACAGACGGGAAGACTCAGGCAGAGGCAGGTGCACCAGCTCTGCCAAGTCTGCACGGAGTCCAAGGAACTCCACAGGCCTGACAACCTGCGGTCTCACCCATGAGTGCAGCCTTTTTCTCCACTGCAGCCTTCAGCCTCTCCCACCTTTCCCAGCAGGGCTTCTCGCCGGGCCTGCCTCCACAGGTTCAGGGCCATGGGTCGAACCAGGAAATCAGAGCCCAGGCTGCTTACTGGTATTTCCCAGCGTCCCAGAGCCTCTCCACTGAGTATGTGGGCCAGCTGGAAGGCAGCTGCAGGACCAGAGGCAGCCACAAGGTGGCAGGTTCTGCATGCTCTTCTTTAGGGAACAGAAGCCAATTCTCAGGGCTTGAACTGAAGTTCTTGGTACGGGTGGAGATGGGGGTAAGGGGAGAGTTAGGAGAGAAGAAGAGAAGGGTCCAGGTCAGCTTGGAAGCTGTAGTAAAC
Source organism: Vespertilio murinus (assembly GCA_963924515.1). Classification (NCBI taxonomy): domain Eukaryota; kingdom Metazoa; phylum Chordata; class Mammalia; order Chiroptera; family Vespertilionidae; genus Vespertilio; species Vespertilio murinus. The sequence continues at coordinate 117,966,648 of OZ004705.1, forward strand.
CTTACAAGATCAAGTCATTGACACACAAATGCATCATTGACTCAATAGTTTCCCAGCAGATCCTGTTCTAAGATGCCAGGGAATGTTCACAGGTGCCAAACTATGGAAGTGGGGAGTGGATGGAAGGGGCAGAGCTGGATGGAAGGGGCAGAGCTGGATGTGGGCTGGGCAGAAGGACGTGGTGATCACACCGTGGTGGAGGAGACCCTGCAGTCCAGACGCCCAGCCCGTTGCCACGGCCAGCTCGGGCAGGAGCATGGCACGATGGGAAGGCCGGGGCTGCTGAGGGAATCACTCCTCTGGTCCCTAAGCTGCCCCGGTGGCACCGATGCCGTAGCCTGGTTTCTGATCCCTCATGTTACAAATCACTTTTGTCCCCTCTCCTGACCCAGCAGCCTGACCCCGAATTCATTTCTCATGTTGGTATTTGTTCTCTCCAGAACAAATACCAGCCACCAGAACGCATTATCTTTCTTAATAAGGATTAATAATAAGCAATATTTATATCAACTAGACCTCCTGGGTGGCCATTCAGAGCTGTGAATTTAGCGTGTGCAGCTGGCAGGCTCTGAGCATCCTCAGGAGGTGACAGAATCGGGTTTCTTCCAGAGCCTGAGGAGCGGCCCTGCCCACTGAGTCTATTAGCAGCGGCCACGCTGGACTCGGGTGCAGACTCGCTCTCTCACTCTCTCGCTCCAGTGGCTCCTCGGTGGCTCCGACAGTCATCTGCTCATAGAACAATAGTGTCGGAGGGACCCTGGTGCATCTTACACAGAGAGGGAGTCCCAAAGAGGGAGCTGGCTTGCCCAAGGCCTGCTGCTGGGAGGAGCTATGAGGAAAATTCAGCACAACGTCTGGGAAAGTCTCAACCGGGGGGACTCCTTGGAGGTCAGATGGAAAGAAGAGATGGACAGATGGAAGGGAGAGGGAGAGAGAGATAGAAACATGAATGATGAGATTCATTGATTAGCTGCCTCTCGCACCCCCTGCTGGGGATGGAGCCAGAAACCCCGGGCATGTGCCCCGACTGGGAATTGAACTGATGACCTCTTGGTTCATGAGTTGATGCTCAACCACTGAGCCACGCTGGCAGGGGCAGACTTTCTCAGGTTTTTGTTGGAATGTGCTTTCTGGCCCAGGGTCCCATCCAGGATAGCACGTCACAGTTCTAGTCGCCGCATCTGCTCAGGTTCCTCATGTCTGTGGCCGTCTCCTTGGCAGCTCTGAGGACTGGTGGGGGAGGGGGGGAGCAGGGGGTCCTGGAGGATGCCCCCTACTGGACTTGCTGGTTTCCTCACGACCTGACTTGGGTTTGGGTTATTGAGAAGAAGACCAGAGGTGGAGTGCCACCCCATCCCATCCCATCACGGGGACTGTCTGACACCCCCTCCCCCAGCTCTCCCCAAGGAGAGAGCTCCGCTGCCCTTCACCCCATCACAAGGCTGCTCCCAGCCGGCGAGCCAACCCTCCCCCTGCCTGGCCTCTGCCGAGCGGGTGCTGCCCATCTGGGGCTGCAGGTGGCCAGGGCACAGGGCACTGGCTGTACCGCCTGAGCTGTGGGGATGGAGAGATAATGCTGTGGGTGGTGCGAGAAGAAACTGTCCTCAGAGGCGGTGTGTGGGAGGCTGGCTCTGGGCCGTCCTCACCCTCAGGGCGCCACCCGCATCTGTCCTCACAGCCTCTTACCAGAGCTCCCAGCGTCTCGCAGGCTCACCACCCCTCTGCCCTGCCACCAACACCCACTCTCCCACCACCCTGCCCTCCCACCGCCGACCCCTCTCCCTGCTCAGGCGTTGGACCAGGGCCTGTGCGGCCAAGAGCTCTCTTGTTGCCATGGCAATGGGTCTGCAGCATCAGAGCTGGGGAAGGACTTGCGGGGGAGGGCGCCCAAATAAGCCGAGAGGCCACTGCCTGGCGTCCACACAGGACTTAACAGAGTGACTGCTCCTCCCGCAGAGACCTCAGAGCAGCCAGTGGCGGCGAGGAGGAGAGTGGGGAGCAGTTTCGGGGCGCCCCAACCCTGTCAGCCGAGCTCTCCCCTTACCTTTGGTTAGAGGGAAGCAGGGGCCTCTCGTGCTGGGATCTGGGCCTGGGGGGGAGCGGCTGCGTGTGGCTGAGTGAGTTCCCTGCGGCAGACTCCACCTGCGGGCCAAGCGGTTGCACGGTGTTAGCCTGAGTCTGACGATGGGAACACGGCCTGACTTAGTTCCTAAGGGGAAAGAACTAGCTAGGGAGGTTGGTGTGTCTGACATACATGGGAAAATAAATGTGGACACAGTGATGGCTGTAGTGACCTGCACCTAAGTATCACCTGTGGAAGACTGGGTACAGGCAGTGTGTGAGCTGGGCTAAGCTTTCCAAGTTGAGCATGTAGTGCTTCCTGCAGTTAGCAAACAGTGTTTAAAATGGGATCTGCTGGGCCGGTGTGGCTCAGTGGTTGAGTGCCAACCTGTGAACCTGGAGGTCACGGTTTGATTCCGGGTCAGGGCACATGCCCAGGCTGCGGGCTCCATCCCCAGTGTGGGGTGTGCAGGAGGCAGCCCATCAGTGATTCTCTCTCATCACTGATGTTTCTATCTCTGTCTCCCTCTCCCTTCCTCTCTGAAATCAATAAAAATATATTAAAAAATAAAATAAAATGTGATCTGAAATCAATAAAAATATATTAAAAAAATAAGATAAAATGTGGTCCAGGGGTACTGTGAACAGTTCTCTGAAGTCCTTTCTGGCTTTTGATCCCCAACCACGGGGAGATGTGGTCTGAGTTGGGAGGATGCCACCCAGCACCTCGTTCGGGAAGCAGCTCCACCGTGAACCCTGGAAATGCACGTCTGCACTCAGGTCCTGGGAGGGCGCCAGCTGCAGCTCCTCTGGGCCCTGGCAGAGAGCCCGTGAGCACGAGAGCAGGAGGCACCTCCCCCTTGCTCCCTGTCCCCCAGGACACTGTCGCGGGAGTTTCCCATTGCCTCCCATGTCCTGTTGAGGTTTAAGGCGTCTTGTCCACCCTGATACATCGAAGGCTATGAAACCTCTCAGAGCTAGTTCCTGGGAACAGGGTGCCCATCATCCCTGCTGCGGTCACCTGGCCCCTTTTGTTTGAGTGGCGTCTGTGGACAGAGGACCCCCACGGAGCTGACACCTTGCAGACCCTGTCAGCTGGGCTGGACACATCCTGATTCACATGGGTTCAGCCATGGAGCCTCACTCCTGATGACGAACCAGGATGGGCTCTTTCCTGGGGAACAGGCAGATCCAGGGGCACCGGGGACATGGATGGGAACCAGTTACATCTTTATTTTTCCCAAAACTTCTACCTGAAATTTAGCATTTTTTCCAATGATAAGTGTAGATAACAAACCACCATCATATTAGCGACTTCATCCCAGTACAAATCACAGAGATCATCGTATCAAATTATAGTTACAGAAATCTTGCAGTGTTGTGGTAGTCATTTCTTTGAAATTATAGTAAGTATTGGGCCTGCCCTAGACCTTACTCATGAATGCATTTGTTAAGTGCTGTACATATTACTGTGACATAACCTTGTTTTAAAAATACTTTGAGAACTATATTTCATTCTTATTGTGTTTATTGTGTGTGCTTAATTTTATCTAAAGATTCTTTGTTATTATCGGACCCCATGGCCACTTGGTAACATGTTGGGAGCTGCTGCCTGGCTGTCGGGGCAAACAGCTTCTCTGGGTCAGTTCCATTGTCCGTCAGATGGTCCCTGCGGGCCTGCCAGCTGTGCAGGTGACATGACCATGTGCACGTCATCCCGCCCTGCACCACGGCCAGGGAGCCCGAGGGCAACCGGAACCGGGGCTGAGCTAACATTCCCCAGATTACTTTGGCTTCACTGTGTGATAGGGAACTTTTGAGAACTGTTCAGCAAATATGCAAACATTTATCTACAAATGTGTTTCCAGTGAAATACTAGAAATGACCTAAACATTAAGCAATGGATTAAAGATATTAAAACAGATCCATGTGATGAAATAGTGCCGGCTTGTAGGATGCTGGTGAAGAAGTCACAACATGGAAGAGCAGTCATGCGCTGTTATTAAGTAAAAGTGCTTTTGCAACACCTGGAGACCAATACAATTCTAGTTTTATACAAACATGCTTATGTGCATAGACATGTGATATTAATATGACCCAACATGATGATATTGATTTTCCAATATTTATGGTGATTTTTTACTCCTTTGTGCTTTTCTGTATTTTCTAACATTTTTATAACATATATCATTGCAATGAGAAAAAGCAATCAGTGTTGTTAACATGTTATCACAGGAGAGCATCACACAATGCAGTGGTGGCATGCCCCATTTTGATCCACCGGTTTGGGGTGTGTACCTTCCATCCCCACCTTTCCAGGCGAGGAAACAATGAGCCCAGATCACTTGAGTTCCTTGTTACCAAAGTAAGTGCTTGCTTCATGCTGGGGCTGAGTACCTGCGGACCCGTGTGCTGAAACCCCACTCCTCCTCCCCTGGCAGCCCCAGGGGGCTGTGTCTACCCTTCCCCCACTGCCAAGGAGGGGTGGCTCCATGGCTCCCCTAGGATATGCACCACCTCTGCCCTTCCCCTGCCCCAGCAGGGCCCTGCGGCCACCATACCTGCAGGCTGCTGGCCTCCGCTGCCCACCAGGCCTCAAACTCCTTCTGCAGCTTCACCTTGGCTCTGTCCATGAGCAGCTGCAGGTGCTCGATCTCCACCTTCAGGGCCTTCAGGCGCGTGAACATGGTTTTATACCTGCAGGGGCACCAGGCGGGAGCCGTGAGAGTCTCCGGAAGGAGGGAGGGCTGTGGATGGGCTGTCGGCTGCAGGATCTGTGCCTCTGTGGCCGCACAGTGCTGTGCTGGTAATGGGACTGGGACCCTCACGCTGCCCGCTGAGGCCAGGGTGTGGTGCCAGGACTCCTACCCACCACACGGAAGCAGAGCCCAGCGTTTCGAGCCCGTGGGCCTGTGGGCCTGTGTGTGAGATGAAGGGCCTGTCTCCCAGTGTGGTAACTGCCATTACTGAGCACCCGCGAAGGGGCAGGCATTGGTGCAGGCCCTGGACATACACACACCCACTTCACCCTCTGCACAGCCCTGTGGATGCACCCAGTTCCTCTCTACCTGGCAGATTTGGAACTTCAGGCTGGAGAGGTTAAGGAACTTGCTCTGAGGCACAGAGCTAATAAAGAGAGCAGCCAGGATGGGGACCAGCTCTCTGTTCTAGGACCAGTCTTGACGGCCTCCCATTCCGCTGCCTCACCTTCATGCTGAGACCCCAAAGTGGCACCACCTTCGTTTGTGCGCCTGGGGTGCTGGGCAGGCCACAGCGCCAGAGGTCATCCAACAGGAAGTAGATGGGGATTCCTCTGCAGAGACACCCTGACTTCTGAGAGGGCCCATGGTTGGGAGTGTGGACCAAGGGGACAAGACAGAGGCAGCATAGACACAGGGATGGATTGAAAAGAACTAGAAAAATAAGCAGAGCAAGGGAGGAAGAGGACAGCAGGGGAGTGAACCGGGGCCTGGAGGGCCACTGTCTGGAGGGCAGTGCAGTGCAAGCTTTCAGGAGGAGGATGTGGCAGGAGTGACCTGCCCATTGGCTGGGTGGGATCTTGTTCTCAAGTCTCAGGAGGTTAGGGTGTGCTCAGGGTGCATGGCTAACCAGCCCAGGGGTGGCCTGTGTCACAATGACACTTTTGCGGCAAGGAGGTGGCTTGTTTGGTCTCCCCCAAATCTCTCTATGGCATGGAGGAGACCACAAACATATGCTGAATGCATAAAGGAATGGATGAGCTAAGGAGCTTGGCTGGAGTGTTAGCAAGACTCTGACCACGCTGTCTCGGTAATGGCCACATGTCTGTGTGTGCTTGAGGGTGCTCACTCTGTAACTGAAACCACCTGGGGACCCTCAATGGCTGCAGGAGGGTCTGATGTTCTCAGGACGCCTTACAGATCAGGAGACGGGAGGGAAGTGGGCCAAGCTGCAGGTGGAAGACCCCCGTGGTCATATCTCTTGGCTCCCCTAGGTGGCAGTAGTAGACAGGACTGGCTGCTCCTGCAGCCTCAGCCTTGGATGGCGGGGAGGAGGTGCCAACAGCCTCCAGCTCTCCCTTCCCTATAGTCTTCTGCTCCTCATTCCACCTCACCAGCCCGGGGTTCATGCACCACATCTGCCTGCTCAGAGGCAGTCCCTCTCCAGCTGTTTCAGGACCCAGCAGCTGGACCCACTTCCCAGAGGAGCTCCAGGCCTGGGCGGGCATGGCCTCTGCGGGCCCAGGGCAGCCCCAGGCTCCCGTGGAGCCTTCTGAGCTGGGGCAGGGTGGGCAAGGAGAAAGAAAGGGCACCTCTTCTTTTCCTCCTCCAGCTGTGACCGCAGCTTCTCTTCGTGCAGATCTGGCACGGCGGGCACGGGCATGTTCTCTGCTATACCTGGGGAAGGAAGATAGATGCTTATGGTTTACCTCAACGAGGAAGAAAGTCAAAGGTCTAGGGTGCACCCTAAGATGAAAGGGGCTCTGTGAGCTCCTCTGGGGCCTTGGGATGGGAATTGGTCGGCCCCTCCTCTGGCTGGTGACCACTGCTCCAATGGAGGCCCCCCGGAAGCTCCCATGAGTCTGCTCAGCTGGGCGTCCTTCCACTGGCCAACATCTGTCATGGGAGGAGAATTCTTCCTTATGTCCTATTAGCTCTCTTGCTATTAGTTCACGCATTTCCTCTAGAATCTCCAGGGAGAATGCACAATAGCACTGTCTACCCTCTGATACAGGCCCTGTGCACACCAGGAAGACACCACTGAACGGGTCCACATTGTTCCTATGCCAGCCGAGAGGCCCAATTCTCTAGCCTCCTGGTTTTGACCTCCCTCTAACGCGGTGGTTCCCAAGCCTGACGAACCCAGGCAGTGCACCCAGAGCACAGGGACGTCTCCGCAGGCGCCCTGTCCCCCCGGCAGTCTCTAGGGGCCTCGTGCAAAGCAGAGGGCAGGGGAGGCTGAGCTGGGCAGGCTGCCCAGCATGTGAGCAGGGCCCTGGGCAGGAGGGGGGTGGGGCTCCCGCTTCCCCTGTGGCTGCCTGTCTTCTCCTGGGGCACCTTTCGGGTCTCCTTGGCAGATGGAGTTACAGGTGCCCTGGAATCCCGAGGGTGTCCGAGAGCCCAGGGCAAGGAGAGCATCCTGAATGCAGCTGAACAAGAATGGAGACCGCGTCGGCCACCCTGGGTGGGGCATGCCCTCGGCCCCACTCACCGTGCCGCCTCACTTATTCTCGTCACTCCAGCGGGCAGGTCTCATCCCCTCCGCTTTCCAGACAAGGAGACCGAGGCTCTGGGTGACCGGTGGCTTGCTCAGCGCCACAAAGCTACCTTATAGGAGAGCCAGGCTCTGAATCCATTTGTCACTCCCGTCACGAATGTTTATGAGTGTGGACACAGGCCCCCCTCCTGTGCCACGGCCACCTCCTGGGGAGGCAGGCAGTAGACCATCAGAAACAGAGTCTACATGTAGAACGCCAGGGGCTGAGAGCCGCCGCGAGGAGAGAGAAAGCGGGACACGGGCTGGAGGGCAGCCACGTGAGGCGGGAAGTCAGGGGCCTCTCTGAGGAGGGCCACTTGAGCAGGGGCCTGAATGAAGACGGAGAAGGGCGTGCAGAATTCAGAGGAGGGAGAAAGGCGCACGTGCAAAGAGCCTGCGGGTGTCTGCTGGTGCCAGTGGAGAATGATGGGAAGGCCAGCTTTCTGGAGTGTGCCCCCTCCTACCTGGCATGATTTTGGGGCCCCAGAGAGATCCCTAAAGCTCCTCTTCCCATTCCCCATCCTCTGCCACCCCACACACTGCGTGTGCACACACAGGGAGAGCGGAGGCCAGTGAGGAGGCCCGGTCACATAGCACCTTGTAGGTCAGGGGAAGGACGTCGGCTCTGAGAGAGGCCAGAGGCCGGAGGGTTTTGAGTAGAGGAATAGCTTGATCTGGCCCTTTGATATCTAAGCCAAGCGGTTTCTTTGCTGAGCAAGACAAAGCTGCTCCAAAGTGAAGAATCGTTAATGTGAGGTGGCGCCAGGATGCCGAGGGCTGTTGAAAGGATCTGGGAAAGAGAGCTGGGGCATGGGACCTTAAGCAGACAGAAGGAGGGCACAGCATACCCCCAAGACACAAGCGATCCGTGTTGTCATGACAACCAAAGGGGCCTCTTGCCAAAGGTGATGTTTGCTTAGTGAAATGCTTTGTAACCCACCAGGAGACAGCCCCTGGCTGCTCCTGCTGCTCTCTGAGCGTGGCTCCCCATCCTTTCCGAAAACAAGCAGGGGCTGGGAACTCAAAGGAAGTGAACAAAAGCGCTGAGCAGAGGAGGGGGAGTCACCAAAGGGCATTAGGGCTTTGTGTGTCTCCATGCCCATTGGGACTGTGGCCAGGGGCAGGCCCTCCGGTCACCTGACTGGAGGCACAGGGAGCCCTCCTTTCAGGCTGTGTTCCGGCTGGCACAGGGCATAGGAGGTCACAGCCCCCCGTGAATCTGCAGGGCAGCCGGCGAGTGAGGAGGGAGGATTTCATGCCGGCGGCCATGGATCTGAATGCCACGCACGGAGGAAGCCCCGAGCTGTCAAACAGTGACTGAAACTTCAAACAGAGCGCACGTTGTCCCTGCTCTGAAGTGTCAGGTCTTTGGGAACTAGCAGCACGAGGAGGACGGGGCCCTTGCTGGGAAGGCCAGACTCCTGTGTGCCCTCCTCCTCGGCATGATTGCACTTGAACTCCTCTACACACACACTCACACACTCACACACACACACTCTCATACTCACACACACACTTACACACACTCACACACACAGGCACTCACATACATGCACTCACACGCACACCCACACTCACATGCACACACACTCACACTCTCACATACTCACATGCACTCACAGTCACACATAGTGATACATATATACATACTCACATGCACTCACACACTCACACACACACACACTCACACACACGCTCTCACACACACAGGCAGCTGGGCCCATCCTGACCTACTGAGTTAGGATTTGCTGATAGGTCCCCCGGTGAATTCTTTTTTCCTTTTTAAAAATCAGAGTATTTATAGCCATAAGCACTTATTTGGTAAACACTATAGTAGCTAAATAAGCAAAACCCAATACAAGCAAGGAAGAATCGATGGGCACATTACCGCTGGGTCTTTGTCACATAATTTAAATTAGGTAATCAATAATTATATACAGAGAGGGAATGGTATCATCAATAAGGTTGATTTAGCGCAGTCAGTAGAAATCTCCCACAAAGATAATAACATGTGCTCATATTGAGTCAACAAAAATCTAAAATAAATTGTCATGTGAGAGACTCTAGAACAGGGGTGGGCAAACTTTTTTACTCGAGGGCCACAATGGGTTCTTAAACTGGACCGGAGGGCTGGAACAAGAGCAACCTGACCATGCTGGCACTCTCATCTTGGGCTGCTGGTGAAGGAGCGGAGGGGAGAGCAAGAGAACCCTCTCCGCTCTTTCAGCTCCGTGGACCGGATAGAACAGCCAAATGGGCCGGATCCGGCCGGCAGGCCGTAGTTTGCCCACGGCTGCTCTAGAACCTTAACAATCCGGATGAACGACACAGGAGTTAATGATCAGATCACACTATTCTGAAAGGAAAGACGAACTGATAAAGTTTAAGCAACAGAAAAGGAATTAGTGAATGTGAAATAACAATGGTGAATTAATCTTGGTTTCTATTCTTTCCCTGGTGAGGGCTGATGCTCACCCCTCGCAAGACTCCGAGCCCTGTTTCAATGCTAGCACTTCAGACAGGAGAGGTCAAGAATGCCAAGGCCCAGGCAGGGTGGCGTAGGAGCTGGCACGCCCCTTTGCCCCTGCTCCCCCCCCCCCCCCCCGACCAGGCCTTGGGGAGCCCCTGTGGAGACAAGGGGCCCAGGGTTTGCAGCAGGAAAGGCACCCTGTCGGGTTGGAGCTGTCTGCACGTTGCCCTGGGAGGTGGAGGGTAAACCTGAATGATGATGCCCACTGTGTGGCTGTCCGTGGGTCAGGGGCTTCACGTGTCTTATCTAATCATCGCAGCCCCACTGCGGAGGGGGAAGCTGAGGCCTGCGGGGGAGGAACCTGCCCAGGCTCGCTCCGCTGCTGAGTAGAGCTGAGCTCAGGACCCGGCTCCATCCGACTTCAAAGCCGCTGCCTTTTCCTCTGTCCGTGAATCCGATAATGAAGGGAGCCGGGCAGAGCATTGAAGTCGGTATTGACTTATCCTTGGTATTTGAAGGTGATGCTCTTTCCCGTGAAAGCCTTTCAGATCTGGGGCCGGGGCTGAGACAAAGCCTCAGTTTCCTCCCTAGTGCCGGCCTGAGAAGCTGCCCTTTACCAACAAAGCCACGGCTGCATCCTGGCCCCCCGGCATTTGCAGTGTACCCGCAGCCCACCGCCCAGGTGCAGCCCCCGATGCCCAGAGACAGCCTGCTCCTCTGCGCCCACAGGTGAGGCATCTGAGGGAGATAACACTGAGATTTCAACCAGGCGCCGGAGGAGAGGGGCTGGTAGAATTCCACAGAGCAAAGGCCACAGGCCCAACATGGTCTTCCTCTGGCCAGTGGCCTGCGTGGGAGCAGGCGTGAGGACGTGGCTGCCTGTGGCAGACAGAGCATCAGCTGGTCGCCTCCACTCTCCCCCTAGTGATTCCGGCGCTGGGCACCCTCTTTGGGCCTCCGTGGGCTCCGAGGCCTCCAGACTGTAGATCACTCAGCCCACCTTGTCGGAGAAGTCCAAGTGTCTATTCTTGCGGAGATGAATGGGGTAGGTGGCTCAATAACCACAATGGGCAGCGGCTCAGAGGCAGAGCCTGGCTTCCCAGCCAGACCATTTCCTGGCTAATGGCTCAAATTTATTGTCAGCTGAAGTGATGGCATGCTAACGGGCGCTCAGTGCCACCATCCATCCTGGCGTTGGTTCTGCGGAACAGCACCGCTGTCCAGGGCAGGCGGGACACGCGGGGTGATGGAGGCCCTGCAGACACGAGCTGGGGCTGATCGCTGCCCCGGCACACCCACCACAGCAACCACATGGGGCACACCCCTTGCTTTCGTACCATCGGAATCATTAATTTTGCCGGCTCAGAACAAACACAGGCCCAGGCACCCCTACCAGAAGCCCACCACCATCTCCTCCCACCTGAGTCACCTCCCCTGCCTCTGCTCTGGGCTGCTGTGCCCAGGGTCATGGCCCTGGAGGCAGCCTCTCCCCTGCATTTGCTCCTCCCCCTCCCCATCTGTCCCTGAGGAGGCCGCGGACCACACAGAGGCCGGCGTGCACGCGGGGCAGTGACCTTGGGAGGGAGGCCCTGGTGCAGGGCAGCCCCGGGAAAGCCATTGCTGGTTCTGCTACTCACCACAGCCTCACTTAGGATTCTCCCAAAGCTCTCCCTCCTCCTGTCTCTTCACCGTCCTTACTGCTTGAACCCCAGACCCATCTCTTGGCTTCTAGTCAGCATTTCTCTGGTGGCAGCCGCTTAGAGCCTGGCTCGGGGACGCTCTCTGAGGCTTCTGCCCCCAGAGGCCAGTCTGTGCTGAGGCTGCTCCCACCACTCACTCTCTCTCTCTCTCTCTCTCTCTCTCTCTCTCTCTCACACACACACACACACACACGAAGTCTGAGTCCCTCAAAATTCTGCCCTCTGTTACCTCAGCCTCACCGCCAGGCCCAGTCTCCGTGGCTTGTCAGAGAGAGGCCAGCAGGAACCCTGGCACCCCCCAAACCCAGTCACATCTCTGTCACACGGATGCAGCCAGTCGGCAGTGTTCTCAGGACACACACAGCCTCTCCGGGGACAGTTTCTAAGGTGCCCGTGGGAGTGAGCCGGCACTGCCTCCCATAACAATGAGGGATGGTCGGGCTGGGTGATTGTCTTGACTGGCTTATAAGAGAAATGTCAGGGCTTTTAGGAATTGGGTTGAGGATCCGTGATAAAACAGTTTCCTCCCACTTTTGGAAAACGTATCTGCTATTAGGCAATTTTTTCAGTCAATATGCTCATTTGGCACAAATGTGTCACATACAGTCCAAAGGTGTGAGACAGCGCACAGTGGGGCTGGCACATCTTCCAAGTAAGATGGCAAGAGGCCGTAGACAAGCAAAATACCCACGTCAACGTGGGAAAGGGCCAAGAAATTTTTGAAAAGAATTTCTTCAAAGGAGCTGGCACTTGCCTTAAGCCCACTTATCTTCCTATTGGGGAGATGTGTGTGGCAGTCCTTCTCCTACAACTGTAGTCACAGGGCTCGAAGAAGACCACTCAGAAAGCTCGATCAGCGTCTTCGTGTGTGTGTGTGTGTGTGTGTGTGTAGAGCGTGTGTGTGTGTGCACGCGCGTGCGCTTGCACAGTGGGCTGATGTCTGATTCCCACTCAGGAACTCTGGAGCAGGGATTTTCAACAATGTGCAGCAAGAACTGTTAAGTCAGGGGCACTGATCTCCTTTCCCTTAGATTGTTAAATTAAAAAATGACACCTGCCAACACAACAATAGCCATCTGATGTGAGTGAATCAAAATTATACCTATTTTTTGTCAGATCAGCAAATAATATAGTTTTTGGTGTGCTGCAAATTTTAATAATTAGTTTGTGTGCGCCAGGAGATGAAAATGGTTGAAAATTACTGCTCCAGAGAGCAGGGTGTGGGCTGATGATGTGCTAGGAGCAAGAGCAAGGAGCTGCCGCCGTGTCCCTGTGACCCTCACTGGGCTACAGATGGACACCTCACTGGGCTGGTCCATGTTTAACCATCAGCTTTTAGAAAACTGATAGACAGACACGCACCCTGACTTGAGGTGCTGCCATTTTTGTGGGGGACATTTTCCCAACACGGCCAATGCTCCTGATTGGAGCTGGAAGAGCTGCACACGGAAGCCTCATGAGCCGGTGTGAGCTGCTGCGGCCCATCAGACTCTCCGGAGGTTCACTGAAGACTCAGATCCCCTTAATAGGGGCACCTAGAGGGGAAGCGGGACCTTAGCAGGCAGGGGCCTGGCAGTGGACCCCAGGTGCTGAGGCTATGCGTTGGACACATTCTATCTGCTTCTTCAATCTGCCTTCCCTCCTCTTCCACTCTCCACTTTGGGCCCCAGGAGGCTGGCTGCTAGAATACTGGCCTTCCTGCTCCTCTCCCTGTACCTCTTCCCGTCCATCCCTGGGCTCAGCCAATGGGGAATATGGGCTGGAGTGACTGGAGGGTGGGAGGAGAAAGAGGCTGAGGTGGCTCCCCCTTCCCCACACCCAATATCTTTGCAGGATGCACTGCTTGAAGGTCATAGCTCTCCTTAGACAGCTAGAGATGCCATACATAGCCCTTTCCCCCATCAGGTCCTGGCACCCACTCACTTCTCTGCTCACTCCTTGCTGCTGTTACCACCTCTGGGGTGCGGCAGTCTCCCTACACTCTGCTCTCACCTTTGTCAATAAACCTTTATTCAACTCTCTTCGCAACACCTAATTTGGGGGGTGCCATCTACTTCCTGTTTGGACCCTCACCCATATAGGTTCAAAGTGGGTGAACATCTGTTCGAATTAGGTGATTTCCCCAGGTGAGGAACCTTTCTTTAGGTGAGGGACCTCCAGGGATCCGAAAGGGCCCCAAATGAGGAAGAACCAGCTTTAGCCTCTACCAGGAGCCATGCTCCAGGGGCTCCAGTTAGAGGGCCTTTCTCCCTTCTCCTCCCCACTCCTGGGACACTGAGCTTAGTAGATGGGGAGGACGTGAGTTAGGGAGATAGGAGCTGACCTTGTATCCCACCTTCCTGGCAGGTCACCTTAGTTGGGAAAGGAAGAGAAGTCTTATCTTTGAATGAAATTTGAGTTATTGAAACTATAGTTATAACGTAAAATGACTAATGTTGTTCTTTTGTTGGTTTTGTTTGTAATTAGAATGCATGACCAGTGAGTCTGGGCAGCCCAATTTCCACCCAAGGACAGAGGAAGAGCTCTTCCGACTGTGAGGATTAAGGAGACCGGGACAGTGCGGCGGACCCGCCAGGCACACCGGCTTTAGCTGCTGAGACGGTGCGCCTGGAGGAGAAATGAGGAGTGAATTTGTTTTCATCTTTAAGCAAAGTGGTGGTGAGGAAAATGAAGGTTAATCAGAATCAAATTGGGATTCGTTTTTTACTACCTCTATTATCACAACAATTCTGCTGACACGGTCATTTCATTTGATCTCTGAACTCTTGGAATCGAATCCTTTGTAGAGTTCTGGAAATTATTGTAAACCATTTTAAAGACAAAAACGTTCAGAGAATTATATAAATAACACGCACGCACCACCTCCGTGTTTTGAATAATCTAGTTGCCACAGTCACTTCAGTTTTTGTTTTTGAATTTGAGCGTTGCAGAGGTGGCAGGAGCCCCCACAGCAAACCGCCCCCCCCCCGCAGTCACTCTCCTCTGCCCCTGAAACAGCCCTCCTGCTCTCAGATTCTCACTTTATACTTTAACTAGTGACCTGGTGCATGGATTCGTGCACATTGAAAAAAATTAATTAGAAAGTGGCCTGCAGTATGGGACTGGGCGAGATGGGCCAGAAATGCCCTGGAGCCAACCTTTCTTGGGCCCTCCCTGGCCTGCCGCACCTGGGGTGGCGCAGTGGCTCGGGGTCGCTCTGGCAAGTGGGTCCCTTGGCCTAGCCTGTGAAAATGGGGCTAAAACTGGCTCTCTGACATTCCCTGAAGTTGCTGTTGTACAGGGTGTGGAACACAAACCCAAGTGTGCAGTAAACCAGATTCAGGGCTGACAGTGCCCAAGCAACAAAATAACCCATTTTACAGCTGTTGGAACCTGGGCCCAGAGCCCTTTGGCTGGTGTCTGGTGTGTCTATAAGGCAGGAATTTGATCCTTCAGGTATCACTGACTTATTCAACAAACATTCACGGAGGACCTACTGTGTGCCCATCACTGTGCTCAGTGTTGGGGAGACACAGAAGAGACTAACAGTTACCATACAACGTGGTCAAGTCCAGAAGAAACACACAGCTCTGGGAGGGGCAGCGGGTGGTGACCTGCCTTTGCCTTCAGGATGAAGATGTGCTAAAAGCTTTGGTTGAATCTGGGCGGGTGAAACTCCCAGGCCTGCCTACCTCTCGGTGCGCCCACCCTTCCGAGGTCCCACAGGGCCCACTGTAAGGACCTCGTACTGGGCAATGCCAGGGTCTCCCCAGTTCTGCCGCAGCCAGCGGCTCCTCTGCCCCTGGGGAATGCCTGCTTCACCCAGGGCCCGGGCCGTGCAGGTGCTCAGTGAGCCTGGAGAGAAAAAGGATGACAGTCTGGCCTTTTGCTTTCTCTTAAATGTGCTGTCCCGGGTGCAGAATTCCAAAGAGCATTGCAGAGGCAGTCTTAAACCATTTTACACCGAGTGGAGAAAGTGGGCGCCGCAGAGGCCTCTGTCTGTGAAGCAGGGCCGCCACTAGGGGTCACTGCAGGAATTCTGTTTGGGGGAGATGAGCTGTCCGGAGACACTCGGCTGGAACAATGAAGTGAAATTGGGAGCCCTTGGGCTTTGGGGCCCCCCATGTTCCCAAGGCTCCCAAGGCCCCTGGGCACTGGGGACAGCTGTGGCTGCCCTGTTTTCAGGGACAGAGAGCACCTCCCTCCCCTGGTGGCACTTCCTGGACTGGCCTGGGGGCTGCTTTGCTCCTGGGATGGTGAGGCAGGGTAGGGGCGCAGGGGGGTGGGGGTGGGGGGGTTAGACAGGGAGGAGAGGGGAAAGCTAGTGTTTGTGGGGGAACCTCTCACGCCATTTGGACCTGCCAATAGCATGCTGGTGGAGCTTTTCTTTTCATTAATTCATCTTCGTCATTATTGTTGCTATCTCCTGTGACATGCCTGTAATAGAGGCACGGGATATTCCAGCAGGTCATGCTTTCACAGAAGTTGGGGCAGCGATAACTGTGGAGACAGGTGTGGTGCCATCCAACGAGGGCCGAGCTGCTCAGGGGGACCCCCACTTCCTTCTTCCACAGGCTGACCGCCCAGCCCCCAGGGCGAGGCCGGGCGGGCAGGGCTGTGGCCAGTGTGGGGCTCTCGGGGCAGCCTCAGACCTGTGTGCCCACAGCAGATTCGGTGAGAGCTGGCCAGGCCCTCCCTGGCTGGAATGGGAGTGTGTGTGCCCAGGGAACAGCCGGGCGGGGGAAGGAGGTGGCTGGGGTGGAGGGCCGGCGGAAGATGGACTCGTCACTCCCCGGGCAGCTGGCAGTGCTGGGAACTCAGCGAATGCCTGGGGCGCTCTCTTCCTACACGGCCTCTGACCCAGACCTGCTGCCGGCGAATGCTCAGCGGCTCCACTGGCCGAAAGGTAAAGGCTCAGGCCCAAGGTCCTCACTGAACCCCCTGACTCACCTTTCACCACCCCCACTGCTTCCAATCCACTCCCCCAAAGTCATCCAACTCCCCCCCTCCACATATAACACACACCACACGATAACCACAGATACCACACACACATCACGTACACTACACATAGCACACACAAATCCCACACACACCACACATAATGCACACATAACCACACAGCACACACACACACACACACACATACACCACACACACATAATCACATGTATCATAACATACTAGTACTACACATACTATACATACCACACATGCCACATGCTTCACACATACCATATATGTCATACATCCACACAGACCATACTCATGTCACATACCCCACACACACCCACAACATCACCCCCCTCCCTGCACTCTCCACTTGGGTTCTGAGTCCTGCCCCTTCTGTAAGCCCAGCCCAGGCCGTGGTCTCAGTGACCTCCAGGCCATACCCTCAGGTGCGTTCCCTCCGAAGCCGATGGCCAGTCCCTCTCCCTGACACGTTTCACAGCCGCTCATCAGGGCCTGTGTTGCTTACACTTTAGTCACAGGCACTTGGTAGGATTCTGAGGGCAGCTGAGCGAGAGCCAGACCCTGGTCAGATACTGATCAGAAGAGACACTGAGCAGCCGGTGCTCAGGGCTGCACCACCTCCCCCTCCCCGGGCCTCTGCCCGCTCCATCCTGCTCTGGTGCAGGACCTCGGCGGCACACACCCACACACTCCTGAGCTGAGCTTCAGTGTTTGCTCGTGCCCTCACGGGGGTCGGTGTAAGGATTGTGCTTGAATAACATTTCGTGCGTTTTGTCGAACCTCAGTGGGAGATGTTGCTCACGAAGCCACTCTGTCCTCCACACGAGGGTCTGCATGATAAATCCCGGCTGTGTTTGGTTCCAGGAGAAATCCTATTTTTGCGGATGAATTAGTGAGCGTGCTTCCTGTTGTCAGAAAAGGAGCTGGCACTCGGCGCTTCTCTTTCTGCCTCGCGGCTAGATAAGGGAGAGGAATTTATCGCCTGCGCGTTATAATCTGCTCAGCTGTGGGGTCCAAAAGCACTTACTCCTTCCACTGCTTTTAATGGACTTATTTTATTTTATGTCCCGATGTCTCATTATACTTCTGCAAGATGTGTGGGTCTGGAAGCCATCTGGGGAAGCACTGATTGGGCCTATTTATTGCCCGTGCTGGCTGCCAGGGGTACAAAGGCTCATCCGACTTTCTGGGAGCCCACGCGTTAGCGTGGAGAATAGCTACGGGGACGGATAATTACAAAACAGGGCTGGTGCTCTCGCAGAGGCGTGTGGGCTGGAGGACGGAGCCGGTGTGATGACCGGGGCGGGGAGGCCATGGTTGAACTGCTTTGGGGACTGCAGGGGGAAGAGGACACAGTGGCACAACACATATGTGCCTACACCTAAAATTGGATCGGGTTTTCTCTATGCATGTGGCCCCTCCCCCTGGCTAGGGCAGGCACCGGCCCCCTGCCCTCTGTGGACACACGATGTCCACCTGGCAAGGGTGAGGGCAGCGCAGTGTGGGGTGGGTGGGAGCTCGGGATCAGGAGCCGCGCTGTTGTGTTTGCACCCTTAACCGAGCCACATTAGGCAGGTGCGCGTAACCCTTTAGAGCTTTAACGGTAAAGTCAGGGCAACAGTCCTGCCTGCTCCTGGGTGTTTTAGAAGCATCCCAGGAGGAAACACAGGCAAAGAGCGCAGAGCCATGCCTGGCTCATGGTGAAGAACTGAGAACGGCTGCTGATTGTGTCCTCCGCACTGTGACAACACCGTGTCACTGTGGCCAGGAACACAAAGTTGGGAAACACACGGAATTCAAGGCACTAGCTGAATCTAGTTCCAGTAGAATGGTTCCCAAATGCCGCTTAATTTAAGAAGAACATTGTTGCATTGTTTCCTGAAACAGTGGGTGGGAGTAGGCCCCGCACCAAGCCCACCAGTCACTTTTGCTTGTACGTGACATTCTTAGAACTGGCCATTGATGTGTCTCCCAGAGACCCCTCGCACCTGGCTGTCGCATCTGGGGCTGCTGGACCCCGCCTCGCCTGCCCCACTCTGTCTGCCTTGGTTTCCTTGCCCACTGACTTCATGAAGGACAGGGTTCCGGGGGAGGCAGGCCATGAAGGAGGGCTGTCATGGGCTTTCAGCCAGGAAGCGGAAAGAAGTCATTATGGGAGCACACACACAGACATGTGCATGTGTACGTGCATGCATGTGTGCACACACATATACACACATATACATACACATGCAGAAGCTGGCCTCTCAAAGGATACTTGTCTGTGTCAGTGGTGAGATGGTAAATGTGTAACACGGGCTCCATGGGGAAAGGGGTCTACATTTATAACATGTGTCAGTTCCTGGTGTAAACGCTCCCACCGCGCTGACCTCAAGCTGCCTGGGCCGTGTCCTGAACGTGCACTAAGGAGACACACGGGGAGCCCACCATCAAATGCATCTCCATGAGACAGACCCCGCGATGTCAATGACCTCAAGCGCAGAGATGGCAGTAAAATGTGGTAAATTAATCAGGAAGGGGTGGATTTGGGGTATTTGTTACCTTTGTTTATTTCAACGTAATTTACTTATAATTGTACTAGAGGTCGGATGCATGAAATTCATGCAAGAGGAGAGCTTCCTTCCCAGCCGCCTGCACCAGCTTCCCTCTGGCACCCGGGACCGGGGCTTCCCTCGCAGCCCCGGCTTTGTTGGGAAGGTCCTCCGGTCTAATTAGCACATTATGCTGTATCATCATAGACATAATTAACTTTTAACACCAGCTATGTTTAACCACGCTTCCAAGTTCCTGAATGGGTAACACGCGCTTTTCTGACACGGCCGGCGGCACGCTCTCTGACATCCCTGGGCCAGGCCTCCTTTCACCAGCCAGTCTCCTCACACGGCGCCGCTCACGACAGTCACCCAGCCCTGCTGACCAGCATCGTCAGAGGCACACGCAGGAGGCAGGCCGGCAGGCTGACCTGCCCTCAGCCCTGGGGCTGCTCTTTATTTCTGATGTAATCAGCAGTTGTTGAAATGATCTTTATTTTTACTGAAACCAAACAACCAACCTTCCTATTTATCAAGTTACAAGGGTGACATGGGTCATCATCGTGACCCTGGGCTGCCCTCTGTTCTCCTAAAGTCCTGGGTACTGGATTCCTCCAGGGCCAGGCCACCCTGGAGAAGCTCTTGGTTTGGAATAAACACGGTGCATATTTAACCAAAGCGGCCGGTGTGCTTGGTCCCAGGCTGCAGAGGAGCAGGCTGGCCCTGCCCAGCTGCCTGCCCCCTCGGCCTCTCTGGGGCCGCACACTCCTCCCAGCTCCCTTCCCCGGTCACATGTCCAAGGGCAGCATTTTCTGCAGATGTCACTGCTTAAAGGGGGCCAAAGGCCTTCAAGTTAGCATGTCACCGGGCTGTTTAGTGTCTGCATTACTAATATGCAGAAGAGGGTATACCACTGTTGTGGGCACAGCAGTATGGAGCTGAAAGCACCAGTGTCTGAGTTCCACACCGAGAAGCCCTGTGACCTCGAGAAGTCATTGGATCGCCTTCATACGGAAGGTGCACTTACCTGCTGGCCAGTGGTGAGGATGGAAGGAGACGGAGGCTGCTTTTACCACCAGTCCTCACTGTAGGATTAGCTAGCAGTGGCTCTAGAAAGCTCACAGTAGGCCTCTGAGAGGCTGGGACATGGGGTGAATTTAGTTCGGGGTGTGGGGTGGACGAGGTCAGGAGGATGAGGCGGCAGCTGGGAGGGTGGGGTGCCTGGTGCTGACGCTGGAGCAAGCACACAGGTGGGGGACACTGGTCTCTGGGAGGAGAGGTGTCCGCAGGAGGCTGCACTGACCACATTTCCCCCCCTTCCCAAGGGTTTGGGCTTTCGGCGGGTTATGTTTCAGCTGAGGGTGGGGCTCCAGGCAGGTGGGCCGGTGTAACACCCTCACCTGCCTCCCGCTGGCTCCATCTGCACTCACCTAGAGCTGCTTGCTGCAGGTGCCGCTGCGTGATTTCCTCCTTCAGGTGACCTGCGGGAGACACAGAGGAAAGCGCTAGTGGGCAGGAGGAAGACGGCCTCAGGAGCGTGGGTCAAGCTGAAGAGAAAGGCAGAGAAAGGGAGACAAAAGCAGGCACAGCTCCCAAGAAGAGCCCCTCTCTGCCTGAATTTTGTTGGAAGAAGAGGCTGCAACGGCTGGGGCCTTGGCACATCACTGCCAATACACATCTCAGCTTTGGGGCCAATCATTTTGGGAGTCAGCTACTTAGTCTGTCACTGAAGATCTTTGCTAGGGCTCTGATCTCCTACAGAGGGATGCAGGGTTGATGTTTTAATAACTTACAGGGCCAGTTTTAAATCCACTTAATTATTTTAAGCTACCTATATGAGAGTGTGTCAAAAGAAAAAAAATGGTAGTTTGGGTTAATCAAAACCTTAAGATAAACACAACAGTTGATGATTTGGTATGAAGCACATGCAATTCCAGATTGTATTAATAAAGGTATCATGTGTTGATCAAAGGAGGTGATAGCAGTCATCAGGCCTCAGTTGGTATTTGTCCTAGGAGCTACTCTTTATATGGAACGTTAGTAAAATAGAAACTATTTAGAGGATGGTAACCGTGATGGCGAGGGGTCTGAAACTACGCCCCATGAGAACTATGTGAGGGTGACCCGAGGCATTTGGATGGGGCAGAAAATACTTGGAGGGCCAGGAGGAATGGAGATAACGTCTGTCTTACAAAATCTAAACATTGTCATGGGGATGAGAAAACATTTATTTTTGTCCTACTGCTGAGGGCAAAAGTCAAGTTGACTGAAGGCAGGCAAGGGCCTCAATTTGAGGAAGAAACAGCTCATAAAGAGGACTGTCTCAGCATGGATTAAGTTGTTTCAAAATGGACTGGCCTCCTGGCCATGCCCCTTCCTGCTCAGGCAGCAGCTGGGTGACCGCGCTGGGTGGTTGGAGTGAGAACGCCCGCCCTGGGCCGGCAGGCTCCCTCCGTCCCTAAAGCGCTGGGGGTTTGTGCTCCAAGGAGGGAGGCGCCTGGCCCGGGGGCGTGTTTATGTGCGAGGGCTCTGCACTCTAGTTAAAATGTCAGTTTGTCTATACTGCCTGTCCCAGCGGGGAGATGTGGTCAGGCCCCTGGGGGATTCCAAGGAAGCCTGGGAACCTCCTCGCTCCCTTGTCTCATGTATTCCTTTCTTCACACAACGTGCGTTGGACGCCTCAGAGGCTGCGGCTGAACTGCCGCCAGTGGAGGGTCCCAGGAGACCTTGCCGCCCACTCGCAGTTCTTGGGCACCCCCAGAGGTCATTCCGTTTAGCTTCCACCAAAGTTAGGGTCCCTTCCACAGAATGAAATGGTCACTTCCCCTCCCACTTGTATGTGTCCAGGCTGTCCCACTGGTGATGCTGGGGTGGCGGCGACACCTGCTTCCTTGTGCTTTCAGACTCCGACCGGCCGGTTCTCTGGGAGAGCAGAGAAAGGATCCTCTCTCCCTGGCAGCGAGAGCCCTCCACCCCTCGGGGTGCTAGGATTCCTGCACTCAGAGGCGTCCTTTCTGGGTTAAACCAGCTCCCTCAGCTCCCTCTCGGAGGCGGCTGTGCAGCTGGGCCCAGGCGTGCACTGCGCCAGTCTGCATCTTCACAGAGAGGAAGCCAGGTGGCGGGCACAGCAATGATTGCCCCCAATTCCCAGTGGGGAAGTGGGAACTCAGGGGGTGTGCTGGGAGAGAGTTGGGATGAGCACTGGGAAGGCGTGGGAGCCAACGGGAACAGGACCTGAACCGCAGGCCAGCCCCAGCCCTGTCCCAGGCCCAGCCCCAGGCCCAGCCCCAGGCCCAGCTTCAGCCCCAGGCCCAGGCAGCCCAGCCCCAGGCCCAGATCGGACCTCCCTTGCCCCGCCTGAGGGACGTGACCACCGCTGTTTCCATCAGCAGAGTTGAAGCTGGGGTGAGGGGTGCTGCTGGGCGGGACTCCAGCGGCATCAATATCACTGAAGAAGCTTCAGGAAGCACAGCACACACTCTTCAAACAGAAGGCCCCGCTGCTGTGCCAAACTGCACACACGCAGTCTCACCTGTCTGCTTAGTGCAGGCCATCGGGGCTTTCTCCTGCCCTCAGTGGGGAGAGCCAGTGTCCCCGGGCCGCGCCTGCTTCCTGGGGCCTGGCACAGGGGCCTCGCAGCGGGAACTGCCCAGGAGCTGGGCACCTCCTCCCAGTGACACTGCCAGCGACCTGCTCCTATGGCGCCCCCTTGACCCCTCCCCTCCCCACCACGGGGCCGACGTGCCCCTGCCTCGTGCATTGCCCCAGTGCGCGCTCAGCCTGGCCTGTCATGACCTCCGGGTCCAGCTGGAATGACGGCTCCCTCGACCAGACCCTGGGAAGCGCCTTCGGAAGGACCGGGTCAGGGACCTCCACAGCCCCAGCCCGGGAAGAGCGGTTTGTGTGAACAGAGACAGGACTTGGCCACCAGGACTGAACGTTCTATAAACGCCACAGGCATCCTACCTGCTCACGGAACAGCGAGCCATTCCAAGGGGACAAAAGGCCGGTCTGCGTGACGCTCCATATTGCTAACGGCACGTTTAAGATGTTTTACGGATGCTCTGTTTTGGCGAATCGGCTAACATCTCTCACCACGGGGCAATTTCTGTTTTTGAGATCTTCCCAAACAAGCTTCTAAAAATAGCCCAATGGCTGATAGCTAATTGCATTTGCCAACAGGACCATTCCTCACGCGGAGATAAGCCTGCAATCGGCGGCATCTCACAGCGCCCCGGCTTTTGGCAGCGGGAGGAGCTGCGGGGGTGGGGGCTGCGGAATCCGCTCCGCACGCAGCTTGCTGTCATGAGCTTGGTGATGCATTTGCTGGTCTTGGCCTGGGTTCCTGGACACGTCCCCATGCCGAGGTATGGTAAAGCGATGAGACGGAAACAGAACTCCCGGCCCAGGGCAGGAGGTGGTCCGGGAGGGAGGCCGGGGAGGGGAGCAGAGCTGGCTTAGAGAAGAGTGGTAATTGGTCTCTCTGTCTCCAGGAATTGACGGCAGTACCTGCAAGAAATGTCCCTCTCTTTCTAATCTAACAGCCAAAGCAGGGATGGCGGCAGCAGGTCATGCTGGCCTCTTATCCCTTGATCCTCCCAGGAACCTTGAGATACAGGAAACCAGGAATTATCACATATGATGGGGTGGGACTGGGAGAGGGGTCCCCAGAGGAGATGCTCGGCCTTAGGAATAACCATGTGCAGGGTGTGCGTTCCGCATGGCGTTCGGTTTCTCTGTACCCAGTCGTGCGAGTGAAAAGTATTATCACCGTGCAGAAAAGTATTACCACTTATTTTTCACATTGATGTTCAGTCGTCTGGGCCAAACAGTTTTCCTTAAGCTTCACACTGTGCTTTGCATGCTTGTTAGTTTGGAATCAGTTACCGAGCCAAGCTGCTCAGCTGGTCCGGAGCGGAGGGTCTGCTGGGCCTCGCCGAGGGTGTCGATGCAGCCACAGGCGGGGAATATTGATGCTCATCTGCTATAGGGTAAGCTCTATGCTCCAAGGGCTGTAGACTGTGAATGCTCCTGTACATGCAATGTAAATGCAACTGGAAGCAAATGCTCTCCTAGCTCAGGGAAGTTAGCATGTGACAGGGGACGGCAAACAGGCGGCCGAGTGCTCTTCCGTTATAGCTGGATCCACGCTGACCCTGCTCCCTCATTGTGGACGGTTCCCTTTCAAGCTGAGCCTGAGTTTGGCTGTTTTTTTTGTTTGTTTTTTTTTTGTTGTTGTTGTTTTTTTTTTTAATATTTTCATTGATTTCAGAATGGAAGGGAGATGGAGGGAGAGATAGAAACATCAATGATGAGAGAGAGTCACTGATTGCCTGCCTCCTACATGCCCCCCACTGGGGACCAAGACCACAACCTGGGCATGTGCCTGGACCGGAATCAAACCGTGACCTCTTGGTTCATAGGTTGACACTCAACCACTCAGCCACACTGGTCAGGCTGAGTTTGGCTTTTTGGGCAGCTAAAAACCAGCCACGTGGGTTGGATTTGAGGTGAAGCCTACCTCGTTGCCATTTTGATTATAGTAGAAAGTTGTTACAAATTTGTTGATAGACCAAGTTCAGTTCAAATCCCAATTCTGCCACTTTCTAGGTGTGCAGGTTACATAACCTCTCTAAGCCTCAATGGCATCATTTGGGGGGGGGGGAAGAGAATAATGCTGTAACTGCGATATTATTTGCCTTGCCATCCCTCAGGATTCTGGGAGCATTAAGGGAGAGCAGACCCGTGCAGCTGATACACCTCATGAGTTGTAGGTATTAAGGCACTTTCCGACACTGAAAAGATATTACATACCCAAGATGACCTGGTCCTGGTGGCTAAATGTCAAATCAACAGCAGAGATAAGTTGAGAGGAGGGAGAGGCGGGTCAGTGGCATTAGCAAAGGCATCATTACTGGCGCTGAGACTTGAGTAGGTGCCCAAAGGGCAGCTTTGTGTCGGTGGGCTTGGGAAAGGCATTCTGACCAGAGAAGACTAGACTGCTGGGCCATGCAAGGCCAGGCGTATGTTGGCTGGGGCAGGGCTGGGAGGGGAGTTTGAATGGACGTGTAGGGCTGCGGGAGACTGAGTCTATTCACAATGGAGCCCAGGGTCCGAGGTGATCGCTGGCTATTTGTGAAAGCGATGGGCTTCCCCTAGCCAGAATGTGTCACCTTGAGATGAATTGCCGACAAGCAGGGGTGTGTAAATCCTTCCGCGCCTCTTCTCCTTGTTAATCTACTTTTCATAGGGTTTTATCTAGACTTGCTTGAATCATCTGAATATCTATGGAGACAGGAGGACCACCTTTTTGCACAGTAGCTGTGGTGGATGAAATAAAAACAGGAGAGACTGTCGAGTAAACTTGGCCGGGCTGGATGACAGGACATATTTCTGAAGCCCGGACGTGAGACGGAGATGCAGAACGGAGAGTGAAGCCAGACCTCAGCTTGGAGGGCTCGGGGGCCACGGCCGGGGGGGGGGGGTGACCGAAAGGACACACGTGAGACAGGGGCTGAGACCTGGCCCAGAGTTTGAAGCTGCAGGCTGGGGTGAGACCCCCATCACCCGGCGTATGAGTGAAAGGGGACTGAGAAGGAAACAGTGCTGCCAGGTGCTGCCTGCGGCTCTGGTTCACGGCCCACGGCACCCAGGGAGGGAGAAAGGGGCACGGTCACCCCCCTCCAGCTGGGAAGCCCAGTCTCCCGAGACTCCATGGCCAGGCCGGCCACAGCCCAGCACTGCCCTGGAGTGCCCCTCCAATGACCACTGTTCACCGCCACTTCCGGGCGGGGGGCCTGCAGGGTCTGTCAGGCAGAGAGGGGTGAGCGCAAAGGGACCCAGAGAGAAAGAAAGAAAATGTGTTTCATTAAAAACGGGCCTGCTCACCCAAATGCCAAAATATATGAAGAAATCTAATGCTGGAAAAGATAGCAAAATCAATAGTTGGAACATGAATTCGTTACAGATGAGAGTAATTTCCTGGACAGGCAGATCAAGACATTTATTGATGCAGAAGCTCAGAGGATGAATTAGTCCTGCTCTCCAGTCCATGACACGGTCCTCAGCAGTCTGCCTGCCTGCGTGTGCGCATTTCTATCCTGCCTCAGCCCATCTTCCATGCGCCACCCCCCCCCCCCCCCCCTGCTTTTCTCCACGGGCAGGCAGCCTAACTCCTGGACACACACACTTTTATTGTTTGCATTCTGACAGTCCGTGTTACAGTTCTCATTCTGTTTCTTACTTCTCAGTTCCGCTTTGAACATCTACTCATTTTTGCTTTAGGTACATCTAATTCTCAGTGACTAACTGCAGCTGCAGCATACACCCCACAGAGTGCACCCCGACATTTTATGTCCCTTTCCTGAGGTGTGGAGAGCTGAAATGCCTCCCACTCCCAAACACAAGCAGCGCTGCGAGGACCCTCCTGGAGCGCGCAGTCTGACACGGGGGAGGGGACGGCCCTGCCGGGTGCAGCGGGGCTGGTACTTGACGCGAGGGCCGTTCGCCATGACGACGGGCCAGCTGGTACTTCCGAGACAGGTGTTGAGGTAAGTATGCTGAGAATACTCAGAGATGAATCAAGGCATACACTTTCTTTCAAAGAAATCATGCAATAAGAAGGTGTCAAGAAAATAATAAGTGAATAGAAATGAATTTTGAAATAAAAATGAGAGTGATGGAAACAAAACAATCAACAGAAGGAATGAGGGAATAAACCACAGACTTGACATCTTTTAAAGGCAAATCAGTGCATTGGGAGGCAGTGTAGAAACCCTCGTCCAAACACAGGAGAGAGACACATGGGGAAGAGCAGCCAAAGCCACGGGGAAGCTACCGAGAGGCTTCCGGTCCGTCTAACACGCACTCTGGAAGAAGACAGAGATGGGCTGGGGAAGAAGGAAATTTGAAGAGACAGCCACTGGGATTTTCCAAATGGAAGAAAGCCATAAGCCCCCGGATGGAGCATGCACTCCGAGTACTGAGCAGGAAGCGTGTCAACTAACCCACCCCCAGAAGGGTCACCTGGAAACCACAGGGCTTCGGGGAGGAGGGTCTGTGCCACCAGCCTCTGGGGGACCTGCCCCGGAGGCACCACCTCGGGGACAACAGGTGCCAGGAAACAATGGAGGGAAGTGCCGTCAACTTGAATTTGATAGGTGGTCGCACTGCCACTCAGAGGTGAAGGCCAGATACAAAGGTGTTCTGAGGGGACTAAGCGTATCCCACCCACAGAAGCCCCTGCCCCAAGGAGACCAGCAGAGAGGCAGCCACACACAAAGTCGGGTGCCTGGACTCTGGGCCAGGGCCCTGGCCCGCCCCGCTGAGCTACTCGCTGTGGGAGTGTTTGCAAGTGAAAAGAGGAGGTAGTGACAGTGGCTGCTGTGAGACTGCGTCAGGTCACATGGGTACAGGGCCTAGAAGAGTGCCTGGCACATGAACTGCGGAAGTGTGAACATCATTATTGTGACCAATAAGGAGAAAAATAAGCAGATATATGTGGGATAAGAGGAACAATGATGAACATAGAAACAAATATTTCACTATAGACTATAAAAACCTGTGTGCGTGTGTGTATGTGAGTGTGTGTGTGTGTGAGAGAGAGAGAGAGTGTGTGTGTGAGAGTGTGTGTGTGTGTGTGTGTGAGAAAGTGTGTGAGTGTGTGTATGTGAGAGAGAGTGTGTGTGTGTGTGTGTGTGTGTGTGTGTGTGTGTGAAACATTAAGCAATAATGTCCAGTGGAGATAAGGCGAGGGGACGTCCGATGGGGCTCACCAAGCTGCAGCCCTGGAGGTGGGTGCAGGGAGGATGGATTTGTAATAACTACGGACATGTTGTAATTGTTTCTTAACTCAAGAAAAATAAAAATAGAACCAAATAGAGGGTCAAAAAAAAGATGGGGGGAGGATTCCTGGGAAAGAATGGCAACATGTTAACAATTCAACAGAGCAAGAAAAGAGAGTAAAGAAAACAAAAAGATGGTGGGATAAAAGGATGTGAATGATCCTGTTCTTGGTCAAACCGCAAGAGCCTTACATGTGTGTGCACACACGTATGCATGTATGTGCATGCATGTGTGTACATATTTGCACATGTGTGCCTGTGTGCACATATGCATGAAGTTATGAGCAGGGAGGTGATGGGAGTGGACAGCCACAGAGCTGTAACAATGGGTTACTTGGTGGTGGAAGATGAATTGGAAGAAGAGGCAGCACCAAGATGAGAAAAAATCAATAAGTGTGTCTGACTTACATTTTATGTAAAATTACATTTGCATATATTGATAAAAAGAAATAAAAATTAAAAAGCCACTGCAATACCTTTCCTTGAGAGGGAAGTGAGGTGTTATAGAGCGTGCTGGGCAGCTGCCACACGTGTGACACATCCGTCACAGGTGCTGACTGAAATGTTCATGACCCGTCTCAGCTACAGGGCTGGGACAGTGACACCTCTCAGCTTATCTGTCATTGCCCAGGAGCCTGCGGATTAAGGGGGGCGGTGAGGAGGGCGTGTCAGAGGGAGCCCCGCACAGCAGCAGTGAGCCCCTGGCCTGAGCGGGGAGTCTCCGAGACGCTTTCGCCCTCCTTTGGGGAGAGGAAGACAGGTGCCTCCTGGGGTCCCCAAGGAGAAAGGCCCAGTGACGAGGCATGGAGCACAGACTGGGAATGGCCTCAGTGCTGAGCGGACACTTTAATGCATTATCATACCAAAATGACGCTTCAATTGTCCAGAATACCAGAGTCTTCTTCCATTGAGGATGCCAAACACCATATTTGGTAACGTTACTAAGTCACAGAGAGAGGAAAAAGCAGTTCATTGGTAAAGATGATAATTTGAAGGAAAACATTGTAACTTGACATGATCCTTCCACACCCCTTTGGGTTTCTCAAGCGCGCCTGCCACCCTGACCCCGTCTTGCGGAGGAGGTGCGCCTCGTAATTGATGAGCGTTTCAACTCGGGCTGGAAGGGCAGACAGACAGCAGTCTGGGCTTCCAGACTGTTCGCTCCCCTCTTATCACAGGGGCAGGGCACGGGGATCACATTTTTTTTTTTGGGGGGGGGGAGTGGTGCTCTCATTTATAAAAATGACCAAATTATACCATGTCTGGGAGACCTGGTTTCTTTTTCTATGGGGTTTTCATTCTGGCTACCCAAGTCATCACCATAACCACACAGATTAGCACACTCTATCTGAAGCTTAGGCATTTGGCTCTGTCTATGCTTAATTAAGCGAAGGAGCTTATTAATATCACTATTCCAGAATGTGATAATATTCTATAAACAGTTCCGGGAATTAAGCAAATAAGCTCATTTGTTAAAAGCTCACACAAATGTGCGCGTAGGTAAGCACAGGGAAAATTTCAGCTCAGCTCCCAGCATGCACTGTTCAGTACAAAACATCTCGGGGAGCTGAGGGCTCCTGGCTGTGTGGGCACCTGCCCAAGAGATGCTGCTTTAGCTGCTTAGATGTTCTTATCTCAGCCAAGGAGGGACAGAGCCAGCTCCCAGGCCAGCCCTGGAGGAGCAGCTGCAGACCGCAGGCCTTCCTTCCGCTTGCAGATGTGGCTCTGGCTGGGGTGAGTGAAGGGCCCACGCAGCATGGCCTTAGACGCTGACCCTCAAGGCTCCGCTGTGCCAGTGAGGGTGGGGTCGGTACATTCCACCTCTTCCCAAAGCTCCCTCTCCCTGAGCTGGTTTGTAGGGGCCCCTAAGTGACCGTGGAGGTGGAGGGCAGGGCTCTCCTAAGGGCGTGAAACGAAACCCAAGCATGAAGATGTGTGATCTGGCAATAGACAGGGTGTCTCCAACAATGTATACGCACACTTTGAATCATCATAAGGGCAGTGTTTATTAAAATACATTTCATTTTCAACATTGAGCTACCAGCTGCTAAAGTGGGTATACATGGTTGGGGACACCTTGCATATAATTTTTAGATGGGTTGAAACATGCAAACAGTGAGATTTACGTGGCTCCTTGATATAAATAATAAACTCTCATACTGCAAGATAAAGCTAGATTCTATTAATTTACATCAGCTAGTGCTTTAAAAAAAGTCAGCGGAGAGAAACGTGCCTAGTTAAGGCCCAGGGCCCGGCAAGCTGCTGGCCGGCCTGCGGGTGACAGTCAGTGCTCCTTGATGTGGGGGCTGCTGTCCAGCTGCAGGGGCTGGAGGTGAGGAGAACGTGTCCTCGGGGTTATAAATAGAGGACAAAGTCAAATGGAAACAGCTTCAGTGTCAGGTTCGTCATGGTTTATGTGCTGCATAGACTTGTTGCAGTAGGCCACACCCTCTGTCTAATCCACATGAGTTTCTGGGCTCTGTCTCTGCAGTCACTTACTGTGGAGTGGGAGGTGGGGGCGGGGATATATTAGCACAACTCAGGGAAGTCATCTGAGGAAGCCAAAGGGTGCCGAGTCCCAGGGAAGGAGCCAGTGGGGACCCTGGGGAGTCACGGTGCAGGTGGGAAGCCAGGGGAGGGCGTCTGGCCTGCAGAGACCGCGGAACCGCCATGCAGGCTCCCTCGGAAGGAGGAGCAATGGACAATGGCAGGAGGAGTAGCAGCGGGAACCCTGGGCCTGGCACAGTGGGGAGAGCATGGGCTTTGGGAACAGGGGCCACCAACTGCCTGTGACCTCGGGCTACTGCACCCCTCCGGGCTTCAGTTCTTCCTTTAAATGGAATGATAACACCTTCAGCAAGGTTGCTGTGAGCATTGGAGAAATGTACATAAGGCCCCAGCACAGGGCCTGGCACATAGCAGGTGCACAGCGAGCGGGTAGTAGTGGTGGTGGAGTAGTGAGAGTAATTGCCATGGCGAGGGTGGGGGGAAGGTTGCAATACAGAAAACAATGCTGCGTGGAAAACAGAAGAATGCAAATCCATTGCAATCATTTCTAAGGCCTCGGTTGTGGTCAAAGTTGCTAAGACATTGGCATTCCCCCTTCCTCTTTTCTGAAGGCACCCATAAGGCCTAAACTAACAAGCTATCTAAGGCCCAGTGGACTAGACTGAGGTGCCTCTACCCCCCAGAGACAACAGCCACTTGTCCTTGCAACAGCCACAGCACAGGGCTCCCCAGAACAAAGCTGCGCCTTTCCGCAGCCACTGACTCCAACCACAACCTTGTCTAATGTGGGCCCCACACTCAGCCCCTGCCTTCCCATCACTCAGCCTCAAATTCACCGCTACTTTCATTGGCAACAGGATCTTCCATATTCCCTAACGTAGTCAAATAGGATTGATTTCGGAATTGGAAGTAAATGACTTTCTCATAAGTGTGCTTGAAATGTTGGTCTAATAGTCATGTTTTCAGAGCCGGGATGGGGGTGACTCCTACCCTCATCCTTCATTATTTCTTCTTCTTCTTCTTCTTCTTCTTCTTCTTCTTCTTCTTCTTCTTCTTCTTCTTCTTCTTCTTCTTCTTCTTCTTCTTCCAGAAAATAGCACCAGGAATCTTTCCACTGTTGTTTCTGTTGCCGCCAAGCCTCGTCTCTGGGGAGAGGGGCAGCAGGAGGCGGGCAGGCATGGGCTTGCTGTGAAGGATGAGTTTCAGGGACCATGAGATTCAGAGAGAACAGTATCCCCGCCCTGAGCTTGAGTTCTGCCCACGTGAAATGCTAGTGTGCGTGGCTCTATTTCTGTACAGACTTCTAGACCCAGCGGGTGGGAGCTGGCCATTGAGGGGTAAGTGGAGAATAAGAGGATCCAGGAGTTAGGACCAGAATAAGGAGGCAAAAACAGATAGCCAAACCAGAGGGCAGGCTATTGCGATGAAGGTTTGGGAGACGTGAAGGGAGGTGAAGGCGGAAGTACACACTTCTCCATTCATCCCAAGGCGGTGCCGGGGGCGGGGCCTGAACAGGCTGGGCTGGGCTGACCGCACAGGTTTTGGTACCCAGGCTTTGAGGCAACAAGTCCCAGGGATGACTGCAGGAAGGCAGTCAGCCCTCAGAGAAGAAACGACACAGAGGAGGAATTGCCCTAATATGCAGAGATAAAAATAATTTACAAGCTTCACATTGCAACTTGAGGGGAAAGAGATCCTGAAAAGCTTGCAGTGTATAAGGGATGGCGAATGGAAGTTAAATATACATAAACCATCGTGACAAATTGAAGATGAATTAGATGTTATTATATGTTCTTTAGTGTTTTGTTTTGGTGAATATAAACTATCCGTAGGATCTTTCATAGATTTTCTTGCAAGTGCAATCTTTTTTTTCTTTCTCACATAACATCTTAGTTTTTGGTGATGGATTTTCCTACCACAGGGATGCTCAGGTCCCCTGTGGCTGGGGGTGGATGGACAGCTGTATTCTGTGAGTCAGGAGACGTGACAGTGATGCTCAGGGCACAGCAGTTGTGGAGAATTCTCATTGCAGCCCTGGCTGTTTTCCGGCCAGCTCATGGACTAACTGGCCATCGGCTGCTCCGGGGTCTCACAGGTGCCAGAGGAGAGCACTCTTTGAACTTGGGAAGATGAAAAGTTTCATAATTAGGAGCAGCTTCTGCCTTCTATGGGAGAGTCTGGATATTATCTCTGAGGCAAACACAGATCTGTTTGAGAAATGTTGATAATTCAGTGGACCATGTGAGGTCTGTACGTGGAAGGTTAAGCTGGACCATTCTTTGGGAAGCTCTGAAAATGAATGTAACCCAAATGCAGGTGCTTCTGGCTAAGAGTTAGGTGCTCTGGGCTCAGAAACACAAACTGGGTATTTCTTTAGCAGAACCGCGTTCCGCACAAAGGAGAATGCTCCTCCCTCCAAACCTGCAGATAGATTGCCCTGTGCATAAAGAGCAGTGTTTGTGCTTGAACGGTGTGATGGTTAGTTTATGGGTCAGCTTGGCTGAGGTATGGTGTCCAGATGTTTGGCCAAACACCAGTGTAGATGCTGCTTTTAGATGTGATTAACATGGGACACCAGTAGACTTTGAGTAAAGCAGGCAGCCTTCCAGAAGGTGGATGGCCCTCATCCAATCAGATGAAGACCTAAGAGAAGAAAGACCCGGGTCTCCCAAAGAGGAGGAAACTCCAGGCTGCCTTGGGACTCCAGCTGCAACATCTACTCCTCCCTGGTCTTCAGTTCGCAGACTTGTCCTGCAGAATTTGAACTTGCCAACCTCCATAATCACATGAGGGAATTCCTTAACATAAATCAGTCTTTCTTTTGTCTCTGTCCCTGTCTACACACACACACACACACACACACACACACACACACACACCCTATGGGTCCTGTTTCTCTGGGAAGCATGACTAATACAGATGGCGGGTGTGTGTTCTTGTCCAAACACTTGCTCTAGCACTTTGGGAGGAGAGGACAGACCCCATTGAGATGGACATACGGGCCTAATCTTGTCTTCTCCTTGCATGTGAATGGAGGTTCCCATCCAGGTACTGAGTCACGCTCATAGTAGCCAGGGAAAAGCACTGTGGTATTTAGTGGGCTGCGCCTGGTCCTGCATGATTAAGGATGGCTCTTCTCAATAGGCCATGGAGTCCCCATTGAGAAACATGACGTTTGATGAAAGATAAGACCAGGGCCGGCCCACTTGAGTTAGTGACCTGCTTTTGTCATTTAAGACTGAATAGCCCAGAGTTTGGACAAAGTGCTCCAAACTCTGCGGCGGGCTGTGAGTCCCAACAATGCCCTGGAGGGAGTGACTGTGTGAAGAGGCAGCTTGGCCGGGAGGCCAAAGCAAGTGGCTTCTTGGAGCACCTGCTGAGGGGACATGGAGGCCACCAAGAAGGAGGCCCCACAGCCGCTGGGTCAAGGCCCTCCAAGAGCCCCACTTCCAGGCTGGTTTTTACTTCCTTTCCCAGAAGAATTTCCACCAGCTCCCAGCCTTTGGTAAAGTCCTGTAAGAATTGGCCTTGTTGGATGCAGCAGCCAGGGAAGCAGGGCCTGAGGCTGGACCTGCGGCCCAGCGCTGCCCCCATCAGAGGACAGTGATGGTCCCACAGAGGAAGGCGAGGAAGGCGAAAGAGGACTCACAGGGGCACACAGCAGAGCACTCAACCGGCTATTTTTGGAGACCCTTTCAGGAAAGGTCTGGGACGAGTTTTGAGATGAGTAGATGGATTTTTAGCAGTAATGTCCATTCGGACTTGGGCCATAATAATCTGGGAATAAGAAGGAGGCGCACCCCTGCCCGGCTGTCACAGGCTGGCGGGTCCAGGGCTGCCGAGGCTCAGTGGGAGAAGTTTCCGAGGTGCTGCTCCTCCCCCGGGAACAAGAACGGCTGCTGAGCGGACGGGTCGGGGTGAGAAGGCCCGCACTCTGGAACAGGACAGCATTCCTTCAGACACGGCCTGGGCGCTCATATTCCTAGCTGATGCCAATCTGAACTACAAACTGCTGAAGACATGAAATCTGGTTAAATTTGTTCTTTTTCACCCTTCTTAAAATATCAAAAGCTAATATTTTGCAGACAGCTCTGTGCTGGCCACACTGGCCAGGCCTTGTGGGGTCCAAAGCAAACACACCTGATCTAGATTGGGTCAGCATCAGGGGGTCCAAGAAGCAGCCAAGGAATGAACAGAGGAATCCAAGGACTGTTACTTATTGCACAAGGCCTCAGTGGCAAACAACTCTTGCTGGAAAGAACTCCTGTGTGCGTGTGGCATGAGGGCCAGGGCGATGGGGGGCACGATTATGAATCCGTGCGTGTTTGTTCACAAGGATTTGGATGCCGACCGGCCACTGGAAGCAGACCCGACTCCTGCTTCACGGTGATGAATATTTATACTCTTTTCTCTTCAGAGTCAATCCCGGTGACGGGTGAAGACGTGTGACGTGTGGTTTCTGGAGAGAACTTCGCTCGGGGGCCTTTGGGATGTTGTCTGCTGGAGACATCTGCGCGCGGTAATGATTTTCTGTACCACAGAATTGCAGAAATCTGCTTCCCCGGATTACGTGTCAGCGGACTAATGCCAACGAGCCTTTGTGGGTTGTTATTTTAGCAGCGAGGAGGCGTTTAGTGGAATTGGTGGTTTTTACCTGAATCTTAGAAAATCACCAACTATGTTAATACAATGGATGAATGACGGGTGAGCTAAGATCTTATATAAACAGCAAGAAAAGAACAACTAATTGTCTGGATGGCAAATAGAGCACCCTGAATTCCTAACCGTGTGACATTATCGGGATGGACAGCGACTTTTGGAAGCTGCTCAAGAGCCAGAGGCCTTCCTGCAGGTTCTAACTCACTTCAGTTCGCTCAGGCCCTGCCCCAGTGATCCAGGCCCAGTCCCCGTCGTCATGTCTGAGCTACGGTGGCCCTCTACCTTTCTCAGTGTGGTTCTCCCAGGAACAGACCCTAGTACAAGTGGTTCCTTTGAGAAGTCATCCTTGGATAAACTGTTAAGAAAGGGGAGGAGTGAGACAGGAAGGGAAAGCAGCTACATGGGCAACAGGAACTCAATCCCATTGGAGGGACAGGGTAGGACACACACTGCTGAGTTGTCCATCCCGAGACTGAGGGAGGCGGGTCCATGTACACCAACTTCCAACAGTGGTTGGCTGAGACCTCCTGGGGGTATTAACTCCCAGCACTGGCTTGTCCCAGGCGCACCTCTCAGGAAGAGTGAAGGTGCTTGCAGATGGAGTGGCACTAGCGTGCTCACACAGGTATGAAGAGGAGTATGAGTGGAGTCTGACACCATCTGTTCTTCATCTTCCTTGTTTTAAATGATTCCTACCTCTTCAGCTAATATGGTTTCTTAGAAACACAAATAATTCTCTGGCAACCAACTCCGCAAAGAGAGAGGCAGAGGAAATGGAATATTCTAGCCAGTCCACTGCCTGGTTTCATATCGGCATGGCTGGCATTTTGGGGACCAGGTTTATTGGTACAGTGGGTGGGAATGACTACAGTAGCTCCTAGTTTCCTACTGACCATATTTTAATAGGAAAACAGATTGCCCAGACCTTGGCTCATGTTCTACAGGCTGGGGTGAGCTACTCTCTCTTGCCGCCTCAGCTTCCCCTTTTGGGATGACACCTTGGAAATGAAGCTCTGTTGTCAGATTCTCCTTAACTCTTTTTCATGAAGATCAGCTTTCCCTTGGTGAGGTTGGAAGTGACGGTGTGCTGCTATGATGGCAAATGCCACTTGGACCAACCCTGAGGAGGCAGACACCATCTGGGGCATGAGGCGCTCAAGCCATTCCAAGAACTAATCCTAGAACGACCCAATCAGTGTGTCCTCCTTAGCTGGGCCGCTCAGCCTGCTTCTCACTGTGCTGCGTCAGGCACACCCTGCAGTTATTTCGGAAGTCAAGGAAAGGCACCCCTGGCCGGGGGCAGCTTGATGAGATAGTGCTGTGTGGGGAGAGACTAGAAAATAAGTCTAAAGAAAGACGGAGATCAGGATCTT
Organism: Vespertilio murinus; assembly: GCA_963924515.1. Classification (NCBI taxonomy): domain Eukaryota; kingdom Metazoa; phylum Chordata; class Mammalia; order Chiroptera; family Vespertilionidae; genus Vespertilio; species Vespertilio murinus. Next base: position 118,002,981 of record OZ004705.1, read on the forward strand.
TCCCGAGGCATGTTTAAGAAACCCACAGATTTTGCTGAGCTGACCATACAAAGGGAAATTATGTATAGATAATCATCTCTGAACGTTTCCAAATCGGTCCCAGTGGAGCTAGACTTTCAAAAGTCTCTCTCACAAATTATTTCTTTAATTTGTCCTTCTCCTCAAGATGCCAGCTCATTTGTCTTCTTTCCCTTCATTTTTACCCCTTAAACTGTCTTCTCTGCTTATTCAAATCCTATAAAATCTACAACATATTACTTTTGGCTGTAGCCTCCCCCTGCCCCACCCACATCTACTAAATCTACCCAGGTCCCTCAAATTCTACTCTCACATAACAGTCAACAGACATGTTCAGTAAAAAAACAAAAACAAAAAAAACAACAACAACTTTTCCCTCTGTTGTTCAGATGAGATACTTGCTATTAATTCTCTAAAGTCACCAACTGTTCCTTTTGTCATCTTCATTCTTCTCGTGAGTCCATTTACCATTTTATTTTTTGGCTTTAATTTTCCATTTGGTCCTTTACATTTTTGACATTTTGATACTTTCTATCTTTCAGTTTATTTCAAGAGGGTCTTTCTTAATTCTCAAATCATAGTTTTAGGAGCTGCTTTGTCTCTGTCTGACGATTCTAACCCTGAATCATGTAGGGGCTGGAATCTCCTGATTGTCCTTCTCCTTGTGAGTTGAGATTTTCTTGGTTCTTCTCATATGACACATAATTTTGGGTCACATCCTGAACATTTTCAGGGTCTTGTTTAAATTCTAAGACTATTTATTTCGATTTGTATATTTCAGCAGATAGTCAATCTGCTTAAATTCTGGCCACATATTCCAATAAGCCTTCTCTGGGCTCCGGTTCCACGACAGCTCTGTTTTCAAAGGTTTTGCAGTGCTAGTCACTTCCATCCCACGTGTGTGCAGTCCAGGGACCAGCATGGGACTTGGGTGCTAGTCTCCCTGTAGCAGGGATTGCCCTAGCCTTTGGGATGTTCTCTAGATTCATGCACGTTCAGTATGAAAGTGAGCACAGCTCACTTTTTTCTGTAAAAAGCTTTATGGAATCATTGTCTTGATTTCCTTCCCCTCTGTGATCTACCCGACACATTATAACCCTAAAGCCCCGTGCCTGGAATCCTCAATCCTGCCAAGTGATTCCCATGACTATGTCTGCATCTGGGCCAAGTGGTGGGAGGACAGAAAGAAAACGCAATGAGGAGTCTGCCCATTTTTTGGTACCACAGCTCCTCCAGTGAGAATGGAGGGATTTCATCTATCAGAGTTCCAGACTTCTGCAGCTTGTCATTGCCGCTGGAAGATTTCCAATGGGTGCCAACCTGGTGGTACTTTGAATTCTGGTCTCCTTCCTAAAGCCGCCTGCTACCGATCACTCTCTGAGTTCTCATTTGCTGCTCCATCTACACTAATAAAAGAGTAAGATGCAAATTGACGGTACCTTTGCGGCACCCACCAATCAGGAGTGAGTATGCAAATTAACCTTACAAAGATGGTGGGTTAATTTGCATAAGCAGGCACCAAGCAGCTGGGGGCGGGGCTGGGCACAGGCTTTCCACACCACCCCAGTTACTCTGGGCCTCTGGGCAGCATGGAAGGAGGAAAGGCTGCTCTGGGCTGGAGCAAAAAGTAGCTCTGGCCAGAGCGAAGGTGGTGCTGGCAGCCAGGGTAAAGAAGGCCCATTCTTGCCTAATCTTCATGCATCAGGCCTGTAGTGTGTTTATAGTTGTCTTCTTTAGGAGAGACAGGATGGATTGTAATTATTCCACTTTGCCTGAACTGGAATGTGTCCATCTCACTGGCCATGTGTACAGTCAGGGATGAAAAGTTACATACATAATATTTGCTTTATTTCCCTTTCTCATTGTCAGGCAGACTCAACCTCTGTTCTTCTCATGAGCTGATTCTATTTGTATTGTATTTCATCCCTCATCAAACCTCAGACATTTGTGCCCCTGTGATCCTGCCGAGCAGCCAGTTCTCAAACACCTCGTCTCTCCATGGCCTTTCCTGCCCCGAGAGCATTGCAGATCCGCCCACACTCAGTTCATAGGACAGCAGTTCCACAGCCCGAACCTGGTGATGCCTAGCAGAACTTTTGCTCATATGATCCTAAGCGGTGTGATCTTAAGCCATTTTCATTAGACCCAAGAACAAAAAAGGACAGGCTGTTACTAGTATTTGCTAGTAGTGATTCAATGAGTGTAATAGGACAAGAAAAAAGCCCCACTAAGTGTCAATACTAGAAGATTGTTCTTTTGTGAGGAATTTAATTGCATTTCTAGAAAACTCAAGAAACTATAGCAAGGAGAAGATCATTAAAATTAAAAAGAGAATTTGGTAAGTTAACTGGGTATAAGAAAAAATATTTTAATACATATTTATTGATTTCAGGGAGGAAGGGAGAGGGAGAGAGAGAAACATCAATGATGAGGGAGAATCATTGATCGGCTGCTTCCTGCATGCCCTCCCCTAGGGATCAAACCTGAAATCCGAACATATGCCCTGTGACTTCCTGGTTCATAGGTGGGTTCTCAACCACTGAGCAACACCAGCTGAGCAGGAAAACATTTTCAAAAAATAGATTTTTTCTATCTCAGGAAATAGAAAAATATTCCATTCACAAAAGCAGCAAAAATTATAATACACTTAGGAAGAAATCCTACTCCTAGGACTCTATTCCAAGGACTGGCAAATTGGGGCTGGCAGGCCATTCTGTCCTGCGGTCTGTTTTGTATGGCTTTGGACTGTGAGCTAAGAATGGTTTTTACATTTTTATAGGGTTGTAAAAGAAGAAGAAGAATATGCAACTAAGATCATTTAAAGCCCACAAAGCCTAAACTATTTACTATCTGGTCCTTTAGAAAAAGAGTTTCCATAGAAGTAAAAGCACCAGTATATAAAAATATATGTGCATGGGTGTTTATTGCAACATGCTTTATATGGCAGAAAAATGAAAATAAAGTAGGTATCATCAACTAGAAATTAATAGAAAATATTGTGATAAAACCATTTTGACTATCATGGACACAAATGCATATATATGTATATAAAATGATTATTTTCATCTCTCCTTTTTAAAACAAGTCACTCCATATCCCATATAAGTATGTGAATGTTAATATAATTATATCAACATGGAGAAAGAATTTCTGAGTGCTAGATTAAGGGGTAAGAACATTTTTGTTTGGCGATGAGGAAACCTCAGAAGTTTCTGAGTGGGAATGCGGGGATATTAATCTTTTTAATGTAATCCTTACTACTTATTACCCAGAATTCTAGCGTAAAGGTGGCCAACTTCCTATTGGCAGACTGCTGCCAAATGCGCTTTTCCACTCCCCACCAAACCCTTCTGTTCGGTGGGTTTCTCTTGTTTGGACTCGGCATTCCTGGATTCTTCCGTAGCCTTGGAAGAGCTTTGTGGCTTTGGCAGCACCTTGAGTCAAAGCTGACTGAGCTCACTCCTCTGAAACCCACCTTCTCCTTCCAGGGCAGTAGCAGGAAGGTATTGCTGCCGCTGTCTTCTTGAGCCCACTTAGGGATTTACCACCACACCCTGGTTAGTGGCTGCTAGGGCTGAGGCATCCCGGTTTCAGCTCTGCCCCTGAGGATACAGCATCTGACCCCTTATGCCACCTCTGTTCTGGGAGTTAAAGGTTTTGTTTTGGTTATTTCATTGGGGGTGAAGTGAAACTAAATTATCATGATTGTCCTTTTTGATACCCCCCTATTTTTATAGCAATACATTGTTTCACAACCTTAAATATTAACCTGGTCTTGCTTTAGATGATTGGTGCAGACAATTAATAAACTTTACTTCTTTGATGTTCCTTGTCTGTTAAATTAGGTACATCACCCATTTCTGTAGTCGTCCCTTAATTATTTGGCTTTGTCTGCCAACAGAAGGGAGTACCCTCAAGGACCCTAGTATTTTCTAATGAGTTGCTAGATACTACATTCCAATGATTTATTAGGAGGTTTTCTAGACTTCAAAATCATCTCAACATGTGTTAATAAATTATTTTGCAAAACACATTCAAAATTTAAAAATATTCAGGCATTATTTATGATGTCTTCAATAAAGATTAAATGAATGAAATTGAGTCTTTACCTCATTACAAAGCTCACATTTTCAGCAGTAAAATCTGAGGCTTGTCGTCTGGTAGCAGTTTTAAGCATCTATATACAGGAGTCATTCATTCATGGAGTGGCTGTAGGACCCCTGACCTGGAATCACCATGCCCAGTCCTGACCCACATATATTATAGTGAGACCTGCACATGGGACCAAGGCTTCCTTGGATATTTTCCTTGGGGCAGAGTTATGGTGTGGCATGACTCTAACGACATTTGCAAAACCAAAGAGCAGACAATCCAATCTTATGCAAGGCAACTTTTAAAGATTAGAGAAAAGCAACTTCCTAGGATTCTTCTAAACACCTTGAGAGAAAATTAAAACAAGTGACAGACTGGGAGACAACACCTGCTACACATCCCAAGACAAAGGCCAATATCCAGAGGGCAGAGGAACTCCTCCAAAGCGTAAGAGAAAGTCAACCACCCAATGGACAAAGGTTGCAAGACACTCAATCCCACCAGCTGTCAGGGAAATGCAAAATAAGACAATAATGAAATACTTTTTTTTTAACTCTCCAACTGGCAAAACCTAAAATGACTAATATTATTATGTGTGAGCAAGGATGCAGAGGAACAGGTGCTGTCACACACTGATGGGAACATATACTAATGAAACGTTTGGGAAGGGAATGGGGGAGTGAGCAGAAAAATTAAAAAAATATATATCCACTGTTCTCCCCAGTTCGACTCCTAGGCATCTATCTAAAAAAACAACAACACTTATTTGTAGACCAATAAAAGAAAAATACTTGTATTGTTTGTGATAGAAAAAAATTGGGGAGAAATGAAATGTCTGTTACAAGAGAGTAATTAAATAAATCATGGTTTATTCATGCTTAAAAATAGCCCCACTAAAATTGGTGAGTGATAGACCCATAATCACTGTTAGAGGAGAAAGGCAAAGTGCAGAATAACATGTACATTATGGTCCCATTTATGCAACAACAAAGTGTCTTTGTACATGTCTGCTGCCTGTCTACCATCTATGTAAGTAAGTCTGTATGTATGTATATATTCACGCATGCATCTATTGTCCATAGGCCAATCATCTATCTATCCACCTACAAAAGTACAGAAGGAGTGGAAGGACATGCACTGAATTGTGGGTAGTGGTTACTCCCCTCTAGAGAGTGGTCATGGTTGGTCCTGCAAGAGAGGAAGTGAAGAGGGACTCTTACACTTTGATATGCATATAAGGTAGCCTTTGAACATTCTGCAGAGGTATACACACGTGAATAACTTAGACAATTAACAAGAGACAAAAACTAACCCTCCACTGACTCCATCACTTTCTAACTCCAGACTAGGGGAGACCCTAGGAAGATAGGCTTGCCCTTCCTGGACTGACTTAGCCCTTGCCCACCTCCCAGTCAGCTCTCTGCCTCCTTCCTTTGTCATCTCCCTGGGAGTAAAGGTGGGAAAAGGCTTCCTACACTGGCTCCCATTCCTTCTTTTTTATCATCAGCTTGAACTCAGTGAGGGCAGGTGTGTTTCCCGGGTACAACAGGGGCCCAATACCTCCTTCTGAGCTGGGCTGTGGGTTTTCCTCCACTTGAGGGCACGGACCTAGGACCCCATCAGAAACTGGTCTTCATCTGTGGCTCCCCACCTTAGGAGCTCAGTATTATTGGACTTGGTCACTAACTCCCCCAGGCCTCAGCTACATGTTTCATCAGAGGATGACAGCAGCACCTCTACCAAAGTTGGCCATTATTCTCATTATGGCGGGGACTCGACCTCTTGGATACTTAAGGTCCAAAATCTCCCGTAGACACATGATGGCTGACCTCGAGCTCCTCTGTTTACTCCCAGTCCTTGCAGGCCACCCCAGCTCTGTCCAAACTCTGACTGCTGACTTCAAGGGCCTCTGTAGCCCTTCTGCTCTGGGCCACACATTCAGCCTCGATTGGGAAGCTGCCCAGATTTCCACTCTCATTATTCTCTTCACCCAAGCTGCCTGCGCTGGGCTTTTGTCCATGAGATGCCTGATGGACGATGCAGCCTGGATGTGCTGGGAGCATCCTGCCCTTTCAATGCTGCCCAAGAGCAGGCAGACACCTCGGGAAGGGAGCACAAGGGCCTGTGGGGGGGACACATGTCTCTGTCTGAGGTTTCGGTTTCTCCTCTGAGGTCCATGCTTTACCCAGCTCATTGGCTGTGGAGCTGTGTTGAAGGAAGCAGTGGTGCAGACTGTGCTTAGAGGGGGCTGGTCCATGGGGTCATGCTACTACTAGTACATGAAACCAACACCAAGCCAAGGCCACCCCACCCTGAGCAAAATGGCCATATGGGGAGAGACACTTCCACCCAGCGTGCTCTGGGTTTGAACGCTCTGGGTGGTCGGTTTTTCAGCAAGGGACACGTCTGTGTTCTCAGGGTGGCCAGCAGTGCACACAGCAAAGCCTCTGGTATTTTCAGCATCACCGACAGAGCCCCTACTCACTCTTCCCTCTTCTATCTCATCCGCAGTTACTCATTCCCCCTTTTAATCAACATACAATGATGAAATAACTTGTTATCCTTAGAAATGAAACAACATGATAGAACTATCTTCCCCTTCCAAGCCTGGAGGCACCTCCACTCAGACCCAGGCCTACCTCTCCCAGCCACGAGCTGCCCGCTTGCCACACAAGTTGACACCTTTCGGCAGGTTATTCTGGAATCTGATGAGAATAGCTCTGGCGAGTTATTTCTGAAATACCCGCGTGAAACTTGTCATGGACATACATTACTCTGGCGATGAGATTAGAAAGCATCACTGCCTCCCGGAAACCTGCAATGACTCTCCTAGGAGCGGAAGGCGTTTTATTTTTAAGGCATTTCATTAAACGAAATGGGCGTTGGGAAAATTGGTTCTCTGAAAGAGATTCAACTTAGAACCTCAGGTTATGCCACATTCCTCAATAAATCCCAAATAAGTCCCGTGTGAAAAATAGAATAATAAAAAGAAAACTATAAGAAAAATTAGGAAAGCATTAAATAGATAGGAGGCTGTGAACAGCCCATCATTATTATTGTTACAATAACAAGTACAAAAGCAATGGAGAAAGTCATAAGAGAAAATATCAATGGATTTGACAATATCAAAAATAATAAAATAAAATACTGCCTGTTATAAGGCACTTTACAGAGACTAGTGGGTGAAACAGAGGGGCAGAAGCCAGGTGCTTCCTTGAGAACCTGGGAATAGAGAAACTGATGTCACCTTATGATTGCTGGACCGACAAAACCTTTGCACAGCTCTCCGGAGATAAAACCAAGAGGACACACAATGCTTGCCATTGGGCCCACCTTCCCCATCTGCTTTGAGAAAGAGAAACCCCTCCTGTTCGCACTCTCCGCTGCCACTTTCTGAAGCACAAGGCCTCTCTTCCTCCCTGGCCATGGCGTCTGGGCCAGAGGCTGGTTCCTGACCAAAACAGCAAGCACATCCTTAGGCAGCTCTTGTGTTTAAGGTCTAAAAAAGAGCCATGAAGTCAGTCAGGTTCTCTTTCTCATAACACGAAGCTAAGAAATAACTAGCTTGATAGCCGTGGGGACAGAACATTCGAAGGTGCTTTGAGGTTCCAATCGGGGTCAGAGCAGGCCCTGAGCAAGTGCAGTCTGCGGTCAGCAGGTCTTGCGGGCTGCAGAGCAGACATGTGCGGATGTAGCGAGAGGCCCTGAGGGAGGTGTGGGTGAGTGTCTGGCTCTGGAGCCACCCTGGTTCCTGGTGCTCTCTCCCCCCAGGTGCTGGCTCTGGCTCCCATTCCAGCTTGGAGGGGGTCTCCGATCTTATTATTGTTGAAACTTGATGAGGTTATCACCATCACCACACATGCATCCCGGGTCTGAGTGGCTCACAGGGTCTCTATTTCTAATAATCAGAAGATTACCAAACTAAAAGTAATTGTTTCTGTCACCCAAAACACTATCAACACGACGTGGTTCATTTTGAGGGGAAATATGTGTAGTTTAGTAGACAGAAGCCTAATGTAAGTGTCATTTTGTCTTGTGCATGGAGGGGCTGGTTTGCCTGAACGCTGACTATGATTGCCATAGGTGTTGGCTGCAGTGGGCAGTGGGCGCCTGTGGGCTTTCGCTGTGACCTTGGGAATCCAGCTCTCAAAACCCTTTGCTTCTCTTTGTTTTGATTCCCGTTGTGCTTGGACATGCCTACTTACTAACCTTCCAATGACTAATCCATCTTGTTCCCTGGGAGAAGACGCCCTGGATGGAGGCAGTGTAAGAGCTCCTGTCCATAAAAGAGCCTCCCCCATGGTCTATTTAAAAATTGCCTCTTTGATTTATAGTGAGTTGATTGACATCAGTCTCTGAATCCAGCCAGCCAAGGCCAGATCCCGGATCCTGGTTCATTCATTAAATTAGGACCACCCTGTCAGGACTCTTGGGAGGCAGCCATCCATCTTTTCGTGCTGACATTCCAACCAAATGTTATTCCTTGTTGTATATATGACAATTATTAGTGTTACCCATTGTCAGTTAATATACTCTACAGCCTCAGCTTGCTCAAATCATTTTTTTTTTTTTTTGGTTTGATCCCAAGATGACAGCAATGCATTCAATCAATTCCATGAAGACATCAGTCATACTGGCATGGCTGCCATTCAGATAAACCACATGGCTTGGAATTTCAACTTTCCGAATTGTTACAGAAGGGACCTTAAGAAACAGCTTTGCTCTTTTTGTCTCCAGATGCCCTGAGTCAGCTCAGAAAGTTGCCTAGCTCTCCTGCTTTTAAAGGTCCCTAGAATCTCTCTCCATTTAATTAGCCTTTATTTGGGCAAAATGTCTTTTTACATGAGCAACTCTCTTCAATATGATTGAAACTTATTTCTTCCTTTTTAAGTCTCTGTAAAGATGAATTGCAAGTTATTGGTTCCTCCGTGTGATGTAATCAATAGCCGGTTCTCCCACAGCGATGCTTCTTTGATAGGGACCAGTTCCTGATGACCAGTGGCAATGGCGAGAGTGGAAATGGTCTCTTCATGTCCCTCTCCTTGGTCCAATGTGGCCAGGGCTCTTTCTTGGGAGAGAGAATCTTCTTTCCTCTTCCCTCTTGTCTCCATCACTCATCGTCTCAAACCTTCCTTTGCCCTCTTCTGTCTCAATAGCACCATGTTGGATGAACAAATCTGCTATTTTATACAGTGTTTCTTTATGTATTAGGAATTCAGCCTGTTATAATTTACATCATGATTTTTATTAGACTGTAGTTGGTTTGTTAGAGTTCCAGGTATGAAGTTTCATGGGTGTTGAGAGATCTTCCCAATTGTAATTTTCCTGCATTTTCTGTTCTTGTTAGCATGGAGCTTTGCCTTTATTCCACTCCAGCAGGCATGCCTGTGCTTAAAAACTAGTTTTCAGTTCCCACTCACAGCTTTCTTTTTTCCCCCAGGACAAATCACTCTGTTATCTAACTGAAATCTCCTTTACAGATTTCTCCTTTCAGGCCCCAGCTAAGCTTCTAAAAGGTCTGTAGTGAACACAGTGGCTTTCTGCCCCGCTGTCTATTTTTTGTTGTTGTTGTTTGTTTGTTTTTTCATTTGGAGGAAGATACCACTTGGATTCCTTAAAAATCTTGTTCCGTTTATGTGCGGGTGGGCAAAGCCTTGGCTGAGGAGCGGGCACAGGCTCTAGGCCCAGTTAGGTGGAGGTTTCCTTCCCCTGAGTACAGGGATGGCTTCAGAGATAGTCACACGACTAAAGCCACACCAATCACTCCTCCCTGGAGGGTCTTCTGCCAGCATTGTTGGGGAAAATCCTTTTTACTAGAATTTTGAATTCTACAGACCTTGTTACTTAGTGCTTCCGGGGCCACCTTGCCACTATCTGCAGAGAGGCTAGCAGAGAACAGAGTCACATAGAAATGAGAGATGGAAGAAGGAGGAGTTGAAAGGGATGGGAGGGGAGGGTTCAGGAGAAGGTGGAAAGAACAGGGAGAAGGAGAAGCTTGCCTTTGAAGCCAACAGTACTCCTAGGACTTCCTGGTTACATGAGACAATCAATTCCCCTTTATGCTTACAGCCAACCATCCCACCCAATACAAATTGAGCCTAAGTTAATGATATTTTTGATAAGTATAATTTAAAAAATCAAACTAAATCCTCTAATACACAGCCAGAGCTTAAAATAAACATGTGGTGAATCGCTTAAAAATATAAAAATCTACTTGGTAACTTTTAAATAATCACTTTTGTTGCTTTTCTCTGAACCATCTCCCTTCTGTAGAGTTACCGAGGAGACGCAATGTAGGCCCAGAGCTGCTGGGCAGAGGGGATGAGGGTATCTTGACTTTTGCATTTCCTGTTGTTGAGATACAATAGTTTTCACTTTGCGGTGACATTTTTGTTTTATGGTCCTAGGTGACGCCAATGCCTGCCCTTCATCAGCCTTTCTTTAGTTCTTACCTGTGGTGGTTTTGGTACTTAAGCATAAGTACTTCTTTACACCCACTCCTATCAAACCTCTTCTAGGTTTACATTAGAATTCTCCCAGGATTTCTGAAGCACCAGTGAACCCACTCAGTTGGAATTGTATACAACCTGAAAATACAACTCTTCCAATTTCCCAAACCATTGAAAACGATAGTTGAAATCGATGTGGGTCACAGGACCCTGCAGGCTGCTGGGAGCCCACAGCACTTCTCTCTGCAAACTAGAAAAGGTGCCCTTACATACCCTCAGGGAAAAGTGTTGCTAAGCCCGTGCATCTGGAATGGGGAGCCGGGCAGGCTGGGTCTCAGACCCCCCTCGCCACCACAACTGAGCCCAGGAACCACGTTACAAAGACCCCTTTAATCTTCCTGGGCTGTGTGTGCATGAGCTTGGGTCCAGTATGAGCCTGTTGGGCAGATCCTGGAGGGTGAAGGCAAATTAAACTCAGAAGAAAATGTCAAAGTTAAGTGAACCTGATTTGTGGAGATGATTTACTGTATTTAAAAGTTTTGGAACTGGACAGAAATGAATTTCAATTCTAGTTTGGCCACTTGGTAGGTCATCTCACTGAAACACCATTTATTAAAAATCTGCCAAATAATAATACCATATTTCCTAGACTCTAGATGGCATAAGCTGTAAGACAGGATCATTGCAGGCATCTTTATAATGCAAACATTTAAGATCAGAACATGAAAAAATAGCCAAGTGGGATGTATCCTGATTTGAGGTGTTGCGACTGTAGGACTATAAGACATAAGGTGATGCCCCTTATAGGTAATGTCTCTCTCTGGAGGGATTCGTAACACATGTTGAGTTCTTGCCACAGCTCAGAGTCAGTGCTCAATGAATGATGGAGGCTGTTGTTGATGTGGTTGCTATTTGGAGCTGGCGACAAATAATAACAAAAGAATACAATTGATTCAGGTCTTCACAATCTCGCAACATGCCCCGGCTGCTGTCTTGCCCGGCTCTGGGAGAAGACACTAGAAGCCGACTTGCACCGGCAGGTCTAGAAGTAAACCTCGGAGGAATATTAAAGTATAAATATTTACAAAATTGTAAATCAGTCCTCTTTATTCTGAGAATGGCGACCCAGATCCGATTTCCCCAAATCCCAAATGTACAGGAGAAACCTTTTTAAAAGGAGTATTGTTTCAAAGGTGGGTTGGGCTCCTTCTCTGAATTTGGAGCCGGAGAAAGAAAACATTCAGAATGCCTTGTTAGCCTGCCCAGTGTTGGTCGTTCTCCTCACCTCTCACTGACAGTTTCTTCTGGGACATTTCCTGCGATTTTGGAACTGGCCATTGATTGACTCCCTAGTGAAAACCCTTCTGTGCAGCATCCTGTGACGTCAGTTCTCATTTAGGCCTGGACACTCTATGGAGGACGGAGACGTGCCAAGAGGTGTCAGTCAAAGCCTTTCACCTGCCTCCAAAGCAGCTGGCTCCTGGACTGGTTCGGGAGTGGGCCTCATGCCAGGGAGCAGCCATTCATCGTCTTTTATTGCGGAAGACAGTGCTGCCAGGGGGAGAAGGTTGATGTAGAAACACCGACGCCAGAGTCCCAGTGAGTGAGAATGGCCTGGTTTGTGCCGCCACTTCTGAAGCAGTCTCTTTCTTTCCCCACAGTCTGTGCTTGACGGCATTTTTAGAGGTATGGTAAATGGAAGCAGGGTGTATATGAACATGGTCAAACACAGCCCACAGGATGAAAAGCCCCTGTGTACAGAGCCAGTAAGCAAACCCAAGGGAAAACATTCTCTGATGGACACAAATATTTTATCACTCTTTTATTCTTCCATTTCTGATCTAAACTTGTTTCAGCATCAGGATTGATCTAAATAATGTACAGAGAGGGCCAAAAAAGGAGTTTGTGTCAAGAGTTTATCTACTTAGTTTGGGATAGCGTGGTTTAAGAAAAACAAATAATATGGAAGTGTCAGGGATTTTTGAGAATGAAACGCAAGTGGCAGCTCCAGATCACAATGTCAGAGAAAAGCCAAATGGCCCGAGAAGACCAGGGTCACCTGACCTTACCCAGGTGGGCCGGCTGACCTGCCGTTCGCACACACGGCTCTCGTTTCCTCTCCGCAGGTCACTGCCAAGTGTGTGCCACAGGGGCGGGGTGTGGCCCAGTCTGGAGAGAAGCCGAGTCGTCATTTTGCGCATGTAATGGTCCATGGTGAGGACTCCTACCTCCTCAGCCTAAAGGACTAAAAGACTCACTGGGGACTGAGTGTAATATCACTTGATTTAATTTCTCCCTAGGAAGATATTAAAGATGTATGACTCAGGAACATCATACATCTCCCGAAAGCAGTTTCCCTCAAGGTTACTTTGGACAGTTTAAACATATATGTGGATTTCACCTTATGCCTTCTCACTCTGAACCTTGTGTCTGAGAGGCAGTGGGGGCGGGCCGCTCCCCGTGGCCAAGCACCGGAAGGGGCTTGATTCACAGCAATCCGCTCCCCTGGACCTCCCCGGATCATGAGCACGTTTGAAAGAGGATGGTGTTAGTATGCTGCTGGCATGAAAGGAAGTGATAGTGATGATGACTTGATGATGGGCACCACTGAACCAGCTGCTTTCTCTCAGCGGTGAATCTCAACATTGTTAGTCTCCAGAGAAAACTAAGGTTTGCTCACCCAGGGCTTCTGCTGGCATATTTGCAATCACAGATTCCTCTGTGGGAGGTCTCCCAGCCCCAACCTGCATAGCGGCAGGCAGCCCCGGCTTGCTTAATCCCAAGAACGTGGCGAACGGGACTCATCCACAAATGTTATTGCACCAAAATGATGGACAACTTAGAGTTGTGACAACCCAAGGTACTGAGAGTACAAAACTGAGTACATTGGCATAGGCCATGGAGACCTTCCATCACAATCCATGTCATTATTGTTGGAACAGTTTTATTTGGGGGTTAGGGAGGTAGATATATTTTAAGAGCAAAACCTATACTACTTTGAGAAGCAATTTATAAAAGGTCTTTCCTCCTTATCTCCCAGGAATGAAAACAGACCATTGGGTCCTTTGAGTCACATGATGCTGACAAGTCCTGGGATCATGGAGGCCTGCTCCCCTGCCCCGCCCTCCCGGGCCACCAGCCAGGTGTGACTGGCTGCCCCTCAGATGGGCGTCTGCTTTCCTGCCCAATCAGCTTCCTTATTGCTTTTGGTCACTGATCTCTTCAAGAACCCGATAAACTCTTACCTCCAGAAAAATGCACACTCCTAACCCCCCATTTTTTTCACGTAATTTCAGGGGCATGGGGTCCAGGCCAAGGAAGAAACTTTAAATAGGGTTTTAAGAGAAACTAACTTTACTAAAAGTTACCAACATTTTAAAACTTTTTTGGATACAGAGATATCTATGTGCTTTTATATAAATGCATTAAATAACCAGATCGAATGCCAAGTCTAATAACGACCATAATTGGGAAGTACTGATGAGTATACAGGACATTTTACCATGTCGGCCAACTGTGCTGTGGATGAAAATGTCTGCGATGGTGGCAGGTGCTGCTAGTGCTCCTGTGGTCTGCTGCCCACATTCATCATGGAGGTAGTGCTAATCCGCAGGCAGTTAGCAACAATGAAGGTGCATTTTCCCCAGTTCAAGACCCTGGACTTTAGGTTAAGAATCTCTGAGGCTCTAGCGATTCTCCGCCTGGAGCTGGGCCTGGTGCAGGGCCTGGCGGCCTTAGCCCTTCCCATTCAGGCCAACGAAGAGGACATAGAGCCCCCTTATCTCTACTGAAACAACCCGAGGCTATCATGCTTTTCAGTATCCTGTAGCAAAAGCCAAAAGGGCCCTTCAGAGTGGCTTTTGTCCCTCTGAAGGAGGAAGATGGGGACAGTGGGACTCAGAGAGTCCTCTGTGAACAGATTGGTACCTGCTGTCTTCTCTCCCACGGGGATCCCCTCTGTGAAGCTGCCCCCCCCCCCCATCCCCCAGATGGATCTCCGTGTGTCTTCTAGCTTGTAATGAAAGGCACATTCTCCTCTTGCTGTCTGTCACAAAGGTCTGTGACACGCTTTTGTTGAATTTGCGTCTGGCTTTAACCTCACCTTTCCCAGATGCACACCTAAGCGGGGGAGCCCTGCTCAGCAGCCTGCATCCTGGGAAGGCACGCTGGCTCAGTTTGGCTTCTCATCCTTCCCCTGGCTCTCTGGCTGGTGCTGAAAAATGAGCACCAGCGCCCAAAATGCTAAGCGTAAGCTTTGGGGGCATGACAGTGTTTCCCAGCACCTGAAAACACCAACTGTCACTGCAATTCTGTGGTGATGGCCAGCAGAGCTGTTGCTGAAAACCACCAGGGAAAAGGTCACGTTCTCACTGGGATGCTAGAGCTCAGGCCTGCATGGGCTGGGGGGGGGGGGGGCGCAGGGGAGGGGAGGCACATGGGGGAGGAGGGTGAAAAGCTCAAGTTCCAGATAGAAGGAACTGCTTTTCCTGATGGACGAGAGGAGGAGGAGAGGCACTCTGAGCACTGCCTTGGCCGGGTGCTCCTGCAACCAGGCCATGGCTTTGGAGGCACGCGCCTTGACCTGGCTGCCACCAGGAAAATGGTCTGTGAGAGAGCCTCACAGAAGATCGTCTGCTTACCGATTTTACTTCTTGCTTCATTTATATTTTCTCCCAGGGCCTTCGCTTCAGAAAATCTGGAGAAAAAGAAATGAGAATTTAACTTTTCCCTCTTCATCTTAAATTACGATTTAAAAATAATAGATTTCTGAGAGATCTCTAAAATAGTATATATATAATACTTTATTAAAAGACATAAAAGAAAATCTAAATAAACAAAATATGCTAGGTTTAAAATAGAGATTTTATTTATCACTGGCATCGTGAATTTTTACTCCTCTACCCAGCATAGAATTCTCATTCTCATATTCACTAATTTATGACTTTCAGTTTCTATTGTTTGTGATGAAGGGGGACCAGAATGAAGCATGACTGTAAGCTTTCTGTACTATGTATGCTCTACAGTATCAGGACCCCATAATCACAAAGAACACATACTTAACGTAACTTAAATGACTTTTCCTCTGATTGTGAAGTCATATACCAGAGGTCAGCAAACTATGGGTGGTCCTGAGACAAATCCAGCCCCCACTGTTTCTGTAAAAGAAGCTGTCTTGGAACATGGCCACATCCACATTTACATAGTGTCTGTGGCTGCTTTCCTGCTAAAATAGCGAATTGAGTGGATTGAACAGAGGCCATATGGCCTGCAGAGCTGAGGATATTTATTATCTGACCCTTGACAGAGAAGTTTGCTGACTCCTGTTATAGATGATATTAAACCACATTTTGAAATTTTGAAAACAAGGAAAATTAATTTTCCACCTAGAAATAAGCACATTTTGAGATCTTTCCAGTCTTTTTTCTAGCCAGTGTTCTATAGAGTTAAGACTATGTTGTATACATGGTTTTGTGCTTTGACTTTTTTCACTTAGCACTATAGCATGCCTTTCCCCATGTCTTTAGAAACTCCTCTGTTGTCTTTGATGGCTTTCTACTAGTCCACCAGGTGATTGTGCTAATGTTTGCTTAATGATTCCCTGTCACCCAACAAATACTTCTGAGACCCCCAGGGCGAGCGGGAGAGGTGGTGGAGGAAGGATAAGGCCTATAGGAGAAACTTGCAGCCCAGGACCTTACGGGATGTTTGTTGCTTTCCCATCTTCTCCTTTCTGCCATGAAATTTAAGAGGCAACTGAAAGTCTATGAAACAAATACCTAATATATGGCTACAGTAAAGCCTTGTGCTACTATGGGCAATAATGGCCCTGCTCTCAGAGGACTAGGGAGAGGCCTGTCTATCAGGAAAGCTCGTGTACAAGGCAGGACTGACCTGGGTTTAATGGGTGCATAGGAGCTTTAAGAAACTGTTTATTATGGAAATTTCCAAATATGCAGAAAATAGAACAACAGAATGAACCCTCACAACACCCACCAACATAGGCCATTAATTGTCAACATATGGCTAGTTTGATTTTAATTATCTCCTTTCTCCCCATTCTCTCCTCACCTCTCAAATCTTTCTGCATCCTAGTAAGACCCACATTATTTCACACATAGCTGCTTAGTTGCAAGGTTTTTGTTAGAGGAAGTGGGGTGAGGAGAGCATTTCAGGCAGGGGGACAACATAAACGAAGGCCAGGGTGCTCTGTGCTTGACGAAAAGAAGTGTGAATGATGTCACTGCTATTTTCCGAGCCTGTCTCCTTGGCCTACGACTGCAGATGGGAATTTCCAGGGAAGGGGATAACATTTTCCCTTCATGTTAGGTTTCTTGGGACTCCACCCCTGGCTCCCTCACCGAGGGTATTCAGGCTCATCATAGACTATGCACGTCCTCTCTTGAGCCAGGGCCTGTCGCCTCTGGGAGAGGAGCACAGTTCCTTCCGATGCCATTTAGATTGGACTTGGTTCAGCAAACATTCATGTGGCTTCTAGGTCACTGTGCTGGGCTCTGTGGGCTTCTACTGGCTGTGTCTGCTGGGCAGCATCGTCTCTGGTTTGGTTCAGGCCATTCAGAGGTGAGGACTGTCTTCATGCTTTAGTTTCTGCCCAGTGGGGAGACTAGGACTGTTCCATGGCCACCCTATCCATGTCCAGTACCTAGGCTTTCAGAGGAGTTGACAGTCCTTCATTGCTCAGTGAAAGATTCCTCTTCCTGCCAGTTCTGTTGAGTCTGGAAGCGTTAGAACACTGAAAATGCAAGGGCAAGGCTGAGGAGCTGCTGGAATTCATGTCTGTGCTGGAGGGGGCAGCAGGTGGAGACACAACAGCAGGAGCCTGCAGAGAGAACAGGCCACTGTTCACTGAAGCCTGACAGGCCTGCCACCTTGTCAGTGTCCAGGCTGTCCAGGGGGCAAAGGGAAGGGGAGTATTTAGTGCGGTGGTTCACGCTCTTCAAAGAGCTTCCCAGGACTGGCAGACACCGTGTCGGGTGGGGGAGCCTTGAGCAGTCCCAGCACCAGGCTCAGAAAGGTTTGCCCACTGCAGAGGTGTGGGCTAAGGGCTGTCCGTCCTCATGAGATGGTTTTCCTTTACCCCGCAGCTGTCACCGCTCCAGGCCACCCCACCCACATGTGTTGCTGGTCCCTGGTTGTCAAGACAAATTCTTTCCTAAGGAAGCCCAGCCCTTGGGGAGAAGAGGGAGAGTCTGAAGGGGACGGGGACATGAGCAGGGAAAGGAGGTGAACTGAAGGGCTGAGAAGAGGGTGATCCCAGTCTGCCACATCCTTGTTCTTGCTGGCCTGCCCTGCCCCTCCATGCCCCAGCCTGTCCCTTTCCTCCTGCCTGGAGCTGACTTCTGCTCATCCATACTGTGCTAGGAGGAGCCCTCCATTGCCCACCTGCTAACAGACACACATTCCCATTAGTGACGTGCCCAGGGAGCCAACCTGCGACCAAGGTGGGGAACCTGTGCTGACCTTCCCCAGGGCATGTGCACCCAGACAATAGATATCCCAAGCTGCTGCTCACTGCTGAGGAGGTGTGGCCCATCAGGAGGCATGGCCATTGGGGAGGCATGGCCACAGGGTGATAGCAGCTGAGGAGGCCACACCTGGCTCTGCTCCAGGGCAATGAGAACCACAGACAGTTTCCCGAAGAGGCCGGGACTGCCTACTCTTTCGGTGAAAGGTGAACACTGACACGTCTCTGTGTGTATGTAATGTCTATTGGTTTATGATTAACATGCTATTTATTGATAAGAAGCACATTACACCAAAGTCTACTTACAAATACACAGTTTATTGATGATATGCAACATTGTTGGGTTAGAGCGGGCAGGTGGGGTATGAGTGCCAATTGCCCTGGATTCTGAACACACCCTGTTGCTGCCTGGGGCAAATGAAAGCGTTGCCTTGGTGCCAAAGTTTGCTGTCTACCAATCAATGTGTCTCTCACATCGGTGTTTCTCAGTCTCTCCCTCTCCCTTCCACTCTCTCTGGATTCCATCTCTTGGATGATGCTTTTTGAAGCTCCCCATTCAATTTCAACTGTCACTTGTCCTATGGAATACTGAGGAATGCATGAGTTGATCTTGCTCGTGTTGCTCATTGTTGGAGGATTTGCAGGAACTGGGGTATTGTTTTTTTTAATTAGAATTTGCAGTGGGGATGTTTCAGTCCAAATGTACCCATCAATGGTGAAGGATGAAAATGCCCATCTGTGTGAGGATTTTTAGACCAAATTGGTCCCTGGAAGTGAACTTCATAATCTTGCCACACCATTTTGGAATGGCTCCTTGGTGATTGACATTTTCCAATGTTGGTCTTGTGCTTGTCTGCTCAGTGTTGTTTGCTATTCTGTATCATTGGTTGTAGGCAACTGAATTAGTTGTTTGTATTTTGCGATCGCTTGTTGTCAGTCATCATGTTGTCTAAACTAGCACCAATAGCAGGTGCTCTGTTTTTTTCCAAAAATTCTAACTGCAGCTTGAGGACATGTTGATTCATCTCCAACACGAGAAGCCATTGCAATGCCTGGTTGCATTTTGCGTGCTCTTCTGTTGACAAGTGCTTTGTTTGCAGATGTCCATCCAACTGACATGCTGTTGCTGGCAGCTGTTTCATGCATGACCTGCTGTCACATGCAAGGACCAGGCGGCCAATTGAGATATTGTGTTGTTAGGTCTCCTTTGTTGCATTTAAAAAACCAACTTGTTTATGTTTCTGATTGAATAGCTGAATGTAATGTTGTTGTTTGCAGCATTTCATTCAGCTATTCATTCGGAAACCTGCCATTCCACTGCTCATATGCACACAACCAGAGCATTGACAGATTGATGAATCCTCTAATACAGTGTTTCCCAAAATGTGGTATGCGTACCCCCAGGGGTACGGGAAGAGTTTGGTGGTAGTACATGTTGCACCAGAGTTTGGTGGGGATATACACTGCATCGTGCTTAGCTGAGCCTAATTCTACGTTCTCATGAGTCAAGTCAAGACAGGCGTGAGATGGTCCAGTGTGCAAATAAATGTTATTTATAATATAACTTTTATTTATATTTTATTATGAATAATTTTATTTTTCGTTTATATTTTGTATATGTACAAAAAATAAAAAAATATTTTGATTGTTATTAAAATATATCCATAGAAGGGGTACACATATGTCAAAAGTTTGGGAAACACTGCTCTAATAGATCAATATCCATGGGCACTCACTGTAACTGCTCAAAACAGCATAAGCAAACTGTTTTTTAAAGATGCAACAAAGGTGACCTAGCATCACAAGACCGCACTTGGCTGCCTGGTCCTTGCATGTGACAGCAGGTCATGCATGAAACAGCTGCCAGCAACAGCATGTCAGTTGGATGGACATCTGCAAACAAAGCACTTGTCAACAGAAGAGCACGCAAAATGCAACCAGGCATTGCAATGACTTCTCGTGTTGGAAACAAAGCAACATGTCCTCAAGCTGGAATTAGGATTTTTGGAAAAAACAGAGCACCTGTTACTGGTGCTAGTTTAGTTGCATTTTCTCCCATTGTTGAGAGTTAAATATCCATGCTGTAGAACCATGAATACACCTGCTGGAAATGGAGGTATTGTTCCTTCATGAGCATTCCCTGCTGTGGTATGGTAGCTGATAGTCCGAGTCTGCAAACACCTGGATTGTGCTTGTGAGATTATTAGCTATAGTCATTGTGTTGTCATGTGTTGTGACTTATTTGACTTGAATGTGGAAGAGCTTAAAGTCAAGCCTTTTGGGTTTCCAGTTGTTACTGATGAGATGTTGCCAGTCATGAGGGGAAAAGTGGCTGTGGAACTGATGGAAGTCCAGGTATCCCCACAGGTGCTAAATCCATAGTAGTGGGTGTCTTGCACAAGAGTTGTTGATTTTCTTGTGCAGGTGGTTGTTGTATGTTGGAAGGACCCAGCTACCAGTAGATTTTGTGATGACTTTGTCACCCACCCACCCAATTTCCTGAGGAAGTGCCCACTCCATCAAACCCTGCATGTTGTCATCCATTGGGCTACCACCACCTGCAGCCATTGCACTAGATCCAAAATTTGAGAACACTATTGATCATCCACTTGTATTTGTTTGCTGGTATTGATTTCTGATGCTGGAGTCTTGGCTGTCTGCTCTGTTGTTGCTGTTTTCAAAGATAGAGTATTTGTCTACCAGTGGTGGAGACTGAATCTAAAGTCTTGGTCTTTTGCGTCCTTTTGTTAATGTTTTCACTAGTGCCGTCTTGACTGGCTTTTCTACCAGAGTAAAGGATTCAGGAACCTGTTTTTTGGCTTGGAATACAGCTTTTTCAAGGTTTCCACCTGGCGATGTTGTTGTCTGTGAGCTTGTTCTGAAACTCAGCGCCTGCATGGTTGTATGTTAGACGTGGATTATCACAGCTGTTAAGGAGTTGATTATATGCCTTGTCATGCTCTTTGGTAACCATGTCTGCTCTATTAACCAGCTCTCCTTTACCTAGACCATTAAGTAGTCCAAGATATTTGTATCCAGAAACAACAGGCCCTCCGGTGTTTTCTTGTTTTTGTTGATTAGCTTTTGGCTTTGGAGGTCCTGCCTCAAGATGCAAAAAAAAAAAAAAAAAAACCCAAACAAACAAACAAAAAAACACAACTCAGCAAGTGCATGGCCAGCCTTTTTCAACCAATCTGGAATATGAGCAACAAGACATGACTACTTGATTTATCAAAGTCAACATTAAGCTCTTCACATGTAGTGCAAGCAAATGGGGTATCCCACTGCAATTTATGAATCTGGCTAAGTTTTGTAGATAGGTTTTGAGTAAATCCAGAAACTGATATGACTTTTAGAAAACACTGTTCACAATCTGATACCCCATGCGTGAAACAAATATCCAATTTTTGATTCATCCTTTCCCAGTTTTTACATGGAAACATCATTTGTGTCAAATTCAAATGTTGAGAAATTTAGAAACATACCGAGAGGAGAAATCCAACAATTCTGGCTCCCTTGATGTCTCAATCTCAAATGAAGTTTGAACACATTTTGACAGGCTTATATTCTTTGCAGAAGGGGCGGATCTTTTCTTAGCCTCCACCCTTTTAACATTAAACTCACGTGTGACATCACACTCATTGGCCTTTGCCCAGGCAAAGAACTCTTTGATCTCTGTTTCTGTGGTCTTCCTAAAGTCATGATGGAGTTGGCAGGCAAATTTTCAAATTTGAATATTTGATCTTCCAATGGCTGTTGATGTTCAAATGTTGTAGAATTTCCATCCATGACAGCACACATGTTAGTATTTGAAGTCACAATCACTGGTGTCAGATTAATCTGTTGAGAGGACTTGCACTTTTGGTCAATACAAACAGGACTTCCATTGAGAATGACCTTTGCAGACTCGAGAACCTTGGCAGTCATATTTCCTTCTTCCCACCAGATGGTCATCATGTTGATGCAATCCTTGAATGGAAGGGTTTTGTTGGTTCAATTAACACATCCATAAAATGGAGCAGCATGCAAGATGGCTTCTGCAATGTTTGTCTTTCTGGTTGTTGTAGTAGGACCAAACAGCCAGATAGTGTTCCTTTTCCCAAACTTCTTTTTTTGACATCAGCCATACAGCACACTTCCATCAAATGTAGTATCATACATTTAGTTCAAACATTTTGTATATCCAATTGGTCTTAATGTCATTTGACAGTTCATTATCAGCCAAATAATCACTGGCTGTTTTTGTCAGACTCGTGATCTTACATGCATTCTTCAGTGCAGATTTAATCTGGATCCTAGATATTCCAGTTGCATTGTAGCTCAGATAAGATTCTTGGCTCTTTTGTATCCATTGTTTTTCTGAGGTGATACTGAACCAGCCACAGAATAAGTCCCATATATTTTGACGTTGCTCCTGTAGAAGGGATCAGACTCAGCTTTGTCTGGGTCAGTTAGTTGAGAATCTGAAGACTTGACTTGATTGTTGATGATCGGGAGAACAGTTAGTCATTTGTGTTCCTGCAAATTAAGAACAGCACCTTTATCCTCTTCGACGACAGGAGTCCAATCCATTTGAAACTATGACTGGGTCTCTGGAAGAAGATTTTGTCTCAAATCCAATTGGCTCCATTAAATTTGGTCTTAGTAATTGGCATCCAGAATGGAATTGGAGGCTCAATTGTCTGATAAAGCTGTTTTACCAAATTACTGTGAATTGGACTCAGGTAATGTCCAACAACAATACTCTTCATACCATTCATTTCAATTAGCATATGTAGATGAAAAACTTTAGTTCCTTTTTCAAATTGTACAAAATAGAGCGGTTCAGATTTGACAGTCTTATTCCATTCATTAACAAATCCTGATGAATTTTACCTGTAATCATTAGCTGTGGTTGCTCAATTTGATCCAAGTCCATTTCAGAAACTGACATTAATTTCCATTCTTGGTTCATAAACCATTCCACAAATTTGTCATGTATTCCAGGAAGATGAGAGTCCAAATAACTTGGAATGCAAATAATAACCTCATAAAGTGAGGCCACGGCTCAAGCGTCCATGAGCATATGATTACCAGTGTCAGCAGGTTGGTGTTTATATACTTGCATACAGACGTCATATTCTCGTTCTCACGGTGACTCTCGTGAGATGTGGGTGGACTTTGGTCAGTGTTCTCATCTCACATAAAGAGGGGGAAATCCCAGCCTCTGAGTCAGGCTGGCTCACTCACTCGGTGGCTGGCACCACAGAGGATCCAATGTTCAAGGCCACTCAGCCTCCATGGACCTCTGTGGTCATGTTCCCTGTCATGTCAGCTGGGGCAGTTTCTTTAGATCAGTGGGGCAAATATGTCATTGGAAAGCAAGGAGCTCCTATAACATTTCCCCCAGTATTTTTGTCTGGAGTGGTGAACTTAATAGATTTATTATTTGTGAAGTGAATATTTAATTTCTTCCCCATCAGAGAGGAAGAGAGAAGACTGGGCGGTTGTCTATGTCATTGCCTTCTCTATAGACTTGTCTCTGACACAGTACCTCAGCTGCCTTTGTTATATTGAATGAGGATGAACCTTTCATTTCCTTTACACGTTTTAAATAACAATATTCTTCTCTTTCATCTAATTTCTGCCTTAGGATGGCTGCTTTCTTTTGTCTCTTGTTAAGTCCCCGCCCTGGCTCTCAGATGCGTGTTCCTGTATTTTCCTACTTTTAGAGAGACACAGCATGGCCCAGCAGTTTTCTGGACTGCCAGGGTCTCGCAGAATCAACTTCAAATTGTCATTCCCAGATGTGACATGTGGGTGGACTTTGGTGCTTTTGAGTATCATTTTTGAGACCAGCACTGTTTTAAAAACTGCAGAAAGACTGAGAAGAGTCTAATCTGCTCTCTGCTCTCAGAGTTTATCATTCTAGTTCAGGAGACAGGTGTAAATATAAAAAGCAGGGGGAAAAATAATTAAGTAAAAAATGAAGTCTAATGGGAACCAGGGAACTTCTATGTGTCATGGCTGTTATTTCCAGATGATTCCATGAGATTTGTTGTGTTTAGTTGCTGTGTCTGAAGGATCCAGCTGAGTAAAGGGGCACTTTTCTTAGATTAGTTCACAGTAGCAAGGAATTCTTTCCTGCTGCAGTTAATCTCCTCACTTATTTCTTCTTTTGCTATTTGCTAGTGCTCTGTGAGTGAGGGATTCCATTTGTATGAAAGATCTGCCATGGAGGAGTTGGCTGTGTGGGTGCCTGGGCACTGGTGCTTGCCGATATGAGTTCCAGCCTCTCCTCACATCCTGCCCTGTGAGGATGAATGGGTCATGCCTGAAATGCAGTGATTTTCAATTACAATTATCTTTAAAAATTGGCCTAAGAACTAGCTCACATGCTCTGATTCAAGGAGGACAAACCTCTTACTAATGTGCTGACACCTTGTTTCTCTTGCCCCAGGCAGGCTTTCCCCAGACTGGAGGCCAGATCTGGGAAAGGCTAGAAACTCCCTGTGAAGGCATCAAATGGTGCAGGTAAGAAGGGAAAGAGAACCCTTCTATCAAGTAACACAGATGTGTGTTCCATCAAACGTCCCTTCCTGCAACTCTAAAGCAACTCTTATACTTCTGAGAACTGAGGGAATCACAAGGGATCCCTATATTTGGGCTTAGAACTAATTACCATGGGCTAGAGAGGCTGAGCTGGCCCAAGGCATGGTGTGGGGGCTATTAGTCCTGAGTCCCTCGTTAGTGGACTTGGCCAACATGGTGTCGCAACACCAGAACCACTGAAGGACAGTTACTTGATTTGAGAAGTAGGAATAAACAGGCAAGCCAGGCCACTAGGTCCTGGCTGCTGAGGACTACTAGAAAGGAGAGACTAGGCAGTCTGTCGAGTCAGTAAACAGTGATTTAATAGCATCCTGAGCAAGCTGGTGCAAGTCTGTGTTGTGAGGACTGGCCTGTCCTCCCAGAAACGTTCCACACGATGCTCCAGCCACTAGAGGGAATGGGAGCATCATGTGGAATGGAGGGGAACAGGGACCAGTTCCTAACGTGAGGGGGAGGGGCATGTAGGCCACTCCTATTAGCACATGTGGCCCTTATTTTTAAAAAAAATATATTTTATTGATTTTTACAGAGAGGAAGAGAGAGGGATAGAGAGTTAGAAACATCGATGAGAGAGAAACATCAATTAGTTGCCTCCTGCACATCCCCTACTAGGGATGTGCCTGTAACCAAGGTGCGTGCCCTTGACCGGAATCAAGCCTGGGACCCTTCAGTCTGCAGACCGACACTCTAACCACTGAGCCAAACCGGTTTCGGCTGTGGGCTTATTTTGATGTCTGCTGTGGGAACACTGGTTCACAGCTCTGTGTTTTCATACGCAAACATTTTCTCTTAGTCCCTTGCCTTAAGGAGTTATGAGCATGTCATATCTAACAATTGAATAGGCTCCATAATGCACACAAAAGCTCCCATCCTGAGAAAGGGGTAGGTCTGAGGTTAAACTCTCCAGTACCAAATATTCCTTTAATGATGGTTATTACAGTAACATTAAGCAGATGTGACATTAAAAAAAATTGTGGGTAGGTCTCCCAACTTTTCATTTGACTTGAAAAGACTGATTTACTGCTGGGAAAACCTCTTTTCAGAGGAAAGCTTTGCATGAGTTTCATTGATTCCCTTGCCCGATGGCCTCAGGGAAGATGGAGCCACCAGCATCACCAGCACATCCTGAATGACTTAGATGTGTTTCCATCCAAAGCACATTTGTCACCGGGTTGCCAGAACTCTACTGAGCTGGAGGTTAGTGAGCTCTGCATTAGGAGGCTTCCAAAGACCACTGCATCCTTATCTCTGCCACCCCCACCCCAACTCACCCCCCACTGTACTCAAACTCAAGGGTATAAATCAGGACCAGCAAACATGCCAATTCTAGAAAGATGGAGTAGCATGTTCTTCCCCAGCCAGTGCTTTTTCAGCTTGATTGTGCGAGAGAATCACTTGGAACTGGTTTAGCCTGTGGAGGTGTTGAGATCCACCTCAGAGGATCCATGTCTCAGGGTC
This sequence comes from Vespertilio murinus, assembly GCA_963924515.1. Classification (NCBI taxonomy): domain Eukaryota; kingdom Metazoa; phylum Chordata; class Mammalia; order Chiroptera; family Vespertilionidae; genus Vespertilio; species Vespertilio murinus. Next base: position 118,029,072 of record OZ004705.1, read on the forward strand.
TCTGGACACTGTTTAGGCAGTGGCTTTCGAACCTGGTGGCCTGCTAGAGCCTTTAAGCAAATGGATGTCGGGGTTCTATCTGAGTGAGAATAGGTGGGGAGGCCGGCCAAGGCCTTGGTCGCTTTTACAAGCTCCATGGTCTCTTTAATATGGAGCCAGGGGAATGAGGAACTCACAGGGGCTATGACGTCTCAGGCAGAGATACAACTAAGGGCTCATTGGAAGTTGTTATTGAATAAAGCAGCAGTTGTCTAGCTTGACATGCTTATCAAGCTAGGCATTCTGCAAACAAGGCACCCTGCTTCAACACAGCCACTGACTGCTAAAAATCCATGGCCCACGGCATGGAGAAGGATGGGGACCTCTGGATTCAGTGCCAAAATTCATATGGCTGGGTATTATGTCCATTTTTGAAGGGACAGGGCTTCAGACTTCATTAGCATCACTTCCTTTCCCCACCACTTATTATTTTATTCATTCATTCATTCATTCATTCATTTATTCGTTCATGTCCCAGAGTCTTGGTCCTGTTCTGCTCCCCCCCAAGGGTGACCGTTCTTATGGTTAAAGTACGCTAAAATGTATATTTTTATTTGACTATTTTTGCTTGTTTTGCATGCACATATTTATATTTTATATAAATTGTGTCTTCTTAAGGCTCCCCTTGTTAGCATGTGTACTTTTACCCATGGTTCCCACCTGCTGCATCGACCCAGGGCAGCCCTCCCGTTTCACCTCTCTACTTCCCCGGGATGGATGCCCAGGAGGTTTCCAACCCTCTCTGGCCACAAACAACTGCTGTGGGAATCCTCATATATGTATCCTTCTGAACCGTGAGAGATAAAACCGGATGTGGAATTGCTGGGTCACGGGACTAGGAGGGCTGCAGGATGCTCCAGTCGATTGCTCCTGGTTACACTCCGATCACCGTCACTGCATTCCCAGTGGTCTAAGATCCCACCAAACCCCCCACCAAGTGGAAAAGCTGTCAGTTAATAGTGGAAGCTGGCTCTCATGGCCATTGCTGTTTCTTCCTCTCTTCCCAGTCTGCCTTCTCTCCCCCTCCCGTGGCAGCTGTGCTAACCCTTCATCACCAGCTCCAGGCTCCTATTCTGCATGGACTTGCACAGAGAAAGCAGCGGGGACTTTCAGTTTTCTCCCTCCGCTTCTAAGTGTGGCAACATCAGCTTCTTCTTGCTTTGTTGTTCTGTTCAGGGCTCCTTCCCGGCTCAGCTACCCTGACCTCCATCCCTTTCCAACCCCACTCTCCACTCCCGGGGACCCTTCTGTGGCTGTCTTTCCTGCATTCCCTCTCTCGCTTGTCACTAGTTTGCTTCTGTGAAATAAGCCTTGGCCAACTCTCTCCCATTCTCAAACAGACTTCTCCTTCAGCTACCTCCCCTTTTTCTTTTTAAAATGTTTTTCTTCCATCACCAGCTTTTTGTACATGTTGTTTGCTCTCTTTCTGCTTGCTTTGTTACTTCTGAAACCCCAAACCCTGGTCTTCTAGGGGCCACTCTGCGCTTCCCAGCTCCTCCTGCTGATTTCTTGGTAGCACCCGCCACAGTGAGCACCCGCTGCTGGTGGGGCAACCTCCCCTTGGCCTTCAGGACAGGACTTTCTCCTCGTTCTCCTGCCTCTTCTCTCTCTGCCACTTCTCTGGCCTTTCCCTCGCTCTGTCCTTTGGAGCTTCCCCTTGGCCCCCCCTCTAGGTCAGGGGTGGGCAAACTTTTTGACTCGAGGGCCACAATGGGTTCTTAAACTGGACCAGAGGGCCAGAACAAAAGCAACCTGACCATGCTGGCACTCTCATCTTGGGCTGCTGGTGAAGGAGTGGAGGGGAGAGCAAGAGAACCCTCCACTTTTGGCTCCACGGGCCAGATAGAACAGCTGAACGGGCCGTAGTTTGCCCACGGCTGCTATAGGCCTTCCACTGCCACGTGTTTTTCTGAGAGCGCACATCCACCCCTCATGTGTATGTGTCTCAATCCTGGATCTCATTGTAATTCAGCAGTAGTTCTGAGAACTTACTGTGTGCTAAGATCCAGTCACGTGTGACCTATACCTCATCTAGAACTCTAGACCCATACATCCAGCAGTCACTCTGTTTTCTATGATTTGAGGATATGTATCTGATTCATGGGCTATCTGAAACAAAGCATAAGTTTATTCTAAAGGGCTCACACCACAGCCTTGCCCCACAGCACAGACGATGTGGCTCAGCTTCCGGCCTGGAGAGCACACCCCAGGCCTGGGGTCACCGAGGGGTGCCCTTTCACTTTCCTTGACTGAGGAGTGCAGGGCCACCCTCCAGGACAGCAGGACCTGGAACTCTAAGACTATAACTTAGTCCTCAGCCATTTCCCTGCCTTTGGAACAGGAAGGTATTGATATAGCCACAAGCTGAGGAGGATGGGTGTGCAATGTGAGACTTGCAGAGGAAGTCAGTGATGCCAGAAACAGTCCCTGAGGTAGGTAACCGGCTGTCCTGGGAGGGTGAGGCCCACACGCCTGGAGAATCATACCAGGTGGACTCGATTCACTGTGAGACTGAGTGAATGGCCTGCCTTCCTTTCAGGAGCTGGGTTGGGCAGTTTAGGGAGGACAAGAGTGAGCTTCCTCCCGCTGGCCCGGCTCAGCCTTGCAGGGCCCGCGGCTCCCTGAAGCCGGCCTTACCTCTGCTTCAGAATCTGTTTGTTGTCTTCGATGGTCACGCTGTCAGCGTGGTCCCTCTTGAAGATTTCAAAGGCCTCCTGGCGTCCTAATGACATTTCCTCTCTCATCCCTGTTGGAGACACAGAGAAATGGCCTTAGTCACAGCATCAGGATTCCATTAATTTCATTGTCACTCTAGTCTGACCACAAAGGCGGCCCTGACTCCGAGAGGCCCACAGCAAGAGGCTCTCAACCAGACAGGTAGCCCCAGGCTCCTCCAAAGGCCACCCACTAGCGAGCCCTCACAGCCACACCCGCTGCACCCCGCTGGCTGGGCCGTGCAGCCATGTGATGGTGGGGGGTGGGGTTTGGAATGTCTGGTCGAAGGAAATGAAAACCAGAGTGCCAAGCCCTCGATTGCCAAGAACATTTGCAAATACACTTTCTGCCATCACTCAGTGCCATATTTCTCCCTGTTTTCCTGTTACTCCCCACTTGGGTTTTCTGTTAAATTTCATCCTGAATTTCCAGGCATTTAGTTAAAAGAAGTATAATTCAGACCGAAAGATTTAGAATCTAGAAAATTCTGCTGTCTTCAGATCCCAGCCTGTCCTTGTTTCCTGTGGCTAATGGGGGGGGGGGGGGGCCTGATCTTCCTCCAAACTTAAGTTCTCCGTGAAGACCCATGAGCAGACAGTGGTGCAGGGAGGCCCTGGCTCATGTCTAACGTCAGCATTCTGTGTCACTGCTGCCCCTGCAGACTCATCCTCCCTGCTGGGGCGCTCAGGGGCCTGATTCTGAAAGCCAGAGTCAGAAGGGCCAGCGCCCTTGGAGTAGCAGGTGGCATCTCTTCCCACGCCTCCAGGGTGAGGGTCCATGCTGGTGTGTGCCTGGGACTCTCGGTGAGAGCTGAATTCACAGCTGGATTTGGGATGAATCTACAATCACTTTTTTATGCCTCTGCCCTTCGTTCCCTTTTTCCATGTTTTTAATCCATTAAATCCCACTTATCTTTGCAGCCCTGGCTGAGTGTTACCACCTGTATGAACCTCCCCAAGGCCCAGAAGGACAAATCTTTCCTCCACCATGGACCCACTGATCCCTCTGAAACACGCACAGTCACAGTTGCTGTCACTTCACATGAAGGCCCTTTCTGGTGAAATGCAAGTTTCTCCAGAGATGGAGAGAATATTTTTTTGGTGAATCCTTGGTGCCTTGTTCAATGACTAGTGTTTAGAATATGCTCAACATATGTCTGTTAAGCGAGTCAGGCCCAGATTGAACTGGGAGTGATGATGAGCCTTGCTTGTTGCCATAGGAACAGGGTCCAGGCTACAGGGGTTCACTCTGAGGCCTAGGGTACCAGAGATGCATTCATATGGGCCACAGACCACATCTCCTGCCTGCAAAAACCCAGCCCCAGGGTGGGGAACTGGACCAGCCCATCTGACACCAATTTCATGATTGCTGTTGATAAAAATAGCACCATGGAGAATGTCTGAATGGTGATGCACACAAAGACACCCCACCCTTTCCATCGTAGCGAAGGGGCACAGCTCAGTTCCGTCTGCACATCTGCCCTGCACATTCGGAATCGGGGTGTGGCCTGGGGATGGGTTTATGAGAGACCCAGAAAGAGAAGCCCTGATGCATGAGCGACATTAACCAGGGGGCACTTTGCTTCCACCAGGAGCCGAGGACTCACTCCATACCTCTCCCCTGGGCCTGGTCTGTGCTCATTCTAACAATGTATGTTTACCTTTCACTGCCTAATAAGATAACTACTGGGGGTGGAGGGAATGGGTCTCTCTGGAATAAAGGGGGTGGGAGGAGCTGCATAGAGGCCACATTGGAGCCTGCCAGTGGGATCCCAAAGCGCCGCCCACAGAGGAGGAGAGCAGACTTCCTGGGCAGTGGGAGCAGAAATGACATGGGGTCCACAGAAAAGACAATCCAGGAAGGTTGGATGGGATCATTTTTCAGAGAATCTGTAAGGTCTTGCTAAGAAATCTGGGCCAGTGTAGTATCATATTATATCATATTCTCCCCCCCTGTTGTTATTTTATTATATAAAAGTATACATCAGTACTTTTCAAAGATTTTTTTAAGTTTAGTAAAGCACACATTATGGCAAAGTTGCATGGAAAGTGATTGATACTTTGAGTGAGTTAAGAGCACTGGGTCCTGCAGTGCTATAGGCTTATTGTCAGGATCAAGGTATTGCTTTTCCTCTTGTTGGAATGGAGAAATACTCTGGAATTGAGTTCTCTGAGGGTAGTGACCTCAGGTGGATGAGCATTAGTATGATGGCCATCATCCTGGCAGTCAGAATCCTAAGTGTCTGCTTAGAGAGGCCAAGGTGAGGGGGCTCATGATACCCATTGCCTGAAGGCAAAGAGGCAAAGCAAGACCTAGCCTAGAGATTCTTCACTGCTGCCTCATGGAAGGGAGACGGAGAGTCCACAGAGACGGCAATGGGAAGGACACCTAGACAGCTGTAGTGTGACACCACAGGCTCTATCCTAGCTTTGCTCTTGTCCATTCCAATTATGCTCATTTAGATTTAGAGCTCTAGTCCTTTTGGATTGTACTAAAGGACCACTTCCCACTCCAATTTGGGGTCACCTGAAAAGTTAATGAACCCCTTTTTATTTGCTGAAAAATGTTTCCACCTCACTTTCCCTCTCAGGATTACCTTTCTCAGATGACAAGTTCTCGCACCCATGGTATGCAGCAGAAATTGGGGGGAGGGGAGGAGGAGAGTTGAGAGGGGAAGTGGAGTACAGGAGCAACCACAGCCTACCTTGCTAATGAAATAATGAGCCTGCCTCTCACTTTAAATCAAAAGCTAGAAGTGATTAAGTCTAGTGAGGAAGGTATATTGGAAGCCAAGATAGGCCCAAATCTCGGCCTTTTGGGCCAAATAGTTAGCCAAGTTGTGAATGCAAAGGAAAAGTTCACCAAGGAAACTAAAAGTGCTGCTCCAGTGAACATACGAATGGTGAGAAAGTGCAACAGCCTTACACTTGATATGGAGAATGTCTCAGTGGTCTGGAGAGATGATAAACCAGTCATACATTCCAATAAGCCAAAGCCTAATCCAGAAAACAAGGCCCCAATTCTCAATGTTATGAGGGCCCAGAGAGGTGAGGAAGCTGGAGAAGAAAAGTCGGAAGCTGGAGAAGAAAAGTCTGAAGCTGGCAGGGGTTGCTTTAAGGAAAGAGCATCTCCATAACATAAAAGGGCAAGGAGAAGCAGCAAGTGCTGATGTAGAAGCTGCAGCAAGCCATCTAGAAAATCTGGCTAACATGATTGATGAAGTGGATACACTAAATCACAGGTTTCCAATGTAAATTAAACAGACTCATATTGGAAGATGATGCCATCCAGGACTTTCATAGCCAGAGAGAGGCCAATGCCTGCCGTCAAAGCTTCAAAGGACAGGCTGACTCACTTGTTAGGGGCTAATGCAGCTGGTGACTTTAAATTGAAGTCAATACTCATTTACCATTCTGAAAATCCTATGCTAAGTCTACTCTGCCTGTGCTCTGGCATAACAGATGGCATAACAAAGCCTGATGGTAGCACATCTGTTTACAACATGGTTTCCTGAATATTTTAAGCCCATTGTTGAGATCTAGTACTCAGAAAAAAAAAAAAAGACTCCTTTCAAAATATTATGGCTAGTTGATAATGCATTTGGTTACCCCAGAGGTCAGATGGAGATGTACAGCAAGATTAATATTGTTTTTATACTTGTTAACACAACTTCCACTTTATAGCCTATGGACCAAAGAGTAATTTTGACTTTCAAATCTTCTTACTTAAGAAATACATTTTGTAGGGCCGTAGCTGCCACAGATAGTGATTCCTCTGATGGGTCTGGGCAAAGTAAATGGAAAACCTTCTGGAAAAGATTCACCACTCATGATGCCATAATGAGCATTTATGATTCATGGGGAAAAGGCCAAAATATCAATATTAACAGGAGTTTGGAAGAAGTTGACTCCAATCCTCATGGATGACTTTAAGGGGTTCAACACTTCAGTGGCGTAAGTAGCTGCAGATGTGGTGGAACCAGCCGGCGAACTAGGATAGAAGTGGAGCCTGAAGATGTGACTGAATTGTTGCAACTCGCATGATAAGACTTTAACAGAGGAGCTGCTTTTTGTGAATGAGCAAAGAAAGAGGTTTCTTGAGATGTAATCTATTCTTGGTGAAGATGCTGTGAAGATTGTTGAAATGGCAACAATATTTTAGAATATTAATATTATATAACTTAGTTCAAAAAGCAGTGGCAGGGTTTAAAATTATTGTCTCCAATTTTGAGAAAAAAAAGTTGTACTTCAGGTAAAAACAGCATCACATGCTACAGTGAAATCATTCATGAAAGGAAGAGTCAGTCAATGGGCAAACTTCATTATTGTCACATTTTAAGAAATTGCCAGCTTCCCCCCCCCAACCTTCATCAACAGCCACCCTGATCATTCATCAGCCATCAACGCTGAGGCAAGGTGCTCCACCACAAGAAGAATATGACTCCCCGAAGACTCAGATGATTAGCATTTTTATCAATAAAGTATTTTTAAATTAAGGCTCGGACATTGTTTTTCTGACATAATGCTGTTGCCCACTTAACAGACTACAGTACAATGCAAACATAACTTTTATATACACTGGGAAACCAAACACTTTCATGTGACTCACTTTATTGTGATATTTGCTTTACTGCGGTGATCTGGAACCAAGCCTGCAATGCCTCCAAGCTATGCCTGTGTGACCTTAGTTAAACTTCAGATTCATGGTCATAATTTCACTGTACAGATGAGGAAACTGAACTTCAGTAAGGAACTGGGTCTTGGGGTAAAATTTCCCCAGCTTTTAGAGACAGGCTATAGTTCTGCTCTTTGATCAGCTTTTCCAGGGAAAGCATGTCTGATAGAGGGGAGACCTCCAAATAACCTGGCAGTAGTTGATTTACCCATAAAACTTTGCTCTTATGAGTGCTCCTCTTGTCTAAAACTTTGAGCTTTCTTTATTGTATTACAGAGAAAACAGAACTATAAATTTGGTTTACTGTTTGCATAGTTTATTTCCTTTATTAATATGTTCTAAAATTATCTCTAGAATTTGTAAACTCAATGAGGGCAGGATTCCCCCTCCCCCCCCCCCCCCCCAGTTTTGTCTGCTACAATATTTCTAGCACCTGGGTGATCCCTGGCACATAGGAAGAACTTAATCAAATGTCTTTTTAATGGATGTTTCGGAGGCTTAATGCTTTTCTTTGTGATATAGCATATTATGACTTTATGGAGGAAGAGATGATGTTTTCCATGGCTTTCCCTTCCTCCACCCTCATGCTCCTGGGTAGATTCACCTTTCATCTAGTGTGATTTTAGAAATGTAACACTATCTTCCCCCCACTACATGTCACCATGCCTCAGAGCCCACCATTAGAGATGAATTCCAATACCAAGAAGCTCTCATAAACATGCCAATATTCTTGAAGGTATCACTGTTTAGGGCCAGCAAAGAGAAATTGCATAATTTGTTGACAATTAGCTAACAGGTTCTGTAAAGATGAGAGGTTGGTGTTAGAATCAGGGGGATGTGAGGTTGAAAGGGAAGATAAATTGCACCTTGATCCCCACTTTGTTTCGTCTGATGGACTCAGCTGCTCATGAAGTGTACACCTAAGGAGACCTGGCTTCCCAGTTCTAGCTCTTAGCTGTTTCCTTTTAGTGAATTTCAATCATAGGTCCCAGTGTTGAGTCCCAGAAAATATGGATGACTCAGAGAAGCCCGCTGGCTTGCTGAGTCACAAGGCTGTTTAAAACTTAAAGGGGAGCAAATAAAAGCATCACAGGATCGCATAAAATTTCAAACAAAACAAAGTAAAACAAAATAAAACAAACAAACAAAAAAACCCAAACCCAAAGGAGAGGAGTTTCTCAGTCTAAGTCCCCAAAACACGACATTGCAATTGCAGTTGTGAATTGGATGGAAAACATTTCCAAGTCCTAAAGTTGCCACGTCTTCAGAATTTTGATACCTATAAGAAGTGCTCAGGTAGAAATGACTGTCAACAGGTACTGTCCACATGAGCCTCCAGCTGGGTTTCTGAAAACATTAAGCATCCAGAGTTCTTAGGCCATGGTGCCTTGTGCATTTCTTAATGCTCACTTGTTGCCGTCCTGAAATTTGGTTTCTTACTTTTGGAAGCCCTCCCCACTCCCAAAGCAGGGTCCCATGGAAACCAAATGGAAAGGGAAAACACGGGAAGTGGAGAGTCTATGCTGCTGCCTTTGGGCTTGCTGTCTGATTTCCTTTAGTCTGGGCACGTGGGCCAGAACTCATTTTCCTGGCTGCTCCCGAACAACCTACTGCCGCTGCAGCTATTGCTTAAAAATGGACAAAAGTAAAAGAATGGAGAGTTGTGTTGTTCATGCTGAAAAATGATTGCCTGGTTGGAGCCAAAAATATTATTTTCTTTGGAAAAGACATTTATTCATGTTGGTGCCTCTGAGTGAACAAGGAAGGGGAGAAAAGAAGAGCAAGAGGGAAGGAAGGAAAGTGAGAGATGGGGTGGGCTCCCAGGGGAGAGGGGGTTTGGGAGACACTGTGTGGGGAAGCATGGGGCTTGGTTGGCGTATCAGGAGGGTTCTCTGAAAGGTCGGGGCCTCTGAGGGGACCTTGGTGAAGGCAACAGCCCCTACTTTGACTTTTCCAAACAAGCCAGACCCCCTGGGATGTTTTGCTGGAATCTCTGTTTAGTCTTTAAAGACCTGACCTTATAGAAGCATATACTTTCTCAAGAATACTTATCCTTCAGATTATATCTAAAGGTTAACTTAAGGTCAAACTGTTGTTACAATAAAAAGCCAATGAGGTGTGCAATCAGGGCTGCTTTTACTACTAAAGTAAAACAGTCCCTTAGCTTCTCTTTCACAGAAACCTGTGTCAGAGCAATCTGTTCACCTGTCGCTCAGGGTCTGCTGGTCAGCCCCGGCAACACTGTTTGGGAATTTTCAGGGCTGCTGCTGGGAGGAAACTGGATGTACATGTGTGTGGGAGTGTGTGTGTTTTGGGGGGAGAGATAGGGGGAATGATTACACTATCTGTGGCTTGGTATTGGAAGCTTCCAAACTGAAGGTAAGGGAATAATATGCGTGCCTACAATCCATATTACAAGGGCGAACATACAGTTATGAGAAGCAGCAAGGGGGGTGGGGTGAGTTTTCGTAGCTGATATAAAGTTCCATAGGCATTGAGAATATTCTGTAAATGTTGAGTTAGATGAAATACCCAAAATATCCTCACATATAGTTAGAAGAGAAGTCCTTCCTTTAGTGCTTGGAGAGGTTAGAATAAATGGACCAATGGGAGGGAGAGGAGTCAAGAATTTAGATGAGAGGGACGTATAATCTATCAAGGCAAATGAAACAGGTCAGGAGGGCTTGAGAACCAAAGGAAAGGTTAGTGGAACAGCACTCATGGGAATGAGCCAGGAACAAGGATATCCCACAGGAAGTGATGGCTGCAGCCAGAAACTGGGGTCAAGGACGGACAAACCAGCAGCTTCTAGCATGGAGAGCAAAGGTTGCATTGATTCAGAATGGATAAATTGGTGAGATGGGGAGGTGCTATAGGGTCTCTTAAAGAGGAATGGACTCTCTCCCAGAAAGATTAGAGGAACATCTGAGATACTCTCTTTACCATCTTCCCTCGCTGTGGGGAGGGTGTTGTCATTAGGAAGGAGGAGGTTTTGAAAGTTACATGAAAAACAGGGGTGGCATATATGTGGCCCGTGTTCCCACTCTCCTTCCTCACCCTGATGGAAGACTTTGCCAACAGTCCCAGCATCCTTTGCTGGGGAAACGAATGGCAGCACCAGAGTTTTTAGCACAGGTCTCCAGGCAGCCTGTGTCAGCCAACCATCCCTGCCCTAGAAGCTCCTCTTTTTAATAGATGGCTCTCAGATCGCTACCCAAGCAAACAACATCTGGTGTGGCTCTCATCATCCCTGTGCTTTCAGGATAAAACAGCTGCCTGGTTCCATCACCGTAGGAGCTGGCCTGCAGGTGACTTTCCTCAGGGAGCAGCATGCCCTAGAATCACTTGGAGTGGCTGTCTGGGAGTGGGTGCTGAGGAGGCCTCTGTCCCTGCTTCTCCACCACCAGGGTGATGGTGGCCACCGCAGGAAGCAGGGCCATGTGCCATGGCTCTGCTTACTTAAAGGGCCAGAGCAGCCCAGCTACAATTTGAGGAGTTGCTGGGTGGGGACAGCAGGGTACGAAATCTGAGGATGAGGGGAAGACAAAACCACTTAGCCACGGTCAAAGTGACTACAGATGTGAAGACCAAAGGGTAGATTTTTGGGGGGTGACCAAGGACACTTGCCCAACCTACTTCCTGCTTTTGATTGAGAACTTCTGGAAGGGGTTGGTGCCCCAAGGCCTAGGGGTTCAAGGCCTATGTTCAAACCAGATGATACCACCTGGGCTAATGGCCTCAGATTAGGACTTGTCTTGGAGTTTCCTAAATTGCTACATGAAAGATGTCAAAGGAGAACCTTTAATTAGTAGAGTCGTAGGGCTGGCTTGGGCCAGGCTGGAGCATGGCCGGCTTGGCAGGGGCTCTAGGGAGGGGAGGGAGGGAAAATCTGAAGTGGAAAGCCACAGAAACCTTAGGGGACCCACCCAATGGTGGCACCACATCTAAATAAATCAAGTGGGTTCCTGACTCCTAGTGCCAGAAATCACACATCCCACCAGCAACTCTCACAGGCCCAGCAGCGCAGACCACGTGGCCTGAGAGGAACTGAGGGCTGGTGCTCAAGGCAGGTTGTGTTTCCCTTACATCTTGGTAACCATGTCTGAAGCACCCTCCTGCCACACTGTGTCCTGGACGTTCACCTGAGCAGGGGAAGGAAGGCCTAGTGTGCCGGCCACGTGGACAGGCCTGGAGCCCCCCAAAGCATGGCCGCCGCTTGAGGGCAGTTGCCCATCTCCAGCAGTTACAGCAAACTTCTAAACATGGCCCCAAAGGCCACCTGAAGAAAGCCTTCATTTTCCTAACCCTGCATCTCTAGGTTTTATTTTGTGGGCATTCTTATTCAGGACAAAGCACCCATGTGGTTGCTTAGAGAAACCCATAGACAGATGCAGGCATGGCGCTTGGAGTGCAGCCTGGGGCATGCTGGCATTTCTGTGTTTTGGAGTTAACTCAGGAATCTGGAGGCCAGCGGTGTTTCCATTGAATAAGACAGCCTGCTGCCAGGCTAACCTGCTTCTGGGAGGCTTTTCCATTGCTCGGCCCACAGCTGTGGCAGCCCTGGAAGAGCCTTGATATCTAATCCCATGCCCGATATTTGGACCAATCCTGGGAATTTGGTGGGAGGACACGTGTGTCCTAGACCTTTGTGGGTTAAAGGGCCGTTGGCCGAGAGGCCCCCTGGACAGGAAGGCAGCACGCCTCTTCAGCATATGAAGAGGTGCCCAATTCTTTGGAATTTCAAAAACTCAGGACTCCCCAAGTTTGAGAGGTATTGACCACTTCCAAAGGCCATGGTTAACTGTTGACTGGCTTCTTCCTGATGAGGTCAGAGATGGTAAAGAGCAAGAGGCAGCTTTTGGAGGGCTGTGATTGGGACGTGGACTGAAAACCATGAATGCGTCTTATTAGGGCAGGCGGCTCAGAAGAGCTGGAGATCTTTGTGAGTAGCAAACCCGGGAAAGGTCCCCAGTGGCTAGGGGAACTATGGGGGAGCTGCTTCATCCAGGAACCCAGGGGGCAGGGGCAGGAGCAGAGGGAAGGGAGGGTTGGCTGACTCAAGTCTCTGACAGAAGGACTTTGTTAGCCAACTATGTCAGGTCTGATTAAATAATCATTTCTCCCTCATCTACACAGAGCGTACACCCAGAAGTCTGAAACAGAATAGCCTAGGCCTGTGGTCAGCAAACAGTGGCTCACGAGCCACGTGCGGCTCTTTGGCCCCTTGAGTGTGGCTCTTCCATAAAATATCATGGCCTGGGAGAGTCTATTTTGAAGAAGTGGCATTGTAAGAAGTTTAAGTTTAAAAAATTTGGCTCTCAAAAGAAATTTCAATCGTTGTATTATTGATATTTGGCTCTGTTGACTAATGAGTTTGCTGACCACGGGCCTAGGCACTTGAAATAGTTCTGGTGGACTGGAGCGGGGTGGGGTTACCATAGAGAAGAGAAGGGGCAGGCTGCAGGACCCAAGAGTGTGGGCTTTGGCAGACAACCTCCCACCTGCAAACGAGCAAGTCATGAAAAAGAGATGAAGAGGACCCGGGAGGCCAGCGTTTTCCTTTCCAATTCTCTGTGTCCTAACGGCTGCTTCTCTGGGAAGCGTTTCATTATTTAATTGCAACATTTGTTTATTCACTCAGGCAGTGAGTCAATTGGTGAAGCCCCCCATCTGTCAGCAAGTGCTGAGTGCCTACTCTATCGACAGCCCTCTTCTCTGGCCAGTTACAGATAAATAAGAGAAATATTGCCCTTGAACTTTTGGTGCAGAGCACCGGGGCTGTGGGAAGGTCAGAGCTTACAGCATGAAGCAAAAAGTGCTCACGGGCGATGCACTGATGGTAATACGATGCAGATGGCGGAGGTGGTTGTAGGGAGCAAACAAGGGACCATCAGCAGATTACAGAGGGACTTGCAAGGAAAATTCCTCCTGTGGAAGGTTTTAGGGACCCAGGAGCAGGGGCTGGAGGGAAGGAGGTCCCTGCGTTCCGGACATAGGGAACAGAGTGGCAAAGCCATGGGCGTGGGGAGGAGCCCACTTCGTGCAAGATCTGGCACAGAGATAGATCATAAGAACCTGAGGGTTTCCTTTGTTGTGGGGGGATTTATTCCCCAGTGACCTCTCAGGCCAGACACTGCTCTCTGAACTAGTGCCTGGTGCTAGTTCTACCCCCCCTCGGGCCACTTTGCCATCATTCCTGTGCAGAGTCTGAGCAAAGGAATAGGCTTTGTGGTCAGAAGACATGGGATGAATGCTGGCTCCACTTATTAGCGGTACGGCCTAGGGTCTGCATTTAAATGGCTCCAGTCTCAGGGCCCTCATCTAGCACTGAAGCTGACAAGAACCAGGCCTCTGGATGTTATGGCGAAGAGGAGGTGGCACTTTGTGTAGCTCTCCAGTTTGGAACCGCTGGATACCTTTGCAATGATGCATCCTGGTCACTGTCTCCCCTGCCCACCCCAACCCCCCAGGCCTCAGGCCTCGCAATCCAGCCAGAATGGGACTGCCTCCTGTGTCTGTAGCCCCAGGTCCAAGCTCAGGGCCCGAAGCAGAGCAGACGCTCCAGACAAGGTGTGCGGACTGAATGAACGAGCAGGGATGAGATGTCTCCAGTTAACATGTTTGTCTTAAAAAGCACCACTCGCTAACTGTGCACATATCTCTAATGCAGTTCTCTGTGTACACGTTCTCCGATGACAATAAAGAAAGCAGAATGTGGCAGCTACGACCCGTTTGTTTAAAAGTCTCTGACAGAATGAGTAAATATGGTATACACTATACAAAGTAAAAGTGTAAGCCAGAGTTATTATCATCATCGTAAGTAATAACAAGTCATCTGAGACCCTGCGCACAGCAAGCTGTTGAGAGTGCTGGAGCCACCTTCACACAGTGGGATTCTTAAGGTAGCTGCAAACCTGGGGTCAGTCACGCAGGGAGAGGGGCTTAAACTGTCAGCGCTCCACTGCGCCTGCATCCTCTGCTCCTGCCCACACAGGCCAGGCTCCTTCCACAGCGACAGCATCCCGTTGAGAACAAACGCAACGAGACAAGGGCTAGCTCAGCTTCCAACGCCATGTCAGCTGGTGGCCTCGCCCGCCGTTCAGGCTTCCCTTCTGGTTACAGTGGCACGAGCGACCCCCACCTTGTCAGAGGTCCCTTTCCACAGACTATGCCCGACAGGGCTGTCCGTGCTCGCCCTCTCTGCCCTCCCCTCCCAGGCTGCCCTCGGGGAAGTCCACGGGCTTCCTCTGAACATCCCAGTGACCTCAGCAGTGCCCGACACAGCGGCCTGTTTTCTGTTCTTGTTGTAGTTGACCTCTCAGTGAAGTCACCAACGGTTCCACATGCCACCACCGCGTCCTGCCCCCGGTGTTAGCCAGGCACACGGCCGCCCTGGCCCTCAGGCTGTGAGCAGGGCGGCGATGCGCTGCTTCCTGCTTCTCTCTCCCTCTATGACCCCAGTCATTCCAGGCATCGAGTCTCAGTCAGCCTGGTGACAGCGGACCAGAGACCCTGCCCTCTGACCCACGTGGTTCGGGCAGCTGAATATGAAATAACTTATGATTAGCGACTGAGCCTCACTGTCCTAATGCGTCTGTCCCGAGCAGCGAGCGCCAATGCAGACACCTCCCTTCTGCTCCAGCGCTGCCTTCCTGGCCTCTTCCAGCTCCAGAGGGCAGGGCGTGGGGCTCAGCCCTGGGCCCTTCTCCACCAACAGGTGCTTTTGTTTAGTCTCAGAGCTTTAGTGTGAATTAGACACCAGTGGCTCCACAGCTTGCGTCTTTAGCTCTGACCTCCCCACGGAGGGCCAGGCTGGGATTGCTAATCGCCCACTTGAAAGCTCTACTTGAATGTCTACTTGGCATCTCAAACGTAACATGCCCCAAACAGAACCCTTAATTTCAAACTCCACTCCAAACCCTCCCAGAGCTGTTTCCCCTAATTGCTTCCATAGCGGTAAACGGTACCACTTGCTCCAGCAAAACATCTGGGGCTCCTCCACGATCCCTAATCCCCCATCAGCTTGCTAGCAGGTCCTGTCTGCAGCCTCTAAACACACACCTTACACCTCTTTGCTTCTCTGTAGTGTGTCTTTTTCCCCAACCTAAGTCACTGCCATTTCTCACCTGGAGTGTCTCTTACCTGTTTTGCCCACTTAGCAACTGGAGGGATCCTATATAATAAAAGCCTAATATGCAAATTTTCCCCTCAACTGGGAATTCAACGAGGAATTTGACTGGGAGACTAGGGGCAGGGCCGGCAGCGGCAGGTGGCTGGGGGAAAGGAGGCATCCTACCAGCAGCTAGCAGCTGCTAGGGACTTTACCCATGCATGAATTCCATGCACTGGGCCTCTAGTTTATTCATAATGCCATCATGTCCCTCCTTTGCTTTAAACTCCCCAGGGCTCCCTCAGCCCTGAACAAACCCCCAACACCTTGGCCCGCAGGCCCTGGTCCACCTCTCCTCCTCACGCCTCACCCAGAGCTGTGCTCATGCCCTCTCCGCTCACTGGCCTTCTTTCAGCTCTTCAAATATGTCGATCGGATTCCTACTTCTGGGCCTTTACACTTGCTGTTTGTTCCATGGTCTGGAATGTTCTTTCCCTGAATCTTTCTGACCATCAATGCACTATTCACTTCCCAACTCACAGGTCATGCCACCCGCATGTCTGCTTTCTTTATTGTGTTCCTACGTGGCAGTTCTGTGTCGCATCCTTCCTAGCTTTGTCACCATCTGAGACTCAGATCCGTGTGCATTGTGCAGAATGAAACGCCGCAGAGGAAAGCCTGCCCTGTCTTGCCCACTGCCCCTCCTCCAGTTCTGGGATGGGAGGGTGGGAGGGAGGAGAGAGGAAGGAAGAGAGGGTCACAATCCCATTGGAAATAGGTTCCCCTAATAGGGGCCAGATTTGCATCCTCCCCCCAACTTCCAAGCCAAGCCTAACCTGCCCTCCTGTGAAGACACTGACTCTCAGGTTAGAGGTCTCTTCTCTCTGCACCCACAGTGAGAACTATAGAAAGCCCCTCTTGCCCTAGCCAGTTAGGCTCAGTGGATAGAGTGTCAGCCTGCAGACTGAAGTGTCCCAGGTTCTATTCCAGTCAAGGGCACATGCCCAGGTTGTGGGCTCGATCCCCAGTGTGGGGCGTGCAGGAGGCAGCCAATCAATGATTTTCTCTCATCATTGATGTTTCTATTTCTTCCTCTCCCTCTCCCTCTCCCTCTACCAAATCAATAACAATTAAAAAAAAAAAAACACACCAGAAAAACAAACACCCCTTCTCTCCCAGGATCCTGGCCTGGGGCAACCTCTACAGGGCCTGCTAATCCATCTCTTGATTAACCTCCTCGCCTCACGCTTTGCTCTCTCTCTTACTTGGTTTTCACTGTTGTGCTTGCTTATTTTGCTTTTATTTTCTGAATATCACACCTGTAAGTAATTGTCTCTAAAGGGAACCACACTAAACTCTACGTGTATATGGGGAGGGCTGTGGGAACAGTTCTCGTTCCCTTTCCTGGCGAGAGCTTCCACCTGAGACAGAGCCCGGAGTGGTGGGGATGCCTGTAGCTGTGTTGGAGTGTCTGGGTCAGCCACGTGGCCTCTGTGATCACTTCTCTGACAGCCTCAACAGAGAAAAGCAATTGACCACCGTGAGTCGTTTGTGTTAAGCCATTCAGGACGGTCTCCGAGGACTGTTTCTGTCAGAGATGCATTATTCTATAAGAATTTGGAGAGGAATATAGTTGATGCTGAAGGCACGTCCTAAATATTTAAACACCCATATCTTTGCCTGATGAGGTAGGAACAGGACTAAGGCCTTCCTTTACTTTTCCTAATTATCGAGGTACAGCTTGTCCACTGCAGAAATTGTTGGGAAATAGGGGGATGGAATGACCAGGGAGAGCTCAATGGAAGAAAAAGGAGACATATGCAATACTTTAAACAATAAATATATATATTTTTTAAAAATTGCTGGGAAATAAAGAATGATGTAAAAAAGCAGGAAAAAAAATCACTCACAATCCCTCTATCCTCCAGCTTTTTTCTATATTTAACTATGTAGTTAAGAAGATAATGCATATACAATTTTGTAGCCTATTTATTTCACCTAACATTATCTTATAATTTTTCTAAGCTATTAACATTCTTTATGAATATTACTTTTATATGGTTGTATAATATTTAATCATTTCAGTCCATTCCCTAATATTGGTTTTTTCCATTATTTTATATTTATAAATACTATGTAAACAATGCTGCAGTGACATGTTGGTGTATACATTTAATTCCAAACTAAATTAAGTCAATTAACACAACAAGCATAGAGCCCATTATGTCCCAGTTCCTGTTCGTGGAGCTGGTGAGCAAAGGTCTCTTTCCTTGGAGAGCTTACATTCTGCTGAGGGTGACAGACAGGAGCACAGAATACACACTGTTAGCCAGCTCTATGAAGGAGATACCTCAAAGCAAGGAATGTGTGAGATGGGAATAATGGGGGAGGCTATTTTCTTAGCAAGATGAGAGGGCAGTCTCTCTGAGGAAGCATATTTGCACAAAGGCATTTTGGGTGATTTCTGTAGGCTAGCTTCCTCGAGGGAGTTTTTGAGTTAAAGTTCCAGTTTTCTAGGAAGCTAATTGCTCCCGGATAGCAGTGCCTGGAAGAAAGACAATTATAAAAGTGCACCTTACCAGGGTATGATCTCAAGTAGGTTCCTAATTCTCCTACTGCTTAAGTTTTCCTGTGTGAAACAGAAATAATCCTTGCATATGTGCACCTGCTGTGTGTGTGTGTGTGTATGTGTGTGTGTGGTGGTGGAAGGAGGGTTGTTGCTGTGGAAATGGGATGTTAAGGTTCTTGTGACCTAGGAGGACTAGGTCAAGGAGCAAACACACACAAACATCTGTGAAAAGAGAACGACCAAGTTGCCAAATGTGAACAGGGCATCCCAGTTGATGAAAACTTAATAAAAGAGGGCTCTGGAGGGCTTAGCACGTGTGGCGCAAACGTACTGTGTCTGAGCTTTGCACATATTGGGTGGTAATGCCTAGTGAACGGGAGAACAAACCCGACCTCCTGCGAAGAGCTTATGGACACGGGGGGCTGGGAAGGAAAGGGCTCGGACATTGGTCACACAACAGCCCAGCAGCGCCAGAGTCTGCCTATGGGACCCACAGAGAAAGCCTCTGCATTCAGGTGCCTGCACAGAGCTGGCACTGTCAGCTTCCTCTTTCACAAAATGGGCTAGTACTGCAATCCGGCTTCTGAGGGCAGTTTGGGAGATCAAAAGGCTTGAACAATGGAAAGAGCAGAGCACAGACTTGTTCGCAGTGGGCCCGAGGTACGTGCCGTCTCCCTCCCTCCACCTGTGCAAGTCGGTAGAGTGGATCCGGCATGGCAAGAGGAGGCGCTGAGGGGGCTCTAAGTACCCTGTCTCTCCCCAAGCCCCACACTGTGTTCTACTCTTTTGACTAACCCAGTCCTCAGTTGCATATCCAGTAATTAATGTTGACAAAAGAATCCAGAGGAAGGCCCTGGTTGATGGCTGGTGAGGAGCAAAGTGATGGGAGGCATGCAGGTTAGCATCAGACTTACATGCTCTCCCCACGATGAACCTGAATGGGAAAACACAGCTGCAACCACTCCAATCATATCCCCCTTTTCCCTTGGGTCTTTCCAGCAGTTTCTCCTTCAGTCAGATCTAGGTCCTTCTACCTCACAGGCCCGCGCGCTTGCCTCTCTGCTCTGACCCACCTCCTCCATCACCTTTCTGACCCCTGGCCCGAGGCGCTCTG
Source organism: Vespertilio murinus (assembly GCA_963924515.1). Lineage (NCBI taxonomy): Eukaryota > Metazoa > Chordata > Mammalia > Chiroptera > Vespertilionidae > Vespertilio > Vespertilio murinus. The sequence continues at coordinate 118,048,293 of OZ004705.1, forward strand.
CCAGGTGTGCTGCCTGCTGCCAGCACACGCGCTGTGTGGGTGTCCTCTTCGTTGGGAGTAGGACACACACATGAGACGTGACCCCCACGATCACCCTTCTCTTTCTCAAAAGCCAGTGATGTCCAGGTTCCTCTCTCGCGAGGCACCGGGTGGAAACCACAGGTCGGTCCCACCTGCTGCTGGCCTCGCAGCTCCTCCCCGTGTTGTGTTTATCCTCTGCTCTCTTTGCTGTGTCTCCTCATGTGGGAGAGGCACCGAGTAGCTCTCTTCTTAGTACTTGAGGTGCTAGCCTTTGTCTGCCTTCTTCCCTCACTGTTCAGTTGTTGTTTTTTAATCCTGTCTTTTCTTTAAGCCAGAAGCAGAACTGGACTTTGGAAAACAATGCCAAGGGCGAGGGCCCACATGCCGCCATCTGCTGCCATGGCAGGCCAAGGAGGGAGGCAAGAAGGCTCTAAAAGGGAAGCAGGAGCGATGGAGAATCTCAATTTGCAAACACTTCCCAGAGTGACATTCATTTGTGGCACCCATGTTCACGGCAGACAGGCAGGACCTGGCTAACCGTGTGCAGTGCACGGGCTGGGGGAGACGCCCTCTGCCTTTCACTGCGGGGCTCACTAATGAGCCGTGAGCTGCCCCGGGCAGTGAGCTGCTCTCTGGACATAACGAACGCACAGTGGGCGGGCTGCTGAGCGCCCCTCTGGCCTGGCTGGGCTTCCTCTTGTTACAATGAGCCAGCTTTGAACGTGCAATTATGAGTCACGGGGCTCCCAGTCTGGCACAAAAGTGAGTCATTTTAAGCAAATTATCAGTTTTTGCCCTGTTACCAATTGCCATGATCAGCCATTCTGTTAAAAGCGCACACACAAAAGGAACACTCTTATTAAAAGAGCAGGCTGTGTGGAAGAACCAACTGCGGGATGCTTTCCAGACATATGGGCCAAAGTCAAGCTCAGGCCCTGTGTGAGCCAAGCAACAAAATAAATAGTAAAAATGGCACAGAAAGCAAACGATCAGGAGAATTCATTTCAGAACAGATGCAAAACCAAGTTGTGCAGCCAACAGCATAAAATGGCTATCATGCTATGATTCGTGGATATTCTCCCCTGGTCCTCATTCCAACTCGCCTGGACATCCTGGAATTGAGGTAGAAGAAGAAGAAGAAGAAGAAGAAGAAGAAGAAGAAGAAGAAGAAGAAGAAGAAGAAGAAAATTTTTTTTTGGGGGGGCAGGTTGATTTAACCCACAACATTGTTACAGAGTCAGTGATGATGGAAGCATTTGAATTGCCCATAGGTAGCTAGTTGGATAGATGAGCTGATAGGTAGAGAGCAGAGCAAATAAATGTGATCTAGTGCTGAGTCTGTGGTGGAGAGGAAACCGGGGGCCTTTTCCTGAGCACACCTGCTACATGAATGGTCTCTGGCTGAGGAAACATTTGAAATGATCAGTACCCCTTTGTCAGTTGCAAGAGTAGTAACAGATCTGAAAAGACAAAGACAGTTTTTGTTTCCTCTGTTGCCTTATGATTTATCAACACTTCCCAGGACCACAATAAGGGGAAATGGGTCCAGAGTGAACTGGTTCAAGTGTCTATTTTTTGGAAGAATTACTTGAAATTTCCAATTAATCTCTTTAAGTAGCCACTCCCTCACCCACACCACTGTAGAACATTTCATAATCTACCCGGGGAACGTGGCTCTGGGTTAAATTGTTTCACAAGTTTTTTAGATCCTTTCCAAATTACGTTCAATTTAAAGCTGCTTTTCTTGTTTCTTGATTACATTATTTCTTGCCCCTTCCATAGAAACCATAGTTACTAAATGGCTATTTTCATATGTGCCCAAACCCACCAAATGAACTCAGTAGATCACTTAATATTTTTTGGAATATCCATCTTCCATGTTTTCTGCTAATCATAGTAATTGGTTAAAAAAAAATCAGTGAAAGCCAGGGAAAGTAAAGGCAGAATATAATGGTCAGCAATCAACTTCTAATGGGCAATTTGGGTACACATTTTCAATTCTCATACCTCTTGGCATCTCTGCAGTATTTGAATATCCCTCAATTATGAAAATGTTGTTCCCTGCATCTTGGCAGAGTCCCTTCCTTATTATCCCGCTATGTCTCTACTGTTCCCGTAAGCCTCCTTCCCTGGCTATGGCTCTGCCTTCCGTCTAAGTGGCATAGCTGACAATGAGATCAGTGGGGATTTCTAATGAGACATGATGGCTAACTAGCTGTGTGACTATATATTAGAACTCTTGAGTTACAAAAAAATGGAAACCTAAAATTTAATCTGGCTTTAAAAGTGTTTTGTACTGGTAAAGGTAATTGAAAAATTCAAAGACAACACTGGCTTCAGGCACTCTTTGATTCAAAGAATCAAAAGGAAGAGAAGGAGAAAAGACTGATCTGAGGAAATAGCTTAAAATGAAGCACATACATCTACTGATGTGGAAAATATAAAAGACTGAGGTGTGACAGATTAATAAGGTCCAACAGATGTCTAATTGGAGTGTACAGAGAATAGAGAGAATGGTGGAAAGCTAATATTAAAAGAGATAATGGTTCTACATTTTCCAGAAATAATAAATTTATACTATGTGAATCCTGGCATTCAGGAAGCACAGTAAGTCCTGGGCAGATTTATACTTTAAAAAACCACAACCCTCACTTCCTAAACATACTATTCAACGATAAGAGATCTTAAAAGCAGCCAGGGGTTTTAAAAGGCATGTTGTTAATAAAGAATAACAATTAGATTGACACTATATTTCCCAATGATAATAATGGAAACAAAAAAAGCAATAGGATATTATTGAAAGAAGAGATATATTAAGTTAGAATTCTATACTCAGCTAAATTGCCACTCAAACATGGGGGGCAGGGAGTGTTTAGGGCAGGGAGTGTTTAGGGCTTACTCTCTCCTCTATCCATATAGAAATTCCAAACTCTGTCATCAATTTCAAGCAGTTTTTCATCAGTAGCCAAACACACTGTGTTCTCTCATGACCTTTGGCCTCCTGCAATACTGCCTCCTTGGCATGGAATGCCCTTTTCCACAGACAGGCTCCAACCAATCCTTCTATGTTACTTCAAGAAAAAGTATGCCAAATCCAAAAGGAATCTGACATATGGAAAAAAATAGATAAATAAATAGGGAAATCTAAATAAGAAGTAACTGTATATAATAATATTAGTACTATTTATTATTTTGGAGAAAAGAAAGAATAAACATAAATTTGTTCATATTTTGGACAATAATAATGTTTAAGATGAACAGAACTTTGAATTAAAATGTCCTAAGGTTTCTGTATTGTTCAGGAAGGTGGTAGAACTATTAACTACCTTCACTGGCTATAGTAATTAGTTAATTTTAAATCTAAAGTAGGAATTAACTAACCTTAGATTTTATAAAGTAAAAGTTGCTTAATAAAATGTAGGAATAATAGATATAGCACATAAAATGTCTAAGCTAAACTAAGGAACAAACAAACAAAAAACTAGAAACCTCTCAATAAATTTACTGGAAGTAGGAAAGAAAAGAAAATAAGACAAATTGCAGTGAATAGGAAAGACACATTAAATAAAACAATAAAATATAGGATATTAGTAGTCACAATTTATGAAAATAGATAAAATTCACCAGGGCAACAATATATATTGTCAGATTTTAAAAATACAAGTATAGAGGAGGAGAAAATGGCGGAAGAGCAGATGGGCGGTTTCTGAGTCTTGTCCCGAGGAAGAGAGAGAAAGCAGCTGAGGATCGCGCTAGGAGTGCTCGTCAACAAGCCAGGAGACTAGCAAACACCAGAGGAAATTTGGGGTCTGCTGATCAGGGAGCCACCAACAGCTGACCACCCACAGCTGGGTCCCTTACCGGAGATACTTGCCGGCGCGGACGGGAAATCTCGCCATCTTGGAAGGGAGGAGGTTTGAGTCGGAGGCCTGATTATCCCCAGCCCCAAGGAACACCAAATGAACATAGTCGGCGCGAACCCTTGATCTCAGAGGAGCTCAGATTTCGCAGCGATCCGGTGGGTGAGTTCCCCTCGGACCGGTAGTTCTGACTGAGTTCCACTCGGCGCAGCAACACCCCCCCCCCCCCTGCGCACCAGCGCGCGCGGCGCACAGAGGCTGAGGGACTCGGACCAGTAGTTCTGACCGAGTTCCACTCGGCGCAGCAACACCCCCCCCCCCCCTGCGCACCAGCGCGCGCGGCGCACAGAGGCTGAGGGACTGGTCATGGATTTACTTCTCAGCTGGAGGCGCGCCTGTCTGTGGACAGGGCTCCTAAGACTAGGGATATCTAAGGAGCAGCACAGCTGGATCTGAGTCCAAGAAGTAGCCGCAGAATTACAGGGGAGTGCAGCCAGCTCCGGACCGCCCCACCCCCAGCCATCAAAGACACAGAGAAGGGGAAAAAGCTAGAAAGGCTTTAGAGTCCTGGAAGTCATCCAGAAACACTGCCACCCAGAGGCTAAAGCACATAGGGTCTCTAGATTGGCTTAAAAATCAGGTCTTGTAATCAACACGGAGGAACAGTGAAACACAGTGAACTGCCACTACCGCCCAGACTGGGAACAGGCGTGCGAGACATAGCAACACAGAAAGTGAATGACCTTCATTACTGCAAATTTTGTTTAATTTTTAATTTTCAATTTTTATTTTTTTAACTGTTGAATTTTTGTTTTTTACCTACTTTAATTGCAAAGTTTACTCAAGAAATTTTTTTCATCTGCCATCACTAGATTTTACATTTTTAATTAATTCATTTTTATAGGTAATCAACATTATTACTACTACTATTTTACCTTTTTTATCTTTTTTATCTTATTTTCTTTTGTTTATTTTTATTACTACTTTTTAAGTGTCATATTATAATCCTTTTTTTTGCTTTCTTTTTTCTTTTTTTTCCTTTTTCCTCTATTTCTTTTTTTCTCTATTTCCTCCTTCGGGATTACTATTCTAAAAACTATTCATACCTTGCCTTCTCCAACGCTCTATTCTATCTCAAACCTACCTTTATGACATCTCTCTATTCCTAACCCTTTACCTTTGGTGTCCTGCTTATCTTAACCCTTTACTGCTATAGATTTTCCTTACTCTTTCTGTTTACCCTCTCCAAAATTTTCACCTGTCCTGTGTATATATAATTCCCAACCCCCTGCTCCAATCCCATTCACACCTACCTTGTCACTGCCCCCCCACCAAAAAAAAAAAAGCCTTCTCTCTACCCCTTTGTTGTTGTATGTTGAATGCTAACTATATCAAAGGTTTATGCTTTTTTGTGTGTGTGTAAGATTGGTTTGCTTATTCTTTTTATTGGATTGTATGTTCTTGTTATCTGGGTTCTAGACACCTTTATTGGAGGATATTAATATTGCAAACACATTTCTGTCCAGTGCCTTGTGTGTTGTACCTGGTTGTGTTGTATTTTGTGCCTTTAAATCAAAGCAGGAGGGAGAGAACTACGTTACCAGGCACCCTATAAAGAGAGATCATGGGGAGACTAAGAAACAACCCGCCTGTGAAAGAAAATCAACCATCACCAGAAAATGAAGTAAACGAGTTAGAGGCAAGCAACCTACCAGAGCAAGAATTCAGAGTAATGATCATAAGTTGGCTAAAAAGAATGGAAGACAAATTTGACAATATGAATAAGACCCAAGAGGAAATGAAGAAGACCCAAGAGGAAATGAAGGTGACCCAAGAAGAAATGAAAAATGACATCGCTACTATGAAGAACTCAATAGAAAGCATCAAGAGTAGACTAGATGAAGCAGAAGACCGCATCAGTGAGCTAGAAGACAAAATGGAAAAAAATACACAATTACAGCAGTTGCTAGAAAAAAAAATTAAAAAACAGGAGGAGAGCCTAAGGGAGCTTTGGGACAATACAAAACAAAACAATATTAGAATAATAGGGGTTCCAGAAGGAAAGGAAACTGAGCAAGATATGGAAAAAGTATTTCAAGAAATAATGACAGAAAACTTTCCTGATATAAAGAAGAAAAAACCAACACAAATCCAAGATGCTCGAAGGGTCGCCAACAAAATGAACCCCCAAAGATCAACACCCAGACACATTATAATTAAACTGGCAAAAAACATCGACAAAACCAGAATCTTAAAAGCAGCCAGAGAGAGACAGAAAGTTACATATAAAGGAAACCCCATCAGACTAGCAACTGATTTCTCAACAGAAACTCATCAGGCCAGAAGGGAATGGGATGACATATACAAAGTCATGCAAAGGAAGGGTCTGAACCCAAGAATACTGTACCCCGCAAGGCTGTCAATCAAAATTGAAGGTGTAATCAGGAGCTTCAACGACAAAAACAGACTAAAGGAATTTATCTGCAACAAACCAGCAATGCAAGAAATGCTAAAGGGTCTACTGTAATAATAAAGAAATAGGAAGTGAAGAAGGAACACAGGGGGATAGAATAAAAATGGATTCAAATACCTACCTTTCAATAATTACTTTAAATGTAAATGGTTTAAATGCTCCAATTAAAAGACATAGGGTAACAGAATGGATAAGAAAGCAAAACCCATTCATCTGCTGTCTACAAGAAACCCACCTCAGAAAAACAGACGCCCACAGACTGAAGGTGAAAGGATGGAAAAAGATTTTCCAGGCAAACGGAAACGAAAAAAAAGCTGGGGTAGCAATACTTATATCTGACAAACTAGATCTCAAAGTGAAGGACATAACAAGAGATAAGGAAGGCCACTTCATAATACTAAAGGGTGTAATCCAACAAGAAGAAATAACCCTGGTAAACATATATGCACCCAATTTGGGAGCACCCAAATACATAAAGAAACTGCTGGAGGACATTAAGGGACAGATTAATAGCAATGCTATCATAGTAGGAGATTTTAATACTCCATTGTCACCTCTGGACAAATCATCTAAACAAAAAATCAGTAAAGAAACGTCAATTCTAAATGACGTATTAGACCAGATGGAATTAATTGACATCTTCAGAACATTTCATCCCAAAGCCACAGAATATACATTCTTCTCAAGTGCACACGGATCATTCTCAAAGATAGACCACATATTGGGACATAGGCAAAGTCTCTTCAAATTCAAGAAGATAGAAATCTTATCAAGCATTTTCTCAGATCACAGTGCCATAAAATTGGAAATCAACTACAATAATAATAAGCCAAAGAAATTAAACACATGGAGACTAAATAGCATGCTATTGAACAAAGACTGGGTTACCAGAGAAATCAAGGAAGAAATCAAAAACATCATGGCAACTAATGACAATGAAAACACAACAATCCAAAATCTATGGGACACAGTAAAAGCTGTTTTGAGAGGGAAGTTCATATCCCTACAAGCCTATTGCAAAAAACAAGAAAGAATGGTATCAAATTATCTTACCCTACAACTCAAACAGTTAGAAAAAGAACAGCAAGAAAGGCCCACTGTAAGCAGAAGGAAGGAAATAATAAAAATCAGAGCGGAGATTAACGACATAGAGACCAAAGACACAATACATAAGATCAACAAAACCAAGAGCTGGTTCTTTGAAAGGATTAACAAGATTGATGAGCCTCTAGCCAGGCTAACCAAGAAACAAAGAGAGAGGACCCAAATAAACAAAATTAGAAATGAAAGAGGTGAAATAACAACAGACCCCGCCGAAATACAAAGGATTGTTACAAAATACTATGAACAACTCTATTCCAACAAACTGGACAACCTGGAGGAAATGGACATATTCCTAGAAAAATACAACCTTCCAAAACTCAATCAGGAAGAATCTAAAAATCTCAATAGACCAGTAACTTGGGAAGAAATTGAAGCAGTCATCAAAAAGCTTCCAGCAAACAAAAGCCCAGGGCCAGATGGCTTCACAGGAGAGTTTTACCAAACATTCAAGGAAGAACTAAAACCTATCCTCCTCAGACTTTTCCAAAAAATTCAAGAGGAAGGAACACTGCCAAACTCCTTTTATGAAGCCAGCATCACCCTAATACCAAAACCAGATAAAGACAACTCAATGAAAGAGAATTACAGGCCAGTATCCCTCATGAACATAGATGCCAAAATCCTCAACAAAATTCTAGCAAATCGGCTCCAGCAGTACATCAGGAAGATCATACACCATGACCAAGTAGGTTTTATTCCAGGAATGCAAGGATGGTACAATATTCGAAAATCAATAAACGTGATACATCACATAAACAAATTGAGAGATAAAAATCATATGGTCATATCTATCGATGCAGAAAAGGCATTTGATAAAATCCAACACCCTTTCCTGATAAAAACTCTCAACAAGGTGGGAGTACAAGGATCATACCTCAACATAATAAAAGCTATATATGATAAACCCACAGCCAACATCATGCTCAATGGGCAAAAACTAAAACCATTCCCTCTAAGAACAGGAACAAGACAGGGATGCCCACTCTCACCACTCCTCTTTGACATAGTACTGGAAGTACTCGCCATCGCAATTAGACAAGAAGAGGAAATAAAAGGCATCAAAATCGGAAAAGAAGAAGTAAAGCTGTCACTATTTGCAGATGACATGATATTGTACATAAAAAACCCAAGAGACTCCATCAAAAAGCTAATAGACTTAATAAACGAATTTGGCAATGTAGCAGGATACAAAATAAATGCCAAGAAATCAATGGCATTTCTCTACACCAATAGTGAACTTACAGAAACAGAGACTAAAAAAGCAATCCCGTTTACCATCGCACCAAAAAAATTAAGATACCTAGGAATAAACTTAACCAAGGAGGTAAAAGACCTATATGCAGAAAACTACAGGACACTGAAAAAAGAAATAGAGAAAGATGTAAACAGATGGAAGAACATACCATGTTCATGGATTGGTAGAATCAACATCATCAAAATGTCCATACTTCCCAAAGCAATATATAAGTTCAATGCACTCCCCATGAAAATACCATGGACATACTTCACAGACCTAGAAAGAACTCTCCAAAAATTCATTTGGAACAATAAAAGACCCCGAATAGCCTCAGCAATCTTAAGAAATAAGAGTAAAGTAGGAGGAATCTCAATACCAGATTTCAAGCTGTATTACAAAGCAACTGTTCTCAAAACAGCCTGGTACTGGCACAAGAACAGACATATTGATCAATGGAATAGATTAGAGAATCCAGACATCAACCCAAATCAATATGCTCAATTAATATTTGACAAAGGAGGCACGAACATACAATGGAGTCAAGACAGTCTTTTTAATAAATGGTGTTGGGAAAATTGGACAGATACATGCAAAAGAATGAAACTAGATCACCAACTTACACCATACACAAAAATAAACTCAAAATGGATACAGGACTTAAACATAAGACGGGAAACCATAAAAATACTAGAGGCATCCACAGGCAGCAAAATCTCAGACATATGCCTAAAGAACTTCTTCACTGATACTAACCCTAGGGCAATGGAAGCTAAAGAGAAAATAAACAAATGGGACTACATCAAAATAAAAAGCTTTTTTACGTCAAAAGAAACCATCAACAAAACAACAAGAAAACCCACTGTATGGGAGAACATATTTGCAAACGATATCACTGATAAAGGTTTAATCTCCAACATCTACAGACAGCTTATACAACTCAATAAAAGGAAAATGAATGAGCCAATTAAAAAATGGGCAATGGACCTAAATAGAATCCTCTCAAAAGAAGACAGAAGGAAGGCCAAGAGGCACATGAAAACATGCTCCAAGTCACTAATTATCCGAGAGATGCAAATCAAAACAACAATGCGGTACCATCTCACACCTGTCAGAATGGCCAACATCAACAAAACAACAAACAACAAATGTTGGCGAGGTTGTGGAGAAAAAGGAACCCTCGTGCACTGCTGGTGGGATTGTAGGTTGGTGCAACCACTGTGGAAAACAGTATGGAGCTTCCTCAAAAAACTGAAAATGGAACTCCCATTTGACCCAGTAATCCCACTACTAGGAATATACCCCAAGAAACTAGAAAGACCAATCAGAAAGGATATATGCACCCCTATGTTCATAGCAGCACAATTTACAATAGCTAGGACTTGGAAACAGCCTAGGTGCCCGTTAGCAGATGAATGGATCAGAAAACTGTGGTACATCTACACCATGGAATACTATGCTGCCATAAAAAGGAAGGAATTCTCATCATTTGCAGTAACTTGGATGGAATTGGAGAGCATCATGCTGAGTGAAATAAGCCAGTCAATGAAAGAGAAACACTACATGACCTCACTCATTTATGGATATTAAAGATCATTATAAACGAATGAACAGAAAGATTGATATAGTGACAGTAAAACAACAGGCAGTCTGTCAAATGACAGCGGGGGGGGGGGGTAGGGAGATCTGGGGGAGATAAGAGATCAACCAAAGGACTGGTATGCTTGCATATAAGAATAGCCAATGGACACAAAACTCTGGGGAGGGAGGGCATCTATAGGGGGGGGGGGCAATGATAAGCTATGTATACAGATAATACCTTAATAAAAAAAAAAAAGAAAAAAAAAGAAAAAAATAAAATAAAAAGCAAAAAAAAAAAATACAAGTATATTCTATTTATGAGGCATATCTAAAATATAAAAACTTGGAAAGGTTGAAAGTAATAGGATTGAAAAAAGATATTCAAAGCAAATGCTAACCAAAAGAAAATGAGTATAGTGATATTATTATCAGGCAAATATACACAAAGCCATTGCTATGGGCTAATAGACACACTATATATTGATACACAGCAGACATAATTCATAAATTGAAAACACCAAAGTGTATCATCAAAACATAAAAAAAACCTAAACAAATCACAAGAAAAATGGGCTAATTTCATTACCATAATGGAAATTTTAATATTCTATCACAATAATTGAAAGAGCAATGAGATAAAATGAGTAAAAATATTGAGGATTTAAAATAATATAACAAGTAGACTTAATATAAAGAACACAAAAATCCTTCATCCCTAAATGAGAAAATACATATTCTTTTATTTATTATTTTGAATTTTATCTTATTGTTTAAAGTATTACAAATAGTAGTATATATATCTCCTTCAACCCCAAGCATGCATGAAATATTGACAGAAGCCGGACGTGTACTATATTTCAAATCAGGTCTCAACAAGTACAGAAAGTTGGTCATAGAAACCATTGATAATAATGCAATATAATTAGAAATTTAACACAATAGACATCTTTAAAAACTTTGTATGTTTGAACATGTATAGAACAACTCAAAATTACTCGTGCCTCAAAGAAAAACTAAAAAGCAAAGTAGATGTTATTTGTAATAATGTTAATGTTGTCCATATCTTGTGGAATGCAGCTAAATTAGTAATTAATGGAAATTTTATAGCTTAAGGGTTATATTATAAAATAAGGAAAAAGGTAAGTTAATGAACTAAGCATGTATCTTGAGAAGGTAGAGAAACATTAGAATAAACCCCTTACAAAAAGGAAGGGTATAATAGAACAAACCTGTTGAGAAAGGTCCTGCTTCTTCCCACTCCACCCATACAGAAAGCCCAAAGTCTAGCATCAGTCCCAAGCCAGCTTTCCTCTAGCTACACAAAATTTTCACCAGTATCCAAATGCACGATGCCTGTTCACGCTTTTGCAATGCTGCTTCCTTGAGTTTGGCAGGCTACACCACATTCTTCTTATTTCACTTCAAGTGCTACCTGTTCTGGGAAACCTTTTGTCTGTCCTTTGCAGAATTCTTACATTCTTTCATGTTGATGTCAATAGACAATGGCTTTTTGTCATGTGAAAGTGCGAATTTATGCATGAGTAGAATTGTTAAACTGGGTGGTCAAAGAAGAGTTTTTAGAAGATGTCAGCCTTAAGCTAGAATTTATGTAAAGCCACGCTAGGTATTGTTCAAGGCCCAACGTAATAGCAATAGGAGTAACCTCAACAATAAATTATAGTCAAGGTTTATTGAGCACTTCTGTGCACAGTTAATAGGTGAAGAGAGAAAACGTATTCCTGATGAGCAGATGACACAGGCCATATGAGTGTGGCCAATGCTATTTGTTGGCTAACCTAAAAATCATCCCAATCCTCTTTATTTTTGCCTTCCTCTCAATTTAGACAAGGATGTACAATAAAAATATAATGCAAGTCATATACATAGTTTTGAGTTTTCTAGTAGACCCATTAAAATGTAAAGTAACAGGTAAAACTGACTTTAATAATATATTTTATTTAACTCAAAATATTGTAACTTCAATATGTAATCAATATTTATAAAATTAAGATATTTTACATTTGCTCTTTATAATATATTGTTGAACTCCTTTGCATATCATATACTTATAGTACACCTTATTTCAGACACTGAATTGAGATGGTAGATATACATCCTTAGGTTTTCCAATAACCAAAATGAGTGCTAAAAAACACTGCCCTTACCTACAGTCAATATCATCTTCGATGGACAAAAACTAAAAGCATTGCCCTTAAAATCAGGAATAAGATAGAGATGTCTGCTTTTATCAGAGGGCATACTCATTGATTTTAGAGAGAGGGTGAGGGAAGAAGAGTAGAAGAGAGAGAGAGAGAGAGATAAAGAGAGAGAGAGAGAGAGAGAGAGAGAGAGAGAGAGAGAGAGAGATATTAATTCATCAGTTGACTTCCAGTACATGCCTCAACTGGCATCAAACCCACAATCTAGGTATATGTGCCATGACTGAAAATCAAAACTGCAACCTTTTAGTGTATGGAATGGTGCTCCAACCAATTGAGTTACACCAATTGAGGCTCACTACTCACATTCAACATAATATTGTAAGCCCTAGCCACAATGATCAGACAAGAAAAGAAAGGCATCCAAACTGAAAAGGAGGAAGTAAAACTGTCATTATTTGCAAATGGCATAATATTATACACTAGAGGCCTGGTGCATGAAATTTGTGCAGTGTGTGTGTGGGGGTCACCACAGCCCGGCTTGCACTCTCTCGTAATCTGGGACCTCTCAGGGGATGTCCAACTGCCAATTTAGGCCCCATCCCATAGGGATCCCAGAAGGATCGAGCCTAAATCAGCAGTCAGACATCCCTCTTGTAATCTGGGACTGCTGGCTCCTAATCACTCACCTGCCTGCCTGTCTGATCACCCCTAACCACTCACCTGCCTGCCTGATCAGCCTAACCATTTTGCCTGGTTGCCTGCCTAATTGTCCTTAACCACTCACCTCCTGCCTGATTGCCCCTAAACACCTCTACCTTGGCTCCATCCACTGCTGCAGCTGCCTCCACCTCAGACCCCACTACCAGGACTTCATCTGGATGGTTGTTTGGAAGGAGGTCTGGAAGGTTTTTGGCTGTATAGTCTAATTAGCATATTATGCTTTTATTATTATAGACAGAAAATCCTAAAGACTCCATCAAAAAACCACTGGATCTAATAAAAGAATTTAGCAAAGTAGCCAGATACAAAATCAATAGCCATAGATCAATGGTATTTTTATATACCAATAATGAACTATCAGAAAGAGAAACTAAGAAACAACAAAAAAAGATACATAGGAATAAACTTACCTAAGAAGGTAAAAGACCTGTACTAGGAAAACTATAGGACATTGAAGAAAGAAAGAGAGGAAGAGGTTCGTAGTTTGGAAGAATTAGTGTAATTAAAATGTCCATACTACCCAAAACAATCTATAAATTCAATGCAATTCCTATTAAAATACCAATGGCATATTTCAGGGATCTAGAACAAATATTCCAAAAATATATATGGAGCAAAAAAAAAAAATCCCTAAATAGCCACAGCAATCTTGAAAAAGAAGAATAAAGTTGGAGGGATCACAATACCAGATATCACTCTACTACCAAGCCATTGTAATCAAAACAGCCTGTTACTGGCACAAAAACAGGCATATAGATCAATGGAACAGAACAAAGAGCTCAAAAATCAACCCAATTGGCCTTTATGATCAATTAATATTTGACAAAAGAGGCAAGAGCATGTAATGAAATAAAAAAGTCTCTTCAACAAATGGTGTTGGACAAATTGGACAGGGATATGCACCCCCAAAAGGGAAACTAGACCACCAATTTACACCTTACACAAGAGTAAGTTCAAAATGGATAAAAGATTGAAGTGTAAGTCACAAAACCATAAAAATCCTAGAAGAAAACATAGATAGTAAAATCTCAGATATTTGTGTAACAATATTTTTACTGATACATCTCCTAGAACAGTGTTTCCCAAACTTTTGACATATGTGTACCCCTTCTATAATTTTCATAACACTGATTACCCCTCATCAAAAAAATGGATGTATTTTAATAACAATCAAAATATATTTATTTTTTATTTTTTTGGTACATACACAAAATAATAATAAATGAAAAATAACATTATTCATAATAAAATATAAATAAAAGTTATATTATAAATAACAGTTATTTGCACATTGGACCATCTCACACCTCACAAGACTGTCTTGACTTGACTCATGAGAACATAGAATTAGGCGCAGCTAAGCATGGTGCAGTGCATATCCCCACCAAGCTGGTGCAACGTGTACCCCCACCAAACTCTTCCGTATGCCTGGGGGTATGCGTACCACACTTTGGAAAACACTGTCCTAGAACAAGGGAAACAAAGGGAAAAATAAACAAATGGGACTATATCAAACTAAAAAGCTTTGCACATGCAAAAGAAACCATCAACGAAATGGGAAGGGAACCCATTGTAGGGGAGAACATACTTGGCAATGATACATCTGATAAGGGGTTAATTTCCAAAATATATAAAAAACTTATATAACTCAACACAAGGAAGACAAACCATCCAACTAAAAATCTGGCAAAGGACCTGAATAGACACTTTACTGAAGCTGAAATACAGATGGCAAATAGACATATGAAAAGATGTTCAATGTTACAAATCAACAGAGAGATGCAAGGTAAAACTATAATGAGGTGTCACCTCACAAGTGCAAGGATGTGGAGAAAGGGGAACCCTAGTGCACTGCTGGTGGGAATGCACCATGCAGCCACTGTGGAAAACAGTGTGGAGTTTCCTCAAAAAATTAAATAGGACCGCCTTTTGACCCAGTGATTCCAGAATATACTTTAAGAGCCCAAAATGCCAACCAGAAAAAAATATATGCACCCCTATGTTTATTGCAGCATTGTTTGAAATATTTGGCAAGCATCCCAAGTGCCCATCAGATGCGTACATAAAAAAACCTTTGGTACATTTACACCATGGAATACTATGTGGCTGTAAAAAAGGACAGCAGCATGGATAGACCTGGAGTTTATTATGCTAAGCAAAATAAACCAATCATAGAAATATAAATACCTTATGATCTCACGTATATGTGGAATCTAATGAACAGAATAAATTGATAAACAAAATAAACTGACAAACAAACAAATTGACAAACAGAACCAGAGGCATAGCTACATGGTGAGAGGGTGAGAGTGGAGGGGGGACCGGATAAAAGTAGGCAAAGAGAGTAGACAAAGAACATATAGACACAGTCCATGAACACAAACAGCCGTGTAGTGAAGGCCAGGGGAGGAGAAGTGGGGCTGGGTGGAGGTGGACAAAGAGGGGGACATCTGTGATAGTGGTGTGAAGGAAAAGAGCCACATGCTAACCTGACAAGCTCAGGGGAGGCCTGTGTGGCTGTCTTGCAAACTTAGAGACCTAAAATAACCACAAAAGATGGTTTGAAAATTAAATATCTAACTACAAACAGGGTATAGTGGGTAGTCATATTCTAGGCCCATATCCCACCTGAGAAAGATCAATTTAGATCTTTACTGAGCCCATCTGCCCTCCTGCCTCTAAGATAACATATCTATGAGATGTCTGGGTAACTGGTAACTTCCCTTTTTCTGGAGCCCCTGGGGCACAACCAAATGTGGTGGGCACCAGGACAGATGCCTCAAATTTCTTCTTTATTATGTTAATTGTTCCTGCACTCACCTAAGTATGCTTCTATCATTTTACTTTTTATCCAATCCCAGGGGTTTCCCACTGCTTTGCTTTCTCCCTCCTCACTCCATCACCAATGAATTTCATGTAACCCACCTATGTCCCTCCTTTGATTTCAATGTATAAATAGAAATGCAACCTGCCATTCTTCAGATCATTATCTCAATCCGTTGAGGTTCTGCTTCCTGGCATATGTCGACAGTTTGGCTCAAATAAACTCACAAAAATTCTTTACAGGTTTCAATGTTTTTTTTTCGTTAACAGTGTCAACAATAATAAAATATAGCCCTCAATATTTGCATCCACATTGATAAAACCGGTCAATGAACTATTCGTGTGTAATACTTAGAACCATGCATGCAGCTGCTGACATGTGTGCCACGTGCAATGACAAAAATGAAATGTAGTCTTACCCAAACAATAAAGTGTACCTAATGGGAAAAAATGTGTGTGTGTGTGTGTGTATGTGTGTGTGTGTGTGTGTGTGTGTGTGTGTGTGTTTTACGGTTCCCATGTTTATATTTAAATGAATTAAAATCACATAAAGTGAGAAATCCAGAGCCTCAGTTGCACTAACCACATTTCACACACTCAATAGTCACATGTAGCTGGAGGCTGCCACATTGGCCAGAGCAGCTCTACAGGCTGGAAAAGCCACACATCCGTGTTCCCAGCCTTCCCCGCACCTTGGCGTGGCTGTGTGATATATTTTGGCCAAAGAAATGTGTGACATAGTTCAGAGTGATCTTCTGAAAAGTCTTTTGCTTTCCTCATAAAGGAACAAACACAAGAAGGGAATTTGCTAGCACCATTTCTTCCTCCTTTTTCTTGCTGTGAATGTGAACATTATGTAATACATGGAGCTAGAGCAGCCATGAGGCAACTCACAGAGGATGAAAAATAATCACACAAAGAATAATGAAGCAACAACCCGAGACCCTCATGACAATCACTGAGCTGATGCACCAGCTCTGAGATTGCCTACCTTTGAACAATGTCTGTCCTTTCAATTTAATAGGCAGGTGGTACTTGCCGCTGAATGCATTCCTAATTGGCACAATGGAGAATGAGACACGTTGGAGAATGAGACAAGAGGCAGCCTCCGTAGGGGAGGTATATGTTGAAGGATAGTGATAAATTTGCAGGGATGGGGGCAGAGTGAGGAAAGGGAGGGCCCACTCGATACCTCACCTGAGAAGCCCAGAGTAATACAGCTGGCCCTGCCTTACCATATTGTTTCTCTATAATAGTTTATATAGATGCCATTTTTTGATACTTGATGACAGGGCTGGGAACTTTTCCAGAGAAAGTATTCAGTAAATATTCATTAGCTTAATGATTCGATTGAGAGCTCGTGGTATCAAGACAGGCTTTGCAGCCTGGATCAAATGTTTAACATTAAAGAAGTCCCAGCAACCTAAAGCCCTCCGTGAGAAAACCTATTAAGGTTCCCTGTATTAATATGTCTAGTGGAAAGCCCCTGGCCTACCTTTTATATCCCATAACACTTAAAACAAAAAGGACCACAGTGAGCTGGATTTTGCCTAACCCTCTCTATTTTCCACTTAATTAGCAGGTAGCACCTTTCTCTTTCCTCCGGCATTTGGCTTCTATTTTCATCTCTTTGATCATGTACGGGGCTAACCTCTTGATGTCCTTTCTGTTATCCCTCTGAACTAAACTGCCTAATTTATCTCTCTCCATAGTGTGAGCCCAGGCCTCCCACTTACAGCTTGAATCATTTGCAAACCTCTATTGGCCAAACTGCCTGCAGCCTCATCAACTTCAACCTACAATCCAACCAGATTCCTCTGATACTATTTTTAAAGTCACATGTAAAATTTTCTCAGATTTTTAAATAATATATTCTTTGTAGAATATTCGGAATAAACTTTAAAAAGAAAAAATAATAATCTCTACTCTGACAACCAAGAGACAATAACTACATTTTAGTGTATTTTCTTCCAGAGTCTTCTGTGCATAAGATCTACATATCGTGATTGAAATTGTATCATAAACAGACTTGCATTCATCTTTTTCACTTCTCATCACATCGCGAAACATGTCCTGTGTAATTAAAAATTCTTCAAAAGAATTTAAAAAGCAACTGCATGATGTCTCATGAGATGGCCATTCTTAGCCGTATTCTTATGTATTCTCTCTTTTCTGATTCCCCACAATGACTGCCTATTGTCTTTTGTATTAAATAAAAATTCTGGCTCCTGGACCCTGTCAGGTGCTGCCGTTCCGCAGCTGCCTCTCCCTCCAGCTGGCGGCTCACGGTATAGCCCATAGCTCTGCTCCCTCCCTCCCACATACAACTAGCCTCTCTCCCAGGAGCCATCCCTCATTTTCTTCCTCCCACGTCTCTGTCAGCTCATCGCACTGCTTAGAAGTTACTTTGGTGTCATTCCAGTAATCTCCCACTACCCCTCCTTGTGTTTCATATATCCTAGCTTATCTGGTGTACACGGTCATGCCCTGCAGTTTGTAGCTGGTCGTATTTATATTTTGCCACGTGTCATGGTCTGAAAGGGTGGCAGGGGCCACTCTTCCTGATACGGGGGCCCATAGCAGGAAGAATGGAGCTTGCAGGCTAGGGATCGCTTCTTCTCGACCCCCCGTTGCACTTTAGGAGTCTGGTCGGCTCTGGAAGGAGGGGGCTGTGGGGCAGATAGGACCATCTCGTGCTCCAAGCTGAGCAGCAGGGAGTAGTTAATGTTGGCTGGGTTTGAGGAACCAGATAGACTATCAGGCATTTGGACACCATCTGCATTTCCAGGCTAAATGAAAACATATTTATTTTGGCTGCTGAATATCTGGGGGATGAGGGAACCTCTGTGTGTATGGGAGGATTATCCCCTTTTTTGGAACAAAATGATCTCAATTAAATCCAGCGTTTGCTTTAGATTAGCCAGTGTGTGAAGCATGGACTTGTGCGCTAACCCAGCGAAGTATCCCTATCTGTGCACCTAACGTTCCTTTATCTCACACAACTCTTCCCTGCTCACTGAAAATCGTGAGGGTTGGCTTAAAAGTAGAACATGGAATACAAAACTACAGTTAGCCTCCTCCTCAGCCTCCTCAGGCTTCACCGGCAGGGTGCCTCGACTCAGCCCGGATGCAGGGCTGAGGTGGCGGGGCCAGACCCCGCGGGGTGTTCCTAAGCGCCCCTCAGTGGAGCTGGGCTCGGCTCACCAGCCTGGTGTCTGCCTGTGGGAGATCGCGTGGCTTCCTAAATTCCGGGCAGTGATACACCGAGGATGGATTAAAGGCCTTTCAAACACTGCCTTTCCACTCTTGTTCGTGCACAACCAACTTTGGTCCTGAAAGCGTGGCTGTCCCGGTTTACGATAAAAGAAAGTTCTGTGAAGACCCAGTTCTGTGCTTGTTAGCCACTTGAGTAAAAATGTGGATGGGAAGTAGCACCCTTAAGGTGAATTTGTAAACTCATTGGCCAGGACTTCTTTCCTAGCAGCTCTCTTTCCCAAATATTCCTGCTATCACCAGGGGGCAGTGTATGTCTCATTTTCCAGAAGAGGCCACGGACTGGCATCCCAGCTTCTGCAGGGAGACTGGGAGTCCTGCCCTGGGCACGCAGGCATCTGCAGGGAGGCTCCAGTCCTTGGTCACTGGCATAACTGGCTGCCACATTATCAAGGGAGGCCAAGGAGGAAGGTCAGACATTGCCACATAGTTGGATGCAGACACAGTTTTGAATAATTTCAAACTAATAACTATTGTCTTCAAAAACCAATGCAATGATTGTATCAAGAGGCAACAGTGGTACCTGAGAAACAGTTGCCCAGTGTGAGGCCTCTGAGTCACCTCAGACCCCTTTCCCTCTCACTGGCCTCTCAGTCACTAAGACCTGCTGGTTCCGTCTCTGGTGGTGCCCTCTCACCTTCCTCCTTCCCTCCCTCCCTCCCTCACTCCCTTCCTTCTTCCTTCTAAAAATCACTGGGTATCAAACTTCTGGATTTTCTAGAAGAACATAGATCAATAGTTCCCAAATTAAAAATCAGAGACAAGGAAGTTGGTATTCTCAAAATGGTGGTGTGAGGAGCTCAGAGGGCCCTCTCACCAGCAAAGCAACCATAGCTAATGCATTTTTTAAAAAAAATTAAAGTCTCTGAAAATTATCCGAAGGGCACATAGCAAATGAAAAAAAAAATATTTGTTTTTAAAAATCTGCTAATTCATTGTAAGAACAGTGAGCATTTGTGCCATTTGAGCTTGGATACTTTCTCACTCTATCCTATAACCAAGTAGTGGTGGTAGCTCTACTTTGGGTGAGTGCACAAGGCTCCCTTGTCTCATAGCTCCTAGTCTGGGGTTATGGTATCTCTCCAGACGGGGTAGGCTGCCAGCATTTCTTATGACCCCCGCTCTGTGTTGCAGAACCTTTATTCCAGGTGAGAGGGAAGGGAGAGGGAGATATAAACATCAATGATGAGAGAGAACCATTGATTGACTGCTTCCTGCATGTCCCACACTGGGGACAGAGCCCAAAACCCAGACATATGACCTAACCAGGAATCAAACCATGACTCCCAGGTTCATAGGTCAATGCTCAACCACTGAGCCATGTCAGTGGGTCCGCTTTCTTTCACTCATCCACCACTTTTAAAGCAGAAGCTCTACCCCAGGAGTTACAGGCCAAGATTACTGAGTCCTAATTGCTTTTGCCTGAGTTTGCTCACAAAGTGATAGTTCCATGCTAGAGGAGACAAAATGAGAAGGCAAGGGGTGACTGCCCCTGGCCAGCCCCTCACTCATAAAGCAGAAGTGTCACCTCAAGAGAAACAGACCATGGTTCCCACCCTCAGTTCCAGAGCAGCTCAGAGGTTTGGCTCAGAAGAAGGGGCAGGCAAAACAACAGAGGGTTTCATAGTTCTCCCAAAGATAACTCACTTTATTTGAACAGAAAGTGTGGAGAAGTTCATGACTAAGGTTGAATTTAATTGCATCAAACTGTGGAGTTTTGTGCTCTGCATTGTTGAAAACAATAGAGCAATCAGCTGTCAATTAGCAGAGGCTAACAGCTAGGTGGGATACCAACAGACAGACAGCTTAGTAGAAAGATCAGGAAAACAATGAAAGGTGGCCGCTAAAACCACCTTCATTCTAGGGTGACTGTGCACATAGCCGGGATCTTGTCTTCTAAAGGAGGAGCAACATCAAAGTCTGTCAGGGAAACAGAGTTCACTGAGATAGTCCAGCCAAATTGCTAGTGAAATAAACATACAGATAACAACAGGACCTGGGGGCGGATGGAAGGGACCAGTCTCTGGAGTGGCTACAATATATGATGAGAATAAAGAATGATGAGAACTGCAAATAGACAGGAAAGTGTGACCCATAAACAGAAAATAAGTAAACAGAAAGGGCCTGTTAGAAGGTACAGCTGTCAGCTTAGCAGACAGACTTCAAACCAGTTATTATGAATATGTTCAAATAGCCAAAGGAAATTGTGCTTCAAGTACTAAAGAAAGGTATAGTGCAATGGATTGCCAAATAGAGGCTATCAATAAAGAGACAGAAATTGTAAAAAGAACCAAAAGGAAATTCTGCAGTAGAAAAGTAAAATGACCAAAAAGAAAAATTCACTAGATGACCTCAACAGTCGATTTGAACTGACAGAAGAAAGAATTAGTGAATTTGAAGGTCCATCAGTAGAGATTATGCTATCTGAAGAACACAGAGAAAAAAGAACAAAGAAAAAGATGAATAGAGCCTCAGTGAAATGTGGACACCATTAAGCACCCCAATATACAAGGAATATAAGTACTAGAAGAAGAGAGGAGAGAGGAAAAAACATATAAAATTACTCAGGTAAGTAATGCTGAAAGCTCCCCAAATTTGACGAAAAACCTTAACCTACACATCCAAAAAGTGAGATCTATACATCCTAGTAAATATGAAAGCTGCAGACAGAAAATCTTGAAAGCAGCAAGAGAAAAATAACTTGTCATATTCAAGGGAACCCCAGTAAGATTAAAAGCTGACTTCTCCTCAGAAATGATGAGAGGCCAGAGCACAGTGGGATTATATATTCAAAGTCCTGAAAGAAAACAACAAAAATCACCAACCGAGAAGTATATCCAGAAAAACTGTTTATTCAAAAGTAAGGTTAAAAAAGACATCCTGAAACAAAAGTGGAGAGAATTTTTTACCAGAAGATCTTCCTTATAAGAAACACTGCAGAAATTTCTTTAGGCCTAACACAGTGGACTCCATACATTAACTAAAATCCACATGAGGAAACAAAGAGCACCAGCAAAGGTAATCATGTAGATAATTCTAAAACACATTATAGTGCATATTTCTTCTTTTAACTTATTTTAAAGGCATCTGTATAAAACAATATGTATATAATTATATTGTGTGGCTTATAACATAGAGGAATTTAATATAGTTGACAATAACAGTGCAAAGGAGGTAGGTGGAAACAAAGTTGTATTGAAGCAAGAACATTACTTCAATGTTACACTAGATGGTAACCTGAATCCAGGGACTAAAGGAAGAGAACCAGAAATGGTAAATCAGAAATATAATAAGCTCTACAAATAGGTAATTGCTTAGTTTCCTCTCTCAGCTCCTTTAAGGTAAAAATTACATAAAAGGGATAATTATAACACTGTCTTGTTGGGTTTGTAACATACAAAGATGTAACATGTATATCAAAAATAACACAAAAAGGGAAGATGAAACAGAGATATATAGGATTAACATTTTTATATATCACTGGAATTAATTAATATATATCTGAAGTAGTTTCTGATAAAGTTGAAATGCATACTTTCAGCCAGAGCAACAAATAAGAAAATAACTAAAAAAATAAAAATAGAAAAAATATTAAAGGAATTAAAATGCTACAATAAATATTCACTTAATTAAAAAAAAGCAGTTTAGGAGGAAGAGAGAAAGGAAAAATACATGATAGGAAACAAAACATAGCATGGCAGATATAAATTCAATTAAAGTAATAATAACATTAAATGTGAATGGATTAAGCAATCCAATAAAAAGAAGAGATTATCGAATGGGATAAAAAGAATAAGATCCAAGGATATGCTATAGGAGCCATGCCTTACATTCAAAGGTACAAATAGGTTAAACGTAAAATGATAGAAAAGATATATCATGCAAACAGCAACCAGGAGAAAGCTAAAGGGGCTATGCTAATATCAGACAAAATAAATTTTAAAACAAAAATGTTATTATAGATAAAAGGGAACATTTTATAATGATAAAAGGATTAATCCAATAGGAAGCTGTGACAATTACATGTGTACAACTAAAAACAGAGCTCCAAGAACCATGAAACGAACTGACAGAATTGAAGAGAGAAGTAGATATTTCAACAAGAATATCTGAAGATTTCAATATGTCACATTAAAAAATGGATAGAACAACTAAGGAGAAGATCCACAAGGGAAGAGAAGATTTGAACTATACTACAAATCAACTAGACCTAACAGACACCTCTAGAACACTCTATTCAAACCCAGCCAAATACACATTCTTTTCAAGTGTAACATTCTCCAGGATAGACTATATTTTATACCATAAAATAGGCCTCCATAAATTTCAAAGGACTGAAATCAAACAAAGTATGTTCTCTGACCACAGACTAGTGGCAGAGAAGGGGATATAGAGCAGAGTGGGGAAGGGCCAGGAGTTGGGATACTAGGGAGAAGGTAAGGAGGCAGAGGAGGGAACCTTAGGGTTTGAGGTTCAAAGTTCAGAGGTCTCTGGGCAAATGTATAGATGAAAGACCAATGCAGTGACAGAAGCACCCAGTCTGACATGCGGCTGAGCTTTATGATGTGGCACAGGAGGTCACGGACTTCTCTGTAGGAGCATCTTGATTGGTCATAGCAGATCACCCAACAGTGTACCCCCCTGAGTTGTCTCTAAGCACTTCAACCTGGAGTCCCCAGATGACTGTCCTGGATCATCTAAAGGTGACACCCGTGACCCAGGAGTATGATCAGGAGGGATCGCTCTGCATGCTCCCGGGTGATGTGAAAGATGCACATGTACAGGGTCAGGCTCAGAAAGCAACAGATTTGGGGGAAAGAAAAAGGAAGAACATGTCATTTTTCAACTATGTGGGTAATCTACTGACAGATGTTCCCACTAATCCCAGTAAGCGAGCCAGTCGGAGAGAAGCGTTAACTCGTCCACGGAGCTCCTTCCCAGCAGGCGCATGCCCTTCCGAGGGAGGAACGGCACTAACTGCCCGGTTCCACCATGTGCTGCTCTTTTCAACACTGGCTCCTTTAAGATCAGATTGCCTTAAGATGATCAGGTTTTCCCTTTAATGGAACACCACAGAACTCTCTTCCTCCTTGACCTTTTAATTCATGTTGAATAATAAAACTTAACATGGAGCTGTGATGTGATATTACAACGCCAGGGATGCCAAAGCTAAGGCCTCGCGTTTGCCAGAAGTCTGCAGTTCTTGGTCCAGCGAGATTTCAGGATGCAATCTGGAAGTGTTTTAAATGCCAAAGAAACGTGACACCCCTCTCTTCTGTTTTCATTTCCTTTTCTCCTGTTCTTCTTTCCCCCTGGTAGCTTTAAGGTCTCCGTGCTTCCTCCTCGGGGCAGTCCATCCAGCACAGGGACCCACGTCTGCCCAGGGAAGGCTCTGCTTGCACACAGCTGCTGCATTTGCGGAGCGTCTATTCTATTTTTGCTTCCTCCACTCGGACTCCCTGACCTTTCTTTCCATTATGCCTCTGTGGTCCACACCCAGCCTTCTCCCTGCCGCTTGTCCTGCCATGACATTGAGCAACTCCCTGTCCTCGGTGCCAGCTATGCACATGGATCATCCACACACTTTTTCTGGGCACAGACACAGGTCACATGGCCAGAGCTGGGCACTTAGTCTTGGGTTCTCCTTAGCTGTGGTCACTGCATAGATCCTCATTCATGAGGCCACATGTGTTCGGTAGATGTGTACCTGTGATGGCTGGGGGCCATCCAGAGACTCCCAGGTGTCTTAGCCCAGAGAGCCATCAGGGGACAGAGAGTAGTAAACACCCTCTCCCAGCACATCTGGGGACCAGCTCAAGGTAGGAAGGTCTAACTAATCCAAATCCTTGTGCTCCTCCCGATAGAACTGTTTTAACTCCAGGAAAGGGAGAGTTTCCCTGTATATTTATTTACCTTGGTCTTGATAGAGCTATTTGCTGAGCATCTAAATGGAGAGGATACACGTGTAGCCTTTCCTGGAATGAACAAACATCAAGCGTCATAGAGAGTGGAGTAAACTGTAACTACATGGCCTTCTGCTTTTCCCATTTTTAAGTGAAGCCGCTGATACTTCTGACACAGCCAGGAATTCCAGCTCTATCCTGAAGCCAGGAATCCTAGCACGTGAGGCGCTGAGAAGCTGGGTCTGAGAGCACCGAATCCTAATACAGGTGACAATGAATCCCTCGCTCTCCTCAACCCTTCCCATCCTCTCCTAACTCGAATCTTCTTCCCCTTCACAAGCAAACTCCTGGAAGTGCTGTCAGCGGTCCCTGGCTCCATTTCCTCAACTACTCTTCACACCTCATTTCACTGCAGTCTGCTTTCCATACTCAGCACCTCACCGAAACTGCTCTTCTGAGGTCAGCCACCACTTCCTTAGCACCACACCCATCTATTTTTTTAAAAACAGACTTTATTGTTTAGAGCAGTTTTGGATTCACAGAACAACTGAGAAGGTACTGAGATTTCCCATACGCCCCCGGCTCCCACACAAGCATAACCTCTCCCATTACCAGCATCCCCCACCAAAGTGACACATGCATTACATCGACACGTCATTATCACCCAAAGTCCACAGCTTACATTACGTTCACTCTCAGTGTTGTGCGTTCTATGAGTTTGGACAAATGTGTAATGACATGTATTCACCATCACAGCATCATACAGAGCAGCTTCACTATCCTCAAAATCCTCGGTGCTCTGCCTATTTTCCCTTCTTCCCACAATCCTGGCAACCACTGAACTTTTTTTTTTTAAATATATTTTTATTGATTTCAGAGAGGAAGGGAGAGAGAGAGAGAAACATCAACAATGAGAGAGAATCATTGACTGACTGCCTCCAGCACGCTCCCTACTGGGGATCAAGCCTGCAACCTGGGCATGTATCCTTGATTGGAATTGAACCCAGGACCCTTCAGTTCACAGGTTGATGCTCTATCCACTGTACTAAACTAGCCAGGGCTAACCACTGAACTTTTTACTGTCATTATAGTTTTGCCATTTCCAGAATGTCACATGGTTAGAATTACACAGTATGTAGCCTTTTCAAATTGGCTTCTGTCATTGAGTAGTGTGCGTTTAAGGTTCTTCCATGTCTTTTCAAGGCTTTACAGTTCATTTCTTTTTAGCACTGCCTAGTACTCTATTATTTGGAAGTACCACAGTTTACTTTTCTGCTCACCTACTGTAGAGCATCTTAATTTCTTCTATGTGTTTGCAATTATAATAAAGTACCTATAAATATCTCTGTCCAGGTGTTTGTGTAGACACATGTTTTTAACTTCTTTGGCTAAAAATCAAGGAGTTCTATTGCTAGATCCTATGGTAAGAGTATGTTTAGTTTTGTAAGAAACTAGCAAGCTATCTTATAAAGTGACTGTGCCATTTTGCATTTCCATCAGCAATTCATTTGGTGTTATCAGTATTCTTGATTTTGGTTATTCTACAAGGTATCTCATTGCTGTTCTAAGTTATGTTTTCCTTATGACATATGATATGAAGCATCTTTTCAGGTTTTTATTTGCCATGTATATATCTTCTTTAGTGAGATGTCTATTACGGACTTTGGCACATTTTTTTTACTTTAAATATATATTTTTTTCAATTACAATTAACATACAATATTATGTTAGTTTAAGGTGTACAATCCAATGATTAGACATTATATAACCTACTAAGTGATCATTCCAATAAATCTAGTACCCATCTGACACCATACAAAGCTATTACCATATTACTTACTATATTCTTTATGTACTTTACCTCCCCATGACTATTCTGTAACTACCAATTTGTACTTCTTAGTCCCTATACCTTTTTTACCCACACCCATCTTACCAAGCCCTCTGGCAATTGTCAAAATGTTCTCTGTATCTATGAATCTGTTCCTCTTATGCTTATTCATTTATTTTGTTTTTAGATTCAATTGTTGATAGATATTATTTATTGCCATTTTATTGTTCATATTTTTTAATCTCCCCCCCTTCTTCTTAAAGAAGACCCTTAACATTTTAAATAATACTTTTTTTGGTGATGATTAACTCTTTTAGCTTTCCCTGGTCTAGGTAGCTCCTTATAGGTTCTTCAATTCTAAATGCTAGCTTTCTGAGTAATCTTGGTCGTAAGTCTTTACTTTACATCTCTTTGAATATTTCTTTCTAATTCCTTCTGGCCTGAAAATATTCTGTTGAGATATCAGCTGACAGTCTTATGGGAGGTCCCTTTGTAGGTAACTAACTGCATTTCTCTTGCTGTTTTTAAGATTCTCTCTGTTTTTAACATTTTGCATTTCAATTATGATGCATCTTGGTGTAGACCTCTTTGAATTAATCTTGATTGGAACTTTCTGTGCTTCCTGGACTTGCATGTTTATTTCCTTCATCAAGTTAGGGAAAGTTTCTGTCGTTATTTTTTTCACATAGGTTTTCAACTCCTTGTTTTCACTCTTCTTCTCACACCCCTTTGATGCAAATATTGGTACACTTGAAGTTGTCCCAGAGGCCCTCATTTTTTAAAATTCTTTTTTTCTTTACCTTTTTAAAATATTTTAAATTTAGAGCAATAGGAATGGAGAGGGAGAGAGATAGTGAAACATTGATGTGAGAGTATAACACTGATTGCCTCCTGCATGTCCCCTACCATAGGTCAAACCCACAATGCAGCCATGTGCTTGACCAGGAGTCAAATTGGCAAGCTTTCAGTGCAAGTGCATGGAGCAATTTTCAATCAACTGAGCCACACCAGCCAGGGCCTTTTTGCTTCTTGATGTTCTGATTGGTTGCTTTCTGCTTTTGTATTTTCCAAATCTCTGATTTGATCCTCTGCTTCATTTACTCTACTGTTGATTCCCTGTAATGTTTTCTTCATTTGAGTTGATGTATCACTGACTTTTTTTTAAAACATTTTCTAGTCCTGTTTTTGTTTCCTATCTTTGTTAATGTTCTAAGTTCATCTACTCTTACTCTAAGTTCATTGAACATCCTTACAGCTAATGTTTTGAAGTTTGCATCTAGTAGATTGCTTGTCTCCATTTTGTTTAGTTCTTTTTCTGGAGTTGTCTTCTGTTCCTTCATTTAGACATGTTTCGCTGTCTCCTCATTTTGGCGGTCTCCCCATGTTTGTTTATATGTATAAATAAGGCAGAGCTGCTACATCTCCGGGGCATGGCAAAGTGGCCTAATGTAGTAGGTATCCTTAGGATCCAGTGGTACAGCCTCAATCACCCCAGCTGGGCACTCCAGGTGTGCCCTGCCCCTTTGTAGGTTGTGTGCACCCTCTTGCTGTAGTTGAGCCTTAATTGTTGTTGGCATATAAATGGGAGGTATTTACTATTTTACCTTTTACATTTAGGTCTGTGATTCCTTTTGAGTTAATTTTTGTGAACAGTGAAATCTGTGTCTAGATTCATTTTTTTCACATGTGTATATATCCAGTTGTTTTAGCACCATTTGTTGAAAAACAAATTGTATTGCCTTTGCTCATTTCCCCCATTGTATTGCCTTTGGCTGACTATATTTATACTAGAGTCCTGGTGCACAAAATTCATGCGCAGAGGGGGTGCACAAAATTCATGCAACCTGCACCCATCCCTCTCTCAATCTGGGACCTCTGGCTCCTAACTGCTCAACTACTTGCCTGCCTGATCACCCCTAATTGCCTCTTCCTGCCAGCCTGATCATCCCTAACACGCCTCTCCTGCCAGCCTGATATTACCCCCAACTGCCCTCCTCTGCTGGCCAATTTGGTTCTGATTAGTTTTCATGCCAACCAGCCTCAGAAGCTCTGCCTCCTAGGCAGCCATTGGTTCTTCACATCATGTTTGATTCTGATTGGTCAGTTCCTATTCCAGTTAGTGCCTTTGGCCTATCAACAGGGCCTGATCAGAAAGCCGGGGCTGATCTGCAGCCCTGGTGGAGGCCTGGAGAGAAATGGAGTCACTAAGAGACTGAGATATGCTGGCCATACTGGGAGAGAGAGAAGCAAATGCTGATAAAAAGCTGCCACAGAGGCCACGGGTCAGTCCCTGCTTCTCTCTTCAGGCCTCTCTCTGGCCTGATTCCCAGCCCCTCTGCAGTCAGTGCTGGGGCACCTTCCTGCAGTGGGAGCAGTCAGCTGGGTTGCCTGGCAGGACTGACTCCCAGTTGGTCGAGTTACTGGTCATTACGACCAGGGTTTTTATATATTAGGATGATTTTATTTCTGAGTTCCCTATTCTTTCTCATTGACTTATTTGTCTATTCAACACACTGTGTTGATTACTTTAGTTTTATAGTAAATCTTAAAGTTGAGTAGTGTCAGACTTCTCACTTTGTTGCTCTTTAATACTGTGTTGACTATTCTTGGTCTTTTGCCTTTCCATATAAACTTTAGAATTAATTTATTCATGTACATGAAATAAGGTTTTGGGATTTTGATTGGAATTGCAATGAATCTATAGATCAATTTGGGAAATAGTGACATCAGGACAATGGAATATCTTTCTATTTTCTTAGTTCTTATATTTCTTTCATTAGCATTTTATAGCTCTTCTCATAAAGATTTTGTATATATTTTGTTAGATTTATAACTAAGTATTTCACTGTTTTGGATGCCAATGTAAATATTATTGTATTTTTACTTTCAAATTCCACTTGTTCATGACACTATATAGGAAAGAGATTGACTTTTTGTATGTTAAATTTGTATTCTGCAACATTGTTATAATCACTTATTAGTTCTCTGGTGTTTTGTTTGTTTGTTTGTTTGTTTGTTTTTCTGAGCTTCCAGGATCTATAGTTTGGTGCCCAACATTGCTTTGGTGTCTGACATTTCTTAATCATGACTGTTTTAAGTAATTTCTCTATTCCTTTCTCTCTTCTCATTCTGTTATTCCCATTGCACATATGTTACACTTTTAGTTGCTGGCCCAATGTTCTTGGATATTCTGTTCTATTTTTTGTCTTTTTCTTTCACTATTGAGTTTTAGGATTTCCATCTATTTGCTTACATTGCTCATCTCTTTTTGAATGATGTGTACTTTATTGGTTAGAGCCCTTAGGATATTAATCACAGCTGTTTTAAATTTCTGATTTGATAATTCCAATATCCCTGTAATATCCGTCTAGTTTTGATCTGTTTCTTCAAATTATTTTTGGCTTTTTAGTACGTCTTTCTTGATTTTTTCCTTCTTGGTAGCTAGATATAATGCACTGGGTAAAAGGAACTGCTATAAAAGGTAAGATGGTGATAGAGTGTGGGGAGAGAGAAAACATTTTATGCTATCGCAATTAGATCTCAGTCTCTTAGTGAGCCAATGCTCAGGTCTGCGACCTTCACTCATGCTTCTCAGTCCCTGCCTCTACTTGCCCCTTATGTGGAGAGGATGACTAGGGTGGGCTGGAGTTGCGTATTTCCCTTTGACCACATGGAAGCCTAGAAGGGGCTGGGGTTGGGCATTTTCCTTCCCCTGGGTCAGGTAGGCTCTGATGCAACCCCAGCAGGTTAGGCTCTGGCTGTACATTTTCTCCTGAGGGCAGACCTTGTTAGGAAGAACAGAATGCTCTGGCTTATTTCAAAATGTCTCTTCCTCATTCCCATCGTCAGAAGCATCGGGGGATTTTTCTCTGATAGTCACTGTGAGGGTGTGATGGAGTTCTTGGAGATAAACCTCACAAAAGATCAAAACTCCAGGGAAGCCCCATAACTGGGTTCCCAGGAGTTGTTAACTCTCAGAGTTCTCCCCACTGAGCCTCAAACAGTCCGTGACAGTTCAGTTTCCCTATGGCTGGCTCCTGTGCAGGTTTGTGCGCAGGGGTTTCTGGTGCGGTAAGCTATGGCTCTCTGTATTTGCCCATTGGTCTCTCTAATTTTGGAGGCAGTGGTTTGCCTGGTGACCTCACTTCTTTTATGGGTCTAAGACAGTGGTCAGCAAATCATTAGTCAACAGAACCAAATATAAACAATACAACGATTGAAATTTCTTTTGAGAGCCAAATTTTTTAAACTTAAACTTCTTCTAACGCCACTTCTTCAAAATAACCTCTCCCAGGCTGTGGTATTTTGTGGAAGAGCCACACTCAAGGGGCCAAAGAGCTGCATGTGGCTCACGAGCTGCGGTTTGCCGACCACTGGTCTAAGAAAAGTCATTGATTTTCCAGTTTGTTCAGCTTTTTACTATCATTAGGACAGAGTGGTGACTTCCAAACTCTCTACACGCTGGGCCAGAACCCTGCAGGAGTCTTGCTGCAGCCCTGACCTTATTTGATGCCATCAGCTAGCTCTGGTTCAGCTCTGGTTCCCAGGACACCACATTACTGGCCACCCTCCATTTCCCTATCTGTTCCTGCTTACTTCTCATGGCATGCCCCTTCTTGTTTTAAATGCTGGCTTTTTTCTTCTCCTCTAACTAGAAACTTCATGTCCCTGGGTGAAAATATAATTAAAAAATTGCTGCCCTTAAGATGGTAAACGATAAATGACCCCAAAAGATTAACTGTTGGTATTTTTGCCTTTTGTGTTATTGAGAGGTTGAATATAGACCCATGAATATAAACAGATTCTATGGTTGGTCCCAATTGGAGTAGGAAATCAAACAGCCATGTAGAGCATTTTCATAATGCTAAGTGAAAAACAAAAGTAGCACACATGCACGTGCACACACATGTTCTGACGGGGAACTCTAGTTTTTAAAAAAGTAGCTGCTGGGCCTTCCTGGCCTTGCTGAGAAATCAAGCCCTCTAGACTTCCGGCCCCTGCGGGGGAGGCCTGGCCAAGTCAGCCAGAGCGATTCACACCATCTGATAAGCTCATCACACCGCTTTCGTTTTGCTGCAACAGTGGTGCCAATGCCACCACATTCTCCCATAAGAATATTGCACACTTTCCAATTGCTTGCTGGGCATAAAGACTCTACTTTCTAGAGATTCACAAAAAAAAAAAAATGAGAAGAAAAGGATACAAATAGACATGTGGAAAAGTAATATTTTGCTAATTTTGTTGCGTGTATGACAGGACCCATAGAGAACACAGAATTTACACTTCCCTTGCACGGTGTCCAGCTTAAAAGACAATCTGGGAAGTCTTGCTTCACGCTCATGCTGTGAGTTCTCTAGACTGACCACTGCTGACCTGTAGATATTAAGTTTGTGATGCAGGGTCCCATGTTTCAGGAAGAGACTAAACCTAAAATATCATACTCTCTTTACAGCTGGTTTCTGGAATGATGTTTATCAAAATGATTGGCTAAAATGGAAAAGAGATCAGCTTCGTTTTTTGGTAAATTTTCTTTATCTGAAAATTTGCAAAAAAATGAAGTAGAATTTTGATTTTGCAATAGGGTTTAAAACTGGACTAGAAATGAGGGTTAGAGCACTGGGTATATTTATCTCTAACCGACTTCTAGCTTTATTTCCCCCTGTGCTCAAGAGCTTCGCTGATTAAGTAGGTAACCTGAGCATGACAGAAAACTCAGGACACATTCTTTTCAACAAATAATTTTCTTGGTGGAAAATTCATTTGAGTTTCGATCCAAGATCGTGACAATACCACCCACTTCTGTTCTTTATTTGGTCCTTGGAAAATCCAATCTTGGAAATAAAATAGATGTGTACGACCGAAGAAGTTTCTATGTGACTCTAAATAAAAGCTAACATATGAGAACAGGGAATAACTGAATGAGGGGATCTTTAACAAGGGAATATTTAAAGAGAGTTATTTCTAGGAGTTTGAGATATTTAAAATTCATTGATTATATGTAAGCCGTGATGTGTAGTAGGTAATGCTAAGTAGGGAAAATAATTGGTAAAGATATTACCTATTTGAGGGTTACCCATTCACTCATTCATTGATTCTTTCTTTCGTTTTATTTTTTCCATCACCATTTATCTGCTCTATAACCTCTCCCACCTCTACTCTCTCAACCCCCCAAATCATCACACTGTTGTCCATGTCCATGAATTCTCTCTCTTTTCTTTTTTTGTGCACTACCCACTCAATATCCCCACCCCCAACGCTGTCTGCCTGCTATCTATGAGGATGTCTCTATTTTGCTTGGTAGTTCAGTTTGTTCATTAAATCACACATCTGAGTGAAATCATATGGTATTTGTCTTTCTCTGACTGGCTTATTTTACTTAGCATAATGCTCTCCAGTCCATCTACGCTTTCATAAAATGTAAAAATTTATTCCTCTTTAAAGCAGAGTAGTATTCCATCGAGTAGATGTACCATAGTTTTTTGTTTGTTTGTTTGTTTTTTTATCCACTCATCTACTGATGGGCACTTGGTCTGATTCCAACTCTTGGCTATTGTTAATAATGCTGCTATAAATTAGAGTTTTAGGTTTCTTCGGATAAATCCCAAGAAGTGGAATCACTGGGTCCTAAGGCAGCTCCATTTTTAATTTTTGCAGTAACTCCATACTGCTTTTCATAGTGACTGTTTTGCACAAAAAGGAAACCATCAACAAAATGAAAAGACAACCCACTGCATGGTGAACATATCTACCAATGATACATCTGACAAGGGGTTAATATCCAAAATTTATAAGAACTTATGAAACTTGACACCAAAAATCCAAACAATCCAATATTTACATAATGGACTACTATGCAGCTTTAAAAAAAGAGGGATCTCTTACCTTTGAGACAAGATGGATGGACCTGGAGAATATTCTGCTAAGTGAAATAAGCCAGGCAGAGGGAATCAAATATCACCTGATCTCGCTTATTTGTGAAAACTAATGAACAAAATAAGTCCAGAGGCATGGAAGAGATTGACATATGTCAGAGGGGACAGGGGTGGGGGGAGCACAAGAAGAAATTAAGCAAAGGATGTATATTCTTGTATGCATTTCCCATGGACACAGACAATAGTGAAAGCCTGGGTAGAACAGGGCAAAGAGGGGGGAACATCTATAATGCTGTCAACAATATATATATTATTGTTTTTTGAAATATATATATATATATATATATATATATATATATATATATGTCGTGTTTCCCCGAAAATAAGACATCCTCTGAAAATGAGACCTACTTACAGGTTTCCTTCTGAGTGAAATATAAGGCATCTCCCTGAAAATAAGGCCCCCAGGATTCACAGTTTGTCTGGTTTGTGTTGACAACTACCGTACTACCATACCTTATACAGGTAATAAATTTCCTTTATTTTCATTTAACAATAAATGTGTACAGTATTTTTCTTCATGGAAAACTAAGACATCCCCTGAAAATAAGACCTAGCGCATCTTTGGGAGCAAAAATTAATATAAGACACTGTCTTATTTTTGGGGAAACAGGGTATATAATTTTTTGAATATATGTATTTGAAAAATAAGAGTAAAAAATATGGGCAAAAGGCCTGAATAGACACTTCTCCACAGAGGACATCACAGAAGACATACAGATAGCCTATAGCCATGGTCGGCAAACTATAGCTCGTGAGCCACATGCAGCTCTTTGGCCCCTTGAATGTGGCTTTTCCACAAAATACTACGGCCTGGGCGAGTCTATTTTGAAGAAGTGGCGTTAGAAGAAGTTTAAGTTTAAAAACTGTGGCTCTCAAAAGAAATTTTAATCATTGTATTGTTGATATTTGGCTCTGTTGACTAATGAGTTTGCCGACCACTGGCCTATAGATATATGAAAAAATGCGCCACATCACTAATCATCAGAGAGGTGCAAATTAAAACCACAAGCAGATCTCACCTCACACCTGTCAGAATGGCTAGCACCAGTAAATCAACAAGTGTTGGTGAGGATGTGGAGAAAAGGGCATCCTTAAAGCAAATTTCTCTCTTAGTTAAGAGATCTCTTTAATCTCAGCTCTCCATCCAGTTACTAAGGTAACTGGCACAGGTAAGTGCTCCATACATCTTCCTTCTTTACTCGCATGAAGTGCATCTTACAAACATTATATGTTATGTCAGATAGCCAGCCTCTTGACTATTTCCATGGTGTACTAACTGATCATAAATACACCTAAGACCAAGTGCTGGAGCACCAGACAGCGCCTGTGAATGGGCTGAGGTCTGAAAGCTTCTCTATTTCTTTGTCCCAGTCGCTCTGAGACCTCCAGGTATATGGTAAGACTAAATACATACTTCCTTGGAACAGTGTGTTGTCATGCGTGTTTTGTGAATTTTGACAGGACACACTTATCTCTGAAGAAGTGGCAACTTTTGAAGAGTGGTTCCAACTCTAGTTTCAGTTGAACTGCCTTACAGTGGAGCCACCGGCCCAAGCACAATCAGCAGGGCAATCCCAGAGGCATCGGTTACTCACTGATCCCTGAGTTTGGATCCAGGACAACTGCCATGACTTCGGATTCTCACGAAGCAATGTCATAATGGCTCTGCTGCTGCGAGTGTGTGTGTGTGTGTGTGTGTGTGTGTGTGTGTGTGTGTGTGTGTTGGGGATGGGAGGGGGGGAGAGGAGAGTCCGCTTTTGCACTCTCAGCCCGCTCTCCTTCACTTGAACTAATTTTGCAAAGTTAAGAAACAAATACTGGGAAGAGCCCCAGTTTGGGGTTCAGAAGACTCTAGTCAAAGTCCCTGCTCCTCCTTAGGATTTGCATGATCCGGGGCAAGTCACCCCCCTATCTCGCAGCTCCTCCTTGCCTACGAAATGGGTGGGTGGTGGATGTGGAAATAAGACACAACTGTTCTGAGGAAGTGATACAATGAACACAGATGTGTGAAACAGACTGCTCAGTGATGAACACATGGGAAAGTTGTTTCTTCTTGACCTGTCACTCAAGCAAACACAGGAAAGAAAAGCGATGGGGAGTTGGCAGGTAACCTAGTTTTCCAAGTGTCCTTATGTACAGTAATCCGCACCCCCAGAGCTCTCTAAATGACCAAGTAGCACTCCGTTCACATTGCTTTCCTAGACCCTCACCCTGTTTGCTGGGACTGTTTTCTGTCACGGAGGGTGTGGCATCAGAGGAGGCTGCTAGAGCCCAGGTGGGCTCACTGGGAGGGAGCACCACAGTCCAGCATGGCATCTGCCCTGGGCTCAGAGCAGGAGCGCGCCCTTCATGCAGATTCGCCATGGTTGGTCCACATTACAGTCCAGGACACTGAGCCCTGGAGAGAGTGGCTCGTTCAAGGTCTCTCTCTAAGCTAGGTCCCTTCTCTCCCTACCGGCTTCCCCATTACCTTTATAATTTTCTTTTTGTTTTAGACAAATGGAAAAGTAAGGACAATCAAAATAACAAAAGATCTAAAACCTTGATTTTAGTAAAGAGTCTTATTGTCCCACTCCTTCCATCTGCTCTTCTAGAAAAGAAACGGAGTCTTTCATAAAATAGTTAACAGGACTGAGATGTTTTTTCTTTTTCTTTGACTTCCTGTCTACCTTTCTGGGGGAGGAACACGAGGGAACTGAGTAGAAGCAGCATAGGCGGTCTGAGGAGAAGCAGGTAGAAAGATGGCTGCGAGCCCACACACTGAGGAAGAACCTAGGACTGACGGTGGCCTTGGACCTGTCTTGCTTGCACAGGGATCCTCCCCTTCACAGCTGCTCTCCTGAGGCCCCTCCCTCCATCTCTGCCAGTCCACCCCACCCGGCCCCCCGCCTGATCTCTGCAGCTGGCTTCATGAGGAAATAGTGATTTTTAGGATTTCCCACCTGACACATCATGAGTCATCACCCCGGGGCCACCTTAATCTGATGGGCCAGGTTTGCTGGGCTCGAATTTTAAAGGCAGCCTCTCACCCTTAATGTCAAAACAACTTGAAGCCCGTTGCTGTGGAGAGGTTTAAACCAGTGCATCGCAAGCATCTGAAAGAGGCCTGGGCTTTGACCTTGACCCTGACATTAAGGGCAGGAGCACAGCAACATTTTGCTGCTCTTCTAGGCACTTGTCCAGTGTTCAAAGGAAAAACGCAAGGACTGTGGCTGTAACATCCAGATATTAGTTCGAAGAGAAAAGGGAAATGGAAAAAGTCTACCAACATTTCAGAATCAGCAAATGAAATGAGACAGGCTCTGACGGAAGACAGGGTCTCTAAAAGCGACATTTCTCAGTGACTAGCTGCTCTATTTATTCCAAAAAAATATTTATTGCTTTCTGACTGAGGGCCAGGGACCAGGGCTAAGAAACAAATGGACCAGTCATATTCTGTGCCCTTTTAAGTCACCGGGTGGGACAGGCCCACGGGCAGGTCCACAGGTGATGGCATTACAGAGTGACAAGCGATAATGAGGACGAGGGCACGGAGCCACGAGAACACTTACAAGCGACTTCAAAGGACCTGCTGCTGCTGGTGTTGATCTGTGCCTTGCTCACCACCCTGCGCGTGCATCTAGGCACGTCTGCCTCCTCTCCCCCATGATGTTGCGGGGACCATATTGCATCTTACTTGCTTTGTTTACAGGGTCTGCTCGGCAGCAGGTGCTTAATAAATAATTAGGGCCGAAGTTATTTATTGAGCAGCTGGTACCTGGTGTGAGACTAAAAGTAGAGGCTTCCTGTGCTGAGCAAATAGTACCCACATTCAAGATTGCAGCTCAGTGACTGGGAAAGGCATGGCCTGCTAACGGGTCACACACAGAGCACTAAGGGAAGGCAGGGCCAGGCGCCATGTCATTGGATTTGCCTGGAGGGATAGCAGGTGGGAGGGGGGGGAGCGTGAGGGAGCCCCAGAAAACAAAACAAAACAAAACAAAACAAAAAAACAACCAAAAAAACAGTGGGAGGTGCAGTGGCAGAAGAGGTAGGAAACACAGGCCAGTGCTATGTTGAGGACCTTGACCTTGATTTCCCAAAAAAGGTCTATGCTGATTGCCTGATGGAAGCAATCATTCCAGGAGTCCCAGTTATATGGCCAAGCTGCAGTGTTACTGAAGTTAAGCAGCTCCGAGAGCACCTGGACCCTGAGTGCTGGTGCCATTTTCTCCGTGCTAAGCTGCATCACCTGCGCATCCGGGCCTTTATGCAGAAAGGCACCCCTGCTTCCTCACACACAGGCCAGGCTCAGGGCAGCAGGGTCCCTCGAGTGGGCAGCCTGGCAGCCTGTGTGAGTGGCTGTCATCTCTGCCCCTCCTCAATCTGGTGTTTGCCTTCCCAGGGAAGCCACACCTATGGGATGTGCCTCTGGGCCCGTTTCTGGCCTCAGCTCTCCCTTTATCAGCTTCCCCTTCCCAGCAATCCACTGTCGCATGTCTCCCCCCTCAACCCCCGCCCCCCAGGCTCCACTGAGGACCTTCTCCATCTGCAGATGCGGAAATTAAAGCTCAGTGACATTAAGCAACTTGTCGTTTGTCACACTAGCAAGTCTAGTACCTGGAAAGGGACCTGCAGTGGCGTCTCCGGCCACCTGCAAAGCTCTTTCATAGACAGAACGTCTCCCAGGATTAAGAAAGAAAGGAAAGCTCTAGACATTTAATAAGATAGGATGAAATGTGGAAATGCTCCCTGTCCTTATCAAAGACATCATCCCTGAAGCTTTAACTAAAATCAGCCCCCTCATCCAGTCCTCCTCAACGCCTGTGTTCAACATTATAAAACACTCAGGAAGCCTCTGCTCAGCGACTGCTAGCCAGTCAGGCCTGTGTCTGAACCAACTCGGATGACCAGCACCTTGAACACGGCCTGGCACACAGCAATGGATCGCTACGACCTAGCGCTGGGCGATCCCAAGTGGGGAGCTTGAAGAAGCGCTCCCACTCCACGTCTGGTGGGGGTCTCTGACCCATCCCCCTCACGGGAGTCAGCATGCGTGCGCCTCGGGCATGTCGGGCAGAACCAGGGCAAGCCTCTGACGTCCAGCCTGAACAGGCACCATCACGTTCTTAGGAAGAACAGGCCAACATATGAGGGACCGTCAAAGAAAGAGCTGACAAGTACCCAGCACGCACTCCAGGCCAGCAAAGGTCTCAGTGCTTTACGCGTCATTGAATCTAACAACTGTCTTATGAGGGAGATGGTATATCTGGGGCAGGCAAAAGTCAGTTTATGGTGGTTCGTATGGAAAATAGTACAATAATTTATAAATAATAATACAAGAGTAAACTCTGAGTTTTATGTATTCACAACTGTAAACCTACTCTTCCCCCCACCCCGTATT
This sequence comes from Vespertilio murinus, assembly GCA_963924515.1. Lineage (NCBI taxonomy): Eukaryota > Metazoa > Chordata > Mammalia > Chiroptera > Vespertilionidae > Vespertilio > Vespertilio murinus. The sequence goes on from OZ004705.1 coordinate 118,087,596, forward strand.
ATCCCCCTTTTGTAGATGAGAAAACTGAGCACAGAGAAATTAAATTAAGTAACTTGCCCAAGGTTGCCAGCTACAAAGTGGGGTTTGAATCCAGATAGTCGGGTTCCAGAGCCCACACCAGGCAATACCGAACAAAGTGGCAGATTCAAGGCACCCATGGATGCTTTGACAATCCTGCCTTCTGAGCGTGGATTCTTGTACCCTCCCCTTAAGCCCAGGTGGGCCTGCAGCTAACCTGACCAACAAGGTCTCACAGAAGTAACCATATTCCAGTCTGGGCCTAGCTTGTAAGAAGACTAACAATTACCATTTTTCCCCTCTGGGAGCCTTGAGCCTCTAAGTAAGCAGCAAGACCACCCTGCGGGAAAGGCCAGGGGAGAGGGCCAGGGACTATCTGGAGGACAGGTGTCCCTTGTCAGGCACCAGGTGGAAGAGCCACCTCTGACCCTCAGCCTCACCCAGCTGACTGTCATTGGAGACTCCATGTCACATGGAGCTGCCCCTTGTCTAAATGCCTGATTCACAAAACAGCAAGCTATGATGAAATGGTTGTGGCTTCACGCCACTGATTTTTGGGATCTTTGTCAGGCAGTTGTGTCATGTCAACTAGAACAGTGTGACACATAGAAAAGATACATTTTCCAGAAAACACACGTACCTGGGAAAACACTGACTTTTAGGGTTGGCTCCAGACTCTGTAAGTCTAAATGGCCGAATGTCCACCTTCCTATCTTCACCAGAATGAGTGAGGACAGCTTTAGCAATAGGTTTTCAACTATCCCCCCCCCCTTTTTGGTAATTTTATATAAAATCTTTGTTTTCTAAATTGCCTTTGACTATTTGATTTCTTTTGTGAGATTTTTTCCCCCTTTTTAAGAAATATTTTGAGGATCAGCTTTTTCCTAAAGAAGGCTATTAATTTTCCAAATTGTTTTTGTCCCACGTCACATAAGTTGGGATATATCTCTTTAAACACCAGCATGGTCATAGCAATGGGCTTGAGAGATTTCTCAGCTGGACATGAGGTCTGCACAGACCTACATAATTAATGTTATCATTAAAAATAACCTCAGATTATTTATGTCTTACTTCTTGCCAGGATAGATGAAGAATGCTAGCACTTGAGCAAAAATCTCAAAAATGAAACCTAGAGATCAGAAAGGGATGTGACTGTGACCAGAGCAGCAGTAATTTAGTGCCTTCAAGCAGCTTACACGGTTCCAGGATGGAGTATTTCCCTCAGCACTGGATTAATAAAAACAAAACAAAAAAGTAGCTGCTAGGGAGAGCCACATGAGAAGGGGATGAAAGGATAAAGGTCTTAAAAGTGAGCAAACCAAACCTTACAGAACTACTTAATACAAACCTCTAGGCACTATGACTTGATGTTGTTAGTCATTTCAAAAAGGAAAATTAAGGTCTTCTTCAGAGCAGTGCACAGGGTCCAGGGAGGATGCAGAAGGCAGAAAATACATCCAGAATCGAACCACCGGTGATGTGTTCGACCTGTGTCAGTTTTTTTTCTTCTTGTCCTCTGGCCAAATTTCACCCTTGGATGTATGCAACCGTTCTTACTAAACTAGAAGGAAGTTAAATGTGCGTGCTCAAAAGACAAATTGGGCCCAAAGGATCCTTCCAAAGATATTAATAAAGCACTAGAGGTGAAAATGGTTGTTGGGCGAACAGAGTTCTTGCTTCAGATGAGAGATTCTGGGAGAGAGGGGAGCACTTCATTATTTTCTCCTTTGGAGGGGCTCCATCCCTGCATTCCCCAACGCCAGTGCCTTCTCACTAGCCCTGAAATGTGTCCACAGGAGCATCATCTATTCCAAGGCAACGCTCTGATCGCCGGCAGCAGAAGGCTCGCTGCCAGATGATGGGAAAGCTGAACGGATTGTGAAGACATCAAATAAGGGGAAATGTAAGCTTTTATTCCAAAGGATGAAAAGTCAGCTTTCACACCTTTCTGGATGAGAAGAGTGGGAAGAGTGGGAATGCTACAGGGCAAAAGCACTGGTTTGGGAGTCCTCACAAGTAGTCTATGAGCCTGTTTTCTGTTACCAGTAAGTTGCCTGACTTTGTGTGCACAGCAAATGGCTGTGCTGCACTAAGCTCTGGACTTGCATCTAAAAAATAACATGTTTGGTTGACAGGCTAAATAAGATGTCTTTAGCTCTAGTATTCTGTGATTTTATGAAATACAAAATTATCTACAAAAGTATCCTGCTAGCAATGAAAGGTAATGAACCTATCTAATAAAGAGGGGATATGCTAATTGGCTCTCATGCCATCACAAATATGCCTGTGCCCACAGTCAATGAGGAGGAAATATGCTAATTGACTGCCCCACCCTAAAAAATGACGGCACCCACAGCCATAAGATGGTGGTGCCCAGTCCCCTCAGCCTTGCTGTGTGCCTGCCTCCAGAGTCCCCCAGTCCCCTCAGCCCTCCAGCTGCCTGGGGCAAGCCTGAGGAGCAGACAAGCCTCAGATGGTGGCTTCCCAGCCTCCCAGGGCTGGCCTGAGGCACAGACAAGCCTTGGATGGCAGCTGATCAGCCGTCCAGGTTTACACAAGGCTCAGGTAACCAGGGCTGGCCAAGGCTTGTGCAACAGAGGTGTTATGGAGGCGTCGCTTTCCCCTAATCACTGGGTTTCCTCCTGCCCCTAGGGCTCCTGGATTGTGAGAGGGGGGAGGCCAAGCTGAGTGAAGAAATAATTTTCATGTACTGGGCCTCTAGTAAAATTATAAAGAGGGAAGAAAGAAAGTTAGAACAGTGCTTTATCTGAGAAGATTCCAAGAACACTTAGAAAAACTCACACTGAATTATGTGAGTAATAATGACATGAGTAATAACAACATATTTCATTATCAGCTACTACATGAATGTCAGGCTGCGTGCCAGGCACTTTACATTCCCCACCCCTGGCCATCGTGACAGTCGGCACACTGTGGCCACAGGGTATGCCTCATCCTATACACTCTTTTAGAATTCTTCCCGTTTACTATCAAGAGAAGACTAGTTTCCTTCTACTTGAATCTGGTATACATGTGGCTCATTTGTAGCTAAGAGGATAGGATGATTCCTGGGGCTAGACAATAAGACATGCAACTCTGGCTTGTTAGCTGGAATGCTTGCTCTTGAAGACTTCAGTTGCTAAATTAGCAATCTGGCTGCTTACACACTGGGGGCTGCCATGACGTAAAGCCAGACAGAGGCCACCTGGCAGTTCCTGAAACAAGGTGAAAGGAGATATTTAGACAGCTCCCAGTTTCTCCAGCAGCCCTCTTCCCACAGTTCCAGCTCCAGCCACCACATGAGAGGCCCTAAACTGGAACTTCCCAGGCAACCCTTTCCAAAATCCTGATCCAGAGAAATCATGAGAGATAAAATTATTGCTATTTTATACCACTATGTTTGGCATGATTTGTTAGTTAGCTATAACTAATCAGTAGATGTGGGTAATTTTGGTAACTGGAATTGGGGCAAATTTGCAATAAAATAGTAAGATGCAAATTGACTGTTCCTTTGTGATGCTCATCAGCCAATCAGGAGTGAATATGCAAATTAACCCAACAAAGAGGGGAGATTAATTTGCATATGCAGGTTCTGAGCAGCCCAGGGTGAGGTGGGACACTTGCATCATTGCCATGGTGATGATGCAGGTTTTCTGCTCCACCCCAGCCACTCGGGGCATCTGGGCAGCATGGGAAGGAGGAAAAGCGACTCCAGCCCAGAGCAGAAAGATGGCTCTGAGCCGGAAAAAAGGCAGTGCCAGCAGCCAGGAGAAGGAAGGCCCATTCTTGCACAAATCTTCATGGATCAGGCCTCTAGTTTTGTAAATAAAAACATATAACATGTCACACTGGCCTTGAAACTAGACAGCAACAGGAAGCCAGGAGGGACCTGAAGAGTCTGCTACTGAGAGCCTGAGAGCTTTAAAGAGTGTGTTAGCAGAAGCCTCTGGAGGCGAAGGGTGAGGGCTTAACAAAAAGTGAGGGGAATATTGGAGCTGGAGGAAAGGAGACTCTTGTTATATATTAGGGGGGAGGTTAGCCAAATTATCACCAGCAATAAAATATAAGTTTTATCCAATGACCTCAATGATTTAGCTAGGAAGACTTCCAGGAAGAGTGTGAGGGCACTGCCCGGCTTCTTCTGGCTGCCTACATCAAACCAGAGGGGAGGAAAAGAAAGCAAGATACAAGCTATTCAGTTTTTTTGTTTGTTTGCTTTTTAGTAGAAGTTGCAGGAATTTTAAAGGGTCCAGAAGAGAATTTTCTGTCAGAAAAGGGTTCTTGAGTTAAGGAATGGCTTCCTGGAAAAGATGGCATCTGGGGTGGGACAATAGATCCTTTGTCAAGACCCCATAAAGATCCTCTGATCCTTTCAGACAGACAAAAGAACTCCTCTGGATGGTAACTGAGGGCATGCCTCCCAGATCCTTATAGAGATAGAGAAGGACTTACCTTAATGAGATTCCTGGGTGTGAGTTTTGTCTAATGGAGTGGATTATAAATTGATTCTTAGGCATCCCATAAAGTTTTTAAGGAAATACTATCAGTTTTGGCTGAAGGAGACAAAGCCAGTGCAATATATAAAGAAGGCTTTGGAACCTCAACCTTTTGTGGTAGGAAGTAAGCTGAGAAGTTGTTCAGTTGCAAATGCAGGCCACTTCTTACTGAAAAAAGTAGATGCTTCAGAGACTGGACCCATGGGAAGAGGCAAAGCCATGGAAAAAAACTCCCAGGAAGTTGGTTAGGTTCTAAAGAAGGACTGGAACTATGTGCCTGGATGGATTTTATAACTGATATGGCCCAGTGCTGCTATGTGCCTTCCATTCTCCCCATTTCTAAATGGCAGCATCTACCATAGTCACCCGGAGTTTGGCAGTAATTTCAGCATTGTATGTTATAAGTGTTGAGGCAGGTAATTTGGCTCTGCTGGTTTTCAGTTGGGAAAGTGTGGTATTCACGGAGGAGTACCCAAGGAAGTACACCAGGGCCTGACTTAGAGCCCAGGCCTTAAGCCTAATGCTTTCATCAGGTTCTTGTGTTTTATAGGAAAAAACATGGCTCAAAGCACAGAAACTGCCATATTTAATATCTTGACTTCCTTTTCTCCTTGACATCTAAACCACTAACTTAGGTCTTACTTCCTCCATGAAGCTGACTGCTTTCATTATCTTGATGATAATAAAAATGGTGATGAAAGCTTTGTGCCCTTCCTTCTTCTTTCCCAGAACCTAGGGGGTATACTCCTTGCTGCAGAATTCGTAGTTCCAACACTTCCCCTTGTGAATGACTCATAAACTATTTATGGAAGACAAAACTTGTATGTTCTGGAATTTTAGAGCTGGAAGGGACCTAACATGTCCAATAGTTCAACCTCTTCATTTTACAGATGAGGACATTGAGGTTTTATTTGTCAGTGGGATGATTTACCATAGAGTGGTTAAGTGACCTGCCCAAGGTCATGTGATTAATGACGGAGTCAAGACTAGAAATTTCTTCTGTCATTCCACTCCTGTGTTCAACAAGCTTTCCCAAGAGCCTGCTATTTGTAAGGCATGTGCTGGATTCTTTCCTTCCCTGGCTCCCTTTCATTCTGACTAGATGATGTTGACCAGAACCAGGATGTACACAGGCATTAAAGCCAGTCTACTGAATCCCTTCTTTTCCAGTAGTTCCAGACAAAGTTTGATGGGTGGAGATGTGAACACTATTGCTTTTCGCATAGGGTTGCCTGGATTTCTGATTATTTATGCCGGATGGCTTGATAATCAGGAACTAAATAGATTGGGTATTTCCCAAGTACAATATTCTTCTTTCTCATATAGCCACCTTCAAATTGTACAAACTACATTTAATTAAAAAAGGTACAGCAACCCTTTCTTACCAGCTGTTTTAGCCCATTCCCCAGTCTTTCCCCAAACCCATCACTACAGCTTAGCATGACAGAGCTCAGCTTGGAGCTCCTCCTGGCTTGTAGAACCTTCTTTTTTGGTTTCTTTCTACACACATATCTCCATAAAGTCCTGGCATCTTTCAGCAACATTTTCCCCACTCTTGGCACCAATCCTTTGTTGCACAACTCTCTACATGAGGAATATTTTGTTTCCAAGAACATTAAGAACTTTCTTGTTGGGAAAATCTCAGTAAAGAACCCATTTCCTCTTTAATCCTTTAGGGACGGTAAGTGTGGGGTGTGGATTGTCCCATCCTTCCTGCTTTCTTTCTTGTTTAGTGTTTATTATTGACTTGATAGTTACATGATTTAGAAGGTAAGGGTGATGTCTGGTGAGTGACTCTGGATAGTGCCTGGTATACCTGCACTGAAAAGAATTTAATATTACCCTTTAAAAATGTTTTTATTTATTTTAGAGAGAGAAGAAGGGAGAGGGAGAGAAAGAGAAAAACATCCTAATGAGAGAGAAACATTGATCATCTGCCTCTTGCATATCCCCTACTGTGCCTGCCTGGGAATTAAACTGGTGACCTCTCAGTGCATGGGATGACACTCAACCAACTGAGCCCCACCAGCCAGGGCTTAGTACTACTTTTTGAGTATAAGATTCAAGTGAATCTTAAGTCCTAGGAATAATGCTTGGTTTTATTACTTGGATGTTTATATATGAAGAAGTAGCTACAGCCTCTTTCTTAAGAACTTTCTAAAATAATTTATTATAAAATGTTTATAATAAAATAAGTGACAAATTAAAGTAAATCAATACTCAGTACCAAATAAGAAAGTATTTTTTTTTGTTTTGTTTTGTTTTTTATGTTAAATAATAATAGAACTTTTTGGAGCACAAGAGAAGGGGCAGGCACTTGAAAGTATTTTTACAAAAGAAACATGAAGAACTACTAGTACATCATTCAAACCAAAACATATGTTAAATTTGATAGCAAACAAATTAATGCTTTTAGAATTCTGGAATTTTAAAGAAAATCTAATAATAAGATGCAAAAGGATGGGGTATTTTATTCATGGAGGGAAAAATATTGTGATATTTTCTTATTCCAAGGTCCTTTCTGTAGAAAAAAAAACCCCAGATGAATGAATGGTGAGGTATATGAACAATGAAAGATAAGACCTACAGGGATGCCTCTTGATTTTATGGACAAAGATGATAAGACTCTATGAACTGATGAATCCTCAGAAGCTTTCTCACCAGGCAGGATGGCTGCCAGGATTGTCTCTGACCAGCTTGCAAACATACTGCTCACATTAGGCAGTTCCTCAGGGGAGGGGGGGATGGGGCCATCAGGGATGCAGAGCTGCCAAGCTTATTCAGGGAAAGGAAACAAAGGTGGAAAAAATTTGTATCCGTGTCTCCCACATCCCGTGCTAATGGTCACTCCAAGACTAGTCACCAACAGCATTTCTGGTAGATGAGACAGCTGCATTCCCAAATAGCCACAAGTGGATAAATTACTGTGATTAAAACCATCTCCAGATTCTAGGTCTTTTAAAGGCACGAATGAAGGGACAGCTGAGAGGTCCTGGTCTGGGCTCTGCTCTCTGTCTCTATTCCAAAGGGAAGTTAGAATGGAGAAGACACACAGCTTCATAATTTGCAGCAGCAAGAGGAGCAATAGCCCCTTGGTCGGGTGGAGGAGGGAGAATTAGTACAAATGGGAAAGCAGGGGTGGGCTCATTGTGTGCTGAGCGCTTACTCAGCAGCTCCCTCCTCTCCCAGCCCTGGACAGTGGAAGGTTCCCGAGGGCAGGCAAAGTGACCATCATTTTTATACTCTGCATCTCTTTCCTCAGTGGCCACATTGGTGCCCTTACCAGCATTTCCCCGTGCTATGCTGCAAGGAATGTGAGTTTCTGCCCCTTTAAAGATCTTATGCATATAAAAGGGCGGCGCAGTGCAGTGATCAAACAGGCCTTAAAATGATGAGTTAAACAAAACAAACAGTTGAATGGGGTTGTCCCCAGTAATAGGCAAACTCATTAGTCAACAGAGCCGACTATCAACGGTGCAACAATTGAAATTTCTTTTGAGAGCCAAATTTTTTAAACTTCAACTTCTAACCCATTTCGTCAAAATAGACTCAGCCAGGCCTTGGTATTTGGTGAAAGAGCCACACTCAAGAGGCCAAAGAGCCACATATGGCAGTTTGCTGACCAGTCCTAGACCTTTTAGTAAATCAATGACTCCTTAAAAGGGAGGGCAGATTACTTGGGCTTCTCTCAAGCTTTCTGATCAGAGAACACTTCGTTCATGGCTATTTGCAGGACTGTACTTTATGGATGGCGCCTTCCATGTGGTAGATGTTGCACATTTTTGGAACTGAATGAGCTTAAGTCTTACCCTTTCACTGGTTATCCCTTCAGCATATTTTGCCTTGGTTTTTCTTTTTTGTGCTAAACATATTCTTAGGCTTATTCTCCAGTAATTATTATCATACTTTTAAAAAAATATTTTTATTGATGTCAGAGAGGAAGGGAGATGGAGATGGAGAGAGAGAGAGAGAAAGAGAGAGAGAGAGAGAGAGAGAGAGAGAGAGAGAGAGAGAGAGAGAGAGAGAGAAACATCAATGAGAGAGAAACATTGACCGGCTACCTCCAATCAATAACCCACATTGGGAATCAAGCCTGCAACCTAGGCATGTGCCCTGACTGGGAATTGAACCTGTGACCTTCTGGTTCACAGGTCAATGCTCAACCACTGAGCCACACCAGCCTATTACCATACTTCCTATCAATCATTACTTTTTTGGCCTGTCTGCCTTGCACACTGTAAGGCCAGTGAAGGCAGGTTCACCCCTTGCCCCCATGAGCTCCCTCTTCATGGATATTCATAACAACCTTCCAGAATGAGTGCTCAAACCGAATTTGCCATTTCAAGCAATCAAAGCAATCCCATAAGTGTGACTATCACTATTGCTGTGCTCTCCACGCTGCCTCTCTCCAACTCCAGGGTCCCGTTGGCATTGGTGGCAGCAGCCACATGAGCCCACTGACCCCCACAAAGCCTATGGAAACCTTGGCTCCTGATACCCTACTTCGCCATATTCTTTTTGATTGTCTGAAACAGCTTTATTGAGATACAATTCACATAGTACAAACTTCACCCACTAAAGTGTACAAGCTAGTGATTTTTGGCATAGTCACAACGTTGTGCAACTATCCTCACAATCAATGTTGGAACATATGCATCATGCCAAAGAGAAGCCCTGCACCCTTTAGTTATTGCTTCCCATCTCATTAACCCCTCAGGCCCTAGGCGACTGCTACTCTACTTTCTGTCTCCATAGACTGTCTGTTTTAGACATGCCACCTAAACAGAATCATGTGTCTTTCTGTGATGGGCATTTTTCACTGATCATAATGGTTTCCAGGCTCGTCCATGTTGTAGAATGAAGCCAGTGCTTCATTCCCTTTTGGGCTAACTAATATTCCATGGGATGGATATCTCACATCTTGTTTGCACATTCATCAATTTATGACATTTGGGCTGTTTCTCTACCTTTTAGCTATTGTGAAGACTACTGTTATGAATATTCCTATCCAAGTTTTGGTGTATACTTGCTTTTAATTTTCTTGGATATATACCTGGGAGTGGAATTGCTGGGTCATAAGATAAGTCTATGTTTAACTTTCTGAGGAACTGCCAGGCTATTTTTCAAAGGGACTGCACCATTTTACATTCCCACAAGCAGTGTGTGAGTTCCAGTTCCTCTGCATCCTCTCCAGCGCTTGACTTTTTGATCTAGCTACCAGCGTGGGTGTGGAGTGGTATCTTGTGGTTTTGATTTGCTTTTCCATGATGACTAATGAGCGTTAGTATGTTTTCATTTGTCTGTCTTCTTTGGAAAAATTTTTATTTAAATCCATTGCCCCTACTTAACTGGTTATTGGACTTTGAATTATTGAGTTATAAATATTCTGTATATATTCTAGATACCAGACCTTTATCATGTATATCAATTTTCAAATTCTTTTCTCCCATTTTGTAGGTTGTCTTTTCACTCGTTGGATGGTACTGTTTGAAATACAAAACATTTGAATTCTTGTGATGTTCAATGCATCTATTTTTTCTCTTCTTGCTTTTGTTTTAGGTGTCATATCCACAGAATCATTGCCAAATTCAAGGTCACGGAGATTTATTCTCATGTGTTCTTCTAAGAATTTGTAAGTTTAGCTCTTTAATCTATATTGAGCTAATTTTTGCATAGGGTATGAGATCAGGGTTTAAGTTAATTATTTTGAATGTGTGTATCCAGTTGTCCTAATGCCATTATTGAGGAGACCATTCATTCCCTTGAATGGTCTTGACATTCTTATTGAAAACCAATCAGCCACAGAAATGTGGGTTCATCTCTGGACTCTGTTCTATTCCATTGGTCTATTTGTCTATCTTTTTACCATTTCTATACTGTCTCAGTTACTGTGGCTTTGCAGTAAGTTTTGGAATTAGAAAGTGGTGAGTCCTCTAACTTTTCCTTTTTCAAGAACATTTTGACTATTTTGGATCCTTTGAATTTCCATATAAATTTTAGAATGAACTTGTACTTTCAACAAAGAAGCCAGCAGGGATTCTGACAGAGATGGCATTGCCTCTAAGGATCAATTTGGGGAGCATTACTAACTTAACAATATTAAGTCTTCTGATCCATGAACATGGACAACCTTTGTATTTATTTAGATGATCTTTCATTTCTTTCAACAATATTTTGTAGTTTGCAGAGCATAAGTTTTATACTTCCTTTATTAAATTTATTCCTAAATATTTTATTTTTTGCTAGTTTGTAAATAAAATTTTCTTATTTTTATCTTCAAGTTGTTCACAGAATAATGTATAGAAATACATTTTACATATTAATCTTGTACCATACAATCTTGTTTTTGTTCATTCTAACAGTTTTTAGTGGATTCCTTAGAGTTATCTATATGCCAGATCATGTCATCTGCAAACAAAGAGGTTCTCACTTTTTCCTTTTCAATCTGAAGGCCTTTTATGATGTTGACTTTTTAAAACTAGAAGTAGAACTTTTTATTTACTTCTGTCCCATTTAATGTTGTTTGTCTTAGCCCTGGGCTCTTTTCATTTGGATAGTTTTTCAGTGCATTTTGTTTATAATGCATCATTTTATTGCCAGCAGTTTTCACAATGTCTGGTGTTTTGAATAAAATAAATGTTTGTAAAATTAAAATGTGGCATAAATCTGCAATTTTTGGTAAGCTATTACATTCTGTATCTTTCATTGCTATAACTGTTGAATAATATTGGTGCCATTAAAATGTCTAGGGCCCCAAGATAGCAGCAGTGGTGGCAGCGGCACCCAGAACCCGCCCTTTCACGGCACCAAGAGGCCACACCAGAGGCCAGAGAGCAATGAAGATAAAGCTTCAAGAAGCTGTGGGGGTATAATCATTATTAAACGGGGGTTCTTCACAAATAATTAAAAATAGAACCATATATAATCCAGCAATTTCACTCCGATATATCGCCAAAGGAAACGAAATCGGTAATATTTTGAAGAGCTATCTGCACCCCCACGTTCATTGCAGCATCATCCACAACAGCTACAATATGGGAACAAGCAGGGGGTGAGTGGATGAAGAAAGTGTGGTATATATACGATGCTATATTACTCAGCCTTCAAACGAAGGAGATCCTGTCATTTGCAGAACATGGATGAACCCGGAGGACATTATGCTAAATGAAATAGTGCAGGCACAGAGAGACAAACATGTCATGATCTCACTTACACAAGAAACCTAAAAGTGTCAGACTCAAAGATGCGGAGAGCAGAACAGGGGTTGCCAGGAGCTGGGGCAATGTGGTGTTATTAACCACGGTCACCATGCTATATAGATCTTCAGAGCTTCATCCTGCACATAGGATTCTTTGACCACCCCTTATGCTTATAACTTATTCAGAATGAGCTCTGGAGAGCTAATCTACCACATGGTGGCTATAGTTAATAATACTGCATTGCATTCTTGAAATTTGCTAACAGAGTAAATCTTAAATGTTCTCACCACACACAGGCAAAGGCAATCATGTAAAGTGATATGTTAATTAGTTTGGTTGTGGTAATCATTTGACAACGTATACATATATCAAAACACCATGTGGTATACCTTAAATAATGTATAATTTTTATTTGTCAGTTATACCTCAAGAAATCTGGAAAAAAATAATAACAAAAAGGGGGGAAAAGAGCAATGTAGACAGCATGGGCACAGACCTGGCACTGGCCTCATGGACACCGAAGCCAGGGGGGAAAGGCCCGGCCTCCTGGCCTGGCTTGGGCAGCAGGCAGCACTGGGGGAGCCAGAGCGGGACAGGAGGAAGGCAGCTGCCAGGATCTGGATGAGAAACCTCGTTCTGTGCAGATGTGAAATGCTGTCTGTGGAATCTTAAAATTAATGAAAGGGGCATTCTCAGGGGGCTGAGGACCCCAGAATAACAGGTTGGGGTGAGCGTCAAATGTGAGTGCTATTTCATCTGAGGTGGCAGCGGTCTGGAAAATGAGCAAGACCTGCAAAATCTACCACAAACTATTTCTTTGCTTTCCCTTCCTCTCCAGGTGCCAGCCCATTTTCCTCCTGTCTGTTAATTTAAAACCCTCAAGCTGCCTGCTCTACTTCTTCAAATCCCATATAGACTGCAGTCCATTGCTTTTCAGCTCCAGCATCTGCTGTCTACTGAGGGAGATCCACCTGAGGTCCCGCAGAGTTTGCTGTCACGTTACACTTCATGTGCCACGTGACCACCTGTGCACTCAGGTGGCTCCATTGCCTTCACAGTAATAGTTACTATTATGTATACAATTGTATGTCTATATGAAGGCATGTGTATATATGGATATGTATGTTCACATATATAAATATGTCCATATCTATGGACATTCTTAAGACTCACAGGCACCCTCTGAGGGTAAAGACACATCTTTCCTGGTCAATGGCAGAGTCTAGACCCCTACCCCATTTTTCCTGCTCACACACAGTTGAGGGAATGAAGTTTAGATAAAAGTGAGCTTCCCCATTTTCAAATCTGAGATGGTCATAGGGGAAGTTTATTATTTATGTGACAATCTTGTTTACAGAGAAACTACCCATTATGCCCAATGTCTAAAGTCAACAGAAGCCACTTACCAATGGTAAATGGTTACTTTCACGCTGAGCCTGAAATGATGAGTATAAATTTAGTTAAATTATTGCACAGCTAAAGTAAATCCAAGCCTGTGTTAGTACAGTTTCAGGAATTCTACTTGTTTCAAGAGCCATCAGAAAATTGCCAAATTTAGGAATTCTGCTTTGATTTATGGCATGTACTCAGATGACTTACAAAAGGCTAACTCTTGTACCAGATTTACACAGCCATCACCAAGTTGAAATGATTACTGGGACCTGGCCAGTGTGGCTCAGTTGGCTGGGCATCTTCCTGTGCACCAAGAGGTTACTGGTTGCATTTCCGGTCAGGGCACTTGCCCAGGTTGCAGGCTCAATTCCCTGTGGGGCATGCAGGAGGCAGCCAATGGATGTGGCTCTTACACTGATGTTTCTCTCTGTTTCTCCTTCTCTCTCTCTTCCTCTCTCCTCTAAAAATGAAAAAAAAAATGTGTGTGTGTGTGTATATATACATACACACACACACACACACACACACACACACACACACATATATATATATATATATATATATATAAAATGTCCCCCAAAATATATGCTCTTAAGCAACTGATAGCAAATGAAATAATTTTAATAAACACTGTCATTATAATTCAAAGTGTGTCTGTACATTGTGGGCGGGGCACCCTATATAAACATAAAATAATTGCTTGGAGTTTTGCAAACTGGAGTTTTAAGCTCGTTGCCTGCCTAACCCGGGCTGGCTGCATGCAGGGCCACGTGGCCACGAGGGCTCCTCCCTGGGGCAGCAGCCTGACCACGCTGAAAGGGAAGCTGCTCCTCCACATCGACTCCCTTTTGCAATCTCGGTAACCAGCCTGCCAAAATGGCAGCATCGGACCTGGTCCAACGGAAACGCCGCACTGCGTGGCTCACGCTGAATTAGTTATGCTGCCACCACCATTCCTGACTCCGAGGTGACTTCCCAGATCCAAGAAAGGCAGGTCTGTCAGCAGGAAAGTCAGTATGGCTGTCAAACAGCGAAGCCAGTGCAGTTCACGCCCCATCATTAGCCAGGTGTGAGGAAGCCCAGAGAACTGTGGGCTCCGACAGACCCTGCATGTCTCGCGGGCCTTACTGTGAACCCCCGGGCAGAGAGCCTGGGTGGAGAGGAAGGGGTGTTTGGGTCCATCTACCGTCGAGCAATCCTCACACAGGTTTCTGGCCATCAGTCTAGGACAGGCTCGGAACCGGACTGCTTCATACATTAAAAAGTGAGACATTTCAACCACAGTGATGGTTTCCTTGGGCCTGAGGGGCCAGGCCTCCAGATACAGCCACATGAAGTCACGCTGATAACCCTTCACTCTCCACCACCCCCTCCTGCCCCATTCACGGCCCCTGCTTTCCACAGTGTTCCCACGATGCCTCTGCCCTGCTTCCCCCTCCCCACCCCACCTGCATTCTGCCAGTGAACATTAAAAGACGGATTATAAACCCTGGGCCTAGAGTCCACTTGGTTATTTTGGAAACTTGTTCTCGGTTGTTTCTCTTTAAAGAAAGGTCTATCATGTGAACTAGGACCCTGGGATGTCTTACTCCAAACGTCAGGGTGCGTCAGATTCATAACCTGTGACAGGCAGTGCACCCGCAGGGACCCCACATTCAGCTGCCCGCACGGAGCTGGGGATCGGGCGCTTTGGGGAACAGTGGCCTGGACAGAGACTGGGCCTTCCCTCCTTTCCTCTTTTCCTCCTTTCCTCCCTTCCTCCTTTCCTCCCTGCCGATCCCTGGGCTCTGCCCGCACAGTTAGCTCCTCAGATGATTCTGATGCAGCAGCTGAGCCACATAGCTCACCTAAAAGCACTGCCCTGCAAGGCCCTCTCACCTCCCTCCCAAACATCCCCGATGGGCTGCTCATAGTCCCATGGGCTAAACATTCTCTCGTAGGCGACACAGTGTTGAGGGTGGGGAGAGCTGGCCATTTAGAAGGTGAAGAGAGAGGTGGTACAATGAGTGCTGGGCAATCAAGGCTGAAACAGAAAGAGCGCTGATGGCCACAGACAAATTCTGACCAGGCCACAGTTCCTTCCAGAGCAGGCCAGCACACTTCTGTAAGCGGCCGCATAGCAAGAGTATTTCCCCCTGTGGGCCATGGGGCTCTGCGGCATCTGTCATCATGTGAAAGGACAGCAGTTAAACAAATGAGCATGACTCCTCCAGTCAAACCGTATTCATAACAGGGGAGGCTGCAGACCATGGCTGACGCTTGTTCTAGAGTCAGTGTTACAGTAAGTATCTATTTTTTAAAATTAATTTTTTATTGAGTTCAAGGAGGAAGAGAGAGGGAGAGAGAGATTGAAATATTAATGATAGAGAGAATCATTGATCGGCTGCCTCCTGCATGCCCCCCACTGGGGATGGAGCCTGCAACCCAGGTAGGTGCCCTTGACTGGAATTGAACCCAGGACCCTTCAGTCCTCAATCTGATGCTCTATCCACTGAGCAAAATTGGCTGGGGCTAGTAAGTATCTTTAAACAAATGATAGAGGAAAAGGAGATGGTGCAGTGTTGGTCCTAACTGTATTTAAAAGAGGACGTAAACACGGCGGGTGGGCGGAAACTGACCAGCACACCGGCTGCAAGCAGACTCCTCCAGGCGAGGACTGTACACCCACACCCTCTGGCCTTCCAGGAGCACGTGGGAGGGAAGCAAATAGAAAGAGGAGAACAAAATATTAACTTAAACAAAGAAGGCTGATATATGCTCTGGAAATGATGAGTATCACTCATCACTACAGAGAGTGATATAGAGAAGATGTAGGAAGAACAAAGGAGTTAGAACCCAATTCCACTCAACCAAGTGTGATGGGCACTGCCTGTGAGCTGAGACCCTCCCTTGGGGAGACTGAAGTCCTGCAGGTTCCCAACCAGGTGGGTGAAATCATGTGCACAGGGGAGTGGAGACCACACCGATCTCAGCCTGCAGGCGCAGGAGGGCTTCCTGGAGGTGACACAAACAGAACCTTGCAGGATGAAGATCAATTGGCCAGATATTACAAAGATAAATAAATAAATAAAAAGAGGAGAAGCAGAAAGGCCATTACAAGAAGAGGCAAAAACATGAGCAAAAGCCTGCAGGTGAGAAATGGCAGAACGGCAAACTGAGGCTGGGGTGGGTAGGCTCAAGCCACCAGGGCTGTGTCCCCACTGCCGGGCCCAGCCTCTCTGGTTACTGCCAGGTGGGACACAGCTCACAGCAGCCCCTGTTGGTTCCCTTAATTAAGGGGTGAGCAAACTTTTTGACTCGAGGGCCACAATGGGTTCTTAAACTGGACCAAAAGGCCGGAACAAAAGCAACCTGACCTTGCTAGCACTCTCATCTTGGGCTGCTGGTGAAGGAGCAGAGGGGAGAGCAAGAGAACCCTCTGCTCTTTCACTCCGAGGGCCGGATAGAACAGCCAAACAGGCCAGATCCGGCCAGCAGGCCGTAGTTTGCCCACAGCTGCCTTAATCCCTGCACATTCCTTCCTTCAAAACCTCTCCCAACACCCAGCTGAGCATGCCATCTCCTTCCTGCTGGGACTGAAAAGCATGCCTCGAGGAGATGGGTAAGCCCCCCCCCCCCTCTGCTCCTGGGGCCAGCAGTAAGAAAGTCACTCTCCTTCAAAAGCACCCTCTTCTAGGTTCTCCAACATCCTGTGGAGAGCCTCAAGGTGGGTGGTTGGAAGCAGCAAATAGAACAAACGGGTTCAGCCTCTGTAAGAGCTCATGATTTAGTTCAGGAACCAGGTATGCAAATTACTCCTCACAAGAAAGGATGAAGGCACTGCTCAGCAGAGGTGCAGGCTACGCACTGTGGGTCCATGGGGACAGGGATGAATAGTGGCTGGCGATGTCCTGACGGGGGTGTGTGTGTGTCAGGGGGTGAGTGTGGATGTGTGCCTGGGCCATGACAACTGGGGTGGCTTCAGGGTGGGAAGGCAGGGTGGGTGCACATGGGAGATGGGCTCAGGGCTGTGCTGTGCTCCGTACAGACCCTCAAGTGCCAGGGATGGGAAGACCGTAGCAGCCTAGACTTGGAGACGATCAGAAACAGAACCTGGAAGAAAGGCAAGGATTGTGGTTGGGAGAGTTCTAGAACAGACTGGAGTGAGCCTTGCAAAGTGTGTGTGGTGTTAGCAATGCAGGGACCCAGGGTCCACTCACAAAGCTCCTATAAGGGATTCCTATATGCATTGGAGCTTGATGATCCGCAGACTAGAGGGACAGGTGCCAAAGGTACCACTTCTGCCAAGAGGCCAGTATAAAGAATCAGAAATCAAGAAGAGACCCTTTCCTCTCTCTACAGAGCCTAAAGGAGTGCTGGCGGTGGAAGTACTTCCATTTAAAACTGTGTTCTTTTCTTTTGCCCTGTGATGCTTTTTTGTTGTTTAATAGAGGATCTTGCAGGTTTAATTGCCATCCTTTGCTCATCTTGTGATGTTGGTAGAGCATACAGAGAGAGGTATTTCCAGGTTCTCTGGAGTTGGCTGCTGCATCTTTTTCAGCCTGTAGAGGCTCCAGGCTCTGCAGCCTCCCACCTACAGCCTGTGTCTGTCTTGGCCCTGGCAGGTCTCACATTAGCAGCCTCAGCTGCTGAGCTCTGAGGTGAGCCTCGCCACCCCATGCCAGTGTGCTGATGCCCCTGGTGGGGCCTAGGAGCTCTGGTGTCTGTCTTCCAGCCCTCCCTCCCTGCAGACAGAGGGTATGTGAAAGCATTTTGGCCCAGTTTCTCTGCCTGCTACATCAGTTCCCTGACAAATGCAGGCCCATCCTGAGCTTCATGGACCTTGGCTGAGACCTTGACAACCATCTTGGCCCCTGCAGATCCTTTCAATCAAAGGACTAGCTTCTACTTCTTCTGTCTCTAACCACAGACTGGGATCTTATTACAAACGGACTGATGATGAAGATCTGTGGAAGGTTTCCATCCTGACTTGAGTTTTGCTTGCCTCCTGGAAGGAAGGCCACTTAAGTTTGGTACCTGTGCGCCAGGCACATCTATATGTTTTTGTTTCCCACTAATTTTTTCAGCAGCCCCAAAAGGTGGGTATCACTCCCAGTTTTATATAGATAAGGGAAGTGGGGCTCAGACGGGTTAAGTAACATGCCCAGGGTCATACAGCTACTGGGGCCATATAGAAGAAGATTGGAGTCCAGATCTCTAAGACTCGCGAGCTCATGTTCTTCCTTCCACACTGCAGTGGCTGGCTTCCTGCCGGCCCTCCTACCCGAGTTTACCACTACACGTGAGATCTGCCAGCCAGTAATCCGGCTGCTTTCCTTTGGGCCAGACACCCTGCAGCCAGGTTTGGTCCCCCTCTGCCTGTGGCTTCTGCATCAGGCTTCCGCCTCTCCCTCCCTATCAGACTCCCGTGTGCCCCGAGCCTGCCCAGGGCACACAGATAGCAGGCACTGGCAGCTAACTCTCCATTCTCAACCCTTCTTCACCGAGACCTCAGTGTGGTCAGGCATTGTTCCCATGAGGCTAATGAAGTCCAAGCTTCAGGACTGCTCATGTGCATGGGATCCCGTCTGGCAGAGAGGGAGAGGATCCTAGTTGATGAGCACATGGGGTATAGATGTATTTTAAAAGTCAGATATTTTAATTGCAGATCTTCCCACAGGCTGGAAGTGTGGAGTGACCACTGGTGTTTTAGGGTCTAAGGAGAAATTTAATCTGGTTTTAGAGTAAGATAGTTGTCTGGTTCTCAGTTGCTTAAGTTGTTGCTGGTGGCCCTGGTGGGCAATAGTCTGCAGCAATGCGTTTCCCTCACTGAGCCATCTCACCTGGATGTGGCAGGAAGGTAGGTGTAGGTCTAGAGGTTATACCACGATATGCCCTGGGTCACTATTGCTGGAGGATTTTGGTACTGGAATGAAACAAGGTTTGAACGTATGAACACAGAGATGGGCCTGTGGAGGTGGAAAATTCCTTCAAATCCAATAGCTCATATATGAAAGTGTGGTGGGCAGTTAGAGCAGAGCAAGACCATGGGCCAGGTACAGAAGGTTACCAGGGTGAAAAGCCCCAGATGCTTAGCAAAGGTCAATTGTAGGATGGGACTTTGCCCCCAGGGTGACCTTTCCTTCCCTAGCATATCACTGGTCAAACTGTTTGGACCCCTGACCTTCCTTTCTATAGGTAACATCTAGGCCTCTGTTGTATTTCAGCTCCATGCCCCAAAAAGCAGGAAAACCAGACAACAGACCCTGGGGCTAACCTCAGGACCATCTGCATTGAATAATCACCTCCTGCCCTGGTGCCCACCAATCAGTGGAGACCATGGCCATCAAAGGACACACCTGGAAAACTGCTGAATATTCTATTGAGATCTTCCTGTGGGACTTTCCCTAAAATCTCCACCCTTAAAACCTTTAGGATGGAGGACCAGCATGCTCCCTCCCTAGAGCACACCCCTGCCTTTCCCTTCCTCCTACCCCTTTCAAACCCCACCCCCAGGATTGTCACCTTCCTTACTCTCAAGCTCCTCGGGCCCTTCCTTTGCCTCTGTAACTTGTTTCCTCGGTCCATTCCTTCTATGAATTACTTCTTCCATCTCTGTGATTTTATAAATAAACTAAAGGGCCAGTGCAGAATCTGGTTCCTTGGCCTGGCCTGTGATTGGGGCCAATTACGCAGGCTGGCCACGGGGAGGGACCATGGGAGGTTGGTCAGCAGGGGGAGGTTGGCTGTGGGAGCGCACTGACTACCAGGGAACAGCTCCTGCATTGAGCGTCTGCCCCCTGGTAGTCAGTGCACATCATAGCAACCAGTCATTTGGTAGTTCAGTCTCTTAGGCTTTTATATATATATATATATATATATATATATATATATATA
This sequence comes from Vespertilio murinus, assembly GCA_963924515.1. Taxonomy (NCBI): domain Eukaryota; kingdom Metazoa; phylum Chordata; class Mammalia; order Chiroptera; family Vespertilionidae; genus Vespertilio; species Vespertilio murinus. Next base: position 118,107,577 of record OZ004705.1, read on the forward strand.
TATGTATATGTTTTTATATATATATATACATACATACATACAGATGTTCATCTTGGCTCTGAATTCTTTCCTAGTCAGAACTCAAGTACCAAGGTTGCTGAACTGGTCTAAGACTTGGTGTCATTCCCACTGCCCACAGCAAATGAAACATGATAGAATTTTCCCAATATTGACAATTCTAACAGTTTATATGACATTAACGATGACAAGTTGCAAAGCCAAAATAATGTTTCCTAAACTATCAATAACATAAACAAGTTTCAGCCAATCATGCTTAGGAGGAAAATCAAGTTATCTTTCTATTCTATCTATGAAAAATGATATTACAAAATGGCTGTAGAAAGTGTTGAGCAAAGATTATGCAGCAAAAATGTAAAGAAAAAGTATTACAGAGGTGTGTTAATTAAATACTATATTTTCCTGGATTCTGTAATTTTTTTTTTTAGCTTTTTAAAAATTTACAATGTGCCATTACTGTTTTTTTCTCTCATTATTTCATAAAATTTTAATTTAATTTTTACTTTTGAATGAATAACTGTACTCTTTTTCTTAAAGAGAACTCCCTAAATTGCATAAGCTTCAGGCCCCACAAAAACTGGGTCCTCCCCAACAGTGGCATTTACAAAAGGGTTGTTTAGTCTAGATCTAGGGCCACAACATGTTAAAGTTGGCAAGATTTTTCTTTCTAAAAATTTTGTTGCTGTTTTTTTCTTTCCTTTGGGAAGTTAAATGGCTCAAATGAGGCACAATTTGCTGTCCTTTTCTTGTCAGTACCCAGGTGATGTCACCTCCATCAGGCATCAGCATTTAGGCAGAGAGAATGACAGGAGAGGCTGAGAGCAGAGAAACCTCCTCATGCAGGGAACAAAGCTGAGAAGAACACAAATGCATCCTCTAAATGCCTATTAATTACACATGTACACAAGCACAACATGCATAAGATTTAATTTTTGCATTCCTTAGACTTGCCCTGGAATACAAAGAAACTAAATCATCAAAACTTCAATTAAGTCCACCAATGCTTTTCTTGCTAATAAACACAGACAGAAGCCATAGATAATATTCACATAGAAAAAAAGATGAAATACATCTGATTATCTCACTGATGGAGCTACTGGAGTGAAGTTCCCAGAAATACTCATCTAAATTCAAGACGGGATGATTTCCCTCACTACTTGGTTCAATCATTTTCATGTTTAAATGAAGGCATGAAAAAAATGGAAAATCACATAGCATACTTTGAACATCGAAACTTGATTAATGGTGGGAAAGTCAGCACTGTTTGCCTTGGTGATTGCAGTGGACAAACCAAGGGAGGCCTCAGTGATGTTCTTATGTGAGCTGTGATGAAGCAAGTCTGTAATAAAACACATGCCCCGAAACCTCAACCGGAAAGAGAGAACGAGGAAACCTATTAATTTTTTAACTACATGAAAACACTTTTATGTCTATTACATACATAAAACTCATGCGGATGGGAATGAGGTAAAAACATTTCTATTACGAGGCCTGTACTTCGTTCTGCACTTGAGGCTCTTCTATAAGCCTCAATCTGATTGTTCAGACTGAAAGTGTCTGAACAGGAACACAGGTTAAAAACAGAAGTAGGTGACGTCGTGAATGGGGACCATACTGGAAGATGAAAAATGGGAGTTTACCACCAAAATGGGCTTTTCCCAATCTCTGACCTGGACTCAGATAAAACTGGCACCTCGCTTCTCTGGCGTGATTGCGTCCAAACCTGCACAGGTCTTTTGCCCACAGCTCTCTTCCATGTCGACTCTCCTGGTTCCCACTCTAATTCTGATTCTTATAATGAAAACGTTGATGCGTTGTCTGAGGTATATAAAGAAATCTTTTCTTACCAGCCCTCTCATAAGTCTCTGCATTGGGCCTCTGGTCTGACAACACAGAATGCACCTGACAAAACCATCACAAGTGATGAAGAAGCCAACTGTAGAGAGATATCCAGCAGGCCAGACACTGGTCAGTTCATGACAACAATCCCATCATTATAGGGCTGTCTAAATAATGAGTTACAACCACATTTATGGATCATTTAAAAGGACTGAGGTAGGTCCATATGTATGCAAACGGATAAGTCTCCAAGACATGTTATTGAGTGAGAATGTTCCAGAATGATGGTGGGAACTTTGTTTTACTGAGTTCACCTGCCAGCACCTGGAACAGACCCAGTGTAGAGCAAGCACATAAACTTGGCTGAATATCAAGACATGAATGTACAAAAATATTCACATAGAGCAGTGTCATATATCTTCTATGGGCTTATGATACAAATAAAGAAAAACATGTATTTATACATAATACATGCATTCATATTATCTACATATCTTAATTATATTATACTAGAGGCTTGGTGCATGAAATTCATGCACAGGTTTTCATGCACAGTAGGGTCCCCAGCCTGGCCAGTGATTAGGACTGATCAGGGCTCTCTGGCTGCCAACTGGGGCCTTCCTTCATTCTGTGCCAACACCTGATGGTCAGTGCACATCATAGTGGGCAGTCGAACTTCTGGTCAGTTGAATACCCGAGGGTACAATTTGCATATTCACCTTTTATTATATAGGATACTACATTATATATTATACATTATGTAAATGTGCTGTGTATTAGAAAATAAATATTTATAGCACTTATGTATTTTAAATAATATATTATTTGTATGCAAATATATGCATACATATTTATGTACATATACAGTATACATGTGTATGTGAATATAGAAAATAGTCAAAGAAATGATCTCATATACACAGTTCTAACTGGGGAGGTGGTGATAGGGAGATTGGGGAAGTTTCTCAAAGGAAACTTGATGTTACTTGTAAGGTTTAGTATTTTAGAGAGAAAATCTGCATTAAGTATTACTTGTAAAAGTGAAAATTCTATGGCATCAGTTCTTCGAGGCTGTGTGGAAGTGTGGCCATGTGCAGTGCAACATAAAATAATCTTAAAACTCCTTCTACATGCTGTGCCCAGAGAGTGTGGGCTCTGTCCTGAAAGCAGATGGCCCAGGTTTCCCTGTCAGTTATTGGGAAGCCAGGTGACTCCTTTCCTGCTCTCTCCTGTCATCCAGGAGATACGCCCAGTAGGCCACGCTGTGCCTGACTTTAGTGAGTCCTGGATTAGAACAGGGAAGAACAGCGTATTTCTGAAGAGCAAACCTCATTCTTCTTGCTCTCCCCCTGTGCCTGCTCTTGCAATGTTTTCACTGTCTTCACCCTCCCACTGCAATCCCCCTCCCACTGTGCCCCCTCTCCCAGTGTGCCCACCCTCCCACTGTGCTCCACCTCCCAGTGTGCCTCCTCTCTGACTGTGCCCACCCTTCCACTGTGCCCACTCTCCCACTATGCCTGCCCTCCCACTGTGCTCACCTTCCCACTGTGCCCTCTCCCACTATACTCCCCCTCCCACTATTCCCATTCTCCCACTGTGCCCCCTCTCCCACTGTGCCCCCTCCCCCACTGTGCCCACCCTCCCACTGTGCCCCCTCTCCCACTGTGCCCCCTCCCCCACTGTGCTCCCTCCCCCACTGTGCTCCCTCCCCCACTGTGCCCACTCCCCCACTGTGCCCACCCTCCCACTGTGCCCACTCTCCCATTGTGCCCCCTCCCCCACTGTGCCCACTCCCCCACTGTGCCCACCCTCCCACTGTGCCCGACCTCCCACTGTGCCTGCTCACCCACTGCAGTGCGCCTGCTCCAGGCTTCTGGAAAAGAGGCCTCCATCGCTGTAGTGCCCACTCTGGTGTCCTTCCCTCCAATCCCGTTTGTTTTAGCGGGGAAAGGAGTTGACTAGGTGAAGTGTACTAGGTGGAATGAGGCATATTTCACTCATCCAAGCGGAACTGGAACGGAGGCACCTTGAGCCTCGGGGAGAAGGAGGATATTTTGGGCAGAACACCCCGGGTGCCAGAAGGTTCTTTCTGTAGCACCAGGAAGGGGTGAAGAGTAGAGAGTTATATGGAGAACCCCGGCCCCCTCAGGGGCTGGCCATCCTGCCCCCTAGCGGTGGGCACATCTGGTGCTGACAGTCAGAGGCCGCTGATCGTCCCCAAACCTTCCACCATCATCCAGGGAGAGTCCATTTCTAAGGGAATCCTCAGGAGCATCCTGTGGAAAAGCAGCTAAGCCTAGTGCTGTGGGTGCACAGTGGAAAATTCTGCCTTGGGTGTCAGAGCAATTGATAGATGTTTTATAAAGACCATGCCTTGTGCTGAGACTAACCTGCTCCACTTACTACCAGGCAGGCCCATGGCCACAAGAACAATCAGTCTTACCAGGACTTTTATCCCTGTCGTCTTTCCCACCCACAAAAGCAAGCCCCGCCCCAACTGTCACCTCACATATTGTTCTTGCCCCTCTTGCCCTACCTGTCTCATCCCACCCACCCCTCTTCCACTGCTGGCCTCCCTGAGAACCCGTCCAGCTCTGCTCTCTGGGCCCCTCATTCCATGCCCAATTCACCCTCCCACAGGCTCAGTCTTGTCACAGGACACCCCGTCAGCTCTTTCTCGTCACTGAGACCTGTTCCCCCTCCAGGGAAACGGCCCCGTCTGGAGCCCTCTCAAGTGGAGGATGCTCGTTCTTCTACCGCGTGAACGCCAGCAGGGCAGAGACAGTGCCGGCCTTCTGACTCACCGAGACCGTTTCAGAATCACTGCTCTCTGATGCCAAGGCCAAAACGTTTTCCTCCTTTGAGATCTGTGCCATTCGGTCCTGCTACCCATGCTTTCCGACGCTGAAATAGAAGGCTACTCAGAAGATGTTGGTCCAACCAGGGAACAACTCCCCCAGCTACCATAAGCAGTCTTGGGCTCCTGGCTCACAGTTTCATTTTCCACCCCATGTGTTGCCAACATCCCAAATGACTTCAACATCCACAGAGAAACTCCACTTAACAAGCCTGGCCTCAATGTTTCTTCACCTCCAGTCATCTGTCTGCGTGACCATTCCTGCCTGCCTCACTTCCTTACCTCCTACTCTTCAACCGGGCCCAAGGCGCCGTCTGCCTCCGCACTCTTGGAAATTGTTCTGGCAAAAGTCGGTCATCACTTAACATCCAGACCCAACAGACTCGTAGTCCTCATCTAACCTGACCATTGGCCACTCTGCACCATACGATGCTGTGAGCCACCCCACCCCCTTGACACACAACCCCTTGCCTGGCCTCTGAGATCTCACTCTCTCGACTCTCTCTCTTGCCTTTCCGAATTCTCCTTCGCTGGTTCTGCTTCAGCCTACCCCGTTAATACTGGGGATCCTACGTGCTCTCCTGTTGGTCTTTCCCCCCTTAATCCTTGCTACCCATCTCTATGGGCAACCTTATCCACTCTCCTGTCTACAGGTCCATGATTCATTTCTCTGATTAACTTTTTGCCTTGAGCATTAAAGCTCTATATATTTGTTACCTTAGACACTCCCATCTCATACTCATTCTCAACATACCCATAATCAAACCACAATTGAACTCTCCCTCCAAACCTGCTGCTCTTCATGTGTTCCCTGCTTGGTAACTGGCACCATATCCACTCGGAAACCGGGAGTCACCACAGACTGTCCATCTCAGCCTCATCCTACTCAGTGCAGATCAATTCTCCTTCCTCCGTGAACCTCTGACTCACTTCCCATCTTTCTACTTCCTACTGTGGCTGGTTTGATTCAAGCCCTTATCACTTCCTACCTCAAATGCTACCACAGCATCCTCCCCGCCTTCCCTCCAGCTTCCGATTTACTCAGCACCCTGCTCTCAGTGATCTTTCCTCAACAGAAATCAGACCATGTTACTCTGCAGTTGCAAAGCTGCAATGGCTCCCCACTGCCAAGAAAATACAGCTCTAAACTTGAAAGCATGGCTTTTTAACTTCTCATGAGCTGATCCCCCTTCAGCTTTATCTCTTGGTAAACACCACTGTTTCTACACAAACCCTGCAATCCCTCGAAGACCAAGTGCTTGAAACCTCACAAGCACACCCTGTGCCCCACACCTCTGTGCTTTTACTTGAGAAGTTTCCCAGGCTGCACTGCTCTGTCCTTTCCCTCCATCTTCCATTCATTCTCTCAGACATAAATGTGAACAGCCTTTGAAGGTTTTGTTTAAGTACCACCTCTTCCGTTCAGTTTTTCAAAACCTACTCAGGGAAGGATGACCATTCCTCCAGATTGTAAGCCCTCTAACAGGTCCTGGGTCTCCTTCACCTTTTAATCTACAACAGCCAGCACAATGCCTGCTAACCAGCTTGTCCGCAGTGACTGCTTATGAAACGAATCAATAGTAGCCTCTATTCCTGTGGATAGACCTATGGTTAGACCTTCAGTTTTTCCCAGAACTGCTGGTACGGAATGCTCACATTCTGCATCTTGTCTAGAATGGCACGGGGCGTTCTATAGGGGAAATACATAACTAGTAAAAGAGTGATGTGCTATTGCCCAAGTCTGGACAAGATTCTGTATGTATATGTGCATGTACCCATGTATGCACATGTATCTGTGTGTGTGTGTGTGTGTGTGTGTGTGTGTGAGAGAGAGAGAGAGAGAGAGAGAGAGAGAGAGACCTACCTACTATTTATTTGTTGTCTTTGCTGCTAGAGGGATAGGGCATGTGTTTTTGGGATTCCAAGTAGAAATGCAGAATATAATTTGTCATGAAAACAATGCTAAAATTAGTGATTACACAATTTCTATATTTATTCAGCTTTATGAGTCATATTAATATTACTATAGGGTTACATTAAAGATTAGAAAGCTAAATAATCACTTAAATTAGGATTACATTGATATTTTAGATGTTGTGGAAAACTTAATAGCTGTAATGTGCCATCCAGATACCCCTTCAAGAATCAAGAACTGAAAAAAAAACCCACCTAGGAATAAATTTAACCCGGGAGGTGAAAGATCTGTATATTTCTACAAAATGTTAGCAAAATAAATTGAAGAAGACACAGATAAATGGAAAGATATTGCAATGCATTTTTCAAATAAATTGAATAATCTTGAATTTTTTTAATGGAACCAGATAAAAACCCAAGTAGCCAAAGCAATCTTGAGAAAAAAGAACAAATCTGGAGGCCTCCCATCCCCTGATGTCAAACTATATTACAAATATCAATGCACTGGCATTAAAAATAGATACATAGATCAGTGGACCATAATTGAGAGCCCCCAAATAAATCCATGCAAATATGGCCAATTAACTTACAACAAAGGGGCCAAGCATATACATTGGGGGAAAGATAGTATTTCAATAAATGGAGTTAGAAAAACTGGGCAGCCACATACAAATAAATAAAACTCAACTACTATATTACATCATACAAAAAAACTAACTCAAAATGAATTAAAGACTTGAACACAGGACCTGAAATAATAAAATGCCTAGAAGAAAATGTAAGCAGTAAGCTCCAAGATATAGGTCTTGGCAATGATTTATTGAATCTAACACCAAAAGCAAAAGCAACAAAAGCAAAAATAAACAAGTGGGACTGCATCAATCTAAAAGGCAAAGAAAATCATCAATGAAGTAAAAAGGCAGCTTACTGAGTGAGAGAAAATGTTTTCAAATCATATATCTGAAGTGCTAATATCCAAAATACATAAAGTTCTTGGACAACTCAATAAAAAATCCAAATAATCCAATTTAAAATGAGCAGACCTGAATAGACATTTTCCAAAGAAAATATACAGATGGCCAACAGATACATGAAAAGATGCTCAACATTATTAGTCATCGGGGAAATTCAAATAAAAATCACAACGCAATGCCACCTCAACTCTATCAGAACGGCCATTATTTAAAAGGAGAAGAAATAAGTAGTGTTGGTGAGGAGAAAACGGAAACCTGGTGCAGTGTTGGTGGGAATGTAATGGTGCAGCTACCGTGGAAAGCAGGAGAAGCAGGCTCCTCAAGAAATGGAAACTAGAACTGCCTAATGATCCGGCAATTCTACTTGTAGGTTTTTGTCCAATGAAAACAAACACTGACTCAGAAAGATATATGCATCCCCTGTTCACTGCAGCATTACTTATAATAACCGAGATATGGAGATAGCCTGAGTGCCCATTGAAGAACAAATGGGTAAAGAAATTGTGATATAAACACAGACACAGACACAGACACAGACACAATGGGCTATTGCTCAGCCATGAAAAAGAATGAAATCTTGCCATTTGTAACAACATGGGCGGACCTTGAGGGCATTATGCTAAGTGACATAAGTCAGAAAGAGAAAGATGAGTATCATACAATCTCTCTCATATGTGGATTCTAAATAACAAAAAACAACTAATGGACACAGAGAACAGACTGGTGATGACACAGGCCAGTGGAAGAGATGAGACAAATAAAATTTAAGGGGAAAAAATGAAACACTCATTCCTCCAGCTGCTGGGGCACATTAACAGAAAGTCCTCAGTTGTCAACCCTACTTAGGAGTTTTCTCAGCTGAAAAAACGGCTTCATTGAGAGCCATGCCTACTGCCAGGGGAGGCCCACATCCACATCCAATGACTAATGGTCACGAGGGAGAGAGGCCTTGTCCCCTGACCTCAAGAGGAGGATTCTGAAAGGGCCGCTCAGCTCCAGAGCCTGGAGCAGCCACAGCACAGCTCAGCTTCTCCCTCTGCCAACTGCTGCTCCCACTCCATAGGTGAGGCCCCAAGCCCTTCTTCATAAACGTTTAGCTCAGGGTGCGCTTCCTAAGGAGCCTTATCTACCTTCACAGGAGAAAATGAAACCTGAGTTAAAAATAACCAACTGAAGAATTAATTTGTGAATGCACTGTTTAATAAAATAAAGTTGCCTGCATTCCCTCTGACCCAGTGTTCATATTCATGACCCTCTATCCCATTCCCAGCCTCATTTGCTATTTTGCACCATGCAAGTGAGTGGCTTTGGGCAGTTGGTCTTCCCTAATTGTTTGGAAAGGGTGCTTCACCAGACCTGTGTGGAGTGCCCTCCCAGCTATGTTTGAAAGGAGGTTTGAGGATATCAATCGCTCCTATTTGCAGAATTAATTTGCCTGCGCAGACAATAATCTACTTTATCGATGTAACTAAATAAAAATGTTGCCTCTTATCCTAAGCTTCAGGAGAAGGTAAGAAATATGGCATTATCCCACAATACGATTCTTTCTTTATACTACTGTGCTCTTCCGACATGAGACTGGCCACAGAGCTGCAGAGGAGGCAGCGATCTGTTTGCGGACTCTCCTGAACTGCGCTCACGGGAAAATGCAAAGATGAACGTGTGGTCAGTCCCAAAAAGAGGGTGGCATGGTCAGGAGAGCTTTTTTTTTTTTTAAAAAAAATATATATTTTATTGATATTTTACAGAGAGGAAGGGAGAGAGATAGAGAGCTAGAAACGTCGATGAGAGACAAACATCAACCAGCTGCCTCCTGCACACACCCTACCGGGGATGTGCCCGCAACCAATGTACATGCCCTTGGCCGGAATCGAACCCGGGACCTTTCAGTCCGCAGACCGATGCTCTACCACTGAGCCAAACCAACCCCAGCGTCAGGAGAGCTTTGAAATGTAGGAGGTGGGCAATTGTGCCTGCAGCCTAAACAAAACAAGCTGAGAAGGATCTTAGGAACTATAATCTTCCTTCTTTTCATCTGGTTGTTTTAGGGGTGAGTTCTGTCTCCATCACATTCTCTTGCAGCTCTTCTTTACACCTTAGTGGAGGGTTGGGCATATTAAGCCTTGATAGCAGCAGTTCTGGTCTAGAGAGCCATCCTTTGAGCAAGAGCAAAGCAAACCCAAGGAGCTGGCTCCAGGTCCGAGGCAGCATCTGAGAGCCCCGCGCCCACTCTGTCTGTAGCTGAGCCCTCAGAGCCAGGAGAACGCACAGCCAGGAAGAAGGAGAAACAGAGCTGCACTTCATGCTGGGGAACTGCTCTGGGCTCCTCGCCTTCTCTGTTTCCATCGTTCCCAACTTGGACCATGATGGTATTTCCTAAGTGGTTTGCTCAGGTCTCCAGGAGCCAGGTACTCGGCGTCTCCAATGGACCCCGAAGATTCCTTCCAGAAACACCTCCCTGCGCACAGCCATTGCCAGGCCCGTTCTGCTTCTGTGGTTTCCTTGCAACCAAATGAAGAAAATTCCCTGGGCTGGCATTCCCGGGTTTTCATAATGTGTCCCTACTTATCCAATAGAGACATGCAGGCAATCACAACAGTACGAAGCATTGTCTGTGCCTCAACTCCCGTCCCCTGAAGCGACCATTCTAACAATGCCCCCTCATTCTTGTAGCCTTATTTCTCCTGACTTCCTGCATATCCCCATGGCCTCAGCTAAACAAATATCCCTGTCAACTCTACACATTTTTCCGTGTCCTATTCCCAAACCTTTGTTCATAATATTCTTTAAACCTAGGCTTTGTAGACCCTTCTCCCCTCCACCTTTGAGTCCCCAATTCTACCAGTCTTTTGAGACCCAACTTCCATGTCCTTGGCTCTGGAATGCTTCTCCCCATCTGCTTACTGACATTCCTCTCTTCTCTGCTGACTCCCCACAGCACTGCTTCTATCCCTGGCTGCTTTATCTTCTGCTCCTTGGGTAGGAGCCAGCCTCCTTACTTAAGTGTGAGGGTCCAGAGTTGGACAGCATTTCTCAGTTCACCTCCCTACGCTCTGCAGCGGTGCCCTGGGGCCTTCCTGAACATCCTGGAGAGTGAGCACAGGTCCCGGAGTAAGAGAAACCAGCCCGGAGCCCTGGCTTTGGCTATCAATTCGCCTTTTAAAATGCCAGTGACATCACCTGTGATGGGTGGGCTTCTGTTACCATCTCAAAGAGTGGAAGGGCGAGGTGGAGGAGGGGCTGAAGAACACTGAGGGCTCCAGGTGACTTTAGGAGCTTACAGTCAGAGAACTGAAACAGGAAGAAAAAAAAAATCCAAACAAACCCAACCCAAACCAAAACAACAACAAAAAACTAAAAAAGAAAAAAACCAACCCAAACAAAGAACTCCCACCCAAACAAACTATAAAACTCCTGCTATTTTAAAGAGAACAATATGACTCTTTCTAAATGGCAAGGCTGAACAACCCCTGCTATTATTTCAATAAAACCCAAACAGACATTTAACCCCCAAAACAACAACAAAAGCCCCAGCGCCTCGCCCCCCCTCCTGTGCGGCAGCCCCTTGGCTTTGATTCTCCAGAGAACCACCAATTCGGTTTCATGCCCTTTCAACAGGAGAAGCTTGAAAGGGGTCATTTTCAGCTTAAAGTAGGGGTGAGTGGGAGAAGGGGGTCATCAAAAAGGGGAGACAATTTCACAAGGTCTCAGAGTACAAGATGGCCAAATTGACTTGCTTTCCACATTAAAGACAGTCCAGGGGACGGTTAATGGCAACAGACAACACCTACCTACGGCAGAAATACTTTCCAAACAGCATGCTAATGCATTTTTGAATTTGGTCTGGAGTACGCAAGCTGCTTGTATAAAATAATGCGATAATAAAAGCCGAACCAGCTCTGAGGACCTTAAACATTGCCACGAGCGATCCCATTACCTGTTGCCTTGCACAGCATGGGCTCATCCACAGCAATTTTCATCCTACCTGTAGTTTTGCCAAAAAATAAAACCAATCCCCCAGCAGTCCCTCCTCCACTGCTTAGATCATTATCAGCCCATTTGTGAGCCTGCTCCTCCTCAAAGTTATTGCTAGGACTGTATCCAGTGACAGTTAAAACAACTCAGAAACCCTTTCAACTGTGAGGCTTTGTGCCAAAACCCTTTTACCTCATTTGTACTTGGACTTCACAAACAATTTCCATTATTTTTTTTCAGTGATTTTCTATTCAAGTAAACTTAACTCATTCTCCAAACAAAACTATAGACTTTCTTGATAGCAGTATCAAGAGAGGGAAAGAGTGGCTGAGAGTGACTGTAATTGTGAGTTAGGAGAGAGATTATGAGCTGCTGAGGGGACGAAGAATTATGAGAAGAGAGAATGAGAAGAGAGATGGTGTGGGCAAGAGAAAACAGAAATAGAGAGGGTCTGGCACACACGGCGAGGGGCTGGGCAGCGAGGCCATGTCTGCAGGGCACATGGTGTGTGCCTTTGGAAAAGGCCAGTAGACAGAGTTCCTTCCCTCATGAGTCTGGGGTTCTGATGTGGGAACTCATTGGGACCTTTCATGTCGTCCACAGACACACCAAGATTATGTTCCTATGGCAACAGTGCCTCTGGCTGCAGCGCTGGGGAGGCACTCTTCTCTATCTCCATGGAGAGCCTCCCCAGCCACCTAAACACCAGGGGGCCAATCTCACCTACCCGTGTCCCCCCTCCCCCCACCACACACACACACACACACACACACACACACACACACACACACACACATCTTTTATGAAGGCACCAGGCCATTTTACTCCACCTCCTAAAGGCTTCTGATCCCCCACCCCTCTCTCTCTCCATCCCATCCTTTGCGTTGGACTAAGGTAAAGGCCTCCTAATTGCATGTGCAAACTTCTTTTCGCCTGCCAATCTGTTCTTCCCAGCCTCTCACTCCAAAATCCCAACCATCCAGCCCTTTCGCTTCCTCAAACGCTCCTTTGTCCACAAAGGCCCTGAAAGCTACCCAAGTGATTGTTCAGCTTACAGCATTCCTTCCCCACTCTCCCACCCCGCGCCCCTTTTGGATCTTTCTGGGGTTAACTTGAGCTGGGGTCCCCAGAGTACGCTCCCTCAGTAATAGAGAGGCGTGCTTTGCAGCTAATTGTTCAAGGCGCTCTGAGGTCAGAGACTGTGTTTGTCCATGTGTGTCCTCGTTTGTAACATGGGGTAAAACAAGAACTTAGGTAAGGGTTAGACAAGTTAATCCAGGTAGAGAACTTTGAATAGCCCCTGGTACATACAAGGGTTATGTATACTTTAGTTATAATAATAATAATTAGCACAATACCTCAAATCAAGTGCGTACTCAATAAATAGGTGCTGAAGGAATAAAGGAATAAACAAATTCTATATAATAAAAGGGTAATATGGAAATTGACCAAACAGCAGAACAATTGGAAGGCCCATGGCCCCTCCCCCTGGCTGGCCCCACCGCTGAGCAGGCACCCCCCAATCTGGGGTGGGGCCAGCTGGCCAACCAGACAGGGTCCCTTATCCAGCCATCCTATCCCCGATGGCCACCATCGGGCACAGGCCAGCTGGACTCCACCAGTGTACGAATTCATGCAGTGGGCCTCTAGTAGGTGAATGAATGGATAAATTCACCCACTCAGAGGGCCACTTTTACAGCCCACTGTCACCCATCACAAATCAGGGTCCGGCAGGATCAGTCACAGAGGTAACGCCTCTCCCTCTCCACAGCCACCACAATAAAGGCTAAAACAGCATTTTTGGTCTCCTATGACTTTGAATTTATCCTACAGTTTCGCTAAAAAAAATATTCAGAGCAAAAAGACTTGGAATTAAAAGGCAAAAGCATTCTAATATATGGTAGCGGCAGGAGCCTAGACTTCAGGTGGGCGCATGTGGTAGAGTACACAGGTGTCAAATTGCATCCCTGAAAACTATGTATGTTATGAACCAATGTTACTCCAATAAATTAAATTTAATTTAAAAGGAGATAAAGGGATATAATATCACTATCTATATACCCAGGCTTCTCAATGTTGTCTTTATAAGTGAAAAAAATCTCTTTCTGAGTGAGACCAGGCTCAAATTATTCGTAAGCCAAATCGTCTAGAAAACCTTGCATGTCAGGGCACCATCCCAACAAATGTTTACACAGAAAATGTCAACTGATGTTGTCAAAATGGAAGCATTTAAACCTTTGTTCTAGTACATTCCATACTTCAGATTCTTCCACGTGTTCCAGAGAAAGGCATCAACCACATTCTGGGACTCGCACGCGGCTGGTCTAATGGAAAAGGAAAGTGCACATGCCAACCAGGGCTTCTGGACGCTCGGTGGCTGTGACGCTGACGCTCTGGTCACGAGCTGCTGTGGGGAAGCCCCGGGGTGGGGCAACGCTGTGAAAACGCTTGCTCACAGCCCACGATGGCAGACTCCGATGATGTCATTAAGATTTGCTGCAGACAGCTCCTTCGGATTTAGGACTGAGCTCTGCGTCATCACCTCAGCAATGCAACGACTGTCCTTATCCTTCCCTCCCGTGTCAGGGGGAAGTCTTGGTTCCTGTCTCCAAAGTTAACTTTTCTACTGTGGCCCCGGACCCAGCTATGCCTGCCTCTCAACCCTGTGACAGTTCAGAGATTGTTTCAATTCGGCCATCAGTTTTGGAAACTGAGATTTCATTTATTTGATATTTACAATAAAAATTTTAGAAAAATGAATTGATAGAGCTTTCATTCTCGCACATTTAACACCAAAGGGTGCTCTCCTGAATTCCTCAATGGAGAAGGAGGAATACTGGAATTTTTTTTGAGGGTGGATACACTTTACATGGGGTCTTTTGTAGTTGTTACCACTACAAAAACTTCAACAAACATCAGTAATAATAAAAATGAGAATTAGAATGAATGTAACGATAACATGATAATTGCTTACATTATTTCTACTTGTTATATTGATGTATAATTTATGATATTCTATGTACGGTTCTATAATCTATATTTATAAATAAACATCACTGACCTGTTTTTCTGTGGAGCAAATTGGATCTGTGCCCCAAAGTGGTGGAATCTTGGGCCTGTGCGGCAGCTGAGGGCGGCAATATCCTTGGCCCCTCCCGGTTCCCTGGGGGGAGGGGCGAGCTCTGTGTGCGTCTAGATTCGTTTCTATCCGTGCCAGATCCCTGGAGGGCTTCCTGAACTTTCTTCTTTTCCTTCTTTAACATATTGACCAGAATATCTGAGGCGTGACTTAAGGATTTCATGACTCATGCTAGATTATAACGGTCGAAATATGAATGTTTCAAATGAGATTGATATTCCCAATAATATTCACTATTTCCCACATGGTGAGTACTGACTAGAGGAAGTCTTCAATCTTCTGGAGACACAGGTGGCCCATGGGCACTGGGAGGCTACTGGTCTACCATGTAGTGCCAACGTAGGCAAAGATAGCCAACCCAGAACTCAGGAGCATGCTCTGCATGCAAACCAGTGCAGCCTGACCATTTCTATGAAATGTTTATAGACACAGAGTGTAAAAGAAGAGGCAGCGGGCAAGGTGCTAGGTACTATCAGTGAACAATTTAGAGTTAACTCAGGAGACCGCTCAGGAGTGCCGAGAGAGAACCCAGAATCTGCCCTGCTGGGGATCGGCCAGATCAGTCCTAGTGCCCAGAGCACCCCCAGGCTTCTTTACAATACCTTCAGGTGGGTTTTAAGTCACTTTGCTTAAAATACATAATTTTGGGTCTAAAACTGAACTGGAAAGAGGTAACTTATTAGTATAAATAATCATTTAAAAGTGCATTGGTATTTAGATATATTATGGGTACTGATGGAAAGAGAAAATCATTGCATTCTATCTCCCATCACTGTTCTTCCGGCTCAGCATGCCCAGAACTGTAGGGGATTCTTGTCACTTCTCCAGGGAGAAGCTATAATCCCTCTTGAGAACGTCAGAGCTCTGAGTGCAGGAGCAGTAAGACCAATTCAAGACCTTCGCCAGCCCTGGAAGCGGCTTCATTCATGCCGGAGTCAGAGAGAGTGTGAGGACAGTGCGGAGAGGAGACTGACCCTCAGAGAGCAGAGGGTCTTTTGTAGCAGTTGTGATGCGTACATTTATTCTTGGGCGAGTAACATGGAAGTCATTGCCCTCCATCTTCTCCTCCGCTTTGACTCCAACTTTTTCATTTCTGTAAGGATCATCAGTTTTTCTCTCACAATCCCACTGTGGCTCCTAGTCTTTGCCTTAAAAAAATCTGTACCCACAAAGGTGCTCACACCCCAGTGCTCACACTGGCCTGCGGGAGAGGAGCAGGGCTTGCCCAGGTCTCCCACGCCCCGGTGTGTTAGCAGCAGCAGCAGCAGACACCCGGCTGGGTTCGCGCCCTGCAGCCGCAATGAGCTTCCATTCCCCGCCCAGCGGCTCACTGGGGTGTGTGCTGTGTCAGGCTGTGTTCCAGGCACAGGAATATATGGCACCAAGGCACCCTCTCCTGAAGCAGACGTCCTGCTGGGGAAGCCGGCTCACACGCACGCATGCAGGCATAGACACATGCGCTCACACTGTGAGAGAGTGAAAGTGCTTATTTTAGAAAGGCCAAGATCACCTGAGTGTCTGCTCTGCACTGGGCACTATCCTTTCTGAGAGGGACGAGTTTACTGAGAACTGAACAGCAAGCAGAATGGGCACAGGAAAGGGCTCCTCAGAGGGAATGGCCGGGGCTAACACCCCCCCCCCAGGAGGAAAGGCATGGCAGTGGCTCCCAGCAGGGGCCACTGTGCCACCCAGGGGACACTTTCGGTTGTCATACTGGAACGGGGGTCGGTCAGGGTGGGAGGAGGAGGGGAGGGAGGAAGAGGGAGGTAAGTGCTGTTACTGAGCTCTGGTGGGCAGAGGCCAGCGGTGCTCTTCACCCTCCGAGATGCACAGGAGAGGCCCCTGGCACAGCACTGCGCAGCCGCAGACGTCAGGGGTGCGAAGCTGAAGCACCGGGTATTAGAACAACAAGGTCCCTGGGACTGCAGCCTGGCCTGGGGCAGGGGCGTGAGGAGCGAAGTCAGGGTGGCGGCCCCATCGCCAAGGCCTCCTGGTCTGGGGGCGGCAGTCTGAGCAGAATTCCGAGGTGATGGGAGACCCTGGAAGACTGCAACCGCGTGTTTTGGTTCCCATTTGATAAAGCTCACAATGTAAAGCTACCGCTCCTCATCTTTCCTGTCGCCTTCCCCTTCCCACCCTGTTTAACGTGGGCCTTCCTTCCCGCCAGCACTGTGCGGGGACAGGGACCCCCATTATGTTGTCTGAAGGGGCATTAGAAGGGGTGTCCAAACTGATAACGACACTAAATGACATCATTTTCACTCTTTGCAAGACCAACATTCGGCGCCGTCCACTCGTTTTTGGTGGCATTGCTGTCTCTTGCTGACCTCCAGTATTAGCACTTTTCCCTGTTAAGTTGTCTCTGTCTCTCTCTTATTCTTGACCCTATTGGCTCTACAAAAAAATGTATGAAAATATCCTCCAACCCAACTGTGAAAAATGATGAGATCTCAGGAGCCTTTCCCAGGGGATCTGGCCGCTCTCTCCCTTCCTCTGAGTCCCTCAATGTCTGAGTGGCATGTGGGGCTGGTCTGTCACACCCTCCAGCGCCCTGCCAGCCCAGGGAGCCTGGCTCTGCTCTGCCTGTGGACCGCAGGGCAGGCCGCTCCTCCCCAGAAGGGTGTGGAGCAGGTGCCTGGAGCACCAGGAGTGAGTCTGGGTGCGGGCTTTGAGCTCAGTGTTCCTTTCCCCAGGCTTCCTGCCCGCCATCATTTTGAATGAGTCTCAGAGGGGGGGGACCCTGCTCCAGGGACTGGCAGTCAGGAAGGAGTCTAGTGTGGCCCCATGACCCGCAGTGGAGAAGGGAGACGCCGTGTGCTTCTCGCTCTCTGCTTAAATAAACGCATATACTAGCACGCCAGCCTAGACTGCTCCCTCCTGTCACACCTCCTTCCATCCCTCCTCCATGCACAGACCGTCCTCAGCCCAGAAGGGGATTAGGAAGTCGGTGGGAGTATTTAGGGGAGAAGATCCTCAATCAGGACCCAGGCCAGGAAAAGCAGCGGAGCTCAGCTGGGGCTGGGCCAGCACAGAGGTCCAGGCTGGGGCGTCTTGGGGGGAGCGGGGAGGGAGGGAGAAGGAATGCAGGGTGACACTGCCTGTGGCCCATGGGGGCCTGTGTGGGAGTGTCCCTCACAGGGAGCTCCGCTGCTGGCTGGCGATGAAGCAGCCAGCGCTCATCTGAATCAGACGTACAGGGTCTGCTAAGTCTCAACTAAAACGAGAGGCTGAAGTTAATCAGGCAGCGTGCCTGCCTCCTGTTTGTGGCGCATGTGCTCTTTCTCCTGTTACCCCTTTGTTACTGGACTCCCTTCGTGTGTAGGTTATTTTTATGCATTTTGCACGATAGCTGAAGCTAAAATGCCTTTTAGTAATTTTTCGAACATGAACCAAAATACCTGTTCATAAAGAACTGACCAAAATCATGTCTTATGTATGTTTAAAGTCTGCAGAAGTGTCAAATCTTCCATTAGAAGCTTGGAAGATAAAATAGGAAACAATAACAAGGCCATGGGGAGACCTGAGGTCTTCCTCCCCCAACAGGGGCTCTTGCAGTAGCCAGCTTTCTGTCCTGCCGGGTGTCCTACCCTGGATGCCACTCCCAGGCGGCCACCACGGTCAGCACCCTAAACACACCGCCTCCCGGGACTCAGGGACTGCTGTCTTGAACACTCACAGACTCTCGCTTCCAAATTTGGGAACATCTGTAATGGAACCCAAAGCAGTAGATCTGGCCTTTAAATGAAAAGTTACTTTTAAATCAATCTCCGCTCTTCATAAGCTAAATTCCTTTTGTCATGTTTCAGCCATCATTTTAGTTTCACCCACACACAAGCCACAAATTCTGGGCCCTGGTGAGGCTGTGGTCAGCCCGGTGTCCGGTCAGCTAGCTAAAGATAACCAGTTAGCTTACTGGCTCAGGACTGAAACAGAAAAGGCATAGAAGAGCAGTCAAAAATATTTTTAAATTTTAATGTTAAAAGGCGGTGTACAAAAGCCCACATGTTTCAATAAACTGAAAGTTTTAATCTCTCTCTCTCTCTCTCTCTCTCTCTCTCTCTCACTCTCTCTCTCTCTCTCTCTCTCTCTCTCTCTCTCTCTCTATATATATATATATATATATATATATATATATATATATAATAAATGTTCCAGTAATATATATTTATTTTATCCAGTAATATATATATATTTTATCCAGTAATATATATATATATTTTACTGGAACATTATAGTAACTATTATATCTGGCTAAAAACAGGTAAAGATTTTTCTTTTCTAACAACTCCATTTTTCAGTTGTTGCTCCATTTTGTTTGCTGAAGGGCTAGTGGTTGAGTATCAACCTATGAATCAGGAGGTCAATTCCTGGTCAGGGCATAGGCCTGGATTGCGGGCTTGATCCTCAGTGTGTGTGTGTGTGTGTGTGTGTGTGTGTGTGTGTGTGTAGTGTGGGGGGTGGGGGTAGGGGAGAGGGTCATGAAGAAGGAAGCCAATCTCTATCTTCCTCTTCCTTCCTCTCTGAAATCAAGAAAAAAAATATTTTTTAAAAAGACATTTCTCCTCAATGCACAGACCATCCTCAGCCCAGAAGGGGATTAAGAAGTTGGTATGAGTATTTAGAGAGATTAAAAATGGTAGCAGAGTAAGTGGATGCTGCATGAACATGCTTCCAGGAACAAACTGGTATTACAACTAAAATACAGAAAACTTCCTGAATAATCAATGGAAAACTCGTATGCGAGAACCCTGATACCTGAGTACCGAAAGTGGAGACTACATAGAGACTGGTATGAGGGGCAGAGGCGTGAAAGGGCTGGCCTGCACCCATAGACTAAAGTCCCAGACATGTCTCAGCTGTGGGGGGTTGCCACTGAGAACTCTGGGATCCCTAAGCTGGGCCCCCAGCAGAGAGCACCAAAACTGAGGAGGGTACACACAAAACATCTAGCTTTGAAAAGCAGTGGGGTGCTGTCTTCCAGGGAGAGATGGATGGAAATTCAGGCAACCTCTTTAAGGGCCAATGCACCAAATTTCCTGTGGAGCCACCCACCTCATGCTCTGGCAGAGGGAGAATGAAGTGGACTAGAGCTATGAGAGCAGAACTCAGGACTGGAGATTTGGGGGCTAGAGAGTTCAGAAGGCAGACTCCCCAAGTTTCCTGGGCTGAGTCATTCTCTCACACAAAGGAGGACATCTTTTTCACATAGATATCTGCCTAGCCTGGGAGGAAGACAGTTGACACACTCTATTGGAAAACACCTTGCCTTGATAACAATTAGCCTCCAGGCAGAAGCAACTGCCCACCCTGTGGAAAAAACTCTTGCCACTCCTGAGAACAATTGCCTGGGGAGTCCTATGAGTCTGTAGGCAGAGGTGGTCTCTGGAGGCTTTGAGTCTATGCCTGATCCAATTAGTCACAAACAGGCTTTAACACTGTCCTAAAATAGAGATTGAGAGATGTAGAGGATCTACCTAATACATAGTCACAAACCCAAACTGACAGTCAAAATGAGGAGACAAGGGAACAACTCCCAAATGAAAGAACTAGAGAATTCTCCAGAAGAGATAAATGAAGCAAAGATAAGAAATTTATCTGAATCAGAGTTTAGAGTAATGATGGTAAAATGCTCAACAGCATGAAAAAAGATATAACTATGAAAAAAAGAACAGTCTGAGATAAAAATGACATAATACAAATAAAGAACATATTGGAATGAATACACAGCAGATTAGGGGAAACTGAGGATCAAATCAGTGAATTAGAAGATGAAGTTGAAAATACCACTCAATCAGAGAACCAAAAAGAAAAACAATTAAAAATGACATCTTACTTCAAAATGGAAAACACTAACATGTATTGGAAGCAGGTGGGTGGGGCACCAGCTGATGTGTCCCCTCTCTCTACTCAGGCCCATAGAGGGAGTGTTTCTTGCTGCTTCAGAAAGGATACTGATTTCATTATCTCTCTGCTGTAGAATATCTTGTAGTTTTTTATATTCTTCCTCTTTCAGTGGCTCCTGGCAGTCCTGGTTTTTGATTTCAGAGGACACTGTGTTCATTTCATCACCCTTCTTGTCCGTCAATAGTTTCTGAAAGATGACATAAGAGCTAGTGTTCATATCTCTATTCCAAGTATGTTTCTTTAAGACTCCCACCTTTCACAATGACTTACACACGCCAGTGTGCACGTCACTTCCTGTCTCCTGTCTGTGCCATGCAGTTGCCTTTGCTTGCCATGCATTCCCTCCCTCTGTCCTTGCTCCTATTTCCCCTCTGCTTATCTGACCTCTTCTTCCCTAAACTGGGAAGTTCCTGCTCCAACATGATCTCCTCTTTCTCCATAACTTTCCTTTCTTCATAACTTTCCTTTCTCCATAACTCCAGACCATTTTTTAAAAATGACACTTTCCATGGATGGAAATTATTCCTTACCTATCAGTTTTCTCCATGACTGACTTATTCTTGCCTTTTCTATGCCTCATAATAGACTCACAACAAATGTGCGTTATCTTACAGAAGTATGTCAAATTACAAGTGAGATGGAAGTAAAGGATAATGATACTCCCTTGCACCATCATCAAAGGTAAACCTAAGGCAGAAAAAGACTAAGGAGTTATATGGATAAATCCAAACTGCTGGAAAACATTAAAGGTACTATCCTCTGGATATAGCTTGAAAATAAATACCGTATTTGCCGGCGTATAAGACGATTTTTTGGCCCTGAAAAAAATACGTATTTGCCGGCGTATAAGACGACTGGGCGTATAAGACGACCCCCTAACATTTCCACTAAAAATACAGAGTTTGTTATATACTCGCCGTATAAGACTACCCCCCACTTGGAGGCATATTTTTCAGGGCCAAAGGGTCGTCTTATACGCTGGCAAATACAGTAGTTTTTGAACATGGAGCTATTTCATGCTGAAGGTAGGGATTCCTGGCAAAAGAATTAGAAGTCTATAGCCTGAGCTTGTTCCATCTCAAGTAAGAGACAAGCTCTGCAGGAATTCGATGACAACCACAGCCTTGGTTTGAAGGTCATCCATCTGGCTGTATGGATGGGACCGGGCCCTTTCAGAACTGGTCAGTAGGAAAGCAGCACTGTAGTCTGAACACAGCAGATGAAGGCTTCTACCAGGGGGAAGGCTTCACCCTACCTTTAAATGACGGAAACAGTGATGAATTTTACGCATATCAGCGCCAACCTCTAGTCTACTCTCTGGATCCTGGTCTTCCAAAAAGGATGTTATTTGTTTTTCCAACCTGCAAATATATAACATATGAGAAGCAATTGTGAGCTAGAAACTTTAGAAATTCTAATAGCATTACTTTCTTGGTTAACATTGGAAACACAGGATACTGTTCCTAGTTCTTTATGAAAATATGGTTATCTGAATGATGTGACTACCATAATCTTACTTAATATTAGAGAAACATGTAAATTGACTGTACCTCCACTATGTCCACAACCAATCAGAGTGAGTATGCAAACTAACTCAACAAAGATGGCAGTTAATTTGCATACATACCTGGGTCCCTGGAACCTCCTCAGTACCCAGATCACTCCCAGTTGGCCATTGGGCAGAGGCTTTAGGCTTGGGAAGGGGCCAAGCCAGCAATTGGAGGTGTGGGGAGGGAGAGAACCTCTTCCCAAGCCTAAAGCCTGGGGCGGAGGTTTTAGGATCGGGCAGGGGCCGAGCCTGGGATTGGAAGGAAGGGGGAAAAAATCAATAGAAACATATTGGGTGAGGATAAAAAGAAAAACAAAGAAATGTTTCAATATAAACATATTGGGTGAGGATAAAAAGAAAAATAAAGAAATGTTTCAAGACACATCTTGAAAATGCTTAAAGAAAGTTGTCATTTTTTCATGGTGAAGGGACTGGAGTCCATGTTGATGAAAATACCTTGGTGGCTATGGTGATTGGCAGTGGCTGCAGCAGTGGGGTGATGGGGCTAGCACCTTCCCCTGATCAGCCTGGTTGCCTCCCGCAAAGGGAGGCCAGACTTCAGCCTAGGTCTGCTCCCAATGGGGAGCGGGCCTATGTCCTCAGTAGGACATTTCCTAAAGTATGTGAGAGGGGAAAGGCTGGGCTGAGGGACCCATCCTCAGTGCACAAATTTTGTGCACTGGGCACATAGTATTAAATATTAAGGGTAAAGAAAGAAAGTGACCAAGTGAAACCTGAAATGATGCAAATTATTTATTCCCAATGAATTTTCACATGCAGCTTTCATTATAAGAATAATTGATTTATACAAAACATGCATTCCAGTCAAGCTGAATTCCCATGCCCCTGTGCCTATCTGCAACATTACAAGAGAAACTAATGAGTTTATTAGTTTCATTAAAAATTCATGCTACTCAGCAATGACCTCAAAGATGTTGCAAAACCCTTCTCATCATTCCTGGTTGACTTATATTCTTCATGGCGGCTATTCCAAATCTTCCCACAGCTCTCAACCCTGCCACTACCCTGTGGCTCTCTTGTCAGTGATGCAGCTTCTCACTAGACGGAGAAAGTCAAACCTTTTCCTTCGTCCTAGTGTCTCTGCCTGTCCACTCAGGGCCTCTTCCTTGGGATAATATCCCTCCTTCTCATGATCTACCAGTGTTATCTGATTAGTTTCCTCTTTGTCTCCTCTCCATACTGACTCCTCTTTGCTTAAATGATTTTCCTGATTTTTCCATTCTAAAACAAAATAGAAAACAAAACACCTCCTTTTGGAGGGACCACCCAACCATGCTACTCAGGAGTCCTGCTTTAGTTTAGCTGTACATGTGCTCACTACGGTCCACACTGCATCCTGAACTCTGTTCCGCTTTCACTCCCCCATTAGTTTATAAGCATCTTGTGGCAACTATTGGCTCTTATTCACTTTGTGTCCCCTCTCCCCAACCCTGTATGTAGACCAGTGAACACATTAGGTTCTCAATATGTTAATTAGTCAAAGGATTCATTTCCCTGAAAATTATCCCTCTCTCTGTTGAGATAGGGCTCTATAAGGAAAGTGTAAGGATAGCATTCAGTATCTAAGATGCTAAGTATCATAACAGGGCAGCAGCATATCTCTCCCACATTATTATGAAAATATTAGTGGACTGGTGCACGAAATTTATGCACATTAATAGGGGATTAGAAGAAATAATTTAATATTGCTATATGCCTTTTCTCTATAATGGAAGTATAAGAGATGAAAGAAAATTAGTAAAATGTATATGAAAACCTTCCTCCTGTCAGGGTCTGGGGCACACCATGGGACCCAGAGCCAAGCCCCCACCCTCCCACATGCACCTCAAAATCACGAGAGACCCAGACCTGGCCGCCCCCAGTTCCCAATTGGGCTAGATCCAGACCTGGCCAGTCCCACCATTGTCAAGCCCTGCCAGGCAGGGGGCATGGCTTCAGGTCCCCTCGCCAGGCACCAAGATGGGGGGTGTGGCTGAGGTTCCCAGCCTGAAGCCAAGACGGGGGTGTGTGCCTGGAGGTCCTCCATCAAGCCCCACCAGATGGGAGACATGGCCTGAGACTCCCTGTCAAGCCGCACGGGGTGGGGGGCATGGCCTGAGGTCCCTCATCAAGCCCTGCCAGGCAGGAGTAAGCAGCCTCATGTACCCGGTAAAGCCCTGCTGGGCAGGGGCATGGTCTGAGTTCCCCTAACCTAGAACTGGGGGTGCACCTTGAGGTCCCCAGTCAAGCCCCACTGGGTGGGGGGCAAGGCCTGAGGTCCCCTGTCAAGTCCAGCCAGGCAGGGGGGGGGCACAGCCTCAGGTCCCCTGGCCTGGTACTGGGGTAGGGGGGTGCGGCCTGAGGTCCCCTGTCAAGCACTGCTGGGCAGGGGTTGTGGTCTGAGGTCCCCCAGCCTGGTGCCGGGGTGGCAGGCATGGCCTGAAGTCTCCTATCAAGCCCTAGCTGGTGGGGGGCATGGCCTGAGGTTCCCCAGCTAGGTGCTGGGGCGGGGGGAGCAACCTGAGGTCCCCTAGCCCAGCACAGGACAGGAAGCACACCTTGAGATTCCCTGTCAAGCCCCACTGGGCAGTAGGCATGGCCTCAGTCCCCTGGCCTGTCACTGGGGCCAAGGGTGCAGACTGAGGTCCCCTGTCAAGCCCCACAGGGGCGGAAGAGGGTGTAGCCTCAGGACCCTGCTGATTGCTCCTTAAGGCTCCTTATGGGAACTTGGCCTCAGCTGTGGGTGCAGCCATCTTTGTGATGGAGTGATGGTCAACTAGCATATTCCCTCTTTATTAGATAGGATGTGCATACTTCCAGCATATTTTTAAACTGCATTCATTTCTCTTCCACCGTTGCTATCAGCCCACTCACACAGATGTCAGCATTTCCGTCAGATAGCAGCTTTGGATGTCACTTCTATTTCTCCCTATAATCTGTGACATGCAATAGCCGATGTTTACAAGTGAGAGACAGTTTCTATTGCTTTTGTAAGGAGATTTTTCGGTGCTTGCCACTTGTGCTCTTGACAGCATGTTTCTTTGTACTAGTAGAGCTTCAAAGCACCAGACACACAGAGATTCGTTGCAAAATCTTATAAAATACATGTTTATGAAAAAAGTTCAAATAATACAGATGTGAATAAATTAAAAAGTAAACATTCCTCTCCTCCCCTCCCCCCCACTCCTGTCTTCTTTATTCACTCTTGATACCTTGAGGAATCCACTGTTAACAGCTGAAATATGTTCTTCTAGCTCTCAAAGAAGCAGATTTCTTTCTTCATATGTATGTATATCCTGTTTGTTTTCATAAAAATTAAATCCCATTATGAATAGTGTTCTGTATTATAATTTTTCTAAATAATTTATAAGGTATTCTTCTATGTCAGTACATGTAGATAGAGCTATTTCATTTTTATGGCTACATAATATTCCAAAGTTCGGGTCTATTGATCCTTTCATGATGGACACTGAGGCAACATATGTGTAGTTGCTACTTTCCTCTGTCAGCCATGGGAAGGCCTTGATCTACAACTCCCACTTAATGAAGCTTCAAAAATAGTGAATTTATCTACTACTATTTTCCCTGAGTACTTGGCAGGCATTCGGGGACTCTGAAAATCACCATTAGTTCTAGGATATACCCCTCTTCTGGAGTAAAACAGTTTGTAGTTTCCAGTGTCCAAAAAGTTTCCAAGAGAAATTATGGTTAATTAATCGATTCTTCCTCATTGCTTCTTCTTTAGAAAATAATTTCTTCTGTATAGAATGATGCTGAAGTGTATATTCCAGGGAACATCCCATGGGGGAGGCTGAAGTGGAGTCCTGTTCACGGGAGAGCACTGTGCGGGACGTGTGCTGACGGGGGACCGCTTGTCTCCCTGGGCTCTGGCCTGCCGTCCAGGCTCCTGTCTCACAGAACAACAGTATAGAGCAGTGGTCGGCAAACCTCCGCTTGTGAGCCACATGCGGCATTTGGCCCCTTGAGTGTGGCTCTTCCACGAAACACCACATGCGGGCCACACACGTACAGTACGATTGAAACTTCATGGCCCATGCGCAGAAGTCGGTTTTCGGCCTGGGCGAGTCTATTTCGAAGAAGTGGCCTTATAAGAAGTGGGGATGTCAGTCACATGTGGATCATGAGCCACGGTTTGCCAACCACTGGCATAGGGTAAGGGAGGACCAGGGACATGATCCCAAGAAAAACTTCCTCTGAAAGGAGAGGACAGATTGCTCCATCCTTTCTGGGACTCAACTGGGTCTGCTACAAAACTAAGAATAAAAAACCAGGCCCTTGACAGGCAGCATTTTTCTCAATAAAAACATATTTTTAAAAAATGATGTATTCAAAGGCACAGAACAGTATCTAGCATTTAGTGCTCACTCAAATAATATTAGCTATTGTTAGTGATAAGTAACTTGCTTTTGTGCTTGAGACCACAAGGAGTCTTTGGCTTAAAAAAAAATGCTTGGTCTTCTCTTCATACATGTGTTGAACTTATTTTCTTATCAACTGAGGACTTGGCCTAATAATTAAAATGTAAAAGCATGCCTAATTCAGAGGCGTCCAATGTACTTCTCTAGCAGTTAAGAGTGAACCTTTGACCCCCAATTCCCCATGTTTTCCTCTCTCCAGAAGTAGTTCCCAAGTTCATACCTGTCACTGCTCCCCACTGCGGGCTTTCTGGGTGCCCGAGCCCTGCAGGGCGGGAAGGGCCCGTTTGTAGAAGGGGCTCCCGAAGGAGGCCACGTGAGCATAAAAGAGTCTGCCCTTTAGGAAAAGCCCAAGTAAACAAGAAACTTGACTTTTTCTCTACGCTCACTAAGAGAACAGAAGGAAGAGAAAAGCACCCTACGGAGAAGTGAACATAAATGTGTACCAGTCAGTCCTAGTCTGTGCAGATAGGAAGAATAGCAGCTATTTTATTTACCTGTGTCTCAACCCACCACGTGGCTGGTGGCAGGTGACCTAGGGACCTTTGGCGACCACACCCATCTCCACCGCACCCACTGTGTGTAGCCTGTCTCCACCACACTGCCTGCATGCAGCCTAGCTCAGCAGCTCTCCTGTATTATAGACGTTGACATCTGGCCACATCTTAAGAATTTCTTAATATGTGTTTTGCCCCGTTGAGACCACTGAATTCCTTTCTTTCTGCTCCCAGTATTTCTTGCCCAAAAGTGAAGTTTTGTCTGCAACCATATTTTTGTAGAAATCTACATTTAATACTGTGAATAAAAAGGAAAAGCAAGTTAACTATCACTAACAATAGCTAAGATTATTTGAGTGAGCATTAAATGCTAGATACTGTTCTGTGCCTTTGAATACATCATTTTTTTAAAAAAATGTTTTTATTGATTTTTAGACAGGGAGGAAGAGAGGGAGGGGGAGAGAGAGAGAGAGAGAGAGAGAGAGAGAGAGAGAGAGAGAGAGATCTATGAGAGAGAAACATTGACGAGAAGCTGCCTCTTGCATGCCCCTGACTGGGAATCAAACCAGTGACCTCATGGTGCATGGGACCAGCTGAGGAACACTGGCCAGGTTGAATACATCCTTTCTATCATCCTCACAACTGGATGAGATAAGTTCTATTATTACTATCATAGGTGAAGAAACAGAAGTACAGAAGGTTACATATCTAGCCTGAGATCACACAGCTTACAAATGGCAGAACTGGATTCAAACTCAGGTAGAATGACTTTAGAATCCAAGTTTTTAAGCACTGTTATTTATCATATTATAGCAAAGTTATATTTAAGTGCAATCTTGGACAGTGTGCTTATAAAAAAAGAATGCCATACCTACTAGAATTATTTGAGGAGGTAAACAGGTGAATGGAAAAGCAGGATGAACTGAGCAGCAGTTGCTTAGATCTTAACAAGAGCACTGGCCAGCATGATGTATAACAGGAAGAGAAGTTAGGAAAGAATCGGCATGCCCCACGTTAGGAGATCAGGTAAATAAATGACGGCACAGTTACGTACTGAGTTAAGGAACTATGGTGGTGAAAAGAGAAGTATATTTATTGACTTCAAAGTACCTAGACTATATTATGACAGGTTAACAACGAATCCTTTCACAGGGGTTCTGCAATAACATGGAACCCCCAAAATCATAGAAGAGGAGATAAAAAAGGAAAAGAAGAAAAGAAAGGAATGAGGGAGAGAGGGAGGGAGGGAGGGAGGGAGGGAGGGAGGGAGGGAGGCAAAAGGGAGGGAAGGGAGAGGGAAGCAAGCCTGACACTTGCCCAGTTGCCTTTGGCTCAAGAACATTTATTATCTCCCTGTGAAAAGAGACTCTAGTGACCCAAGCTGAACTCGTTCTTCTGTAATATTCTTATGATTATGTTACATTTAACTGTTTATTAAATTAAGTTCACTGTTTATACATTGCGTGTGATTATGTTTTTATTATTCTGAAATAATCTTTGTTTCTAAAAATATTTTATAAACATGTTCCTGTCAGCATTAGCTCCTAGAAATGGGCTGGAAGCCATATCTCTATACACTTGTGGGAAAGTTAGAGAGAGGACCGGGTGTACACAGGAATAGCATACCTAAAGGGGGGCATGGCAGCTGCGGAACCCTGGCAGCTGTGGCTGGGGAGTGGGGGGCAGGAGAGAAGTCCCGGGAAGGGGAGGAGCTTGCCCTGGTGATTGGGGGACAGCCACAGAAGTTTCCCACAGTGCAGTATTGCTCCAGGGAGTTTGCTAAACACAGGCTGGGGAGTGAAAAGTAACGGGACCTCCCTCATCCTCTGATCTGGAGCTGGAGGGAGTGAGGTGGATAAAAAAGCCCCAGCTGGTGGGCCAGGGCTGTATCGTGGCAGAATCATGGATGTGCCTGGCATCCCTGAGCTGATGGTCCTTAGTTCATCCAGCTTCTCATTGGTTCGGAGAGGGGAGCAGGCAGCTCATTCCAAAGAGCTAGGGAGGAGTTCTGAGTTAAGAACCTAACTGGTGTTGACTACACCAAAAAGTATCAGAATCTGCCCACAGAGAAAGGCTCCACCAGCAATGGCTGTCTCTGACAGGCCAAGCAATGGCGATGCTGACACACTATGGGCGCTTCTTAACATGAGCCAAGACTCAAAAAGGGCTGGGCAACAGTGATAAAGATATAACAGGCAACTTGATAACTCTTAGTGTCCAGGACAATGTTGATTACTAGGAAGAATGAGTGAATAGTTACAGTTAAAAAACAATTGATCAGGGTAGATACGAGATGTGGTGAACTATTAGGTTGAACAATCTCAATTATTAACTAATTCACCAACCAATATGGGTCACAACGTTCTCATCTGTAAAACACGCAAAATAATATCATCTTTAGACTCTCTGTGCTCTCTGAAATAAGATCATGCAAGGAGCGAAGGGAGGGGACTTCCTGCCTGGCCCGCTGGTACCTTGCTCTGCCAAGTGTGAATAGGAGGGCACCCTAACCGGCACCACCATCACCGGGAGCCTCCAGGCTCCCCCTCAGAGCCCTGGACCGGGATCCAGGCCCATCCCTGATCTGCCGACTCTGCACTTACGCCACATTCCCTAGGGATCGGGTTCACACTAATGAATGTTTAAAGAAGCGGAACAAGGCCAACTACTGTTGCATGTTGAGTCAAGAATACATCCACATCTCTTCAGTCCTGGGCACCAAACAGGTTGGTAACTTGCAATGTGGAAGGACCCTGGCCCCTGTGCCAGCGGTGTTGCATGTGCTTCCTTTCAGTGGAGAAAGGATGAGTAAAGGCCGCATCAGTTTTACCTTATACCACCTTCTCCCAGTTACTCCATGATGACGTTTACGGAACGTTCATTACGCATTGGGCATACTCCTATATTTTGTAGCTCATCTGTACAGTAAGCCTATGCACTATTTTCTCTCTTTCATAGACGTGGACAGGAAAGGTCACAGAGGTGAAATGCCTTGCATGTTGTTACAAAACGAGGGAACAAAAACAGCGGGATTTAAAAACCAGGAACCCTGCTCTTGCCACACAAAGCCTCTCAATCAATCCCCAAAAAATCTCTGCTGCTTCCTCACAACCCCTGACACCCAAATGTGTCCCTCTAGAACGCTCCTAAAGATGCAAACAACAAGGCCAATGGGACCATCCAACACATTCCATGTCTGGCGTCTCGAAGACAGAAATGTAATGGGGCTGGGCACCATGAGTGTTTTGAATGCTCCAAAGCCATGCTGGTCTGCCTCTGTAGTAGGAAGATGCGGCTCCCTTCGAAATAATTTAAATAAACTAAAATAACTTTAAAGCTATCGAAGATATTTTAAAAGCCCTTTAATAATGCAATGAGGAAGGCTTTTGAAAAATTATAAAAATTAGTTCTGATTTTATCAATAAGGATGGTCATATATCCGACTTACTTAAAGGCACATACCTTGACAGGATTGGCTATTTTAACTTCAGGATACATAAAAAGTCTCAGTGGATTAGAACAAGTGTAAATAAGAGATGAAAAGAACCAATTAATCAATCCGTAGATATTAGTATTCTCTCTATATTCTCCCTGTATCTTTTGAGCTCCTCGTTTGCTATGCTGCTTGGGTTTAATGTGAACAGGAATACTCATTTACATAACTCCATAATACATTAGAAACTGACTCACAGGGAAGAGCATGGTGGCATGGTAGGGTGTGTGTGTGTGTGGAGGGGGGGAGACAGGGGGGTGCGGGCGAGAAGCCAGTTAGTGGGCAGGATCGCGGGCAGCAGGGAACGTAAAGACAGGTCACATCAGGAGGCAGCAATGTTGGCCTAGAGAAACAAGGCAGACTGCGCCCTATCTCAGGGCAGAGACCAAAGGAGCTGCGAGAGGAGTTAACCGGGCCAGAGCTTAGAGGAGAGAGATCGATGCCCAGGGAAAGGACTGGGCGAAAGGAATCAGGTTAGGATGTGCAGAAACTACCAAGTGAGCGCCTCTGAGGAGAGCATTGGGGATAGTGAGCAGGTCAAGTCTGGGGAGCAGGAGAAGAAAGGCAAGAGGGGGAGGAGGATGGAGAGATAGGAGAACAAGGAGGGAGAGATGGGGGAGGAGATGAGAGGAGAGAGAGGCAGACCAAACGTGGATGAAATCAGAGCATCCTATGGAACAAACAATCATTGGGAAATTTGGAGAAATAGGGCCAGTTGGAAGTGGACTGGACTCTCCCGTAGCCGCATATCTCCATGGCTAAAGTTCCCCAGCTGTAGACGTTCCTTCATTAATTTAAAGGAGCAGTAAAAGCTTTAGCCATTCTTTGGGCCAACTCTCTGAGCTCTTTTTCTGTATTTCTGACTTGTATGAAATTATATTTGTAGACGACATTAAACTTTAGAGATAAACATTTCTCAGCTGGTTCCATTAGCAAAAATTCCAAATAACAGCCTTGGTTTATATTAAAGAAAGTTAAATAAATACATATTCCACATATATGTGTATATATTTTTTAAACAGATGGCCAACTTGTAAAAGGTTTAAAAGACAGATTTCAAAAGATTTTGTTATGCAAAAATAAAAAGTAAATGCTTGTGGGTATATTCCCATTTGATAACAAACATTTTGTTTTATTCTATCTTATGAAAAATAGTATATAGCTGTTTGGAAACGTGTCAGTGTGATATTAAACCTAAAGCAAGTTTATGTAGACTGAATCATACATGATCTAGATTAAATTGGAGATGAGTTTAGGGGATAAAGAGAGACCCTATAATACAATAAAATCACAATAAGCAATAATGAAACCTTAATAAATTAAACGTTTTGAAAAATGACATTAGGTGACTAAGACAATGATGCAGGACCTACAAAAAGAAAAGCACAGCTTAGACCAGGAATAAGAGGACACGAGCACACGGGCGTCTCAGTAGCCTCTGAGTGGGAAGAGGCAGGACTGTAGTCTCCACTCAAGTTTATCAATAAAATACTGGAAACCTGATAAAGGTCCCAATGCACTCACACAAACACACATTTAATATATATTTTAATATATAACCCAAATATTTAAGATCTATTTTGAGGGGTTAAGGGACCACAAATACCCCCATGAAAATTCCAGGTTAGAAAACAGTAAGTATGAATTCATTTTTATTAAAATCCATATTTATCAGTATTCTTGAAAACTCTGAAGGATTATACCCAAATAATAATTGTTATCATTGAGTTCTGAAATCACAAGTAATTTCTCTCTTTTTTTTTCTTTTACTTTAGCCATTATCACTTTTCCCACGATGAACATAAACTTTTTGTAAAGTAAAAAATTATAAAACCTCTACAACTCTCCAGTGAAAATTTAAAAAATGGATACAATTCTAAAACTTCATTTGTAACAAATTCAAATTACTTTTCTTGCAGGCAGGGTCTGGGGGAGATGCACCTTATTTGTTATTAAGTCCTTGACATAAAACCCCCAGTTAGAAGGCAAGGCTGTCACTTGACTTCCAGACAGTGGGACTGGCTGAAATGCTGAGTACTTACAATGAGTGGCCAGATTATTATAATCTCTGAATGCAAATAATTTAGCCACTCAGCGTGTGTGTGTGTGTGTGTGTGTGTGTGTGTGTGTGTGTGTGTATTAGAGGCCCAGTACATGAATTTGTGCATGGGTGGGATCCGGCTAGCCTGGCCAGGGGAAGGGGACATGGGCAGTTGGCCATCCTGCCTGCTGGGCGAACTCCAGGTTGAGAGGACAATTTGCATATTAGCCTTTTATTATATAGGATATACACTGAGTGGCCAGATTATTATGCGTTCAAGGATCATAATAATCTGGCCATTCGGTGTATTTTGGGTCCTGATTGCAGTGGTTGGCAGCTGTGGTTGCATTTCTTTATTATCCTCTGAGCCAGCTATCAGGGCCCGGGTGTTAGGCGTTGCTGTAACTTATCATTTCCATACGTGCCCATTTTCACACTGTGGGGTTTCTTCACCTGGCACTAACCAGAGAAAATTGTAATTAGAACAAATTTTTGTATCCAGAAGTTTTTTTAAAATGCTCAGCTCCAGATAGACGCAGATATTCCCTGTGAAGGGGATGTAGGGGAAGCAAGAAAGAAACACAATATTTCTGGCTCTGATGAAGGGTCACATTGCTTCTTTTAAAATAATTCCCTGGAGCTAAACACACACACACACACACACACACACACACACACACACACACAAACACCAAACAACAATAAAAAACCAAAAAACCAAAACCCAATAACAAAAAGCAAAAGCATCGACACACAAAGCAGTAAAAGACTGGAGAACAAAGCAGTGTGTTCATGCTCTCACACTCCAGACCGCCTCATAGAGAATCACGTGCTGGGTCTTGGGATGAAAGCGCTGTGGAGGCCAAAGAATCCAGCGCGGTCAGCCGTGCTCCAATCCACTGCCCTGCCGTTCACGCTTCACTCTTTATTTTTAATCAGCTTTCGATATTCATTCATTTGGCCCATTAGAACCCAAAGCGCTTAAACATTAGGAGAATAAATTAATCATTTAAGTACAAAGCAGCCCGAGATGGACATGAGTCTTTTTAATCCTATTAGATAATCTGTCTTAAGAACGCAAATGCTTCCATAAACGACCCCAGGGTAAGGAACACACGCTGCAAACCACACATTTGGTTTTGGCTTTAATATCTTCAAAATGCAGTGTTGGGACCCAAAACGCTTTGTACCAAAATGGAGAAACCTCATCTGCAGTGAATTACATCTCATGAGTGATTTCTGAGATCTGATTTTTATGAAAAAAGAGCAAAAGCATCAGCAACTCGAGGCCTCTGGGATATTGAATCCACAAAGTGGGGGCTATTGCTCCAGAAGCTGGGGAAGGATGCCTGGCCCACAGGGGATGCCAGTTCAGAATAACATTAGCAGATAGTTTGTTGGGTTTTTTTTTAAAACATTGTCTGGCCCTAACTGGTTTGGCTCAGTGGATAGAGCATTGGCCTGCTGACTGAAAGGTCCCAGGTTCAATTCTGGTCAAGGGCATGTACCTTGATTGCGGGCACATCCCCAATAGGGCATGTGCACGAGGCGGCTGGTCAATGTTTCTCATCGATGTTTCTAACTCTCTATCCCTCTCCTTTCCTAGCTGCAAAATATCAATAAAATATATTTAAAAAAATAAAAAAATAATAAAACATTGTCTGATTATGGTGTTGGGAATTAACTGTTTGGTGAGTATTGACCACAATATAAGCTGTTTCTCCATTTTCTACCCACTGAGGCATTTTTGAAAAGAGCCACATTAGGGGTTTAAATTCATCACTACCTAAAGGGATATTCTAAGAAGATGGGAAATAAAAATCAAGAATGGGCCAACTCCTTCATGTCACATCTACTCAGAGAGCATTTACTGACTGCCTACCTCATACTATGTGTGTGCTCACCTCCCCTTCCTTGCGTGCTGATCTGTAAGTAGCTTTAAACTGGTGTTCAATGGTACTTAGAAAGAAAGGATTAAAGACAATTATCAATTAATTATTTGCAAGGCAAAGTTATTTTTTGAAATTATGCAAATGAAATAAAAATTGTGATCATACAAAATAAGACTAAAATAGGGTTGCATATATTACATCAGACACACATACGAAAATATTATCTGTTGTTTATGTGAAGTTTAAATTCAACTGGATGCGCTGCAGTTTTGTTTGCCAGAGCTGCCCCCTGAGTTTACAGGCAGAAAGATCTTTGGCTTGGCAGCTGCCAGCAGGCCTTGGGGGCACACTGCAGGGCTCCTGGGCCCAGACTCACAGGAGACCCACGACTGCTGTTGGTTAGTAACCTACTTACTGTGGCAAGGAGAGGTAGGCCTCAGAGAATTAAAAAGGTTCTGCAGACACTGCCCACAACATCCAAAAGCTTCCCCACTAACAGTACACTCCATTTGCGAGTGATTTTAAAGCTAAAACTTGTGAGAGCTGTAAGACTGTCTAGGGCCAACCGGGAGTCTGTGAAGGCTGATTTCCTTGGGAACACTCCAACTGGGCGAGACCTCTCCAAGTCACAGCACTTCTCTGGGCCTGCTGACAAACCCATCAAACAGGAAGCCAGACACGGCCTTTGTCATACTGACCCCTGCTCTATCTGAAATGTTCTCCCTGGCCCTGGCTCTCCCCAAATGGTCTTAACTCATGGGTCTGCAGAAAGCCATCCCTCATCCCCCCCTCAAAAGTGGTTTCTGACCCTCCAAGTACCCCAGCCCTCCTCCCAACCAAGATACTACGTTCTACCTTCTGCTATGGATGTTCATGCCTGCGCCTCCCTTACAAGACTGAACTCGCCGAAGCCAGATGGTCGATAGTTCACTCTGCAATCCCCACCCCGCCACCCCAGTACCACGCACCTCCTTCTGCTCAATGCCCTGCCCTGGCCGAGGACACAGCTGTATGTGCCTACGAGGAAGGCGGCCTTTTCAGGGCATTTTGTGGAAGTCACTGTCTGTGTCTTTTCTGATTCATCTCAGACTCTCTACATTTTTAGAGTCTAAAATGTGCTGCCTCTGAACAGATCTGCGAAGCAGCAGGAAGAGAAATGGCCAACACAATTGCGTACATTCTGGAGGCTGTGAAACTGCAGCAGGAAGTCTCTGCTTTGAAAAGGCTGACAGGCGCCACTTAAGGACTCAGCAGACAGGGTGTCTTTACAACAAAATTAGGGATTAGCATTCAAAGCATAAACATGGCCATGTGGGTGCAGGGGGGAAGCTTGCATGGAATAGGAGACAGGCAGAACCAGAACCAGGAAAGAAACAGTACCTAAGCCAGAAGCAGAAGGAATCCTAGGGGAGGGTCCACAGCTCCACCTCGCTCTCCACAGTACTTTAGTACAAACCTATGTGCTATTTGCAAGGAATATTCAGGAAAGGGAGGTCAAGCCATCAAGTGCTTTTCCAGAAAAGGACGCGGAGAAGACCAGAACATCAATAAGCAAACCCCAACCTTTTAGAAGCAAACACCATGCAGCCTCCGCTTCCCTAGCTCAGCCAGGAAACATGTGCTCAGTGGGTCAGAGCTCTGCTCAGCCGAGGAGGAAGGCTCTGCTGGTACCTGGACAGGTGCTGGGGAAGCCCCGGGCAGGGCAGGGTCACCAGAGAGTCCCCGAAGAGCGGGTAATGTCCTGTGTTGACGAGGCAAGCATGGGTGATCCCAGCCATTTGAGCTTCCAGGGCAAATAGTCAACGGAGGCCATGTGAGCACGTTTCTGAGAAATCAGCAATGCTGACTGCAACAGACAAAAAATCCCATTCATTTCCGCTCTTCCTCTTTGGCTGATAACAATGAAGAACGAAGGGGTGAACTTTGGAAAAGTTAGTTACTTGACCCAAATGGTGGCTAATAAGAATAATTAGGACCTGTCCCTGTGTCTCTTGGTAACCAACCCCTAGGTTAGTGGCCCCGTGATTACTTGAACTGTGAGGAATTTCGTTATTGGCATGAACTCTTGAGTTTTATCAGCTGTGGCTACTTCTACGTAAACTGTCTCATAGGAAAACAAGCCCTGGTTAGTATACTCTGAACACACACACCAAATGAGCCACCGGCAGTGGGTGGATGTGTGCTTTACGGCCTGTTCTCTGTCTTATGCAGAAGCCAGTCCCTTAGGACAGAAAGGGAGATACATTTCCCCACAAGCCCGGTCCTTGTCTCTTCTCAGACATTCCAAAGACCAGTTCCCTACGGCATTGTCAGAGGGAGCGAACAACAGTGAAGAAAAAGTCAGAATTCCAGGTAGATCTAAGTTTCTGATCATGAACAAGACAGAAAAGTCAAGCCAATCTTGAATACTGCTCCCATTTTGCCCTGCAGACGCCTTCCAAGCAGGACTCAGGCTTATGCCATCACTGGAAGCCCCACATCTTTGTGGCTCAAGGGCCAGAAAGAGTAGCTCTGGAGACAGACAACACACAATCCAAAATCTGACTCAGCATCTTGTCGCGTTAGCTGAATGTTATTTGCCTCATGAAGTGATTGTGGAATTTTTATTAGACTATGTATATAAAAAACGTAATGCAATGCCTATTGGCAAATGCTCAATAAATGGTACTTATTTTTATCATAAGTATTACTACATGTTTGCTGAGTGATGTGATTATAACTTATGGAAAATGTGATGAGCTAACATATTGCATCTTTAACATATTTTAAAACATCTTTACTTGGTCTGATCATAAACTTTTTGCATTGTACATGAATAAAATACAGAATAAAAATTTATTCCAATCCTGGAACCCCAGGATAATACTGTGAAACTTTAATATTTATCCTTCCAGACTTGTTTGTAAGCATATATGTGCATATGTGCATACATATAAGTGTGCTTTTATTATAAAGGTAACAAAATACATAGTTTGGAAGTGTTCCCAGGTCAACGTCTCTCTGTATAAGTTTCACTGACAGTGACATCTGCTGCATTCTATTCCACCAAGGAAATGTATCATAACCCAACCCTTTGTGATAAATAGCACGATAAATATCTTCATGCATATATTGTGTGTCCTTAAAGACACATTTGTAGTAGTTAAATTCCTGACCCAAAAAGCATAGCCTTTTAAGAAGTTTGTAGAAATGCTTTTCAAAGCTGTCCAGCAAGGGGAACAAGATCAAAATTACACGTGGAATTTGCTCAGCCCTCAGGACATGCTTCCCTGCCCATTGCCCCCTCCCTGAGTGGCTCCTCTGCCTGCAGTGGGAGAGGTCACGGAATTAGGCTATCACCCTTCTCATTCTTCCCAACAAGACTGGGAACAATTACATCGCATTTTAACTTGCATGTCTTCAATAATTAGCAGTTTTTGTTTCTTAATGGTTGCTTTCTTTCTCCAAACTTGTAGGAAAAGTTACAGCAGCCAGGGAGCAAGCAGGGGGAGATGTACTGGTAGGAAGGAGAGGTGCATGTGGCTGCACATTTCCTTTAGGGGTTCAGGTGGACTGAAAGGCCGCTATCAGCCCTGTGTCCCACCAGCCCTGCCGCCGGCAGACCTGGAAAGCACACCGAGGAAAGCCGGTGAGAGGCAAGCACGGTGGGAGGTGGGCTGGTGAACAAGGAGCAATGTAAGACAAAAAGTAAGTAAGACATTACATTGTCACGCAGTAGCTACCATGGCATTAATGATGACACATGTTTGAGGCTGTGGCAAAAGTCGTCATAGGTATGCTCAGTGAATCAGAAAACCACTTGAGAAGCTGGGGTGGGAAGACAGGAGTGAGAATGAGCACTGAGACCCCGAGTATGAAATAGCCTTCTCATCACTGCTCCTTAGAGGTAGGTGGCCTAAAGGGGAATGGGGTGTTTGGAGGCCAGTTGGGGCAGGGTTGCCTTAGGGGGTGCCTGGAAGGATTCCAAGGCAGGCAGGAAAGCAGAGCCCCCCAAGTGGTGCTGGGTGAGAGGGCTCCAGAGGTGCAGGCTAGGGTCAGTGGGAGGAGGAAACGGGGCACCTGCCTGGGGCAGTTATGTTCTATTCTGGTGGACCTTTGTCGGAGTTGAGTGTATACTGTGAACTTGAATTTACATAATATTGGGAGCTAACTCTCCATTATGTTTTGCCAAAAAAAGGGGGGGGGTCTGTGATAGTTATATATTAAAAAGCAGTAGAATTTCCCCCAATGTTTAGCTGACTACAAAGATAATTACCATCTCATAGCCCAATGAATGACACAATTGCTCCTGGTTCCCTTTGGGGGCATGAATGTTATCGGCTCTAGGATGTCCTGCACTGGGATTCTCTGCTGTAACATAAAGCTTTGAACTTTCTCTCAAGTCTCAGATCTTTTCCTAAGTGTCACAGGGGGTATCCATGGCACTTGCTAACATTTGTGAGAGCCCCGAAGTTTGCTTTGATACTGTGTGGATGTTTTTTGGAGTGGGTCACATTTTTTGCATTTTATTTTTTTAAAAGTTTGGTCTAAAAAGACAGTTATTTGGCTAATTAACTGGTCTTCCTTTCATTTTGGTTTTTATTGCTCATTTTGTCTCAATCTTTAATTTTTTTTCAAAAGCGGATGTCACGGACTACTTCTGTCATGCTTCTGTGCCATGCTTCTGTCACGGACTGAGACGTGATTATAAACCTCGGGCCCAGAGTTCAGCACAGCAAGGCCAAGAGATGGAATAGAAGGAGAAATCCCAACACCTCTCCTCCCAAGCCTCCGGGACTAAGCTAAGACACACTGTTTCCTCTGAACTCTCTACAGCCCACAGATTTGTAAGCAAATGAGATCAATTAGAAG
This sequence comes from Vespertilio murinus, assembly GCA_963924515.1. Taxonomy (NCBI): domain Eukaryota; kingdom Metazoa; phylum Chordata; class Mammalia; order Chiroptera; family Vespertilionidae; genus Vespertilio; species Vespertilio murinus. Next base: position 118,146,956 of record OZ004705.1, read on the forward strand.
ACATCTCCAAAGGCTAGGTCCTAAGGTCATTCAAAAAGTTACCCCCATCAGAACTTCCCACAATCAAGTAATCAACACAAAGTCCTTCTCAGTATTAACACAAATTTTTCAACTCAATTCATCCTGCCCATTTATAAGACTTCAGGGACAATTTAGTGTTTGTGTATTTTTAGCACACTGTTTACAGATGTTGAAATGCTCAGTTCAGCAAATGGGAAACAGAAGGCATCTCTGACATGTCCAGCATTTGAAAGAAAAAAAAAATGGGGAGTTCAGAATAAAAACAACTGGAAAGTACCTGGAGTATTAAGGTATTAAAATAGAATGTTCACGTCAAGCTTCCCTGGAGAGAGGCAGAGGATTCCAACTGGCAGGAGTCCTGGAGAACGGGTGGAAGGAGAGCAGGAGCTCGAGGCCCATGGCTCCGCGGTGGATACACCGTTCCTAAGTCCTTTGTTGAACGCCTCATTAACATCGCTCAGGCGGAAAGCGTCTGCCTTCTGCTCCTGGCATCTTTCTCATTCACTCAGACATGGGCATGCGCATGTACATTTTGCTTTCTTCTTTATGTCTGTGTTTCTTAGAGTTTTTACAACGAGGACATGTTACTCATATGCTTAGGTATACACTGAGTGGCCAGGTTATTATAATAATATATAATAATAATCTGACCATTCAGTGTAGACTGCCCATAGAGTTGGGATTTTAAAATAAGGTTTTTCCATGTATAAGAACTGCATTGTGGGTAGTTAGAAAGAAGCAGAGGACTTACTAGCCAGAGGCTGGGGACCGTTATCTCCTGGTCCCTTAACATATAAGATTTGCAAGCTCTCCCTTATACATAAGTACCCTGAGTGGCCCGATTATTGAGTTTGGAAATCATAATAATCTGGCCACTCAGCGTAGTGTGTCATAAAAAATAACTTGACCATATTTACAAAGATTTTGTTTAAATTTATAATTTTATTTTAAATAAAAAAATAAAGGTTATGCATAAATTCTCTTTATCTTTAAATTTCCAAATGTCTTGGAGGCTTCAGCAAATTGTTCTCACTTATGGAGTATGTGGAGCTCTGTTATGGTTAGGAAGTGGATGGTAAGATGACAGCAACTCTAATTTGGAAGCACTTTATGAAAATTCCATTCTGGAAATTTGTATTTTTGTTTTGTTTTACTTATCCATTTGAATATACAGTCTTATCTCAACCGTGTAAGAAAATCTCTACCCTGAAGTGAATGATTAAAGTACACAATATTATAGCCTGAATATGCCAAAAAACCATACAAATATTAATGATAAAAATACTTGAAAGTTAAAAGTCCAGAGGCAGATCAATTTAGAACTCAAAACCCACCATATGTGTTGCAATTACTTGCTATATGCAGAGAGAACATTTGTTTTTAATTCAGCTGTGAAATTTAGTGTAAAAGCAGACTTAACAAAGAAGGGCATTTTTTTTTCTGCTGTTCTTAATTAAGTGAAACAATTTTATTCTGCCCCTTGGAGGTGTGAAATCAGCAAGTGACATTAATTAATTTAGAAGTAAACATTTAAAAACTTTTATGGCATTTATTGGGGAGACATTGGTTAATAAAATTATATAGGTTGCAGGTGTGCAATTCTATAGTACGTCATTTGTATATTGTATCGTGTGTTCATCACACCAAGTCAAGTCTCCTCTGTGACCATTTATCCCCCATTTACCATCCTCACCTCCCCAACCCTTTTCCTCTCTGGTAATCACCATGCTATTATCTACGTCTATGAGTTTGTTTGTTTGTTTTTTACCTTGCTTACTTCCTTCACTTTTTCACCCAGGCCCACAATCCACCTCTCTTCTGACAGCTCTCATAAATACAGAGTCTACACTCTGTATTTATGACTCTGTTTTTATTTTGTCCGTTAGATTGATTTGTTTGTAAGATTCCACATATAAGTGAAATAATATGGTATTTGCCTTTCTCCGAATGGCTTATTTCCCTTAGCATAACCCTTTCCAGGTCCATCCATGCTGTTGTGAAAGGTTAGTGTTCCTTCTTTTTTCTTTTTTTGTGGCTGAGTAATATTCCATTGTGTAAATGTACCACAGCTTTTTTATTCATTCATCTACTGATGGGCACTTTGGCTGCTTCCAAGTATTGGCTACTATAAATAATGCTGCAATAAACACAGGGGTGTATATATTCTTTCTAATTGGTGTTTTGGGATTCTTTGACATCACTGAATAAATCCTCTAGACAAAAATTCAGCAAAGAATTAGCAATCCTAAATGACTCACTAGATCAGATAGACTTAATTGACATCTTCAGAACATTTTACACCAAAGCTACAGAATACACATTCCTTTCAAGGGACATTTTCAAAGATAGACCACATATTGGGACATAGGTAAAGTCTCTTCGAATTCAAGGAGGTTGAAATCATACCAAACATTTCTCAAATCACAATGGCATAATCCTATAAAACAAAACCTTAAGATGCAAATGGACTGAACAGCAGAATCACCTGTTGCTATGCTGCACACTGATCACCAGAGGGAAGACACTTAATGTAGGAGCTTCCCCCTGGTGGTCAGTGTGCCTACACAGAGGGAATGCCACTCAGAAGCCAGGCTCACAGCTGGCTAGTGTAGCAGCAGTGGTGGGAGGCTTTCCTGCCTCCACAGTAGTGCTAAGGACTCCTCAGGCAGACATCTCCCAAAGAGGTCCTGGACTGTGAGAGGGGACAGGCTGGGCTGGGGGAAGCCCCTAGTGCATGAATGTCCTGAATTGGGCCTCTAGTATTAGAAATAAACCACAATAAAAACAATTAAAAAAATGCAAACACTTGGAGATTAAATAGTATGTTATTAAACAACTAGAGGCCCAGTGCACAAAATTCGTGCACTGGGGGGGGGGGAGAGGGAGGGATCCCTCAGCGTGGCCTGTGCCCTCTAACTGTTCAAGAGCCCTTGGGGGATGTCTGACTGACAGCTTAGGACCGCTCCCTGCAGGAAGCAGACCTAAGCTGTCAATCAGACATCCTTAGCAATGCTGTGGAAGCAGGAGAGGCTCTCACCACTGCCGCTGAGCTAGCCAGCTATGAGCCTGGCTTCTGGCTGAGCTATGCTCCCCCTGTGAGAGCACACTGACCACCAAGGGGAAGCTCCTGTGTTTAGTGGGATGGGGTCAGCATCAGCTCTCTGATATCCCCCAAGGGTTCTGGATTGTGTCCTAGGCTAGGCCAAGGGACCCCAGCAGTGCACAATTGGGGTCAGGGAGGGACACGGGAGGTTGGCCATCCAGGGAGGGACTGTGGGAGGACTCCAGGGCATGTTCGGCCTGTCTAGCTCAGTGCTGAGTGTCTTGACCCCAGCAGCAAGCTAACCTACCTGTTGTATCATCTGCCCCCTGGTGGTCAGAGCACATCATAGTGACTGGTTGACTGGTCAACTGCCTTCCCCCGGGTGGTCAGTGCATATCATAGCAAGCACTTGAGTGGCCTTAGCATATCATTAGCATATTTTGCTTTGATTGGTTGAATGGATAACCAAAAGACCAAACACTTAGCATGTTAGGCTTCTATTATATAGGATGATTGGATTACCAAAGAGATCAAAGGAGAAATTAAAAACATCTTAGAAACAACAATCCAAAATCTATGGGTCAAGGTGAAAACAGTACTGAGAGGGAAGTTCAGGGCATTATAGGCCTACCTCAAAAACCAAGAAAAACTGGTAATAAATTATCTAATTCTACAACTTAAAGAATTAGAAAGAAAAGCCTAGAGTGAGCAGAAGGAAAAAAATAATAAAGATCAGAGCGAAAATAAATGACATAGACACACACACACACACACACACACACACACACACAGAGACACACACACACACATAGACACACACACACACAAAAAAAATACAAAAGATCAATGAAACCAAGAGCTGGTTCTTTGAAAAGATAAACAAGATTGATGAATCTCTAGCCAGTCTCACTAAGAAGCAAAGAAAAATCAGAAATGAAAGAGGCAAAATAACAACAGAACTCATAGAAATACAAAATGTTGAAAAATATTTTGAACAACTCTATTCCAACAAACTAGAAGAAATAAACATACTTCTAGAAAATCACGACCTTCCAAAACTCAATCAGGAAGAATAAAAAAATCTGAATGGGCTGATAACTATGGAGGAAATTGATGCAGTAATCAAAAAGCTTCCAGCAAACAAAAGCCCTGGGTCAGATGGCTTGAGAGGGGAGTTTTAACAAACATTCTAAGAACTAAAACCTATCCTGCTCAGACTATTCCAAAAAAAAATAAAGAGAAAGCAATACTTCCAAGCTCTTTCTATGAAGCCAGCAATACCCTAATCCCAAAACCAGATAAAGAAACTACAAAAAAAAAAAAAAAGGATTATAGGCCAATATCTCTAATGAACATAGATGCTAATATCTTCAACAAAATCCTAGCAAATAAAATCCAACAATACATTAAAAGATAATACACCATGACCAGGTGGGATTTATTCCAGGGATGCAAGGCTGGTACAATATCTGCAAATCAATAAATGTGATACATCACATAAACAAACTGAGAGACAAAAATCACATAATCTTATAATTTGATGCAAAATAAGCATTTGACAAAACCCAGCACCCTTTCTTGATTAGAACTCTCAGCAAAGTGGGAATAGAGGGATCATACCTCAACATAATAAAAGCCTTATATGACAAACGCACAGCCAACATCGTACTCAATGGGCAAATACTAAAACCATTTCCCTAAGAACAGGAACAAGACAGAGATGCCCACACTCACTCCTCCTGTTCAACATAGTATTGGAAGGGCTAGCCATAGCGGTCAGACAAGAAGAAGAAATAAAAGGCATCCAAATTGGAAAAGAAGAAGTAAAACTGTCATTATTCACAGATGACATGATACTATACATAGAAAACCCTAAAGACTCCATAAAAATCTACTAGATTTAATAAATGAATTTAGCAATATAGCAGAGTATAAAATTAACACCTAGAAAACTATGACCTTTTTATACATCAATAATGAACTCACAGAAAGAGAAACAACAATAACAAATCCCATTTACCATTGCACAAAAAACAAAAACAAAAAACATTAAGATACCTAGGAATAAACTTAACTAAGGAGGTAAAAAACAAACTAACCTGTACTCCAAAGCTACAGGACATTGAAAAAAGAGATAGAGGAAGACATAAACAAATGGAAGAATATACCATGTTCATGAATTGGTAGAATCAACATAATTAAAATGTCCATATTACCCAAAAGCAATCTATAGATTTAATGCAATCCCCATTAAATTACCAATGGCATATTTCAAAGTCACAGAAGTCATAAACTCTCCAAAAATTTATCTGGAATAAGAAAAGACCCTGAATAGCTGCAGCAATCTTGAGAAAGAACAAAGTTGGAGGGATCACAATACCAGATACAAGTTGTATTACAAAGCCACTGTTTTCAAAACTGCCTGGTACTGGCAAAAAGGCAGACATATAGACCAATGGAACAAAACAGAGCACCCAGAAATAGACTCAAGCCATTATGCTCAATTACTATTTGACAAAGGAGGCAAGAACATTACAATGGAGTCAAGATAGTCTCTTCAATAAATGGTGTTGGGCAATCTGGACAAATACATGCAAAAAGTGAAACTAGACCACCAATTTACACTATACACAAAAATAAACTCAAAATGAATAAAGGATTTAAACATACAATTTAAGGAAACCATAAAAATCTTAGAATCCATAGGCAGCAAAATATCAGTCATATGTCATAGCAATATCTTTACCAGTAAAGCTTGTAGGGCAACAGAATCTAAGGAGAAAATAAACAAACGGGACTACATCAAAATAAAACTCTTTTGCACAACAAAATAAACCATCAATTAAACAACAAGGACCGAATCTCCAAAATTTATAGAGAACTCATACATTTTAACAAAAGGAAGATAAACATCCAAATCAAAAAATGGGCAAAGAATTTAAATAGACAATTTTCAAAAATGGACATACAGTAGGCCAAGAGACATATGAAAACATGCTCAAAGTCACTAATCGTTTGAGAGATGCAAATCAAAACGACAATGAAATACCATCTCACACCTATCAGAATGGCTATCATCAACAAATAAACAAACAATAAGTGCTGGTGAGGATGCAGAGAAAAAGGAACCTTCCTTCCCTGCTGGTAGGAATGCAGACTGGTGCAGCTACTGTGGAGAAAAGTATGGCGTTTCCTCAAGAAACTAAAAATGGAATTCCCATTTGACCCAGTGACCCCACTTCTAGGAATATATCCCAAGAAATCAGAAACACCAATAAAAAAGGACATATGCACCCCTATGTTCATAGCAGCACAATTTACAATAGTAATATTTGGAAACAGCCTAAGTGCCCATCAGCACATGAGTGGATTAGAAAACAGTGGTATATCTACACAATGGAATCCTATGCTGCTATAGAAAAGAAAGAACTCTTACCATTTGCAACAGCATGGATGGAACTGGGAAAGCATTATGTTAAGTGAAATAAGCCAGTCAGAGAAAGATAAATATCACATGATCTCACTCATTTGTGGAACATAATGAACAACATAAACTGATGAACAAAAATAGAGCCAGAAACAGAGAAGCGTTGAACAGACTGTTAAGCTTCAGAGGGAAGGCAGGGGAGAGGGGAAGGGTAAGAGATCAACCAAAGGACTTGTATGGATGTATGTAAGCATAACCAATGGACTCAGACACTAGGAGTCGAGGGCATGTGTCGGGAAGGGGGGAGGGAGGCCGGGGAGAGATCAATGGGGGGAAAAGGAGGCATATGTAATACTTTAAACAATAAAGAATTAAAAAAAGAAACTCTCCCTAAAAGACTGGTTTGGTAGCTAATTCTCACTAAATGATATTCACTCAAATATTGTAAGGTACTTATGTATTTGTTTGTTGTCTGCATTTCATTTCTTAAATAGTCTGACTGTCACAATACAATTATAGTTATAATTATATCACATTATAATTATAGTTATTGTCTATTTCAAATTAAATGGCATGGTGTTGGTTTTCATTATTCTGTTCCATTCTTTTTGGAAGAAGTTACCCAATTTTAGGTTTAAGGGAGCCACTATACCTGCAGTTGAAATTCATTTTGTGGTTCTAATACAGGTCAAACATACTGAGAAACTGAAGTGAGTTAAACTTTTATTAGCCTAGCCTAATAAGAAATTGAGCTAAAAGTCCCATATGATGGAAATGCCAACTTGAAAAGGATGAAAGCGCTGATGGTTTTCTTTATATTGCTCCCTCTGTAAAGTCTTCCCCCATCCCTTTGCAAAACACCCTCCCCATCTTGAGCACCAGTGTCTATGAGGGCAGCTGGGTGCCATCAAGAAGCATCATGTCTGGCGATCCGCCCTCTCTCTCCAATGCCAGCCTCTGGCTGGAGCCTCAGCTTTGTTTCTGAGCCCCGGGTTTCTCACACAGTGCCTGACACAGTATTCTCAGTATTTAATCGGTGGTTTTCATTAAAAAGAATGAATAAAGGTATACATTAGTTTTTATTCCAAATTGAGACTTGGTAGAAAATGAACCCTTAAATTTTGGATGTTAAGGTAACATTCATTAGTATAGATATATGTCCTTTTGAAACAAATTCCGTGTTTGTGAGTTTGAAAACACAATGTGTTTAGTCTGATATTGGAACTACGTTTAGTCTTAAATTATTTAATGTTATAAAGAATTTTAAAAAAGAAATACCATCAGATAACAATTTCCAAAATAAGTCCAAATAGAGAGCAGGACTTGGAGGATGGAAAGTGAAGGCCTGTCCTCAGATCTGCAAATGGTCACGGGGCCTGCAGGTCAAGTGTGGCACAGCCTGGAAGGCGGGTGCTACTCCCAGGAGGAGCAGGGGTAGAACAGGGGCCTACGGACCCTAAAGAGCAGGAGTAGAGGCTGCCTTGGCCGGTGCCCAGATGGCTGCAGGAACCACTTCCCATCTAGTAAAATGGACACCAATCTAGGGCATCAATTGCTTAATGTAACACCTGCCTGCTTGGATGGATTTCAATAGCTAGTATTATAAATTGTGTGATTACATGCTCATGATCTGGTCAAATCCCTTCAAGTCATTCCCTCTGGGGTTTTAATGTAGCATGCTTAATATTTGCTGTATTAATATTCACTGCTATTCTTTGGTTATGTGCCACAAAATAACACCAAATGGTGCTTGCACATTCACTTAAAGCAGACACGGCACCTGCCCTCACAAGCCTTGTGGTGGGGGCACAGACAACAGTTGTTAGACTGAAGAAAAGTACAGAAAAGGTAAAAATGTGTAGTGTAGTCATGATTTAGTTAAGGTTGTGGGAGAACAATTTAAACTGAGGTTTGAAGAACAAACAAAACAGGATGTGTGTATGTGTGTGCACACACAAGTTACCCACTCAGAAGTCAGAGCAATTGCATGTTCAAAGGCCCCAGGATGAGAGAGGGTGGGACACTGGAGGAACTGGCCAATCAGTTTTGTTGAAGGAGAGGGGAGGAATGTGAAATGAGGCTGAAAACTCAGAAAAGGATCCGATTGGGCAGGCAGATACTTTCAGGCCATCTAAAGGATGCTGGTCTTAGTCAGAAGTCTCTGAAGAGTTTAAAGGAATACTCTGGCTGCACAGGAAAGGCCCCAGGTGGCGGGCAAAGCTGATTGGGGAGACCTGTTAAGACACAATGTTAGGAGTGGGAAAGATGGCCGAGTCTGGGCAAGGGTAGCAGCAGCAGAGGTGTGGGGAAGTTGTCCGATTCGGAACGTGGTGTGAGGACAGTCAACAGAACTCCCACTGGGATTGGATTTAGGGCCCGATGGGAAGGGTAGAAACTGAGGTTACTCAAAGTTTCTAGGCTGGGCAACTGTAGGGCTTGTAGAGATGTGGACGGCGTTCAGTGGCAAAGATCAAGTCTGGAGAAGTCAGTTGGGGGCAGGCTGAGTCAGCGCCAGCTCTGAGGTGGGCAAGGTGATTAGTGAGCACGGCAGTCAGAGAACAAATATGAACTAGAAAATCAGTGTAGTCATCAGTATTTGGATGGTGCCTGCAGGGAGGGTGTGGATGAGATTCTCTAGGATAGTGGTCGGCAAACTCATTAGACAACAGAGCCAAACAGCAACAGTACAACTATTGAAATTTCTTTTGAGAACTACATTTTTAAAACTTCTAACACAACTTCTTTTAACGCCACTTCTTCAAAATTGACGTGCCCAGGCCGTGGTATTTTGTGGAAGAGCCACACTCAAGGGGCCAAAGAGCCGCATGTGGCTCTCAAGCCAGTTTGCTGTCCACAGTTCTAGAAAAAAGCACAAAGTAAAGAAGAAGAGGCGGCCCTAGCACAGAGCCTGAGGGATGCCGGCACAGAGTACCTGAGACAGGGAGCCAGGAGATGGAAGGGAAAGAAGAGAGGAGAAGGTTTCAGTGAACAGGGGTCGTTAATAAAGCTGCATGCTGCTGAAAGGCCACGAAAGATGAGGACTGAAATAAGACTGTTACATTATCAACAGCAAGGTCATTACTGACCATATCAACACTTAGTCTGAGGGGCAAAAGCCAGATTGGAAGGTGTTACGGAGTGAGTCAGGGATGGGGATTGTAAGTGAAATCAACTTCTCCACCCAGTTCAGCTTAAGGAGATGAAAGTGAGCAGCAGGTAGAAGGGGATGTTGGGTCATGGAGGAGTATTTTGCTTTTAAACATGGGAAAACATGAGCCCATTCAAATAATAATAAAAAGAGTCTAACAAAGAGGGAGAAGTTGAAGATAAAGGGGCGACGGGGGGGGCGGTAATTGAGGGTCCTAAGATGGTGGAGGAACTGGGATTGAGAGTACAGGTGGTGAGGTTGGCGCTGGACAGGAGACACGAACTCTCTCCATGTGACAGGAAGGAAGGGGAGGATGGGCACAGATACAGGCTGGTATGTAAGGTTGGCAGCAGAGCAAGAAACAGGAAGTCCTCAACTCGGGCACATACTAACTAATTGTACAAAGGTGTGTTTGTGTGCAGAGAGGGGCTGGTAGTCAAAGATACGTTACTGTTAAATTAACTACAGCAAAATTCCTCACTTAATAGTTTTCTTTGGCTTTAGTTTGTATTATTATTGGTCTTTTAATTTTATGTTATTTTTTATCATATAGATTTTTCTATTTTTTTAAAATTCGGGTTAGTCCAGGTTAAATTTACAGATAAGAAAATGTTAAATTAACCCAGGAAGATGTGTATTAGTATGAACCTTGATGAATATGTACATTTTTATATCCTCTGCTAAAATAAAGATATAGAATATTTCAATCTCTCCAAACAATCCCCTCTTGCTCTATTATAATCAATTTCCTCCCCCACTAGCAACCCCGGCAACCACCAATGTGATTGCTGGTCCTTTACTGTGATTCAATCTGGCTTCAAGTTTTCTTTGTTGGAAGGCTTTTACTACAAATTCATTTTCTAACAGATATTGGACTATTCAGGTTCTCTATTTCTCTTGTGAGAGTTTAGGTAGTATGTGTCCTTTAAAAATCTGTCAAATTTATCTAAGTTAGCAAACATATTGTCATAAATCACTCATAATTTCCCTGGTTATCCTTGTAATGCTCATCTTTCTACACTGTTAACTATTAATACTCTGGGTCATAAAAAAGGAATATTTTCCCTTCATTGAAAAATATTCAATGAATGGAATATTTAATTATGTATATATAAATAGATACAAAGGGAGGGAATCGGGGTAATGTGGTTAAGCAAAAAGATAAATTCACTTGGCAAACTTTCTGCAGTAGGTTTGAATGTAGGGAGATGTGGTCTGTGGATGCTAATTACTATGTCAGATTCTAATCAGATTAGAGAATTTCTGAGCTGACTTTGGTCTTGATTTCAGTATTATATCAACTCAATACGTCATTCCAAAATTTAAATCTTCAGCCTCAACCTTCCCTCAAAGTTCCAGAATTCAACCTGCACACTGTATACTCCATTATGTTAAGAATTTAACATTTCTTATTCTCAACCAATACCTTTACCATTCTTTCATTCCCTGGTTATCTGTTCTAAGTCTTGAGCTTTTACTATTCTCCTTTTATCTCTTTCATATTTGTAGCCATCACTTCTGTTGGTTCTTCATCTCTTCTTCTCACTGTTATTACTGAATCTTTTCTCTCATCGTGACTTCAAACCCGTTGTGATTCATTTCCTATTTCTCACAGCTGCTGATTCTATTCATTGTATAGCCATAAAAAGTCTTCACCGTGTCAATTCTTTCATCACTCTCTTAAAGCGGCACCTCCTGTTTTATTTTCCTCTTTGTACATCCTGCTCTCTGAAATGCTCTGTATTTCAATTATTGATCTTGTATACTATCTCCCTCCCGCTAGAATACACCTCCATGAAGGCAAGCAAGGACTTTGTTTTGCTCAGTCCTATATTCCAGCACCTGGAACAGTGCCTGGCATAAAGAAAGAGCACAATAAACATTACTGAATGAATGAACTTCAATGCTCTTAAATCACAGTGTTCCCTAGTCACCATTAAATAAAGTAGTAGCTACACTGCATATGGTATTCATAACCCATCATGAAGTCACCATTTATCTGTCAAATCCCATTCTTCAATAATTCCATAAGAACTCCAGGCTCCTGCCAGGCCAATTTCATTCCAGATCCTTGCTAGTTAGTGCCTGTCATGTGTAAGCCCCACACAGTCTCTTGCTATTTCCCTCTCTGCCTCACACTGGGCTCCTTCCCTCTCAGCACCATTGTTCACGTGGTCCCCTGCATCTCAGAATGGTACCTTCTCCTTCTTGACATTCTTTACAGCTTATTTCACTTGCTTGGTGGGTGGTATCTGCCATACCTCCCCCATCTGAATTCCTACATCATGATTTGGATGTTCAGTATCATAGATAATGAGTAAATAACATATTAAACCACTTGTAACAAACTGATGTTAGATTTAAAAACAGGGAGCTGGAAGAGTGCATAGATAACATTTAGTCCGATTCTCTCACTTTACACACAAGGAAACAAATCTAGAGAGCCATAAAAACTCATGAGCAGTTTCCAAATCTTAGCTATTATAAATTGCGCTGCTATGATCATAGGGATGCATATATCATTTCTGATAGTGTTTCTAGTTTCTTGGAATATATTCCTAGAAGTGGAATGACTGGGTCCAATGGGAGTTCCATTTTTATTTTTGTGTGAATACTCCATACTGTTCTCCACAGTGGTTGCACCAGTCTGCATTCCCACCAGCAGTGCACAAGGGTTCCTTTTTCTCCACATCCTCACCAGCACTTGTCATTTGTTGATTTGTTGATGATAGCCATTCTGACAGGTATGAGATGGTACCTCATTGTCATTTTGATTTGCATCTCTTGGACGATTAGGGACCTTGAGCATGTTTTCATATGTCTCTTGGCCCTCCTTATGTCCTCTTTAAAAATGAGTGGATTAAAAAACTGTGGTACAGCCACACAATGGAATACTATGCTGCTATAAAAAGGAAGAAACTCTTACCATTTGCAACAACATGAATGGACCTGGAGAGCATTATGCTAAGTGAAATAAGTCAGTCAGAGAAAGATAAATATCACACAATCTCACTCATTTGTGGAATATAATGAACAACAGAAACTGATGAACAAAAATAGATCCAGAGACATAGAAGCATCCATCAGATGTTCAAACCTCAGAGGGAAGGTAAAGAAGGGTGGAAGATTCAGGAGAGAGATCAACCAAAGGACTTGTATGGATGTGTATAAGCTGAACCAATGGACACAAACCCGAGGGGTGTGAATACATGAGCACATAGTATGATTCCATTGCCATTGGGATGGATAAGGATACATATGTAATAACCTTAATCAATAAAGAAAAACACACACTCATGAGCATAATTAGAACTATAAGTAAGGTATTACAATTCTCAATGTCTACTAATATATTCTCTTATTCTCTGTTTGATAAATACACATATATGTGGGTGTAAATGTTTACATTGTGTATATGTATTACTTCCCTAATAAAACTGTAACTTCTTGGAATTAATTTCTGTATTGTATATTCATGAATCCCTTAGAGCACAATTAGTATCTAGTAGGTGCTCAAAATTTTCAGGTTGAAGGATTAATTGATTTGCAAAATTTAACTAAGATAAATGGGGCAGAGAAAGGCAAATACTCTATGAATCCACTTATATATGTAAAATAAAACAGTTGAGCTCAGAGAAACACCTCAGATTGGTGGCTGCCAGGGGCAGGGATGAGGGAAACAGGAAAGATGCAAGTGGAAGGCAACAAATTCCCAGTTAAGGTGAATACTTTCTGAGGTTCTAATGTATAGCTTGCTGTCTATAGTTAATAGTACTGTACTGTATATTTGAAGTTGGTAGGAGAGTTGATCTTAAATGTTCTCAACACACACACACACACACACACACACACGCACACACACACACACACACGCACACACACACACACACACACACACACACACAGGTAAGTGAGGTGATAGACATGTTACCTAAGCATACTGTGTTAAACATTTCACAATACAAATGTATATTATAACATCATCACATTGTAGACCTTAATGTATACACAATGATAAATATAGCTGGGTGGGAGGGGGGGAGTAGAAGGAACAAAAGAATCCAGAGGTTTGGAAGTTCACTTTGGTCAAACTTGAGCCCATGAAATCCAATTCAATCCCATCTCAAACAAACTGCTGCTATGCTGCATATGTTCAATTCATTTAGACTCGGGTCAGGATATAATGCTTCCATCCTAGCCAGACAGCTAAAGGGTTTTTTGTTTTTTGTTTTCTTAACCAGAGAAAGAAAGAGGTATGTGTTTAGAGAACCAATCAGAATCAATTCTTCACCCAAGAAATTCTATATAAACATTAACTTGGCTATCCAGCCTTCATCCAGCTGTCTCTTTTCAAATTCACACACACACACACACACAAACACACACACACACACACACACACGGAGAGAGAGGGGGGGGAGGGAGAGGGAGAATAAAAATAACACAATAACTGGAGGCTGACATCTGAAATCTTCAAATGAAGATTTGTTTTATCCGAGTCAATGCAACACATCTTTACATTAAGAATTGAAATGTTGGGACATAGTTCAAAAAATTTGATAGCACTAGATATAAACAGACACCTCCAAAGCTTCCAATGCATACATGATACAATACATTATCTGTTCAATATCTGCTGTCTGGCATCCTTCATAGAGTTTCTGACAGGATGTCCTTGTGCCATGACAGTCAGCATAAGCTCAGGGACCACAGGACAGAGATAGACCGATTCTGCCCTTGGTCCTGCCCTGCTGGGACCCTTCCTCTCTCTCCAGCACTGCTAACTCAACCCCCGGGAGTTTGGGTGCAGGGAGGGAACTGAAGTTGGTTCACATCCGCAGGGCACTAGATGCCTTAGAAGACAGAGAAGCAGTCTACTGCCATGAAATCGCACAGCCACATTAGGGGAAGATTTTCACTTGTCTCTTTTACTTCTAGATGGTAAAAAACTCTTAAATCTGATGAATTTTAAGTTGCACAAACATTCAATCTAGGCTGGGATTTGGTGGGCTGTTGCTTCGGGGTGGTGGTGGGGCCTGTGTCCCATTTGGTGGAAGCCCAGTGTTGCTTTGTCAGCTCCAAGTCCATGCTGCCATTTCTCTGTAAATGGCCAGTGCATGTCACAGCAGCTCCTGTGTTGAGCATCTTCCCCTTGGTGGCCAGTGCATGTCATAGCGACCAGTTGGATGGGTGGAGGGACAATTAGCATATTAGCTTTATATAGCACATGCTAACCCTTTCATTCTGAAGTCTTACATCATTTTCACTTTTAGTCCTAAGAAATCAGTAGATCTTATTCTTTAACTCTTGGCTCCTTGCCTCTTCTCAGTTTCTCCTCTGCAAACTCTATTTGTTAGATTTTGGTAAATCTAGAGCTATTCCCCGTGATTCTTTCCTTTTACGCTTTCTCTTTATCCTTTTATCTTATATGAGAAACCCAGTGCACAAATTTATCCACTGGTGGGGTCCGGCCTGCCCAGCCCCAACCAGGGTGGATTCAGGATGGGCCTCTTAGAAGGAGGAGATGGTGGAAGGTTGGCTGGCTAGCGGCCCATTTGGGGCCAGATCAGGGCCAATCAGGGCCGGGCCAGCTGGGGAAATGGACCATGGGCTATTTGCTGATGGGCCCTGCCCCCGATTGGGGTTGGGGTGCTGATTGAGGGTGGGGCAGGCCTGAGGAGGGGCTTGGGTTGTGGTCAGCCCTGAATGGGGTGTGTGAGGGGGGAGAATCTGGGATGGGCCTAGGTGGGGATAGGGCTTGCAGGAGATTGGCTGGCCAGCCCTAGTCAAGTGCCCGCCCACTCGTGTGCACCTCAAAATTGCAGGAGTCCAAGATCCAGCTGGCCCATCATAGGCCTCACGTCCCCCAGTCCCAACACTGGGGTGGGGGACTTGGCATCAGGTCCCCTGGCCAGGTTTCATGTCATTCCGCCCCAGTGCCAAGACCCAGTTGGCTTCAGGACCCATGTCAACCCTCGCTAAGTGGGGGCACAGCCCCAGGTCCCCCCATTTGGCCTCTGGTCCTCTGGCCCTGGTGCTAAGGTGGGGAGCATGGCCTCAGGTCACTCAGCCCCAGCGCATGGGTGGGGTGTGTGGCCTCAGGTTCCTCAGCTAAGCCTCATGTCCCCTGGCTCCAGCACTGAGGCAGGGGGTGCTGCCTCAGGTCCCCTGGTGCCCGCGCTGGGGTGGGGGAGTGCATCTTCAGGTAGTCTGGCCTGACCTCATGTCCCTGAGCCCTAGCTCTGAGGTGGAGGGCATGGCCTCAGGTCACTCCAATTGGCTTCAGGTCCCATGGCCTGGTGCTGGGGTGGGAGGTGCAGCCTCAGGTCCCCTGTCAAGCCCTGCCTGGGCGGGGGCATGGTCTCAGGTCCCCTGGCTCAGCCTCAGGGACCCCTGCACTAGTGTGAGGGCATGAGGGTGTGAGGGCACAGGGCACAAGGGTGCGATGACCAGTTGCATAGTAGCTCTTTATTATATAGGTAATCCTGGAGGAATTCCTTGGCCAGATCATCCTAGCTCACTAACTTGACCCTCCATTTTTTTCATTCTGCTATGGAGCCATCTATTAAATTCTTAATGGCAACAATTACATTTTTTTTCAAGATCTCTTGATGCTCTTTTGTAAAAATCAAGATGTGGTGGTTGTTTCATGGCTGTAACAGCATGCTCTGATCTCTAAAGCTTCAGTCACTCCTGAGAAGGAGAGTTCCGCGGGCCTCCCAGCTGCAAAGCTTCCTGTTCCCATCTCACTAGCTGCTGGCAGCCCGCGTGTCCTGGGAAGTCCCGACTGTGAGCTCACCTTTCCTAGATTCTCTGTATGGACAGTCGTCATCGGAAGTGAGGGGGACCTGACTGTGGGTACTTGTGCTCCTTGCTTTTCTCGGTGAGCACAGGGGGCGCTCAGAACTGAGGACAGCAGCTGGGTCAGATCTCCTCTCCCGCCTCCTTCCCCCGCCCCTCACTGTCCTGTCACTTCAGCTCCCCAGGCTCTTTCCTCTTTCTCCATCCTAACAGGGACCTAAAGGCAGGGTGGAGAAGGAAAGGAGTGCCCACATTCATGGGACACCGCTCCCTACAGCAGCTCTTGCCCTCTGCTGCGCCGGAGGCCAGCACCTCCAGGCAGGAGACGTGGCGGCACTGCCCTGGGTCTGGTCTGTGCTACTCCCTTGCCCATCTCAGCCCCACCTTTCAGTCTCTGAGGAATTATTTCTAGCCTCTAGTTGCTTGAGACATTTACTTCTTGTTCTTGGTGTGTGTGTGTGTGTGTGCCGTAGGTGGTGGCTGGAGATTCGGGTGCTTTTTTATGCTAGTTCTATAACTCCCCAGGTTTGGTGCAGCGGAGGGAGCCCACAGCCTGTACTTATTCAGTCTGACATCTTGAACCACCACATTTAGCTGAACCTCCTGAGCCACAGGCCGGACACCATGGATTAGAGAAAACATGGATACTGTCCCATATGTTGGCCATTTCCCCTCTGGCTCTTGGAAACTCCATTCCCTGACCCCTTTAACAGCTGGCTTCTGGGTGAGTTCCGCCTATGGGAGGCACTGGGGGAGTCTGGAAGGGAGCTGAGGGAGCAGCCAGGGGTCCTTGCGGGGAGGATGCCTGATCAGCAGCCCAGCTGCCACCGGGCAGCCTGCATCACGGGGCCAGCTCCCGCCGGCCAGCTCCAGGCTCAGGCATTGGCATCAGGACCTCTCTCCTTGTCCCCTGAATCCTCAGGGGAGCACCCACTGGTCCTGACCTCGGGGTGCTGCAACGTGGCCTCAAGACCACCTTCTGCACAGTGCATTTCCTCTCTTAGATGCCTTTCCTGGAAAGGTCTAGAATGACTTTGTCTTCCTGGCTGGACCCTGTCATGAAAATAAAAATTCTGAAGAGCCATCTTCAAAGGTCATGTATGGTAGTTTCTGTCAGAGGCTAAGGGAAGACCATAGCAAAGGAATTCTCACTCGGGTTCTCAATATCTAAGGCCATGGTGGGCAAACTGCAGCTTGCAAGCCACATGCAGCTCTTTAGCCCCTTGAGGGTGGCTCTTCCACAAAATACCACAGCCTGGGTGATGTATTTTGAAGAAGTGGCATTAGAAGAAGTTTAAGTTTAAACAATTTGGCTCTCAAAATAAATTTCAATCATTGTACTGTTGATATTTGGCTCTGTTGACTAATGAGTTTGCCGAACATTGATCTAAGGTATTTCAAGGTCACAACATGACATTTTTAAAATGTGAATTTGGGGAATGTATTTCAGCGTAATTGCATACTTCCCACAAAGCAGTTTTGTAAGAAAAACCTTAAGGACCCATTGTGGTATTAAACTCAGTGTTCTAGAATTAGGAAATGATGTCTAGAGGAGTAACAGATTAGCGTACAACAGAAAACTTGCTTTAGACTTACCTCCAGGGGCAGCCACAAAATAGTTTAGAGGAAGTAGTTTCATTATCTCTACTGTTTACTGTTTTCTCCACCGGGAGAGGGTGAGGTGAAACAGCCATATCCCTTGAGAAAGAACTTGGGCCGCTCTGTTTCCAGTTTGGAAACAGAAGCTGCCACCACCCTCTAAGCCTGGGCTGTGATACCACTCCACAAGGCTCCACAAGCAGCACAGAAACAAGGAGTGGGCCCCGGACCGGAGAGAGAACAGGAGCCACACATCAGATGGCTCCGAAAGAAGCCACCTTGTCTGCAGCCCGGAATACCTGCTTTCACCCCATTCCAGTGTTTGGACTGTACTGTCTGAAGGGGAGAGCTTGCTTTGCCCGGTGTAAACTGGAGCTGGCAGCAAGATGCTGCTGAATACCAGTGACGTTTCCTGAGCTCCTTTCAGGCCTGAGGCACAGCGCAGGGTTGTTGGTGGACGGCATTAGAATTGCATGACTGTGAGGCAAGCCCTTTCTTCTTCAGCTGCATGAGGCGGACATGCTCACCCTCTCCAAGCTCTGCCCTCACTTCCCTCAGGCCTGGGTGACAAGAACCCTACCAGCCTCACCAGCTTTCCACGGAGAGCCACCACTTCTGGCTGGTGCTGGAGCCCCACTGCAGACCATCCCCCGAGACCTTCAAACATTTAGGTGCATTCATAACACCAGGGCCAACAAAGACATTAACACAAACTCTCACGGTCAGACAGAAAGCAAGCAAGTCTGCAGGCTTACAGGAGGAGCTCCTCCTCTGTGAGCGCCTCGGTCCTTGGCTCCCCCGAGACCAGGGCCAGCTCATCCTTCAGCTCCTGGACTTCCTTCTTCAGGCGTTCAATCATCTGCAAGGCAAGTCGAGAGCGACTGTCAGATCCTCTGGGGACTCGGCGACTGAGACACACATCTCTCCAAATTATGACCTACTTTGAGGGTGCACAGGGTACAGATAATGATAGAAAAGGCACTCCCATACCTCACCCCGATCTTTGTGAAATCTTAACATTTTATTTAAAATTGTTTTAGAATTCTTTTTAACAAATATGACACTACTGACATAACTTAACCCCTTATTCCTATATCCCTCGGTCCTTCCTGGGTGATCTCGTGTAGTGGGGAGCATTCCCCATGTGTCCAGGTATTTACTCCATGTGTATGGATGGAACTGTAGTAACATATGGTTTCATTTTGCATGCCTTCACCTTTATGTAAATGTTACTATATTGCATGTAACTGCAACTCACCCCCCCACACACACACATTATATTTCTGAGATTAGTTATATCTTTAATTTTCAGGGGTATATAGTATTTCAGTAAAGGAATACATCACAGTTTATTTATTCATTTCTCTTGCTGAGGGACACTCAGGATTTTTACCTTTGCTGCTACAAACAGTGCTGTGCGACCATGGTAAGTCTCTGGCATGTATGTGAGTTTCTTCAGAGTGCGCACTTAGAATTGCAATGGGTGTAGAGAGCAGAGGTTCCCAACCTTTTTTTGGCCATGCCCCACCTAAGCTTCTTTAAAATCCTAATGTTCCCTCCCTAACTGACATATAATCTTTATTATTCAAAAAGTGAACTCCTGTTCACATGGAGGAAGCCTAAAAGGCCATTTACTTGGTCTAAACAAGTTTCCAAAGAACATGGCATCCATGAAAGAGAAAATAAAAGAATGAAAGGGCAGTTGAAGTACTGAGGAAGAAAACACTAAGAAATAGTTTTGTTTTGTTTTTAAATGAAGTGATATGAAAATATAACAAATGAAATTTCAAAACATATAGTAAAAAACTGAAATGCATCAATATGTCACAATATATATTTAGATACTGCCTTAACCATAAGAAATGTAAAAAAATTCACTGTTAATAACTCATTCTCCAATTGTCCCTCTTAAAAATAAAATTGCCCCACCTCCCCCATGGGGCATGTGGTGTGTCCCATGTTGGGAACTACTGCTGAAGAGTATTGGATATTCCCTTTAATACATGGGGTTAGACTGCTCTTCAGAGTCCCTGTATCGATTTCCATTCTCAACAGCTATATATCGGTTCATTTTCCCACATTATTGCCACTATATATGCTATAGACAGACAATTTAATTTTGTCTACCAGGTATCTCAATCAGTTCTAATCTGCATTTTCATGATTAGAGAGGCTGATCATCTGTGCATGTATATATATAGGCTCTTTGGGTCTCTTCTCCTGTGGATTATTTATTCATATTCTTGCTCAGATTCAGTTGGGTTGTTTTTTCTCATTCCTTATTCATTTACAGCTTCTTTATAAGTTCTGGATGCAAACTCTTTATTAGTTTTATGCAACACACATACTTTATCCCAATCTATGTCAAATATTTTAACTTTGTGGTGTTCTTTTTGTTAAATGAAAGTTTTAAATTTCAATATAATTTTATTATCAACTTCTTCCTTTATGAGTTGGATTTCTGTGTCTTCTTAAAGAAAATCTATTTTACCTAAAACCAAAGGAATATTTTCCTATGCATTCTTATAAAAGTTTTAAAGCTTTGCTTTTCACATTTAGGGCGATTTTATTTTTGTACAAAGTTGAATATGTGGATCTATTTTTAATTTATTTTTAATACAGCTAACCATACAAGGTTTGCTATTATAATTCTATTATATAGCATATTTCCATATATAAATGTGTCTTTTCTAGGCTATTGGTTAAAAACATTTGTCTGCTTGACTACACGTATGGCACCACCACACTGCTTTAATTACTGTAGCTTAAGATATTTTGGCATCTAGATACAAGCCCCTTCCATCTCATTCTTTTCCAAACAGACTTGGCTATTCTTGGTCATTTGCTCTTTTATAGAAATTTTAGACCCATCTCATGAAATTATGCCAAAGGCCCTCCCCCAATTTTAACAGGAAATAAATTTGAGTAAAATAAATTTGTTTAAAGTTTGATGAGTCTTTTCAAACTATATATGAATGTTTATTGTTATAAAATACTTTTATTTCTACATCTGGTGATGTGATCATGAAATTTTTCTCTTTTAAGCTGTAAATGTGACGAGTCCCCTGATTTGTATAATTTTTTTTAGCATGAACCTCAGATAAATAAAAAGGTATAAGAACACCCTGTACCCACTACTAAGCTTAAGAAGTAAAATATCACAGACTTGCTAAAGCCCTCGTGCTGTATAGCCTGTCCTAAGTGAATTCTCTATTACCATTACCCTAAATTTGGTATTTATTTTTCCCATGGTTATGTTTATTTTACTATACATTCATTTATTTTCTAATGCTAGATTATCCTTAAATTCCTGAAATAATACTAACTAGGCCATGATAACACACACTATATTAATATCATATGACCAATCATAATACAAAATTCCTAAAATAAAATTTAGCAGGTTAAATACAATTTTTATTCTTCCTTCATAGTTGATGAACTTAAAAAAATATTGAGTCTGGCCCTTTCCTCATTCTCTTCCTCTCTTTCCTTTTTGTGCTCTTTTTGGCAGCTTTGTTATTATGGAGTCAATGCATTTATTAGTTGTAGATCTATTCATGCTTTACAAATTTTTTTGCTTTAGTTTCAGTGTTATGTTTTTCTAGGAAATTATCCATTTTGTTTAAGTTTTCACATATATACCATAAAGACATTAAAAGTACTTTATTATTATTTTAAGGCAGTTGCTATATATAATGTTAAGTCCCCTTTACATTCCAAATACTGTTATATCATTTCATGCTTTCTTTATTGATTTTTCATTAGTCTTTCCAGAGATTTGTTGATATTAAATATAAACCCCAGATTGTGTTGTTTCTCTCCACTGTATTTTTCTTTTCCTTTTGTTTTTACTAGTTTTTATACTTTTTTAATTTCTGTACTTCTCTTTTTTTATGGATTTACTTAATAGTTTACTTTCTAACTTGTTGGCTTGGATGTTACTAGACCAAGTTCAAATTTGAACTTCAAACTCATGAGAGCCAGAGCCTTAGGATTTCAAATTTTCAGTGAGCCATGTTTTATTCTACATGGGGTCTAGGCCAAGCGAACAGATTCTTTCCTTTCAGGTTCAAACTTTCACTGGTTTTAGGTTGGGGAGGGAAGAACTGCCTCAGGTTCATTATCTGCCTTCTCAGGCTTTAACCTCTCTGCCTTGGAATCCCCTTCACCTGTCATCTCCATGACAACTGCAGCCTCGGCTTTGTTTCTGGGCCCTGGAAAAGTCTCCTACTTCCTCCTACTATATATATAGTTTAAATAAATCCATAGAAAATGCTTGTTAAATTTTTATGTAGGTGAGTTCCATATTAACAGTGTCACATCAATAGAAGTTCCAAAGAAGATGGTAGGAATATTTTGAACATGTTAGTGTTCCTAGAATTTCATTTAAGTGTGCAGAACTGAGTGGGTTTTGGTTACTTGCTTCTTTTTAAAAACATCCTTAGAATCATCAAGCTATGCAGAATGAAAATCTTCGATAGGGACTATGTGAGTCATTCATGTGTACCTTCCCTCTACTCAGTTAATCTTGATGCCATGCTTTTTACTTCTACTGAGGCTTTCAAAGTAAAAATCTAAGAAATTATATTCTGTTTTACTGAACAAAAATCTTAAGACTCAAGCCAAATTTTCATGATTTTGAAATTGTGACAGCCACACTTCCCTTGAGTCACTGTGGGGACTTCAGAATGAGAGCCATCCTGAGATCTGAAGCTTGCCCAATGAGCTCAGACTCTGGCTGGTTCCAGTTCCTTCATCACCTTGTCTCTCTGAGGCACTAATTCTTATAAAGAAAGCAAGTCAGATCCAACCTGACAGAGCTGGTCCACATTTGCCATGAAATTTTGAGGGAAAGATATAGGAAATCCCACTCAAGTGGTATTTGGAGTGGTTTTGGGGATAACTTTTCCATTGTCACTTGTGCTTCAGAAATACATAAGGTAATGACAGTAATGTCAGGTTTTAGAAGCAATTATGAAAGAGGCCAGGAAACAACACTTCACGGATCATTCTGCACCAGAAAGACCTCCACATTTGTTCAATTACCAGCTACTAGCTTTGGACTCTTGTTTTTAAATTTCTCACAGACCTGCATCAAACACATGATAATGTTTACCTTTCTTCAAATTCCTCAAGTTTCTTTAAAGAAAAGTCTCTTTAGCTAAAATTAAAAAAAAAAAAACCAAACTAAAAAACTAAATGTCTAATATGTTTATTTTCTTTCAATTATAAACTAATTTTTGGCTTCTGGCTAATAACCCATTAACTGTCTTTCTCCTGCACAATAATATTTCAGGGCTGTTGACAGGGTTCGGCAGCAAGAGATTCATCCCAGGATTCAGTTCCACTTGACTCAGTTCCTCTGAATGTAGCCTCCCCTGTCCTGTGGGGCCAGTGGGATGCTGTATCTGACCAGGGCCTGTGCTGGGAATAGATCCTTCCCCACCCACTGGTTTCTCCTGGAGAGAGTTCCACCAGGGAATAGAACACAGATCCACCATTCCCTCCTCTTCCCTCTCATCCTCTTCCTCCTCTTATTCCTCCTCTTCCAGAGGAATGATTTCAGGGAAGGAAGGGCAAGAAAGCAAGAGGAAGTAGTTAATATGGGTAAAGGTGAATTTGAGGTTTTTCTTTTGGAATTTGAGAAATTTATAAATAAAACACTGTTGGTAAGATTACACATCTTTTTTTTTTCTCCGTCAATGCACACTATAAAACTTACACCAACTTATTTTCTAGAAAAGAAGAAAAAGAAAGCTGAGTGACTTGCATAGTAATATAATCTAAATTCTGGAGTTTTACAAAATTGAAATATTTTATATCAAAAATTTCAGTGAATTCCGCATTTCATTTCATTCATGGAAGACTAACAAAATAGAGAAAAAAGAAAATATCTGTGTTTATGAGTAGCTGAATCATGTAACTTGCAAATATTTTGTTGTCTAAAAAAAATCACTTTGATGAAGTACAATTCATGTTATAAAGCTTGAAGCTTGGCCTGTTTTCCATGGATCAAACCATTATAATTTTTTTTTAATTTCTAGAAAAATAACAGAAGAGTTATGCAAAATAGGGTCCTATTTTATAACCAGTAGGACTTCTTTTTCTCTACAAGGTTTTCACAAGATGGTCTATTATTATTGTCTCTAGAAAGTTAAGCATTTCTGAATGGCTACAACCTACATATAAATGTGACTGCATGATTCCACTAAGTCTTCAGGACTCGTGAACGCCTCCCTAGTGGAGGAATGGGAGACTGCAGGTAAGAGCACAGGCCCTTGAGTCAGGCTGTATGTATCTGGTTAGGCAGAGTAAGTGCCCCCAGAGTTTAGCTAATCTTTGATACAGTACTTTGATTTTTTAAAAACACAGTCAGCTAAAAGTTGCTTACCAGTCTGGGGTCAACTTCTTCATTAAGAACAGCTTCGTTCTTTATGAGCGCCACCCGCTGTGCAAATCTGCAGGTAGATATAGACTCCTGAGAAAGCAAAACAACGCCTTAAAATGCCATGGTACAGGGAGGTGAAAAGGGAAAGGCTGCACACCTGAAGAGTGAGACACAACGAGGAAACATGCCTCCAGCTTAGGGAGCTTTGCTCTAGAATAGTATTTTTTATTAAGGTGTTGATTGGGCTTAATTATCAGAGCCAAAGGTGTGGGAGAGCCAGGTCCTAAGTGGCAACTGGCACGTGTTTCTCTACTGTTGATTGTGAAAGCAGAGCCACGTATGCCAATCACAACCAGAAAAGGTGCCCTGGTCCATCAGCATGAAAGACGACAAAATAAATGCTTGTAACAGACCAAAAAAGAGAGGCGCGGCCTTGTTTTGAGAGGCACCTGCCACTTCCTCTTTCAGAGAAAGTTTGGACCACAGACATTTAACTGAAATTCATGAAACGTCAGCCAGATCTCTACAACGGCCCAGGAAAGCCATTTGGTAGCGAGTCCTGCCAAAGCATCCTGGGCACTGTGCCCAGCACCATGCTGAGGGACACGTCTCAGAGATGACTCCCAGGTATCTCAGTAAGCCAGAGCCAAGTGGGGCAGGAGAAGCCGATGTCTCCTCTTGAATGTCTCTGTCAAGGTAATGCACCACTCATCAGCAGGCCTTCTGAAATTTGTGTACGAGGCTTCTTCAAACCATCCTGTGCTACCTGAAGTCAATTCTCAAAAGGGGTCATTATACACTGAGTGGCCAGATTATTATGATCTCTGAACGCATAATAATCTGGCCACTCAGTGTAATGCTGGCCAATAATGCAAATCTGTGGATTCTGAATGGTGTATCTAACCTGAAGGCATATCCTACCTAACCCAGCTGAAAAGATGGAAACCCACCCTGGACCCTCGACTCTACACACAGACTAACATTAATAACTTGGACTGAGAGCTCCAGAGAGAAGAGCCAACGTACGTCGATGTTCCTTTTCTCCAGCGAGAGCGTTGCGATCATGGTCGTCATGCAGTTCCCTCCCAAACTGTCTCTCAGGACGCTGGTCATCATGGAGTTCCTGTAGGGGATGTGCGAACGGTGCTTTTCTGAAAGGGCAATGATGACCTGCGGCAGGGCAGACAGACAGTGTCGTCAGCCTAGCAGAACACGGACGTCGGACAACTGAGCAGCGACTGTGATGAAAACCCACAGGGAAATATGAGGCAATGCAGGGAGAGGCCCAGGACTCGGGCTCAGGAGAAATACCTTAGCAGCAGTCAGTGCAGTAATGGTGAAGATGGAATGAAGCAAATGTAGCGAAAACATACCACGAGGAACTCTGCAATTTCTGGACACATGATAGAGCTTGTGCAGAACTGGCCACATTAGTGTTCTGCTTGCAGCCATCCAGAAATTCATATAAAGACTCAGGAAGAAATCATGCCAGTTTTGAGAAATCCTACCAAACTTGGCCTGTCTCTCATCTTCAAGTTAAAAGAGGCAGATCAGTATCCTTTTGATACCTTTTATATGTGAAGTAGCCTTATCCAGAAAAGTAAAAATTTTAAATTCACAAAATTGTATTTTTAAGACTTTGAAATAATAATTTTTAATTAATATAATTGGCTTTAAACTAATAAACTTAAATCTGTAGGCAAATCAAAATTAAACATTAGTTTAGCAGCAAAAAACTATAACTGATTTATTAGAAGCTGCTTCTCTTCATTGGTGATTTATTTGTTTATTTACTTAATCCTCACTCAAGACCATGGAGAGAGAAAAAGAGAGAGAGAGAGAGAGAGAGAGAGAGAGAGAGAGAGAGAGAAAGAGAGAGAGAGAGATCTCATTGTGAGAGAGAAACATTGATTGGTTGTTTCCATACATGCCCTGACCAGGGATTGAACCTGCAACCTGGATATGAACCCTTGCCAGGAGTTGAACCAGAATCTTTTCGGTGCATGGGAGGACGCTAAACCAACTAAGCCACTCAAGCGGGGCTGCTGATTTATTTTTAATTATAAAATTCCCAGCAGGCCTGTGCTTAATGCCTTTGATATTTGAAATAGTTATAAACTTGATGAGGAAATTATACTTGCTTATAGAATTACAAAGATCTCAGCTTTATAACATGCATCTATTCATGAAGGTGAAATCTTCATTTAGAGATCAAAATGTAAACTTTAATGTGGTACTAAAATCTCATTGAAGTGTATACACGTTTCTGAGTACCGTATTTTTCGGACCATAAGACGCACTTTTTCTTCACCAAATATGCAGTCCCCAGGGACACGGAAGGTCCCGGGGGACCCACTGCCGCTCTGCAACTCGGACCATAAGACGCAGGCACTTTTCCTCCCACTATTTGGTGAAGAAAAGGTGCGTCTTATGGTCCGAAAAATACGGTAATTAAAAAAATAAAATTTACAGATTCATAGACAACAAAATAAACAATAAAGAACAGGCAGTAGAGTTAGATTCTGGTACCATACTGTCCAGGTCCAAACTCTAGGCTCACAGGGTCATGCCTTCGTCTCCTCATCTACAGTACTGGGGAAAAACAGTGCCTAGCTCAAAGGTAGCTGAGAAGATTAAGAGTGAAATGTACAAATTTGAGTAGTACCTAGCCTGTAAGTGCAGTCTACGTGTTTGCTATCATTTTAAGTGATGGGGCCATTTATGTTCATTCAACTAAGGCTTGTTCATCTTAGTCCTGAATGTCTTAGGTACTTAAATGGAAGGTTCTAGATGGGTGGGTGGTAGATGAATAAAAGGCTGCTGTGGGTTGTCCCCACTAGGGGCTCAGGATTTTCCTGGGAAGATGAATCCAGTGCTGGGGTGCCCACTGCAAAGCATCAGGAACAAGTGACCCACAGATGTGCCTTCTGGTGCATCACAATGCCCTGGCTCTTGAAAATACTGCAAACACCTGCCATTGTCCTGGTTTTCCTTCTCCCGGTGTGCAATCCCCACCATCAGAACTTCTACTCCTTTCTTTTACAAAACAATATTAGATCACTATTTTTGAAGGCTGTTATGAGCAAAAACATAGAACTTATACATTGATCTGCTTGAAATTCATGACCACTGACTTCACTGAAAAAGAGAAATCCTGTTATATTTCTCTCACAAAAATCACTTTTCCACTCTCAGAAAGGAGGCTGTCATATTGTTTTGTTTCAAACTTCTACCAGCCTCCTCTCCTGCCTTCAATCTGAGATGACAGCTACATACCCTTCTTACTAACCAGGACCATCTTGTGACCTGTCACTAAATCTACATTCTACCCTCCTCCAGTTACTGCCCTGCTCCTGTGTAAGGCCAGCACTCCACCCTCTCCTTCTCTTCTCACCTGTTTCACTTCTATAATTAACCCTTCTTTCCTCCAATCCAGTGTTCCCAAACTTCTCTCATGATGAGAATCACCTGGTGGTGTAATTGTTAAAATACAGATTCCTGAATCCCAACTAAGAAGTGCTAAACCAATTTCTCTTCCTCACCTACATCATTCCCAACCTGCATGCCCACAATAGGTACTAAACCAAGGTGGCTCTTTGCAAGGTAAGCACCAACCCCTACTGAACCAAAAGCATCAATTGCCATCTTAGTGGACCTCTGAGTCTATAAAGTACCTCCTTTAGGAAGCATTATTCAACTAGTAACCAGGACACCACACTCCCGTTTTTCATCTTCCTTAAAAACTAGTCAATGAATGCTTCTCCCTTTCATCTCCCCAAATTATAAATTTTGGGGTGGTCCAGGGCTCCATCCTTGATCTCCTTCTCTTTCTTACCTACACTCACTCCCTATGTAAACTCATCCAAGCTCCTGGCCCTAAGAACATCTATATCCTGATGTCTCCCCAGCTGACACCATCGGCCTCGCCTCTTCCCTGTGGCAGTTCTACTAGAACATCTTGGGTGTCTATTCTTCACATTCTCTCCCCTGTACTGCTAAACCTGATTCTTCTTTCCCAGACTTTACCCACTATTATTAATGGCACCACCATCCCCTTACTGGCCCAGTTCAAAATCTCAGGCATCATTTCTTATTTCCCCTCATCTGAACCTGAGTAATTTTCTATTGGGTTTAACTATAAAACATAGCCAGAATTGGACCACTTTTCCCCACAGCTCTGCTATCACTCCAGCCCAAGCCTCCATCTTCCTTCTGGGGACAATGGCACATAAATATATATATTTTATTGATTTCAGAGAGGAAAGGAGAGGAAGAGAGAAAAATCAATGATGAGAGAATCATTGATCGGCTGCCTCCTGCACGCCCCCTACTTGGGACTGAGTCTGCAACCTGGGCATGTGTCCTTGAACATGAACCCGGAACCCTTCATTCCACAGGCAGAGGCTCTATCCACTGAGCCAAGACAGCTAGGGTTCCCCAGATTTTCATACAGCTTCCTGCTTCTCATCATTCAAATCTTTACTCAAAGTTCACTTATTCACAGGGCTTCCCCTGAATCCCTATAAAAAGCAACATCCCTATCTCCAAGTTGTCACTCCATTTCATTTTTCTTCAGGCACTTATCACTGGCAGAAATTTCATGAACTCGTTAGTTATCTGCCTTCCTTCTAGGCTTTCTCTCCACAGGCTGGGGACTTTGTTTCTCCTGTTCATTGCTCAATCCCCACTGCCTGGAACAGTGCCCAGTGCCCCGTACATGTGGCAGAAAGTAAATTGTCTCACTCAGCTCTCGTGACAACCTCTATTCTAGTTTTAGTTCCTATAAAACTACATTTCCTAGTCGCTTTTGCAACTCACGTTTTCCTGAGATGGAACTCCATTGAGCAGACCTCCCTGTGTGGGAGCTGGAGGTGAGTGAGGAGGGTGGTGGCCCTGAGGACGATCAGATTTACAGGATAGAGTGGTAACAAAGGCATCTGTCTTTTCTGCAGCAGCCCCAAGGAAGCTTCTGGAATCTAAGACTTTATGTCTCAGTAGCAAGATATTGCAGTGTCTGCAGAGCGCAGTAGTGTGGTCAGACGTGTGCTCACCATGTGTTCAACAAGTGCTCACCACATTTTTGTTAAATTAATCTGAACAGATAAATGAGTAGATTAATTAGTTCGCTGGGAAGGCAGTGTGAGGGTCACTCGCATGGAATGGGATTTTTGAGAACTAATTTCAATGTAATTGGAAAGGAAATGGGCCAGATTCAAGTCTGAGTGGCCAGGTGGCTGCCCAGGGTGCTGAGCAGAGCCAAGGGGACAATGAAGTATCTGAAAGCGGCAAGGCAGGTCTGACAGATGTGCAGAGAGGGCGGCGCTAGTGTTTATGAGTCACCAGTTAAATATCTAACAATGTCCTAAATACATTGAAGTTTTCATAAAACAAATGTCACTATTTTTTCCCTGCTCCAAGAAATGATATTGATATCTCCTCTATTCAACAGCTTTATTGACAACTTAGACAACATAAAGGAGAACATATTAAACTTCCTGTCGACACTAACTGGTGCTAGTTAACTTGTCTTTTGTTGCAGTAACAGGAAACATAATCCGAGTTGGCTTTAATCATAAGGGAAATTGATTGGCTCAGTGCTACCACCAAAAGCTTAGTTATGCCCATATCTCTGCTCTATCTTTCACATGGTATAAGTCTGCCTCTCCTTCTGGCATAGGATGGCTGCCAAATGCCAGTTACTAGCTTCCTTATTCATAACTGAGGTTGGAAAGGGCCTTTCTTTTCCAATCAGCTTCTCTAGGGACCAACTTGGGTCATGGGTCCAGCCATGAACCAATCACTGCAGCCTGGGGTCATGGGCTCATCCACAAACAATCACTGCAGCCTGGAGAAAGACAGGTTCCAACCAGTCAGGGTCCATTCCTGAAGCTGGGATGGGCTCCTGGCTGCTAAGCCTGGAATGAGAGGTGTACACGAAGGCAATCCCAATGTTATCCCCAGAAAGGGTTCTAAAATTGTTAAAGGAAATAATTAAAATTCAAAGTGGGATTATAAATTAGAAAATACAGTCTATAAAAATTGGGAAATGAAGCCAGCTCCTGCGCAAAGAAAGAACCCAGGTTTTGGAGTCAGAATCCAGCTTCGCCACTTGTGTGATCTTAGACAAATCTCTCAAACATATTAGCCTCAGTTTCTTCACCTATAAAATCCCCATCTGTGGCAGTAGGATGAGAATGCCTACCTGGCTCTCAGAAATGCTTTGGAGATCAATAGAGATCGTTTTTTGGGTTAGTTCTTGGTAAACAGAAGGCACTGAGTTTGGAGGCGTCTTCAGACTATGAACTTTACGATCCCCGTAGAGATTTGTCTTAGCCGCAGAGACCCAGTTGCAGGCCATTTCTCAGAAGAGATTCTGAGCAGGTGTCACCTCAGTGATGAAGTGCTTAGGGTCCCCCAATCAGCCCCAACCCAGCTCTGCAGAGTGGCCAGGCCTGGGAGGAGCAGAGCTGGGGCTGCTATGGGCTCTGCAGTGGGCGGGAACCCAAGGGGAAGGAGCTGGTCATACACCAGGGTTGTTGTTTTTTAACATTCACTTCCATGTTGGATTTCATGTATAAATGCAATAACATGTTCCTGAAGATATTCTTTAAGTGACAAGAGTGAAACCCACATTGTATGTAATCATACCTCCAGGCCTAACATCAATAACATGGTTAACTACTGAGTGAATGAAAGAGGTTCACTTGTCAGAGCTCAGCAGTGCATGGCATCACCTCTGGAAACTGGAGAGATCTGCGTGGTCACAGGGCCTGGCAGCCTCGGGCTTTTCCTCTGAGCACAAAGCACTCCGTGGCAGCCAGGGGGAAAGGACACCTGGAAGCCCCTTGAGTCCCACTGGTGGGAGGGACCTGACTCGTGTTTCTGTGCTCACGGTGGTTTCTCGCTGCGTGTTGAGCAGATGGGACTGTCACATCAGGAACACCCGGAAGGCTCACAGTGAGAACAAGTCTGCTCGGCCCCTATATCCTCCACGGACTCTAGTTCTGGGCTGAGATTACCCTGCTGTTGTGGTTTTAGATGTTTCTGAGGAGACTTTTGGAAGAAGTACTGCATTCACCAGGAGAACTCTAAAACTAACAGCACCTTGGCACATGGTGTTATTTACCCAAGTGCCCAGCCAGGTGCACGGGCCCAGGATACCTGGGCCGGAGCAGGTGGGAGGGTCGCGGTTCTGGACGAGGGCAGTTACAGTCCCACACAGTTTCTAGAGCTACTGTGAGCTAATTAATGTAGCAAAGGTTGCCAGAATGTCCAAGGCCAAATCCATCTTTCTCTGATACAGTGACTGAGACCCAGAGGATGTAATTCATTTCTGACACAAGGATTTCTGTTACAGCTTTTATCTTACTGCAGGGTGAAAAGTCACTTATATGATTTGCTCTTTCCCTGGAGAGCATGACAGCAAGCCTAGTCTTCAATCATACATTTATCCCCATTGCCTAAAGTAACTCGTAGCACCCAGTGGACACGAAATCACAAGTTGTTGAATGCATAAATGAATGAAGCTAATTAAGCTAGTTTGTGTTACACTTCCAGTCTCATTAGACACAAAGAACATTTGATTATGAAAGTCTTTGACTTGTTATTTCATTAAAGTACCTGCCTGCTGTTTTTATTATCATTCTGTGTACTCTGTGGTTCTCTCTCTTATCTCTTTCTGTGTGAAATTCTAAAATTTCCCTATTACCCACTTCCTTTCTTTTTGGCAGCTACTTCCCAACTTAATCCCACACGTCCACATCTACATGCTACATTTCCACATTTATGCTCTTTCCTCTCACGCTAATCTCCTTTCTCTATTAGCTGATATCAGTGCAAATAGTTAACAATTGGAATGATGCAGTGGTTGAGTGAAACAGATGAATTACATTCAGAACTAGTGCTGACTGCCATGTGAGCGTCGCTGCGACCCTGGTGCAGCCACTGCCCTGGCTGGGAGCCGAGGGCCGACAGACTCCCGGTCCTCTCTGCCTGCCAGGCTCTACCCAGTTCTGGCCTGGCTTGCTCCTGCTCATTCTGCAGTTGTCTGCCTAATGTCAGCACTGAGAGAGCCCCATGGCCGCTCCCTCTGCTGTCTACGTGCGCCGCGGCCAGCTCTCTCACTCCTCAGGCTCTCCCTGCACAGCTCGCGCCAGGACGACAGCCGCCTCCTTCCTCAGAGCATGCCTCCCTGCACTGGCCATGACATGTGTCTGTTTTGCTCACCATTGTGCTCCCGGGCAGGCTCAGACCTCAGCACACTGTGTCCCACATTTAATAAGTACTTGTTAAAACAATGCAGTCCTTATACAGAAAATCAAATGCCACGTGGCCACCAATGCATCCCCCCCGAGGATTTTGAAGAGAAGTTATGTGGGGAGAGAAAGAGCTCTAATGAGAACTAGCAGCTTGCAAAGATTATATAAAACAAAGAAAAAGAAAGGGTTAGGGCAACACATTCCTCTTGAGTGATTACAACTGGTGGAAATTCTGATTCAAATGATGACCATTATTTTCTATGAACAGATGGACATAGAAGGGATGACAGGCAGGGCTCCCACCTGAAACAAAGAGGTGCATTTCTTCGCAGAAAGCACATTGCACACAGTCCATTATGGTTTCCTCTCAATGTTTCCTCAGTGAGTTACTAAGTAAGAAGCTCCGTTAGGGAGAAGGAGTAATACCTGAGCATGAAAGAGCTCAGGAATGCTGACTCTCACAGGGACACAAGAACGGTCTGGTGCCACGCAGCCTTGTGCTCTGGGCTGCCTCACTGGGATTCCTTTGGTCAGAGTCTAACCATGAGCACCTTGTTCAGACAGAGCTCCTTAGATTTTCTCTCACTTTTTCAGCCAACTTGACCATTACAAAGCATGTGACACCAAAACAACATGAGTCTCAGAAGGTTCATTCAGTAATTTATAAAGGTGTTTTCCCCCATAAATCTTTTAGCCTCCATCATCATTAACAAGTCCTTCTGCCTTGCCGACATACTCTATTTCTCCACTCTACTTTTTGATCTTGTTTCTCTCCTTTCAGAATTTGGACGTAGTAGCCATCGTTAACATTCAAGTCACAGCACTAATACTCAGCACTGAAAGGAATGTGAGAAATCTCATTCAATTCACTCATTATAGAGATGAGAATTTTTCTTGGAAGATTTATTTAGCTAAATTCATATGAGCTTTCTCTGCTCTCAAAACCAAATTCTGACATTCAAAATAGCCCTGGTCGCAGTGGCTCAGTTGG
The DNA here is from genome assembly GCA_963924515.1 of Vespertilio murinus. Lineage (NCBI taxonomy): Eukaryota > Metazoa > Chordata > Mammalia > Chiroptera > Vespertilionidae > Vespertilio > Vespertilio murinus. Next base: position 118,180,635 of record OZ004705.1, read on the forward strand.
TTGGGTATTGTCCAGTGCACTGAAAGGTGGCCAGTATGATTCCTGGTCAGGGCACATATCCAGGTTGCAGGTTCAATCCCCAGTTGGGGTGCGTACTGGAGGCAACCAATCAATGTTTCTCTCTCACATGGATGTTTCTCTCTTTCTGTTTTTCTTTCTCTCTTTTCTTCCTCTCTCTCTAAAATCAATAAACATATCCCCAGGTGAGGATTAAAAAATTATTAAAAAGTAATGCTTATGTCATGTATATTTTACCACAAGAAAATAAAAAGAGAAGCGAAGCAAAACAAAATATCAGGAGAACTCCAGATGCAAATACACGGTCAACAAATGGTAGATACAGTTACAGCCCTGTCTGCCCATCTCACCTGTTCTAAGTAATGCAGAGACAGGTTGATGTACTTGGCCTCTGTCAGGAGCTGGCCCCCTACTCCAGTCTTTGCGACTCGCTCCGAACCAGCCAGGTCCACCAGGTGAAGTTTGGCATGTCGAACAATTGCAGATCCCGGTTCTTTGCTTGACAAGTGAATAGTGAAAATGCAGTGGGAACGAGTGGAAGCTTGGTTCATAGGAGTCTACAAAAAGGAAGTTCAAAACAAAAACAATGTGAACAATGAGAAACGTTGAAGAATATCAACATATAAGTTTCTATTTCCAATAAGACATTTCCCATGAAGCCGGCGCTGTCAAATGGAACAACAACCAAACACTTGTAGCTGAGACACTTACATGAATTATTTTAATTATTTCACATATTGAAAGCCTGGCAGCAGATGCAGATGGGTTAATAAAGAAAGGGAGAAAAGAGCTTGAATGTGGTAAAGCTTGTATCCTCTTACTAATATGACAATTTTATTTCATTATATGACAACAATTTATACCTTAACCTTGGCTAGCCATATCAAAATGCTAAATCCAGCTATCATGGTGAGAATGGATGTGCTGAGAGAATTCATTACACAGTTGTAAACATAATCACTGCTACCACCTAACACAGAACTGGAGGTCCCAGCCAATAGAATAAACAAGAAATAAAATATACAAGCATAGTGATAGGAAAATACAAGATCAAGTGCCATTATATACAGGAAATATGGTGGCCTACATAGAACATGCAAGATCATCTACAAACAAACTGTTAAGACCTACAGTGTTTCTCTTTCTGCAAGATCAAAATGCAAAGACAATGAAGTTTTAATGACCCAGCAACAATTAATTAGGAAGTATTATAATGGTGCAAAGATGATGAGATAATAAGGGATTAATCCTACAAAATGTGTAATTTGTAGGGAAAAAGACAGAATTATAATAAAGGCACAAAAAGAAAACCTGAATTAATGGTGCGCTAGATATTAAAATACAGTTTCATGGGTGAAAAATCAAAATTAATCTATATGTTAATGTATCTATATTAACCTACATAGTCAATGTGGTTGAAATAAAAATGCCACAGGTTTTGTTTCTGGAACAGAACAAACAACTTGATTCTAAAAATCAGATGCAAGAGCAAATATTGAAAAATAACAAAACAATTATATGAAAGGAAAAAAAAAACAGGAAAGAGGACTTGTCCTGCTATATACCAAGGGGCATCAAGATAGCACCATAGTTAAAACTATGGTGTCAGGGTCAGGGAACATGCTGTCCTCACTCAGGAGCTCTGTAGGTCCGAGGTGTGGCCACCCCAGAGTGAGGAAGGAAGGTCAGTCAACAATGGTGCTGGGATAAATGGCCATCCATCTGGAAAAACATAGATAGCCTCACACTATACACATGAATAAATTCCAGGATGTATTAAAGACTCAAGTATAAAATACTACAACTTTAACATTAATATAAGAAAATATGGTAGCAAATTGCAATCAACTCAAGGTAGTAATGGATATTTTATGATAAGACATAAAATATAAATACAAGTTGATTTAAAATATTTGACCTAATGATCCGAAATTAAAGAACTTCTGTGTGATAAAATCTACCACAAAATTTGAAGATTAAGAGAAGGTATCTGCAAGACATATAGCTGACAAAAGATTAATATTTGAAATAAAGAGCTCCCAGAAATGAATAAGAAAAAGACAAACAACTCAGAAAAATAATGAGCAAATATTATGAACAGACAACCCATAAAGAGTATACCTGAAAATGGTTAATAAATGTTTGTAAGAATATAAAGAAATGGGAACTTTTATATACTGCTGGTGGGAATATAAATTAAAAACCTTTCTTGAGAGCAATTTGATAATATGTGCTAGAGTTGCAAATGACTATAATCGACAACCTTGCAATAGACCACCAAGTATATTTTCTAGAGAGAAATTGGGAAAGGCACACCAGGAGAGGGAGGGTGGAGAAGGGTGGATAGAGAAAGAAAGGGAGGGAGAAAGAAAAAGAGAGGGAGAGAGAGAGACTGAAAGACTGTTTGAGCAAGAAATTGGTGTTAGATGTACAACCTAAATGAACATCGGGTGAAAAGATGAATAAACTGGGATAATTCAAACTACAGAGATGTTAAAATAAAGCAACTTTTGGGTAAAGTGACCTCGGTTGATTTATAAAATAGAAGGTTCAGGAAATAGCAAGCTAAAAATGATATATATACCATGTTAGAACTTATATAACAAAAAATGTAGTATGTAATGTGAAAATATGTATCTATGGTGCTATAACTTAGGTCATTAAAAATAAAAAAATATGGACTGCAAGGATACAGCAAGTCAACAGTAGAAGTTGCCTTTGTGAGGGATACAAGCAACAGCTGACACAGGAACTTCAATTTTATCACACTGATTTATTTAAAAATTATTGGAAACAAATTGTTATAGCCAAAAACATCCTATATAATAAAAGCCTAATATGCTCAGTGTCTGGTCATCTGGTTGGCCATTCAACCAATCAAAGTGCAATATGCTAATGATATACTAAGGCAGCTCAACCACTCTCTATGATGTGCACTGACCACCAGGGGGTAGACAGTTGACTGGTGGATCAGTTTCTCTGACATGCACTGACCACCAGGGGGCAGATGCTCCGACCAGTAGGTTAGCTTGCTGCTGGCGTCTGGCCAATCTGGACTGAGCAAGAGGGACTGGACACACCCTGGAGCCTTCCTGTAGTCCCTCCCCTGCTGGCCAACCTCCCACATCCCACCCTGACCTCATGCAGGAGCTGTGCCCTGGTGGTCAGTGAACTCCCACAGGGAGAGCATCGCTTAGCCAGAAGCCAGGTTCAGGGCTGGCAAGTGCAGCAGCAGGAGCCCCAGAGGGGTCGGGCCTAAATCAACAGGCAGACATCCCCTCAGGGGTCCTGGACTGCGAGAGGGTGCAGGCTGGGCTGCGGGCCCCCATGCCAGTGCACAATTTTCATGCACTGGGCCTCTAGTATAAAAATAAAAGTTATCTTAAAATATTTCAATGAATGTTCATATGAGTTTTCAGAGCCCCACTTTTGCAGAATGGAATTTAAACAAAGACTCCATATGGATGCACATGTGTGCAGAAGGTTAACATGCTTGGATGCAATTTCAACCAGAAATTGCCTGTAAATATAAATTCTTGATATACACTATCATTGACTTGTGCCAATGAGCAAAATACACAGATGTCAAAATACTGGCATAGTTTTGGTGATGATGATGTAACTAGTGAGGTAAATAGGCTGAAAATTTGACCCATTACTTGTTGCCACAATAACTATACCCGGCCTAGCCAGTGTGTGATTTTGCTAAAGTGGATCAGCAAATAACTGTGCATGTAAAACCGCAAACTCAAATTTAGAACCTAAGTTGAGGTGTTCTGGAAGTGACTGTAAGTTATTTGCAGAACTTAAACATGGGTTTCGTTCCACTGTTACATTCACACAACAATAAATCCTACAGTACTGTAATGAAAGTCAAGTTGACAATCGATATAAAAGAAAACCATAGTGACTGCCCCCACAGCTGTCTTCAGCTTCTCAACTGCGATACTGAAGTCCCAGGAAAATGTAGGCCCGTAGTGAAGAGGGGAAGAGTGTACCCATTTCAAAGGAATGTGAGATTTATATCAATTACGATGCATTTCTGGAGTCTGTAATTAAAATGCCGTAATAGGCTGTAGGAGTCCATGCCTACAATTTTGTAATGTCTCATAAATATTTTCTGCATGAAGTAGTAGTTGGTGTCCTCTTAGCTAAAATTTTCTTAAACCTCAGAAAACATTCTTTATGTGTAGCCATTTAAGTGTGATTGAATGTGCGGGTGTCTGCTCTGTGTTTATTTAAGGACGTCTTTATGTCTCATCGGCGTTTGTCCTTTTCCAGATAAAATTGTATTAAAACATTTCTGAAACTGCCTAAGAACAGATGGCACCATTTAGGCAGATTCATTCAAATTTAAGCGCACATTTTAAACAAATGTGCTCTTGGCACTGGAGACTGTGCCTTTGGAAAAATCCTACTGATGATTAATCATCCCCGTGCAGAGAGCTTTCACATTTCATATCAGTCTTTGCACACAGCTCTGGGTAGGCAGTACAGAGACTAGAAGGAAAAGAAGACATGGACCTTGCCCTCAGGGCATCTGTGATCTAGCTCAGGAGCTAATGACAAACTGTGTACAACGAGAGTCCACGTGAGAAGAAGGCAGATGTGCAGTGAAGAAGGCGATCTGTGCTTGGCCCGAGCGTCTGATGCTGCGGGTCACACCTAAGAATGCTGCCCGCCCTCATGCGGGAAGCTCTCCACCCTCTGCCCCTGCTTTCTGGAGTCACACACTTCCCAGTACTCTTTGGTCCTTCTCTTTATTGGACCCTTTTCTCTCCAGTCCCTAAAACAGACAGGCCCCAAGCTATGGTCATCACATGTTTCCTCCTTGGGGAAGTCTTCCTCCTACTGTTCTAATTCTCACCGTATAGGCACTGTAGTGTAGTTAAAACTCACACCAAAAATCTTAGAATTTGCCAGGAACATTGGGGTGCAGATACCTTTTCGAGTTAGTGTCCTTGTTTTCCTCAGACAGATCCCCAGAGGAGGAATTGCTGGATTATAGGGCAGGTCTGTGGAATTGTTTGAGGACTTCCCATACCATTTTCCATGTGGCTGTACCAGTTTACAATCCAGCAGAGCATGAGGCTTCCCTTTTCTCCACATCCTCACTTTGTTGTACTGTGGATAGCAGCCATTCTGACAAGTGTGAGTATCTCATTGTGGTTTGGCTTTTCATTGTTTACAAAAGCCAAGATATAGAAGCATCCTAAGTGTTTATTGATAGATTATTGGATAATCAAACACACACACACACACACACACACACACACACACACACACACACTGGAATACTACTCAGTGATAACCAATGAAATCTTGTCATGTGGGACAACATGGACAAAGCTGGAGACCATTATGTTAACTGAAATAAGTCAGACAGAGAAAGACAAATACTGTATGATTTCACTTCTATGTGGATTCTAAAAAACAAAATGAATTAGTAAAATGTAACAGAAACACCCTCACAGGCACAGGGAACAAACTGATGATGCCAGAGGGAAGGGGGTGGCCACTAAAGGGGATGGGGTGAAAGAAGTACAAACGTTCAGTTGTAAAAACAAGCCACAGGGAGGTAATGTGCAGCCCAGGGAATATGTCAATACTATCACAATAACTCTGCCTGGTGACAGATGGTTCCTAGACTTAGGTTCCTCTTCTCACATCTTTACTTTTGTCTCCCTCAATTGTTCTCCACCTTGCAGACAGAGTACCACTTTAAAAAGACATATTTAATCATGCCAATCCTACCTCTATCCCTGAATAGAACTGGCATACTCCCGAGAGTAAATATCTCTAGTTTCTTCAACTCTCTTATGCAACTTTTAGCAGTCTTTTTTTTTTTTTAATGTAGCACTTTCACACTGTGAATTGAGTAAATTCTTTCAAAATTCTCCTAACTACAGAAGACACTGGAACTGGGCAATCTAAATTGAATGTTGCCAGTAAATAGCACATGAATTGTTTCACCACATTTGTTCCAGCTCTTTACCCAAGCTATGGAATTTCTATGGAAAACACACACATTTATTTGATGACCACATTTGATTAGTTTTTACCCCAACATTACAATCTGTTGACATAATTCCAGATCTTGGCCTTTTTTCTCTCTCCAATTTTATGCTATATACTAGTGAAAATACCCTGTATCTCCTCAACCAAATGATGTGCAAAACACCAAGTAGGGCAGCACATCATTCCATTAAGGCACCAACACTCCCTCCTCTGCTAGGTGCCAGTTATGTATTCAAATTTTAATCCCAATACCTTTGTGTGCCTTCAATTCCTCTCTACATCCCCCGGGGGTATTTTGGAAGACCTTATGAAATAAAATGAATTCCCTTGATCTGTGAATTCTTATAACCCTATCAGAAAAGCCAATGAAATTAGTTTAAGGTGAATCAATGCTGACTCTTCCCTAATTATTTATTGGCTATCATTTATTAATCTTTTTTCAGATCCTTTTCTTAGGGTTTGATGTTAAAAAATTTTAACTTTTCCTTTTCCAAATAGGTTTACTTTTTTGTAAAGTTGAGAATAGATGACTTTTATTGACAGGGTAAGAGACTAAAAACCTAGGTTCGCTGGGCCCCCTACAGATTCATCATGTCTGCAGTCTGTGGCCTATGAAGGTCAGATTTTTCCCATTCTCATCTCCAGGACAGCCACGTCCCACTTCTCACTGAAGGCCCGTCAGAAGGCCACCTCCTCTTGGAAGGCTCTCCACTTTCTTCCTCTTCCCTCCTGGGCTCTGAACTCCTCCAGGGCAGGCGCTGTGTCTTATTCATCATTGTAACCCTAGCCTCAATAACATGAAGTGTTTGAAAATATTTATTAAATTGTTGACGCTTGCTCATTTCTAGTTTTCTGGATGCTAAGGCGTATTTCATAGTTTCTAAAAATCTTCAAATAATCAGGAGACTACATCTGCAGACTGTTTGAATATATGGAATATAATTCATTTGAGTTTTAAAATTAGAATTTTTTGAAACAGCAGATTGATTCAAATCTCTCTGCCTATCTTGGGCTTCAAATATGCTTTGTGCCTAGTTCCAGAGCACTTAACCATTATCCCCTGTATCTTCAACTACCCTTTCCCTTGGGTAGAATGCCCTCTTTCTGGTCAAATATTGCCTAGTATTGCTTACTGGAAAAGCATGTCCCTTTCCTCCTCCTAAAATAATCCTACTCAAAATTGATTTATCTTCATATATTCTCTTGGACTATTCTCAAATGGTGTTAGGCATTGTGTTCATAAAGGCCATTAGACATATGTACATACAGTAGAAGATCATTAATATTCAAAATAGAAAAATGCAAAGAATGGAATGTTCCAAATGGATTTTTGAATGTCCATTTTTTTAAAAACATGACCTTGTAATGAACAATATGCTCCAGTTGGTTAAGGGGTGGGATGGTGTGATCCATTGGGCTACCAGTGAGTGCTTGGCAGCCAGCCAGTTTTGTGCCCATAAGACGTGATGTGGATATAACAGGTGACTCGACGATGACACTCTCAGGCACTGGTGGCTTCCAACTCTCTGCACAGAAGGAGTAGCAATGTGGTTGTCCAGTGGTCCCAGAAGCTGCTTGTGCAGAACACTTTTCATAACACAGCATTCAACTGAGGAAACACCAGAACCCTGTATTGAAGACTAAAGCTCTACTCTCAGAAGCTACTTCATATGGTAAAAAAAAAACAAAAAACAAAAACAAACAAACAAACAAAAAAACCCTCACATTTCATTGGTCAAAATAAGTTCCTACTGAGCAGGAAATACTCCTAGGCTAAAAGAGAAATTTAAAAGAAACAGTATAACAATAAGATTGGGTAAGCCTGGTGAGCATTTTCAAAAGGCTGTTCATTCCTCTTCCCTTTTGGGTTCTGCAGATGTACAACAGCCAGTCCTGATGTTCTATGGTTCTTATCGGTAGATCAAGAAGGACCCCTGTAAATTAAAATGTTCACTTTTTAAAATATTCATGATGCTGTGTGTGGCCATCTTCAAGACTGAACATTTTGATTTTAGGGGCAGGGATTGACAAATAAAATGTTTTTTTGTGTTTATATAATGTGGTCTTATGTTTTTGTAACACTTTTTCTTCCTTTAATATCACATATTTTCAATAACTTTGAAAATGATTATAGTTAATACAGCCTTCAGTGAGCCACATACTCTCTTTATGTCACATATAAGAAATTCCAGGATCCTTTAAATGTGTGTTTATCTCTTGTATCTTTACCTTATATTCTATTCTTATGTATCAAAGTCCTTTTTAAAAAAAATTACTCTGCTATTTTGGAATAAAATATCTCCAAATTTCCACAGGAATTCCCACTGACGAAGGCTAAGTTAGGCTAAGAAAATCTCTCTTGGACTGAACAGGAGTACAAAATGTATACACTTGAGACTCTTTAAAGAAAACTAGCTAAGACCAACAGCAGCAGCTGGAGTCCAGAACCCAGCTTTCCACCCCAATTCTCCTTTCTAATAACACTCTCTACCTGCTTGTCCCAGCTAATCTGGTCCCCCCCTCACCTACTCCATCTGCATGGAAGCCTGAAAGTGCCAATCTCCATGCGTTCTCTAAGCTCTTACCCTAGCTTTTAAGGTTAAAACACCCTGAACACAGGATTACTAGCCCTAACCTCACTGGGTAAGCAATTCCCTGTCTAGTTCTTCACACAGTGAATGAGCCCTTTCCATGTTCTCTGACTCAGCCTGGGTCAGCAAGGCCTGACCGAACCTGCTGGTTTAGATGTGACCATCATCACCTGCCTTCATCTTTTTCCGAGATGGCTTCAGACCACTCTGTCTAGCAGCAAAATACCCACAATGAGACAGCCCTCTGCTGAAATGAATGATCCTAAACTGCCATCTTCCTTTCTGATTTTTCTCTTTACAAGACACACAGCTGTTAGAAAAGCAATCAAAATCATTTTCCCTGGCTGAAGGATTTTTAGGTCCATCATGTTGTCAAAGTAGTTTTTTAAAAGAGAAAAATAGAGTAGGCACACGGATTCTGTTTGAAATGTAAAAGTAAGCTTTGGAACAATCTGGGACATCTGACAAGAATGTTCCAGCAATTATGATTCACCTTTCGAATAAGAATATCCTACTAGGTTTTATTATGCTATATCCCTCCTAACGGGTCTGGAAATAGTTTGATGGATTTTTATTTTTACACCCTCCAAGATTTATTAGCTGACAATGATTTGGGGAGAGCTGAATGTCAGAGTTAGTGATGGCTCTTCTTTTGTTGATGTCAGAATTCAGCAGATTGCTTCCCTGTGGGCCATTTCTCCAGGATTTGGAAAATCAAAGTCAAACACATTCATAGAGAAAAATCCAAGTATGCTAAAGTTGGCACATATGGCAAATTGCAAAGAATTTTAGCTGTATCTCTAATCAGAGTTATATTCAATTATCATCTCTGTTTGTCATCCTGGAACTGATGTCATCATATCATTAGCATAAAGAATTGGTCTCTGAACAATAGAAACTCTATTACCCTAAATAATCTCCCCCTTTTGTACTTGCAAGAACAATCATGGCTAAATTTAATCCTCAGTGGCAGTCAGTAACTCATCCATCTAGCATATCTACTTTTTTGTTTTTTTAACTGACTAGCTGTTTTTTTAATCTTTTCCTTTTAAAATTCAATCTGGCTTACTAATTTCCAAGTCTGACCATATATATAACTGGAACAATACTATTATGTGGCTAAAAATTCTAATGATCTTCTCAAGCATTGATAGCAGTTCATTAGCTGTCTTTAAGGACCCGCCCCCCTTTTTTTTTTTACACAATCTAATTACCTTCAGATTATAGGTACACTGACAATACATTTACTATCTTGTATATAGACAAGAAGGAACATCTGGGATTACGCACCAAGAGGAACTCGGGTATACATTTAAGACATGCTATTCGTATGAACAAAGTTGATCCTATCCTATTGATGGCAATAGCTCTTAATGCAATCTTTGGGTTTGGATATCAAGATCAGCAGCAGATGAGGATTTGAGAACATGTCACTCACAGTAGAGATGGAGTTGCTGAAGGAAGAACTAGAAGCACAGGTGTCTAGTATGAGGTATAACATTTCACTCCATGTTATCGACCCACAGTATCTCTCCATTGTTGGAAGATTCACAGTTCTCTCTGTGGCCACAATGATCCCTTGCTGTTATAACTGGCAAGACTCCAAGTGATATACCCCAAACATGATCAAATTACTTGTTGAAGGTTTTGGGTGGCTGATAAGACCTTTGTCTCCTCTCTCCTAGCTTGAAACCAGTATAAGAAATAGACATAAAAGTCAGCCTGCCTAAAAGTGAAAATATCTATCAGCAAAAAAAAAAAAAGCTATAAAAATAGCTTCTGTGCTTAAAGCTATAGCCAAAATTGATCTTCTGTCAGTTTCCCCCGTGTATACTGCTGATTTGTAAGATAAGCAAAAGCAGTGGATCTGAGTTCTCTGTTCCCTTTCTTCTCCTTTGTTCTACATTACAGAGATGCTGAGTTCTAAAAGTAGCTTTTCCCAAGGCCCCTGTTAGTTAGTAGCTGTCTTCCCACTTGGAAGGCATGGAGAGGGAGAATTACTCTGCCTTTCCCTTCCGCACACCCTCCAATCGCCTGCAGGTGGCTCCTACTAGCTGGGACCTGCCTGACCTAGTGGCTTCCTGTTGCAGTAACCTCTGAGTTGCACTAGCATCCCTCTTGTCTTCTCAGATTCTTCCATCACCCATGAGACAAAACTATCTGTGTTGATTTTTCTCATTTTAAATACAGTGACTTATCTTTCTCTTAGCATAATACTATCCAGATCCATCTAAATGTGGAATCTAATAAACTGATGAAAAAAAATAGATCCAGAGACACAGAAGAATGGAATAGTCTGATGAACTTCAGAGGGAAGGCAGAGGATGGTGGGTGGGTGGGAAGAGATCAACCAATGAACTTGTATGCATATATGCATAAAACATGGACACAGACAATAGGGTGATGAAGACCTGGGATGGGGGGTGGGGTGGGCTAGAAAGGTTCAATTGGGGGGAGGCGCGGGAAAGGAACATATGTAATACTTTCAACAATAAAGATAAAAAAATTTTTATCAAAAAAAGGGCTGTTTTATCAAAAAATCCTCACCCAATGATAGGTTTTCCACTGATTTTTTTTTTTGACAGAGTGGAAGAAAGGAAAGAGAGAGAGAGAGAGAGAGAGAGAGAGAGAGAGAGAGAGAGAGAGAGAAAGAGAAGAAGAAGAAGAAGAAGAAGAAGAAGAAGAAGAAGAAGAAGAAGAAGAAGAAGAAGAAGAAAGACAAATTGCACAGATTGATTGGTTGCTTCCCAAAATCACCCTTACCAGGGACTGGGGTTTGAGCCAGTGGCCCTTCAGTTCATGGGCCAACATCTAACCACTGAGCAAAACCAACTAGGGCCTCAAGTTTGCTTTTTATCTTCTCTTATCTTGTAATCTTTTTATTTTTAACCCTTCTACATTTTTAGCTATTTTTGTAAAACAAAGAATGTATTTAGGTAACATTTAAGATTATGAAGAACAAACTCTCTGCTTCTGACATAATCAACCTTCAAATATATGTCCCTTAGTGCCCCCCCCCCCCCACACACACACCCATATTCCATTTATATGGCTAGGTCTGCAGATGTTTTCTTTCTGATCATTTTATCTTTCAACGTAGCATCTTTTCCCTAAAGAGCAGTCAGGGATGGGTGAAGAAATATCCAAATTAAGATACTTTTACTATCTGCTATATCCTTAGCCTTAACAGCATATATCTGCCTCAATTTTTTTTTTGCACTAAGAGGTCTGTGATGGTAAAACCCCTTAAGTCACAAACTCACTGAACCCCACTAAAAAAGAACATCTCTCTTGGCAATGGGCCTAGACTACTGACCACAAAAAGGTCTGTCTTTAAATTTTCTCCTTGGGATGTGCCTTTTGTAGCGCAGGACAAATGTCTCTGTAATACTGCGCCCTGTACTTGCCTGTGTTCATAGATCTCAGCACTCTAACCAAAAGCTCATCAGATTTGCGTTTGAGAATTGTGACCCTTTCTTAAAGGGGAAACTGTATCCTGCCTGAGGTTGGAGAATATATGTGTTGGCTCTCAGCACCCTCCCCCGCCATAAGTCAAATTTCATAGGATTTGGCAGGTTTCCTCGGGGTTTGAGGTTATGGCTGTTTCCTTGTTTCACTGAAGATGGCTTTTATTCCCCCTCTACATTTCACATTTTGTTGCTCTTGTTGGTGAATTTCAATAACAGGGAGGGAGTAAAAATTACTTTCTTCTGCTATGTTCAATCAGAAATGAGAATTTTAATGATCAGAAGAAACTCTAGAGCTAAATTTTTACAGCTAAAAAGATTATGTTTCTGTAATCATGTATAGAGGCTATGTACATTTTAACATTCTAAAAATGACTGTACCATACCACTTCACTTATTTTAATAAATGTTTTAGATCTTAAAACTCATGGTTCATGCAAGAGCACAAATCAGATTAGATGAGAGCAGAATGCAAACTATGTTAAAACACAGAATCACTTTTTAAAAATGTATATTTCTCATATGTAAAATATAAAAAAAAGAAATGCCTGACATAGAGTATGTGCTCAAAATTTAAGTTTATTTCCTCCTAGTAAGGATATACAGTAGACAAGAAGAAGAGGTTACAATGTGAACACATCTTTGCTAAGGCTTTTAACTGCCTATTGGGACCTACTACTAAGAGAAGCTATCCTATATAATAAAAGAATAATATGCAAATTAACCCTAATGGTGGAATGACCAATCAATATGATGCTCAATGAAGGAGCTGCTTCCTGGTGGTCAGTGTGCTTCCAGAAAGCAGGCTAATGGCTGGCCAGCACAGTGGTGGTGGAGGGAGCCTCTTCTGCCTCCATGGCAGTGCTAAGGATGTCCGACTAACAGCTTAGGTAATGGGCCTAAGCTGTTAGTTGGACATCCCCCGAGGGCTCCTGGACTGCCAGAGGGATGTCTGCCTGTCAGGTTAGGCCCATGTAAGCCATCAATTGGACATCTCCCAAAGGGTCCTGGACTGTGAAAGGGCATAGACTGGGCTGAAGAACCCTCCTGAGTGCATGAATTTTCATGCGCTGGGCCTCTAGTTCATATTATAATAAAAACAAGGACAGCTGCTCCTGAGAGTGGCCTGAACCACTGACACTGCGCACACGGTCTCCTGCTGCCTTTACACACCTGGTTCACTCCAGAGTGTGATAATGTACAGAGTTTGCAAAACACAGCAGCACAACTCAGATATATCTACTATGTTTTTATTTCAAGCCAAGAATTAGGTAAAAAGACCTCGAATAGCTCCTGGAAAATTATAAATCCTACTGGAGGCCCTGTGCTTGGAAATTCATACACTGGAGGGGTGACTGCTCAGCCTGGCCTGCCCCCTCTCATAGTCTGGGAGCCCTCAGGGGTGGTAGGTGACTCAGAGATCAGGGGAAGGCAACACCCTATCACACTGCTGCTGCCACTGCTGGCAGCACAAGCCTTGGCTGGCCCTGGTTACCTGAGCCTTGTGTCCTCAGGCAGCCCTGTGCAGCTGGGCAGTCGACTTCTGAAGCTTGCCTGAACCTTGGGTGTCAGCTGGGCAGCTTCCATCCAAGGCTTGCCTCGGGCCAGCCCTGGGTACCTGGGGGGCTGAGGGGACTGGGGGACTCTGGAGGCAGGTGTGTGGGATGCGCCTGGCCTTGACACAAGACTGCCGCCCTGGCAGGGCTGAGGGGACTTGGCAAGGCTATCTTGTGGCTGTGGGCACCACCATATTTGAGGGTGGGGTAGTCAATTAGCATGTTCCCTCCTCATTGGCTGTGGGTACTGCCATCTTTTGCGACAGTGTGAGGGTCAATCAGCATATTCCCTCTTTATTAGATAGGATAAATCTTACTGGCAGGTTATTTGGAAAGTTCAACTTTTCCAAAAGGTCTGGGGTCTCACAATTTGTTGTTTTGTTGTTGTTGTTGTTTTTTTAAGTCTAAGTCATCTGTGATGTTCTCTGTACTCATGTACTTTCAATTCTGGGCCTGAGATTCAGGTCTTATTACCTGAAATCATCAGGCCTCCCTCTCTCCATCAATTCAATAAAACAATTAATTAATGATTGACCACCTGGCTGCCAGGTACTGAGACAATAGAGAGGAACCAGTTAACAGTCTTGTCTTTAAATAGTTGCTAGCTGAGAACCACAGGGTCTTTCCAAATGTCCTTCAATTCAGTTCTCACTATAATCCTAGAAGGAGGTGTGATTATGCTCATTTCACACACTAGAAAGCGTGGCACAGGTAGGTTCAGTGAGGTGCCCAAGGACACCCACCTGGGAAGGGTGGAGCCGGGAGCAGAACAAGGTCCCTTGTTCTGGAGCTCGGGCTCTTCACCATTAGCTGGCAAGGATGTGAGAGCCACAGAGTGACAGTCAACATGGGCCAGAGCAACTCACTGGCCAGTTCACCGGGGAAGGAAGCCACATGGGAAGAAAGCATGACACCTCCAAGGATCCCTGGACTTTCCAATGTTGGCATAGACCATTCTTTTCAACAGAGGTCCCCTTCAAACAGTTTCATAGCAAGCACTGTATATAGATGTAGTACATTACTGCTTCTGAATTAATCAAGGTCAAGACCTACACCAGGTCCCTATAGTATAAGAAATTATATCCTAACTATTTGGACACTGCACTAACTTGCTAGAGCTGCCATAACAACATACAATGAACTAAGTGAGTTAAACAACTAACACTTATTACCTCACAGTTCTGAACACTGGAAGTCCCAAACAGAGTTGTGGGCAGGGCTGGTCTCCCCTCTGAGGACTGTGAGGGTCCGCTCCAGGACCCTCCTCCTAGATGACCATTCATGTTCACACGGCATCCCCCATAGATGTGTCTGTTGCTAAGTTTCCCCATCCAATAAGGACACAAGTCATATTGTTCAGCGCTCACCCTGATGACCTCATCTTAACTCGATTACCTCTGGAAAGACCCTGCTCTCAATAGGGTCAGGTTCTGAGGTACCAGGGTTAGAACTTTGGCACAGGAAGTGGGGGGCGGAGGGGGAGACACAGTTTAACCCATAATAGACTCTACTGTGAAGTTTTGGTGGAAAGGACACTGCAGACACTATTCTCTTCTTCAAACTGGCTTATATATGAGGCTCATGTTAGCCTCATGATTCACTTTGAGCTACGTTAACACTTCTTAAAATGGATGTTTAAATGGCACTTTTATCCATGGAGGCTATTTCTAAAGGGAGGATTCAAAATGAACATTGATTTTGTTAACTTAGGACAGTTCTTTCTTTCTTTCTTTCTTTCTTTCTTTCTTTCTTTCTTTCTTTCTTCCTTCCTTCCTTCCTTCCTTCCTTTCTTTCTTTCTTTCTTTCTTTCTTTCTTTCTTTCTTTCTTTTTCCTTTCTTTCTTTCTTTCTTTCTTTCTTTCTTTCTTTCTTTCTTTCTTTCTTTTCTTCCTTTCTTCATGATTCAGGTAAAACCCCCACATTCCAGAAACTTCTGAAAAATTCCCTCCAAGCTGATGATGACCAACCATCCCTTTCCATGTCCAGGTCACCATGGGAACAATGGGGTGAATGCAACTGGGCATCACACTTCAATCCAAAATAACTCAACACTTTGTAGTAAGTGAGCTGGTGCACTTCTAAACATGATACCCAAAGCAGAAACCATAAAATGAGAAGACTGACCTGAGCAGATAAAGAACATAAAACTAAACTAAAATTTATAAAATGGGGAAAGTATTTGCTGTGAAGTTTTGGTGGAAAGGACACTAGTCCCTTCTCCAAACTGGCTTGGATACATTAGCCTCATGATTCACTTTGAGCTACATTATCACTCCTTAAAATGGACATTTAAATGGCACTTTTATCAATGAGGCTATTTCTATAAGATGATTCAAAATATATGACAAAGACAAACAGTTACTCTTAATGTCCATTTTCTCAATAACCACTCATTGTGCCCTGCTGTGCATCAGGCTCTGTTTTAGGAATGGAGGTTGCAAGGTGAACCAGACCGAATTCCAGGCTCACAGAGTCAGCGCATCAATCAGACCTCCTCTGAGTCTTCAAGGAAAGGCAGGTAGAAGACATGAGCAAGGACAGGAACGCAAGTGGTAAGTAAAGATAGAGAAAAATATCAAAACAAATATATATATAAAATTGCCCAAATTTTCAAATTTAGTGGTGTTGGCAAGGATGCAGACTATAGACCTGCTCACAAACTTTTCAACAGCTTCTTTTAAAAACAAATATTTTATTGATATTTTACAGAGAGGAAGGGAGAGAGATAGAGAGCTAGAAACGTCGATGAGAAACATCGACCAGCCGCCTCCTGCACACCCCCCACCGGGGATGTGTCTGAAACTAGTGTACATGCCCTTGACTGGAATCGAACCCTGGACCTTTCAGTCCACAGACCGACGCTCTACCACTGAGCCAAACCGGTTTCAGCTTCAACAGCTTCTTAAGGGAAAATCCCAAACTGTCCCCAACTTTCTCCTGAGCACAGGTACATGCTAAAATGTGCATTCCTGGGTTCTGCTGCAGAGATTCTGAATCCATGGGCTAGAAATAGGGTCCCAGCAACTTGTCTTTTGCTGATGACAGGAAACTCTATTGCAAGTTACCCTCTGACCATGGTTGGGGACAGATGCTTCGAGTATGGGCAGGGTCAAGCAAATGGTCCCAGTTATAGAACTGTGCAGGACTGCCTTGCTCATTTAGACTTGATTGATTGCTAGAAACATTTATCTATGACAAAAAGTATCAGGTGCATGCTGTTGTGATTAACCTAGTTATTAGTAGCGGGAAAGCCAAAAATTATAGGCATGTCATTCAGGCAGCTTTGCCAGAAAGCTACAGCTTTACACTCCCGAGGGAACCACGGGTCTGTCCCCTGCAGGTCGCAGGGGGAAGAGACTGGACAGGGAGGAGGATGGGTGTATGCACAGTGAGCTGAGGTGATGTGGGAAAGGTACTAGACTGTCAGTCACACCTGGGAACAAGTTATTGGCCAAAATGGGTATGGCCACTGCAATGGCCTGAAATTTGGGATGTTTAATCCCCTGAACAAAGGAGTTTGCTCTCTTGGCAAATTGCACTTGACTCCTGTCTGGAGGGGCTCTCTCGCTCCTGCTTCCTGGCATTTGCTGGACTAATGGACTGGAGCTAGCCTGATGCTAACTGGACCCGGCTGCATAATGGGATGGAAACTCTGGACACTAGCTTTGCTCTTAGCTCTACTGAAACCCAGATACACTCCTGCTAGGACTGGAACAGGACTTTGGAAACCCAGGGGTGTAATCCCATGCAAATAAAAGTCTCTCATCCTCCTGTGCAAGTCTCAGAAAATTCTCTTCCTGGAGGTACTGTAAGGACACCACCTCCAGTACCCAGTGGAGAAAGGACACCCCAACTTCTCTAATAACAAAATCATACTTGCTAATGGTGGGCTTTGACACTGGGCCACACACAGTTCAGCTTTTACTGTATTTATTCTCTTTGGCCCAGCAATTCAACTTAAATTTTTTTTCACCCTAAGGATATAATCAGGTCTTATTCAAAACATTGGTAGACTTACAAAAATTATTTAAGAGTTATGAATAAATAAGAAGAGGATGAGGCTAATCTTGATCATTTTTCCTTAAAATGCTGGCTTTGAAAGAGAACTTGCAAGGGAAGAGCACTCACTGGTGTCCCACATTTGCAGACTTTGTTTTGCAAATGTTTTCTAGTTACCATGGCAACTTCTGGATGTCTCTGTGTAAATGGGAATATGGGGAGCTTAATTTTGAGAAGAAGAAAAAAGAATAGTGCCTTTTTTTTCCTGTTAAGCTTGTTCTGTGCTGTCAAATTTTATATCTGACAGCGAGGTTTAATCTAGAACATGCTTCTTTAGAGACTGAATAATAAAGTATTTCCAAGGATTGACAGTTCTTTTTCATTTATACTTTTATGTATTTGCTTTCAATGAATTCAAGAGATTAAACTGAAGTGCTAAATACTTGCTATCCTCTTAAATAATTCAGAAATATATCCTCACTTGAAGAATTTGACACATGTGAGTGTGGTCATGGCACTTGTGGAATGAGGCAAAAGGAAAGAACACGCTCTGGGTCAGTCAGACCTGGATGCTCGGCCAGTGTTCTGACAGCCTTGGCCTCAGTTTCCTCTCTATAATAAGAATAAGAAATAATATAAGTATACAGTGTCTACAACAATGTCAAATCTTTTGAGTAGGTTCTCAGTATAACATCGTAGCTATTCTTACGAAAGAAAAAAATAAAAGCAAGCCCAGAAACATCCCACATCTATTAGGTTTGGTTTAAAACAATTAGGCTTTCCACTGGAAAATGGAATACATTAAAAACATAATGCATACCAGCACTACTTGAGTTGGACTTCTTCAGGTTACAGTGTATTTATAATAATACTAGAGGCTCGGTGCATGAAATACATGCATGGGGAGGGGGGTCCTTCAGCCTGGCCTGCACCCTCTCATAATCCGGGACCGCTGGCTCAACTGCCTGCATGATTGCTCCTAACTGCCTCTGCCTTGGCCTCCGCAGGCGGGACCTGGACTTCCCTCCCTCTGGCCGGCTGCAACCACTCGGGACCCTGAGTGGCACCTCTGGGCCCCAGCTTTGTCAGGAAGGACATCCAGAATGATGTCTGGTCTATCCAGTCTAATTAGCATGTTACCCTTTTATTAGTATAGATCATTAGATACTCATCAGTAAGTAATAGGAAAAGACTATGGGGATTTTTTAAGATGAAGGAACATGACAGGTGGGCTTGTATAAAGGAAGTCTGAGATCCTCAGAACTTTATACCAGTGTGAAAAGATGAGCTAAGTTGACAAACTAGATGGCAAAGGCCAAGCTTTTAAGCTTATAGAGATGATGGTAAATAAGGGCCAGGAGCCCCCAATAACCCATCATAGATGACTGGACACCGTGGGGACAGACCTCGGCTTCTCTCAGATGAGTGAGTCACTTCCGGAGGAAGTTCGAACTGAGGCAGGGACAGGCTTCTCTGCCTGTTTTCCAATAGCATTTATTTTCTTTTTCATATGTCTCTGGTCTCTTGGTTTGCTGTTTATTAAACTGTGTATGAAGGAACAGGATTTTTAATGGGGCATGCTAAATCTTTCATCATCAGACTCCTTAATTTTTAATCTGCCTTTATTCCTTAATCTTTAATTATTGTGACAAATAAAAGCAACACAGATGACCACGCAGGCAAAATGTTGAAGCAAAACACAAATGCCAATTTTGTAAAGCAAAACAAGATATTCTGAATTAAAAACTATGTAAAGGTAACAGACTGTCAAATCTCAGAAGGAATGTGGGGGTGGGTGGGAAGAGATCAACCAAAGAACTTTTATGCATATATACATAACCCCTGGACACAGGCTGTAGGGTGGAGAAGCCTGGGGCAGGTACAGGCTGGAAGGGGTCAATGGGAGAAATAATGGGGCATATGTAATGCTTTCAACAATAAAGATTTTAAATAAGTTTGTAAAGTTCTCCTGAAATGAAAGTAATAGTTTAAGTGTCCTGAAGTCCATATCATATGTGGCACATAAGCTCAATTTCTAGAAGTTAATCAATTGACAGAGAACTGTAAAAACCACCTCCACCACCACCAACAACAACAAAAGTAAGGGCTCAACAC
Source organism: Vespertilio murinus (assembly GCA_963924515.1). NCBI lineage: Eukaryota > Metazoa > Chordata > Mammalia > Chiroptera > Vespertilionidae > Vespertilio > Vespertilio murinus. The sequence goes on from OZ004705.1 coordinate 118,200,398, forward strand.
AGAAACAGATGTCCACGCCGTATCTTCAGTATCTGCATTTAGTTTCCATTTATCTGTCTTGTATCTAAGGTAGCACATTCAAGAGAGTGAACGTGGGGCAGGAAGAAAGGTCAGTTGATAGACTTTCCCAGAATGCTTATCCTCCCAGCTTATTGTCCTCCCCTGCTGCTTGTCATCAGAGACAGAGAAGCTGGGAGCATGATTTAAAAAGGAAACTGCCAGGACTACCTGACAGGTGTGCATTTCGGGAACTGTTCCACCCACCCCGCCCCCACCACCACCACCCGCTCCTTTCCCCACAGGGTCACTGGGCGGCAGTCTCGTGACCCTCCACCTCCAGCCTGTAACTGGGTAAGGTCATGGCCCCCTAACGATGGCGGGTCAATCCTGGCTCCTGCCTTGGGATGCCAGGTAAAATACAGGTGACCAGTTAGATGTGAAGGCCAGATTAACAACTAATAGTATAAGTATGTCCCAAACATTACACCGCAATGTACTCATATTACACACCATGGCAGTGTTCCCAGATCTGCCAGCGACAGCTGCCAATGCAGAGAGCACTTCCTGTGTACCAAGCATTAATCCAAATGCTTTCTAAGTAATCCTCCACTGAATACACGAAAACATATGGAAATGTAAACAAACACCAACACATGGGTAGTCTGAGATTGGGAAGGATGAATTGTGTATTTTTAAATTGCAAACATTATGCAAAAATTCCTATAATTAAGATAGTTAATGAGTTGTCATTCATTAGCTGCAAACCAATTTGTATAAAATTGGAAAATAGAAAAATTAAGAGTCTAGATGCTAGTTCTTGCTCATTAAGTAGCTGTTGAGCTTGGGCAAGTCTTCTCGCTTCTCTGGATCTGGGTTTCCTACTCGGCAGCTGAGAGTTCAATGGGATCGTGTGTAAGGTCACTGCTGTCCCTAAAATCCCATGATCTCCTCCAGGGTGCTCACAGCTTCAGAGGGCAGTCTCTTACCTCTGCAATCATCCTGTTGGTGTCTCCTAAGAAAAGCAGGTTCAGCGCCTCTTCCTCCGTGGTTGCCTGATGGAGAGACAGGTTTTTCAGGTGAATGTTCTGGTCAGGGTCCTCCAAGATTGTCACTTTCCTAGGAAATGGGAAACAACAGAAACAATGCACTTTGAAAATGAAAGGAACTTGAAGTCTTTTTTTTTTTTAAATAGGCTTAGTTTTTAAAAGATGTAGAGTATGATGTCTTGAACTTATAAAATCAAGTAACACACAAGGCGGCAGACAGGAGTCAATTCACATCCAACACTAACATGTCCTTGACAGCACATCAAACAGGTTTGGGGATCCTGATTTAAAGCTACCTGTCTTTGCAATCATCAGGTCACTAAATCATCTTGCAATGCATATTACCGAACTAAAAATGCAAATAGATAACCTTCTACCTATGTCAGGAAACTTGCCCATTTGTGTCTTAATTCAGTTACTTACTTTGGTAATGCACTAATTTTTTTTTTTGGCCGACTTTCCACTTTTCTTTTCAATTTCAATTTATATGACATTTGAAATTGGTTAACTCAGTAATTTAAACATGAGAATTGAGGCATCTGTCCTCCCTCTAAGAGTCGTTGCCTTGTCTATTTTTCTTATCAACATGAGTAAAAAATTCTCAAGAAGTCTTATAAAAGCTTTAGTATGTCATTATTATTTTTATGTCTATCAGATGTGTTCCTTCATCCTTTTTTTTTTTACAATATGCCCTTTCCTTCCATTACATCCTTATAGTCAGAGTCTTGGGGCTGGAATTATGTTCCTCTATCACAACTGCCTTCATGGGCATCAAATGCTCAAGGTCTTTAAGGAGAATATGGATAAGCCACTCAGGGAGCAGGGTTAGGACTCACTGGGAGAAATTGTTGAGTCCTAACCTTGTTCCCTGAGTGGATTATCCATGTTCTCCTTAAAGTCCTTGAGCATTTGATGCCCCTGAATATAACTTGGCCAAATTCCTCCTACTTTGCTTTAAAGGCCTACAGATGCAAGCAATGCAATTAGTAGAGTTCTCGTCTGCCTTTTGGGTTTTGCCTTCCTGACCTTCTTGAGAATTGTTAAGGGAAGGAAAGCACTGCACTTGCTTGAACTCTCGGGATTGAGGATAGTAAGTAAAGGTGGGCATCATCTGGCATTATATCTCTAAAAATACAATTTGCAAATAAACATTTGTCACTTGCCTGTTTATAAAAAACACCAACAATACCTTAAAAATGAAGATTTTTAAAATATCATAACTTTCACCCTTTCCTTTTGTAAGTAGGTTATCTGACTTTCAGATGTGATCTGTGGGCATTTAGAGTACCAATCACAGGAAGAAAGTGTAGTTCTCCCTGCACATCTGTGACCAATATGTCACTAATTATGTGATTCTTTGCCGAGCTTTGGACTCCTTTTTGTCTCCTTCAACAATACCAACTAAAATGGAAAAAAGATCTCTTCCTTTAATGAAAACAAGTGTATTTTATTTATTTTTCAACAAGACTCATAAGTAAGCTTATTAAAAATGCTTGTGAGTCCAAAAATGCTTGGAAAACATGAAGGCACCTTTAACTGAAGTGGATGAATTGTGTTCTATTTTTAGAAACCTTCTTTATTTCTTAAATTTTATTTTCACCCTTATCCCTTTGAAGTGCTTGAGAAGATTTGGCTAAAATCAATCTCTAGGGACACAGAAGTTAGAAACTTTACTAAATCCACAGGTTCTGGGTAATATTGGAAGGAAGATAAAAGTATGAAATAAGTGATGAGATGGTACATAAAAAGGGGGAGGAGAACCCTGTCTCTTTCAACATGAAGATAAAAAGAATTCTCCAACTCTGAGGCAGTCACCTTTCACGTGTGTGGTGAGACCAAGACAGATGCAGTGCTATTCTGTGCAAGTTGAGAAGAGGGGGAGGGAGCAGCAGAAAGTGAGTCAAACAGGAGGATGCTCACACTCACTGGGCACCAAGCATGCCAGACACCTGCGGTGTTTCATTTAATCCAAGTGTTCCCACCTTGGCTGCACACAGGAACTTACACAAAACACAAGACGAACACTGGTGCCAGGTCCCTCCTGGGATTCTGATTTAATTGTCCTGGGGTGTGGTCTGGGTATCAGAATCTGTAAAAGCTCCTGGGAATTCTCATGTGCAGCCAAGGTTGAGAGCCACTAGCTTCACCTTTCATTACCCTTCAAGGCAGACATATGGGGAGGATTGTGGTACTTCATCTTACTTTCCACCCAGCTCCATCCACCCCATGCCCAACTGGGAAAGTTATTCATCTTCTTGGTTGTCACTGAAGTCACTCTTGAGCCACATCTGATTGGCAAGGTCACATCTTAATAGCCTGTCTGTCCCTGGGAAGTTCTTTTTCTACCTCCCTGACCATGCAGCTGCTTGGTCAACTAGGCACCACAACAGTAAGTAAAGCTCAGGCGAGGATTATGGGTCCACCTAAGCCTCCACAGGTTTATATCATTGATGAGTCAACCTAAGTGATAGTAAGGACACAGCATACATATATCTCTCACCATTATTGCACTGAAATAAAAAATATGGAAAACAAGCAACTATAGCATTCTAAGAGTGTTCACTTACTGGACAACATAAATGGATTTAGGATTATATTCTACTAGAGGCCAGTTGCATGAATTTGTGCACAAGTGGGATCCTGTGGCCTGGCCAGTGATGGGTACCATCGGGGCCATCTTGCTCATTCCCAATCAGGGCTAATTGGGGCTGGTCAGCTGCGGGGGGGAGAGGGGAGGCGGGACCATGGGAAGTTGACTGTGGGAGCACACTGACCACAAGGGGGCAGCTCCTACGTTAAGCATCTGTCCCCTGGGGGTCAGTATGCATCATAGCAATTGGTTGACCGGTCGACCAGTAGTAAAGGCCACTGTATATATACACACTAGAGGCCCTATACACGAAATTCATGCAAGGGTAGGCCTAACTTAACCTGGCTGTCTGCACTGGCTTCCCTCTGGCACCTGGGACCCAGGCCTCCCTCACATCCCCAGCTTCATCTGGAAGGACATCTAGTCTAATTAGCATATTATGCTTTTATTATTATAGATATAAATAATAATTAGGAGCATAAGGTAGAAAGTGTTTGTGAAATGTTACCAGTGACATTTGGCTATGCTACTTTTTTTCTGGTGCAGAGCCTTTGATCTCCAGTGTGGCTACTTCAGAGCCATTGGACTTCTACAGTTGCTGGTCCAGCTTTGTCAGTTTGATCAAAATAACTCTGCACATGCCCCCTTCTCTGCATCTCATTTTCAGCTGTCTTTCATAGCGTATCAAGACACATTTGTCTGACTTCTGATATTACGGTTCCCTCACTGTTTTTCTGATTTCTTGCCTTGGGAGACTTTGAAATGTAAATAAAAAGGCAGGTTGGTGTCCAAAGTAATTTAGCTTCTTTCATGGTTGTGCCCCTGCTTAGGGCGCACCTCAGGGCACCTTATGAAAGACTCCATCTCTGGCATCCACATGGATTCTTCTGCGGAACAAATTTCTTTCTCCAATCAGATCGCCCTGGCCAGCTCTCCTCCTTCAGTTCTTCCCTGGTTTCTGCCCAATCCCTTGGGCAGGAGTCTCTGGACTTTCCTGCCTCATTGAAAAATCCCTTGAGCCTGTGTGTCAGCCCCATCCCATCTCATGCCTTTGCTCAGAAAAGCCCAGTCATGCCCTGGGTGCCACCTCTCGCCTAGGTGGGCTAATCTGGGAGTGAAAATGTCTTAAACTGATGCGGGTGGACTGCTTTTTCAAAGTTGGAGGAAATAAGAACCATTAGCAAAAGTTTCTCCTCAAGTTGCTTCCTTCCTGGCACTTTCTTTCCCCCACTCTCTCACAAATCAATAGCTATTTCCTGAATCCTTACTTGCCACTTGATTCTGACTGTAATTTTCATGGGCTTGAAAGACGGCTTTATTAGAGTTTCTTAAATAAACATCCCAATTCCAAGATGGAAACCCCCAAACTATTTATTTGATTCTCTTTGAAAGGGCTTGTGAGTCGTTTTTCCTACAAAATGTTTCTAAAAAGTTTAGATTTCAAACAAAAGTCTCTGATAGTCTTAACTTGGACACCTAAGTGGAAAAGTTTTACTAAGTATACTCGGTCTGCTTAATGATGGGGAAGAAGCAAGCTTTGTATTTTCTCTGTAAACAGAGAATCTTTTCCATTTAGCTAAGTAATTGGAATTTGCAGGCTCTTTCTAACTGAAGACATATAAAGAGCAAAAGCCAAGCTCTTGTTCTCAATAATGGAAGCCATCAATGAAAGAACCTCCCTGCCCCTCGCCCGCCTCCACAACATTCCAACACCACCAACTTGCCCAACAGGAACTTTCCAGGAGTTACTGCAATGAATCTGGCTTCTCATTTTCATGTTACAGGCAAATGTTGCCATAGGAGATTTCTTTTTTTCTCTCTTTCTTTTTTTCTTCTACTTGCGAATGCCCCATGCCATTGTGCAGGCAGGGCACTACATAATGGTACCATGTCCCAGGGATTGCTATGAACATAATGAGGTTGTATATTTATCATGGCAAATGTCGGTCAAAGTATTAAAGTGTCATCTAACAAAACCAGAATATTACAACAATTTTCTAGCAAATGGTAGGGGTGCCTTTTAATACTTCACACGAAGGTGCCATATGGACTAGAGGTGGCCCTGTTTAGTGACCCTGACTTAGAAAATGGGAGAGGAACCACCAGGCTCCTCTAAGTAACAATATGTTTTGCATATTGTAAACATGGTCTCACTATTTACTTTAATAAAGAGAATATTCTCTAGTTCAGCAGTTTTCAACCTTCTTTTATGTTCCACCCAATGCTCGTTCTCTGAAATTCTCTATGTTGAAGATTTGGAGAAAAGAGAAGATACAAATTTTTAGGAGAAATGTGTAAGGGGGGCCCTCCTTCCTGTATTTTAATAACTTCAAAGGTACGTTTTCTTCATATTGATTTTTAAAAAATCTATAAGATTTCATTTATTATACATTATTAAGAGTTGAAACATATCAATTGAGAAAGTTTTATGAAGCTACAATACATTTTTGTATGGTCTTAACCTAGACATGTAATAGTCAGTTAGACAGACATAAAGCAGAGCAAGGACAATGGGCCAGGCATAGAAGGTCACTGGGATGGAAAGCCGGAGTGTCTAGCAATGGACAATTGTAAGGCCCCCAAGGTGACCTTCCTCGCCTAGCATATCATTTTATTTGGAAGCCCTGACCCTTCCTCCCTGGAGATAACATCTAGGCCTCAGGCCCAGAAAAGCAGCAAAACTAGACCCCTGCCCCTGCGCTAACCTATCAATGAGTAGAGAACCCAGCCCTGAAGTACACACCTGGAAAGCTGATGAATATTCTATTAAGAGCTTTCCCTGGGACGTCCTTAAAACCTCCACCCTTAAAATCCTTCGGATGAAAGGCTTAGCTGGCTCTCCCTTCTGGGAACCACCCTTGCCTTGCTCCTCTCCTTCCTACCCCCCAAGGAAGTCACCTTGACTTTCCTCACTTCTAAGCTCCAAGGGTCCTTCCTTTACCTCTATAACTTGTTTCCTAAGCCCATTTCTTCTACAAATTACTTCTACCTTTGTGGTGTTCCAAATAAATGTTCTCTTATAATTTGAGTCTTGGATTCTTTCCTAGCCAGTGACAAAGTGGCTGACCCAGTACTCACTGGTCTAACACCTGGTCTAACACCAACAGACAGAGCAAGCTAAAAGTAATGGATATTTTTGCTATTTAACTACTAATGTGATAATTTAAATTTTTTTTCTAGTAGCTCCAAATTATATTTTTTTCTTTATAATTTTATCTAACATTAGATCTTTTTATGGATAAGGAAAAATATAGCCAATCACATGACAGTTTAGAAATTAAGCTTTTTAATTAAACCTACTAAAAACACCAGGTTCTCTAACAAATATTTAAAGAAAAATTATACTAATTTTCTACAATCTCTTTTAAAGAATAGAAGCAAAAGTAATAATTTCTAAATCAGTCTATGAGGCCAGTATTATCTAAATCCAAAACTAGACAAACACAGTACAAGAAAAGATAACTATAGACCAATATTTCTTATGAAAATAGATGCAAAAATCCTCAACAAAATATTAGCAAATCGAATCTAATAATATATAACGATAATTATAAACTACAATCAAGTGAAATATATTTCAGGTATACAAAGCTAGTTAATCATTCAAAAATCAATTATATAATCCATCACATCAACACTTAATAAAGAAAAATCACATAACCATATTAATACTAGTAGATACAGCAAAACCATTTGACAAAATCTGACACTCACTCATGATACAAACTTTCAGTACACTAGGAATATAGAGGAACATTCTCAACATGATAAAGACTATTAAAAGACATATAGCTAACATCCCACCAAATTGTGAGGAACTCAAAGCGTTCCTACTAAGATCAGCTATAAGGCAAGAATGTCCTCCTCACCACTGTTCTTCAGCTTTGTACTGGAAATCTTCACTGATGCAATAATGCAAAAAAATAAAAATTAAAAAAAGGAAGGAAGGAAAGAAGGAAGGGAAAAGAAAGAGAAAAAAAGAAAAAATAGTATATGAATTGGAAGGAAGAAATAAAACTGTCTTTGTTGACAGCTGGCATAATCATCTATGTAGAAAATCTAAAAGAATTAAAGGGGGGAAAAAGCTGCTGGAATTGTGATTATAGCAACAATGCAGACTACAAAGTTAATATACAAAAGCCAATTGCTCTCTTATGTACCAGCAGAGACTGGGTGGCAATTGAAATAAAAAACAAAATACCATTTACATTAGCACCCAACAAAATGAAATAATTAGGTATAAATCTAACAAAATATGTATAAGATCTATGGGAAGAAAACTACAAAACTCTGGTGAGAGAAATAGAAAAGGAACTAAATAAAGATATCTATATGGAGAGATATTCCATGTTCATGGATAGAAAGACTCAATATTGTACAGATATCAGTTCTTTCCAACTTGATATATAGATTCAATGTAATCCCAATAAAAATCACAGCAGGGTATTTTATGGATATTGATAAAATAATTTGAGTTTATATGGAGAGGTAAAAGATGCAGAATAGCAAATAAATATTGAAGAACAAAATTGGAGGACCAACACTACCAACTTTAAGACTTACATAGATCTTACCCTAGCTGGTTTGGCTCAGTGGAGCATTGGCCTGTGGACTAAAGGGTCCTGAGTTTTATTCTGGGTATAAAACTCCGTTGCATGCTCCTCCCCAGCCAGGGGCCCTGGTCAGGGCTCATACAGGAGAATGTATGTAATGTAAGAGAAACAATGTAAGAGAATTCTCTCAATGTAAGAGAAACACCAATTGATGTGTTTCTCTTACATTGATGTTTCTCTCCGTCTTTCCCTCTCTCTTCCATTCTTTCTAAAATTTAATGGAAAAAAATATCCTCAAGTAAGGATTAACAACAACGAAAAAACAAAAATACTTACATAGATCAATGGAACAGAAATAGACCCACATAAATATGGTCAGCTGATCTTTTACAATGGATCAAAGGCAATACAATAAAGCAAAGACAGTCTCTTCAACAAATGGTGCTAAAACACTGAACATGCAAATAGATTAATGTAGACATAGACCTTACACTTTTCACAAAAATGAACTCAAAACAGATCATAGATCTAAATGTAAAATGTAAAACTATTAAAATACTACAAGATAACATAGAGAAAAATCTAGATAACCTAGGGTATGGTGATGCCTTTTTAGATACAACACAGAAGACATGATTACTGAAAGAAATAATTGATAAATTGGATTTCATTAAAATTAAAAACTTTGGTTCCACAAAATATAATGTCAGCAGAATTAGGAGATAAGCCACAGACTTGAAGAAAATGTTTGTAAAAGACACAGCCAATAAAAGACTGTTATCCCAAATATATATATATATATATATATATATATATATATATATTCTTAAAACTCAACAATACAAAAACAAACAACCCAAGTAAGAAATAAGAAAAATATCTCAACAGACACCTCACCAAAGAAGATACATGGATGGAAAAATAAGCATATGAAAATATGCTCTACATCATATGTCATCAGGGAAATACAAATGAAAACAACAATGAGATAGTACTACACACTTATAGACATGGCCAACATCTGGAACATTCAGAACATCAAACTGGTAAGGCTGTGGAGCAATAGAAACTCTCATACATTGCTGGTGGGAATACAAAATGGTACAGCCATTTTGAAAAATACTTTGGCTGTTTTTTTACAAAACATACTTTACATATGATCCAGAAATTGTGCTCCTTGGTATTTACCCAAAAGGGGTTGAAAACCGTGTCCTCAAAAAACCTGCACATGGATATTTACAGCAGCTGTATTCATCACTTAAAAAACTTGGAGGCAGCCAAGATGTCCTTCAGTAGGTAAATTAATAAATAAACTTGGTACATCCAAACAATGGGATGTTGTTCAACATTTAAAAAAAAAGTGAGCTAGTAAGTCATGGATATTGCTAAGTGAAAAGGCTAGCCAAAAACCGGTTTGGCTCAGTGGATAGAGTGTCGGTCTGGGGACTGAAAGGTCCCAGGTTCAATTCCGGTCAAGGGCACACACCTTGGTTGCGGGCACATCCCCAGTAGGGGGTGTGCAGGAGGCAGCTGGTTGATGTTTCTTTCTCATCGATGTTTCTAGCTCTCTATCCCTCTCCCTACCTCTCTGTGAAAAATCAATAATATTTATTTATTTATTTATTTATTTTTTTTTTTTTAAAGGCTAAATACTATCTGATTGTAGCTACATGACTTTCTGAAGAAGGCATGCAGATGACTTTGAGCTGCCGTAGTCTCACATCAACCAATGTGAGCCCACATCAACCAATCATTTTTCTGTCATAGCCCAGTCCAGTCCTTTCACACCAGTGTCTCTGCTCCATGACCCTCAATGGTTTCCTAATTTTGCTGGCATATGCCAAGACCAGAGATCTGATTGAGCTAAGAGCTGGCAGTGCTGCTGAGGTGAGAGCAGTGTCTGCCTAGAGTAGTGGTTCTCAACCTTCCTAACGCTGCAACCCTTTAATACAGTTCCTCCTGTTGTGGTGACCCCCGACCATGAAATTATTTTCATTGCTACTTCATGACTGTAATTTTGCTACTGTTATGAATTGTAATGTAAATATCTCATATGCAGGATGTCTTAGGTCGCCCCTGTGAAAGGGTCGTTCGATCCCCAAAGGGGTTGCAACCCACAGTTTGAGAACCGCTGGCCTAGAGAGAGGACATATGGGGAAGAGTCTTTAGAACAAAATCTAGGTGACTAAGAGGAAAGGTCGTATCAGATAGATCAGAGGGATCACCTGGACCAGGTGATGAAGATTGGCAGGTAGCATACTTATCTCCCTGCTCTGAAACGTTCATAGAAGTTAGTCTATGTATCATTCAGTCAATTACAATTGACCTTGTGATTTCAGATTGAATTTTTGGATAGCTGAAGACATTTCACAAGATGCAAATTAGTCATCAGAAACCAAAGATCTGACTGATGCTACTCAGGCTGCCAAGAGCTACACCTTGACTGTCCAATCTTTGCACTCATCTTTCCATTCTTACTGTTCTCACTTACTCCCTGACTAGTCCCAGTCCCACAGGTCCATAACTGTCACAGAATTAACTTCCCTACCTTGTTTCCACATGGACACCACACCCCACTGCCCCCTCAGGGGCTACTTCACCTGTCACCTTCTCCATGAATCTCTCCCTGGTGGAACAACCTGATGTGGTTTCTTTCTCCTGTAAGTGCTTGTCTTTCTGGTGCCGCCCTTACCATGTTGCTCATATTCTTCCTTAAGCTGTTCTGTGCTAGTTGTTGCCCTCTTGATCGATTCCAGGAGAGCAAAGACCAAGCTAGTAAACTCAGTGCCCAGCACAGTGTGTGGAGCAGAGTTGGATCTCAAGAAATGTTTACTGAATAACAGTGATTCCACACGACTAGACTAAAGCCCCAACGGCAGAGGCTGAGCATTAATCCTTTTTGTAACTCCTGGGTGCTTTGCAGTGTTTTATATTGATTAGGCATCAGAAACCTGGTGAATTACATTTAACATTTGTCAACTCTTTTTTTCTTTTGATGACAAATTACTTTTAAAAAACACACAACACAGCCAAGATTTCAATACTAGATTCTGAAGTCTACTGACTTTCTTTGTAACAATAATAACCATGACCAACTTTGGACCTTAAATGGAATACATGTCCCTATTTAGGAATACTAAAATTACACCAAAGTAAGGTGACTATTTTCCCTACAGTTGAGACTAGCAGTTATACGGTTTTACTTCATGAGACACACTTAGATTCTAACTATATTCTTTTTATAGCATATGATATAAAGAGCTTTCAAAAACAGAGGTTCTATTTTCATTTAAATAAAGAATAGACTTAATACACATATGTGTGTATATACATATATCTCTATAAATATATAGCCAATTACTTTTTAAAATTATATTTTATTTTTAGTGTTGACATTATTACAGATGTCCCCCATTCCTCCTTCTCTTTGTTCCCTTCCATCCAGACCCACCCTCCCCACCTTTGGTCCTCACTACATTCTTAACTGTGTCTATGCACTATCATATACGTTTTCGGCTATTCCCTTTACCTTCTTTCATCCTGTCTGCTCCACCCCCTTACTCTCTGACAGCTGTCAGTCTGTTCTCTGTATCCATGCTTCTGTTTCTAGTTTGTTTGTCGCTTCATTTTGTTCATTAGATTCCACATATAAGTGAGACCATATGGTACTTGTCTTTCTCTGACTGGCTTATTTCATGCTGTTGCAAAAGGTAAGAGATCCTTCTTTTTTACAGTTGCATAGTGTCCCATTATGTAAATGTACCACAGCTTTTTTATCTATTCATCTACTGATGGACACTTGTGCTGTTTCCAGATCTTGGCTATTGTAAACAATGCTCTTATAAATATAGGGTGCATATATTCTTTCTGATTGATGTTTCAGGAGTCTTAGGATATATTCCCAAAAGTGGAATTGCTGGATCAAAAAAGGCAGTTCCATTTTAATTTTTTGAAGAAACTCCATATTGTTTTGAATTTAGCAAAGTAGCGGGATACAAAATAAATATCCAGAAATCAATGGCATTTCTATACACCAATAATGAATTATCAGAAAGAGAAACTAAGAAATAATCTCATTTACTATTATAACAAAATAAGGTACTTGTAATAAATTTAACCAATGAGGTAAAACTATGGGACATTAAAGAAAGAAACTGAGGAAGATACAAATAAGTGGAAGCACATACCATGTTCATGGATTGTTAGAATTAATATCATTAAAATGTCTACTACCCAAAACAATCTAGAGATTCAATGCCATCCCTATTAAAATACACATGATATATTTCATAGATCTAGAAAAAATATTCTAAAATTTATATGGAACCATAAAAGACCCAGAATAGCCTCAGCAATCTTGAGGGATCACAATACTGGATATCAAACCATAGCACAAGGCCATTGTAATCAAATCAGCCTGATACAGGCACAAGAACAGGCATATAGATCAGTGGAACAGAACAGAGACCCCAGAAATCAACCCATGCCTCTATGGTCAATTAAGATTTGACAAAAGAGCAAATTACTTTTAATTAAACATTTTATTGTAGGTCCACGTGCAGCTGTAATATATAATGCAGAGAGATACCTGTATCTGAGGTAACACAACCAGGACAATGGCATTGACACAATCCACTGATCTATTTACTAGATGTTTTAGTTTTTCTTGTACTTGTGTGTGTGTCACATAGGCAGTTTTGTGTATCCACAGCCACAGTCAAGACACAGAATAGCCCATCACCATAAGGATCCCACACTGGCCTGGAGAACCATCCCCACTTCCCTCCCTAATTCCGTCAACCAATAATCTGTTATATATTTCTATAACTTTGCCATTTAAAGATATTACATAAATGTTTTAGATAGATTTGCAAATAATATCCTACAGCACTTAGCCTTCTGGGAATGGCTTTTTCACTCACCCTGGAGATTCACTCAAGTTGTTAATGTATCAATAATTCATTCCTTTTATTATCGTTGTTTTATTAACTATAGGTCCATAATTTACATTAGGGGTCATTCTTTGTGTTGTAAATTTTCATAGACACAAAGAACAGATTAGGGTTGCCAGAGGTGGGGGTGGAAGGAATGGGTAAACTGTTTTTTTGTGTTTTTTTTTTTTGTTTTTTTTTGTTTTTTTTTTTTAGTTTAAATAGATTGGAAACAATAACAACAAAAACAGGGTTTCTTATAGAAAGGTACATTTACACAATGGGACACTATCCATAGCTGGGTAACAAAAATAATAAATCCAAGGTCAGTTTAAGATGATTTATGCCAGGTAAGTTGAATTTCATGAAGCTCATGAAGCTATTTTTTCTTTCACATATCATGATTTGGTATTGTATCTAAAAACTCGTTGCTAGAAAGCAGTGGTACATCTACAATGGCATACTACTTTGCTGTAAAACAGAAGGAACTCTTATCATTTGCAACAGCATGGATATAACTGGACAGCATTAAGCTAAGTGAAATAAGTGAAAGAAAAATATTGCATGATCTCACTCATTTATGGATAATAGAGAACATTATAAACTGATGAACAGCCAAAACCGGTTTGGCTCAGTGGATAGAGCATTGGCCTGCGGACTGAAGGGTACCGGGTTCGATTCCAGTCAAAGGCATTGACCTTGGTTGTGGGCACATGTGCAGGAGGTAGCTAATCAATGTTTCTCTCTCATTGATGTTTCTAGCTCTCTATCCCTCTCCCTTCCTCTCTGTAAAAAAATCAATAAATATATTTTTAAAAACTGATAAATAAAAATAGATATAGAGGCAGAGAAGCATCAAACAGACTGTCAAACTACAGCGGGAAGACTGGGGAGGGTAGGAGCAAGGGAAGTAAGATATCAACCGCAGGACTTGTATGCATGCATATAAGCATAACCAATGGACACAAAACTCTGCAGGGGTGGGGGGAGGAGTATGGCATGTGCCGGTGGGTAGGAGAGGCCGGGGGAAGGTCAGTGGGGGGTGGGAGGGAAGAGACATATGTACTACTATTTGTAATACTTTAAACAATAAAATAAAATAAAAATAAAAACAACTATAGTCACATTTGCAAATTGATGGATGTTAGTCTGGCACTCTGACATCATGTATAGGAAGACCACCCCACCCAGTCAGGTTTCCTAATGGAACTTCTTTTTAGGGCCACAACTCCTTAGTTCTCTGTACCCCACACTAAGATCTTGAAGCTCTTTTTGCTACTCTGGCATGAAGGTGAGAGCTCTAGTTTTCCACCCATGTTCTACCATTAACCAATTCGTTTTGAAACCCTGGGCAAGTCATGTCTCTTACAGCTTCCTTTCCTCAACCAGGAAAATGGGGAGGGCACCAACGTACACAATTCACCTTCTCTTCTAATCCAATCAAAGCCAGGGTGCTGAGCATAATCAATTAATTTCATTTCTCACTTATTTATTGTTGCATATCTCTCCTTACATGTTACATCTCCTCCTTCGTGTTCATTATCGCCAAGCCCTTCGCTTCTGGATTATTGCTAAGCTGGTTTAAGTTCCTGAGTGTAGATGTGGTTTGTTAAATGTAGTTTTAATCGAGATCTAGCCTGGAGGTATATAGGTAGTACTGGAGCTAGAAAGCAACTTAAATCACCTGTTAAAATGAAGAGCAATCTCTCACCAAAGCCTCTTGTCTGAGTCCCTCAGAAGCTGGCTTTTACTTCACACAAATCCTCAACATCTGGCCTTTCCAACCTCACCTCATATCTTTAATGCTGTTGTTCCTAGGAGGAGAGTTCCACCGTTTTGGATGGTACCGGAGAGTTTGGTATATGTCAGCTCACAACAGTGAAACCAGGGAACGAGACAGGCAGGACTGCAGTGAGAGCTGCTCCCAGGTCAGGAGTGTGTGAAGCCACTCTTTCTGGTGGCAATGGTAATTAATGAACACTGGATAACAGAATCTTTTTGTAATATAGTGGATAATTTTTTTAGTAGTGATGGGAAACTTACTTTTTTGTAAATGTCATTCCAATAGTTTCTTTAAGGCCAATTTCTTCTGAGAAGTAATTTTTCCTTCCTCTCAATCCTCCCCCCCTTCCCTTTAATTCTTATACAAATATTTATTATACCGACAAACATCCCCTTTTCTAACGTTCTCTAATGAATACTATAAACATAAAAGAGGTGATATGTAAAAACATTCAAACACTAATGGGAGAATATATATAAAGATGGTCTACAAATTAAACAACTGGTTGCTGATCATTTTTGGTAGAGGATTAATATATTTTTAAATTGTTTTAGAATATTTAATAAGAAGAATATTAAAGTGTGTTTTCTTGGCTCTGGCATCTTCTGATATATGAAGATGTCTGGGCAAAGCATATGCAGTTACCAATTAACATATGTCTAATTTAGGCAGATATTCAAACAAGCAGTGAGTAATGTTTTGGAAATGCTGGCAGGGTAACTTACTCTATTATTAGATAAGCTCTGAGACTCTATTTATAGTTGGGTCACGAAACCATCAGTGCCAATCGTGACCAAACGGTTGTCACTGTTAGTCGTAATGATAGTCAAAAAGCTCTTTTTGCTCCTCTGGCATTTTCTCCCTTTCAGATTCTCTCATTGCTGCTGGAAGCCTAATTTGAACAAAAACAGAGAAAGGCCAATTGGAAGGGTTTTATCCGGCAGGAGTAGAGTGGGACTGCCTGGTCCCATCAATCCTCTCAGCTCACACTCCCAGGACACTCACTGCTCTCCCTGTACCAACTCCAAGAGACTTCCCCAAGAAGTGAGTTCTAAGCTATTTTTAGTTCCTATCACCAGTGAAAAAGCATCCATTATATTACAAAAAGATTCTGTTACCCAGTGTTTGTTAATTACAACAGAGACCAGAAACATACAAAAGTTTCAGAGAAAACAATCACAGGAAACATCTGAAAGTAATTTTCCCTGTTCTTTGTTGTTCTGCTACTCACGGCAAGTCTTCCAAACTGGAGGCTTCATGTCTTGGATCCAAGAGATCATAACCACATTCATTGTAGATTTCCAAGTAAGAGATGTGCGTTGTGTATATTTTGCTGCTGTCCTGAGAGGAAAAGGGAGAGATGTTATTTAATGGCTCTAACAACGATTCAGCTCAGAGGAAGACGAACACGTCGATCGTGTAGCTTCCTCACAGTTTCTCTCACTGTGTGTGGTTTACATTAGTGAATTATTGTCCATGCTCTGTTTATGTCCTTAGAAAAGTTTTCAAAGATTTGTGATTACAAATGAAAACTTTCGTGACACTTTCAAGTTGCCAACGACCATAAGCATAAAGCTTTTTTTTTAATGGCCAATACCTATGATTACAAGCAACTTCAGTTTGTTACTTTATATTGGTTCCAGGTAATACACAAAAGGCAATACACATTTACAATTAGCTGACGTGGTTGCAGAACTCTATAGCACCATTTTTTACTTTCCAGACCAAAAAAAGAAATGTTACTAAGAAAAAACAAATTTACATTCTGTGAACAGTCTATTCATAAAAGAACAGAGAATTGTTACTTTGGTTTAAAAACTTCAGTAGCAAAAAGTTTTCATCTGTAATCACAAATCTTTTAAAACTTTTCTAAGGACATAAACAGAGCATGGACAATAATTCGCTAATGTAAAGTTAATTCAGGGGACAGAAATGGTTTAGGTCGAGTAGGTAACCACAGGGTGGACAGTACCAGTCCACTGCCTATACCTTACCTGGTTAATTTTTCTGGCCCAAGTGTCAAATCGGGACTGTTCTGCTACTGAATAGAGAGAGGTATTTTCTGTGGGCCATGCTGAAATGCAATGGCAAAGGTGTCAATGAAATTAGGATAAAAAGTCGAGGGGACTTGTCTTAGCTCTGTCAACAGACCAAAAAAACGCCAACAACAAAACCCACTTGCACTGCAGTGGAATAAAACGGAATTTTTCAGCTTTTGAGAAACTTGCGAGTTCAGTTTTTAATACAAAATAATAAATGACAGCACCTGTTTGTCGTAAGAGGATAACATGTTTGCGCCTGTGACAGAGGTCATCAGGTTGTAGTGAATGTACTGAGAGGATTTACTTAAGACCTTCCTGGTTAACTTTCACCCACATCCAAGACAACCCATTTACTAAGCGTCACTCAAGGGGAGAGAGGACCAGTAGCAGAGATGGGGAGAGAAGCTGGAGTCCTACTTCTATCAGCTGTGAACCCTGCTAGGTCAGGCCTCAGTTGCTGTAGCATTAAAGTTAGGAAGCTGGATGAGTTCCTACATGTTCTTCACATTAAAACTAACACAATTCTCTGGTCCTGAAATGGCTCAAACTACTGCAATCAAGATACCACCATTTCACTAAAACAAACTAATACATGGAAAATGAAAGCAAGTTTCAGCCAGCACATGACTGTAGTAAAATGTTCAAGCCACCGCTGAAATTTCATGTCCTCCTGCTCTGTGAAGGTGACGGCATGGACTGAATCTCCACACACAAAAATTTCTCCCAAATGTGCATTAGAAACACTACCCGTGTGGGTGTCTCCAGCTGCTTCTCCTGCAAGTGGTCCATGAGTTACACTAGCATCCTAGTGCAGTGAAGGCACCATTCCAACATAATCCTTTGGGTTGAAGTTTGGCTTAATGCAGACATCAGAGATGATAAATACTAGATAGACTCTGTGTGGCCTTTATTCTAATGCGTGTTTCCTAAAACATTCCATGGAAAAACTGATCCATCATCCACACATACAGGGAGGGCAAAAGTAGGTTTATAGTTGTATGTGAAAAAGAGTTTATTCTTGCATTATTATTTATTAACTAGTGGCCCGGTGCATGAAATTCATGCATGGGGGGGTATTCCTCAGCCTGGCCTGCACCCTCTCCAACCTGGGACCCCTTGAAGGATGTCCTACTGCCGGTTTACAGGGATCAGGCCTAAAATGGCAGTCAGACATCCCTCTCACAATCTGGGACTGCTGGCTCCTAACCACTCACCTGCTGGCTTGCTCACCCTCAACTGGCCCCCCACCTCTGACCTGCCTGCCCCCAAATGTAAGGTGACCAGATGTCCCACTTTTGGCGGGACAGTTCCGATTTTTAACAATTTGTCCTGTATCCTATGGCATTTAAAAAAGTCCCGATTTGCCAAAACCGGTTTGGCTCAGTGGTAGAGCGTCGGTCTGCGGACTGAAAGGTCCCAGGTTCGATTCTGGTCAAGGGCATGTACCTTGGCTGCGGGCACATCCCTGGTAGGAGGTGTGCAAGAGGCAGCTGGTCAATGTTTCCCTCTCATCGACGTTTCTAGCTCTCTATCTCTCTCCTTTCCTCTCTGTAAAATATCAATAAAAATATTTTTTTTAAAAGTCCTGATTTTTGGAAAGAATCTTTGGACAGGGGACAAATTGTTAAAAAGATTTTTGGACGAGGGACAAATTGTTAAAAATCGGGTATGTCTCGCCAAAAGAGGGACGTCTGGTCACCTAACCCAAATTCCCTCCCCCATGCCAGCCTGCTCACCCCCAATTGCCCCCACTTCTGGCCTGCTCACTACCACCTTCCCTCCCCACTGGCCTTCTCACCCCAACTGCCCCCCTGCTGGCCTGCTCACTCCAAACTGCCCCTGCTGTCCTGATCACCTCCAACTGATCCCCACTGATGGTCTGCTCACCCCCAACTGGCCTCCCTGCTGGCCTGCTTACCTCCAACGACCCCTGCTATCTCATCTTGGTCTAATTACCCCCCCCCCCCCGGTGACCCCAGGGCCGACTGGAAGCAGGTGTCTAGGATTTATTTATCTTCCATAACTGAAACTTTGTAGCCTTGAGCAGAGGCCAGGGCGGGCAGGAAGCTTGGCTTCCTCCATTGCCAGGGCAAGCCAAGCCTCCTGCTTGCTTTAGCTCTGTGGCCAGCTGCCATATTAGTTGGGTTAATTTGCATACTTATTCCTGATTGGCTGGTGGGCGTGGCTTGTAGACATAGCGAGGTGATAGTTAATTTGCATGTTTCTCTTTTATTAGTGTAGACTATTGTATTATTTTTCATACGGACAATTGTAAACCCAGTTTTGCCCCACTCTGTATACGCTGTTTCCATCTGGAAGATTCTCAGAGCACATTATAGGCCATTGCAACATGTTTCTAAAACTTATCTGGAAATATCTTAAATATTCCATAGGTTACGGTTTGAGATTTGAGCATACTCCTCTGAACTCATAGCATCAGACAAAAGACAAGATTTAAATATGGGCTCTGTCATTTATACTCTTATCCTCAGAGGAAAATGGGAATAGTAACCCTTATCTTGCAGAACTGTTGTGAGAAAAATAGAGCTCTATATTTAACATACAACTAAAATGTCTGGCCTGTAATAGACTACAATAAACTGTATCTGTCACTGCTGTTATTGTTGGTGTTGTCATTATTTTTATTATTTCTAAAACCTTCAAATGGATAATTCAGTATGTTAATATAAAAAGAAAGGGGAAGAGGCAGAAATAAAAGCTAACTTGTATGTCCATTTACAGTGGAGAAACTTTCTCTTTCCATAAATTAGAAGGAAGGAGAAGTCAGGAGGACGGCAGGCCCAGAGCCTGAGGTGACAGGGATAACGTGGTTGGCCTCCAGCTTCTGCAGTTCTGGGCTTTCACTGGAGAATTCCCCGAGCCATGTGGGAGCTGCCGTTCCTCAGGCCCCACTCTCAGGGCTCCGGATTGTAATGTAACACACATGTTGCCTGCAGACAGCCTTCTCTTTGGCCTCAAACAGGTCTGAGCCTCACAGTGCACTAAAAGAATGAGCACTGATTTTTAAAATAATGGACTCAATTTTCTTCTTTTAAAATCCTTGAGAATGTGCTCTCACAGGCACTTTAGGGCCCGGAATGTACTCGCTCTTAGTTTATCTGGGAATGAATACTCTGCATACGTCAAATGTTTTATTCAAGGATCTTAGAGCGCTCACGGGGCTTCTAAGGCTATGACTGGGGACAGCCGAGCACCTGGCTCCACTTTCTGAACATTGTGTGATGCCCTCCAGCTGCCTTGCTTTGCCACAGCTCAGTTAGATTACAACGAACCGCTGCTCTCCCATCGTGGAAACTGTCCGTTTCCAGAGAGTTGTCTTGGCAGCAAACTGGTCCGATGGCCGCTCTCCAAACTCAGGATCACTCAGGATGAAATGGGATTTAGAGTAATGCCAATGACAAACACATAAAACAATGAACCTGACACATGGCAGGTACTGGGGAGATAGGTAGACTTTTAGAGTTGTAAAATAAATATATATTTTGATAGCCATAGACAAAATTTACAAAGAGACATATATTTTCTTTTTTTAAAAAAAGGATTTATTCAGCTTAACTTCATCAAGGGGAATGGCTTTATTTGTTCTGCATTTCAAAGGATTATTTGAAATTGGTCAGGGATATTTTGTCCATATGCATATATAGCATAAGAAGTCCTCCATGTCATCACTAGGTTCTGTGGCTTTAAGAGAAAGGACATATAACTAAACCAATTGTAGCAGAGGCTAATTGACATAAACAAGAGTTAAGTTCCTAGGGCATCTATCAGCATTATAATGTACCTGCTGAAGGAAAGGACGTTATCTGAGGACCTGCTGTGTGTGGATATTGACAGCTGTAGTAATACCAATAACATATTGAGCATCCACTATGTGCTAAGAACTGGGCAATGTCTTTAAGCACAGTAAGCTCAGCTCTCAGAGAAGCCCCACATCCTGGACCTTTAAGAAACTGCGCAGGTCTGCCTGCGGCCAGTAGAAGCAGGCTGGCCTGCACCGACTCCCATGACCTCTTCTAGACACTAGGCTTCCACATTAGGCCACAGCAATAAGTACCACAACAAATCATATTCCCAGTTTGTGAAATTTGGGGAAAAACAAAGCAGCCAGTGTCAGAAATAATTGAGTAAACGAAAAGAAGGGATTTGGATCCAACATATACACTACAGACAACTCTTTCTGTTCCTAATATTCTGGCATGCGGAGTTGGAATGTGTGAGCTAGTGAGAGATGAGCTGAACTAATGGGTAATTGCTACTTTATGGATGGAAACTAGAATTATGCAGATCTCAGCGATTTCTTCTCATTGTTGCAACTTAAAATGCAAACAGCGTGCAGTTGAGAAATGTTGCGATGACTGTTACACTGACCCAGTTAGGACGTTGGTTATACAGAATTAGTACAACCAAGCACTTGTTGCAACTGTAGGGTCAGTGGAGATTCTCTAGTCCAACTCGCTCCCTGCTCCCACAGAGGGAGAACTGAAGCCCAGAGAAGGGGCTCACAGCAGAGGATGTGTTAGATACAACCAGCATTGCAGATCCAGCCTGGGCAGCGTGCTGAGACAAAAAGCACATACACTCCTGGCATGGACCCCCAGACCAGCTACATACAAGGACCCAGAGAAATACATCTAATCTGAGACTTAGTTTTCCCAAATATAAAATGGGGACAAGGATTCCTACATTGTTAGTTGTAATATATGTTGTATTAAATACTTATAAAGCAAGTGGCACTTGGAGCCACACAATAAATGATGCTTATAATATAGATAGGGAATTTGTCTTTATAGAAATGCTAGAGGCCCAGTGCACAAATATTTGTACAAGAATGGGCCTTCCTTACTCTGGCTGCCTGCACTGCCTTTGCTTTGGCAGGAGCTGCCTTTCTGCCTTTCCATGCGCCCAGAGGCCCGGAGTGGCTAGGGTGGTGTGGAACACATGCATCTTTGCCCCCGTATCCCACCCCTGCCCACTCAGCACCTGCATATGCAAATTAACCCACTATCTTTGCTGCATTAATTTGCATACTCACTCCTGATTGGCTAGTGGGTGTCGCGAAGTTACAGTCAATTTCCATCTTACTCTTTTATTAATGTAGATTAATTGCAATAGGACTTTTATTCCAGTAATTTCCTGTGGGCTTCTATTAAAAGTGTGATAAGGGGACAATCACATTGACCTATACAGTGCTTTAGCAGCTGAAATAGAGGTCTTTTTTGGCAAAAGGGCGTTCTTCAGTTTCTTAATGAAGAAATTAAAAAAAAGGAACATTAGTTGTAAAATGTGTTGTCTGTTCTTTTAACCTATGTGTGTGTCAGAGGAACTCCCTCTGAGCCTTTGCTGGAAAAGCATCCCTTTAATGAGAGGCACCTTCTCAATTTCCACTTCATCAGCAAATTCCCAAACTCCCCTTCAATCCAAAGGACAGAAATATTGCACAATAATACTTTCTCATTTTGATACAATATAATCAATGTCAAAATAACTATTTTGTGCACAATAAATTTCTGCTGAATATATCAAACACAAAATGAACTTATAGTTCTATACCTTTTGCAATTCCTCAAAAATGTATGACAGTGTCCTTGGGATAATGCCTCTGTCGCAGTAGCGCTCTGCCCCACCTGTGATGGTGAAGGTTTTACCGCTGCCTGTTTGCCCATATGCAAAGATGGTGCCATTGTAACCAGTCAGGACACTACAAGAAGAAATGACACACTGTTAACATCAAAATAGGCTAATTGCATTTGTATTAAATGGCTCATATTATAAAAGCGGCCACCGGATTCAACACTATTGAAGACATCTATAGGAATATCTGTATATGTGTGTATCTAGATAGATATAATTTTTGACACAAGAACTTCAGCATAATGATCTTTTTCTCTCAGAAAAGACCCGCAACAAAAATGGGGCTAGGCATCTTAAATATTTTCTTTGATAAAAATTAGATATTTAATTTTTAGGATGGTTTTATATTTACAGAAAAGTTGCAAAGATAGAGTTCACATATATCTCACACCCAGGCTCCCCAATGTTCCCCTATTGTCATTTATCACAACTAATGAATCAATATTGATACATTATTACAAACTTTATTAAAATGTCCTCGGCTTTTACATAATTTCTTATTCTTTTCAGCCTTACTAAGATAAAATTGACATATAACATTTGCAAGTTTAAGGTGTACAATGTGATGATTTGATGTGAAATGATTGCCACAACTCTATTCATTAGCCTGACCATCACCCACATAATTACCATTTCATTTGGAGTGATAACATTTAAGCTATACTCCCTTAACGACTTTCACATATATATGACACAACATGGCTAACTACAGTGACCAGGCCGAACATTAGATCCCCAGAACGTATTCATCTTACAACTAGAAGTTTGTGCTCTTTGACCAACATCTCCCATTTTTCCCTACCAGTCGTCCTGGCACCCAACATTTTAGACTCTATTTCCAGGAGTTAGGTTTTTCAGATTCCACGTGTAAGAACATGCGATATTTGTCTTTCTCTGTCTGATTTAATTCACTTAGCATCATGCCTCAAGATCCATCCTGTTGTCACAAATGGCAGGAATGAATCTTTTTCATGGCTGCATAGTATTTGTGTGTGTGTGTGTGTGTGTGTGTGTGTGTGTGTGTGTTGGGTATACATCTTCTTTATCCATTCAGTGGACACTTAAGCTTTTCCAGGCTTTGGCTATTGTGAATATTGCTGAAATTAACATGGGAGTGCCAATATTTCTTTGAGATAGTGATTTCATTTCCTTTGGATATATATTCAGCAGTGAGTTTGTTGGATCATATGTTTTAAAAAACATTTTATTAATTTTCTACATAGAGGAAGGGAGAGGGTTAGAAAGTCAGAAACATAGATGAGAGAGAAATATTGATCAGATGCCTCCTGCACACCCCCCACTGTGGATGTGTCCAGAACTGAGGTACATGCCCCTGACCGGAATTGAACCTGGGATTCCTCAGTCCACAGGCTGATGCTCTATCCACTGAGCCAAACCGGTCTCGGCTCTTTTTAACTTTAAGAAAATTCCATACTGTTTTCCATAGTGGCTACACCAATTTATACTACCACCGACAGTACCCAAGAATTCCCTTCTCTTCACATCCTGGCAACACTGGTGTCCCTTGCCTTTTTGATAATCGCTATCTAACATCCTAAGGGTATATCTCATTGTGGTTTTGAACTGCATTTCCCTGAGGATTAAAGCTGTTAAACACCTTTTCATGTACCTTGGGCATTTGTATTTCTTCTTTGGAAAAATTTTTATTCTCTTGCCCATTTTTATTTATTTTTTTGCTATTTTTAATTTTTGTTATATTAATAATATTAATGAGTTTTAAAATATATTTTAGATATTAACTACTTATCTGACACGTAGTTTGAAAATAGCTGCCTTTTCATTTCATTGATTGTTTCTTTTGCTATAGACGTAGTTTGATGTAATCCTACTTGTTGATTTTTGCTTTTGGTGCTTGAGCTTTCGGTTTCAGATTATATATATATATATATATATATATATATATATATATATATATTGTCAAGGCTAATGTTGAATAAGTGTTTTGGGTATCTTCGGGTAAATCTCCAGAAGTGTAGTCACTGGGTCTTAAGGCAGGTCCCTTTCTAAGTTTTGAGAAAACTCCAGACTATTTTCCATAGTGGCCGCACTAATCTGCAGTCCCACCAACAGTGCCTTAGGGTTCCCTTTTTTGCCACATCCTCACCAACACTGGTTGTTTGTTGGTTTATTGATGACAGCCACTCTAACAGGTGGGAGGTGATATTTCATTGTGGTTTTAATTTGCATTTGTCTGATGATTAGTGACATTGAGCATCTTTTCATATGTCTATTGGTCATCTCTATGTCCTCTTTGGAGAAGTGTCTATTCAGATCCTTTACCCATTTTAAAAATTGGATTGTTTGTTTTTTCAGTGTTGAGTAGTATGAGTTCTTTACAAGTTTTGGATATTAACCCCTTATCAGATGTGTCATTGGGGACTATGTTTTACCATTTAGTAGGTTCCTTTTTATTTTGTGATAGTTTCCTTTGCTGTGAAAAAACTTTTTAGTTTGATGTAATCTCATTTATTGGTTTCCATTGCCTGAGATGGATGGATATGTGTGTGTGTGTGTGTGTGTGTGTGTGTGTGTGTGTGTGTGTATGGAGATATATATATATATATATATATATATATATATATATATATATCCCTATGGTCATTGCAGCATTATTTACAATGGCTAGAGAAGCAACCCAAGTGCCCATTAATACACAAGGGTATAAAAAAGTTGTGGCACATATATACAATGTCATATTACTTGGCCATAAAGAAGAATGAAATAATACCATTTGCAACAGCATGGTATGGACCTAGAGGGTATTATGCTCAGTGAAATAAGTCAGAAAAAGACAAATACCATATGATTTTACTTATGTGTGAAATATAAAGAACAGCATAAAGGAACAAACAAAATGGAAACAGATTCATAGAAATAAAGAACTGGTGGTTGCCAGAGGGAAGAAAATATTGGGGCACTAGGTGAATGAGATGAAAGGACTAAAAAGCACAAATTGTAAGTTACAAAATAGTCTCAGGGAAGTAAATAAAGCATAGGAAATATGTTTAATCATATTGTGATAACTATGTATGGTATGAGTTGGGAACTGGAAACATCATGGTAAACACCTTGAAAAGCATGATTGTCTAACCAATAAGCTGTACTTCCCAAATCAATACATAATTTAAAAAACAAACTAATTCCATGCCCTATGTTTTCTTTTAGAAATTTTAGTTTGGGGTCTTTTGTCTTTAATGTATGTTGAGTTAATTTTATCGAGTGGTGTAAGACAGGAGTCCAGTTTCATTCTTTTGCATGTGAATATCCAGTTTTTCCCAGCACCATTTATCAAAGAGATTATCCATCCTTTCGCTAACTTGTCAAACATTAGTTGACTGTATATGTACGGAGCGCCTGCTTCTGCTCCATTAGTCTATGTGTCTGTGTTCTGTACCCATACCAAATAATTTTGATTACTGTGTGTAATATAGTTTGAAATCAGGAAGGGTGATGCCTCTAGCTTGGTTCTTTTTCAGGATTGCTTTATTTGTTTGTAGTCTTTTGTGGTTCCCTATGAATTTTAGGAGTTTTTTCTATTTCTGTGAAAACTGCCATTAAATGTATAAGTAGCTTTGGGTAGTATGGATATTTTAACAATATCCTTCCAATCCACAAACAAGGGATAGCTTTTCATTTATTTGCTTCTTCTTCAATTTCTTTCACCAATGTTTTGTAATTTCTACTGTACAGATCTTTCACTGTCTTGTTTAAATTTATTCCTAAGTACGTTATTGCCTTTGATGCTGTTGTAATTGGATTTTAAAAAATTTCTTCTTCAAATGCTTTATTGTTAGTGTATAGAAACACGGCTGGATTTTGTATACTAATTTTTAATCTTGTAACTTTTCTGAATTGGTTGATTAGTTCTAAGAGTTTTTTGGTGGAGTCTTTGGCATTTTTCACATCTAAGATTGTATCATCTGCAAACAGAGACAATTTTATTTCTTAGACAACAATTGGATGCCTTTTATTTCTATTTCTTGTCTGATTGGTCTGACAAGGACTTCAAGTACTATCTTAGATAGGAATGGTGAGAGGGTACCCTGGTCTTGTTCCTGATATCAGTGGGAAAAATTTACAACATTTCTCTATCTAGTATAATGTTAGCTATAGTTCTGTCATATATGGCCTTTATTATATTGATGTATATTCCTTTTATACCCAATTTGTTGAGCTTTTTATTATAAAAATTTTGATTTTTAAAAAATTTCTGTACCTATTAAAATGACCATTGGTTTTTATCTTCTGTTCTTTTAATGTGGTATATCACATTTATTGCTCTGCGTATGTTGAACCATCCTTGCATCCCAGGGATGAATTCCACTTGATCATGGTGTATGAGTTTTTTAATATGCTACTGAATTCAGTTTGCTAGCATTGTGTTGAGAATTTTTTGGGTCTATATGCAGGGAAATTGATCTGTAGCTTTCTATTTTTCTTTCTCTTTCTTTCTTTCTTTCTTTCTTTCTTTCTTTCTTTCTTTCTTTCTTTCTTTTTGTTTTTGTAGTGCTGGCTTATTAAAATGGTAATACTGGCCTCATAAAATGAGTTTGGAAATATCCCTTTATCTTCAATTTTTTAGAAGAGTTTGAGAGTAATTAACATCACTTTAGAAATGTTTGGTAGAATTTATCAGTTAAAACCATCTGATTTTAGGTTTCTCTTTGTTGGGAGGTTTTGATTGCTAATTTAATCTCCTTACTTGCTATTGTTCTGTTCAAATTTTTATTCATGATTTAGTCTTGGGAGGTTGCATTTTTCTAGGAATTTATCCATTTATTCTAAATTGTCCAACTTTTTGGAATATAATGTTCATGGTAGTCTCTTATAATCCTTTGTATTCCTGTTGTGTCAATTATAGTGTTTCCTCTTTCGGTTCTGATTTCATTTATTTGGGTCTTCTTTCTATGTAGGACAACTGAAGGTTTGTCAATTTTGCTGAACTTTTCAAAAAATGAAGCTCTTTGTTTCATTGTTTTTTAAAATATTTTTTTCTATTCACTATTTTGTTTATTTCTATTCTGTCTTTGTTATTTTCTTTCTTCTGCCAACTCTGAGCTTAGTACTTGTTTTTCTAGTTCATGAGGTATAGATTTAGGTAACGTGTGAGCTTTGTTTTTCTTAATGTAGGCACTTATAGCTATAAATTTCCATCTTATTTAGGCTTTTATTGCCTTTCATAAGTTTTAGAATGGTGTGTTCCCATTTTTCTTTCAAAGTATTTTTATATCTCTTTTGACTTTCTTGACCTATTGGTTGTTTAAGAGTATATTGCTTAATTTCAACACATTTGTGGATTTTCCAGTCTTCCTCCTATTATTGATTTTTAGTTCATTCCATTGTGGTCATAAAAAATACTTGGCATGACTTTAATTGTATTGGATTTGCTAAGGTTTGTTTTGTGATCTAACAGATGATTTATTCTAGAGAATGTTCTATTTCTGCTGGAAAAGAATGTGTATGCTGCTGATGACAAGTGGAATGTTCTGTATTTATAGGTTAAGTGCATTTTTCTAAGGTACAGTTAACACCCAATGTTTCCTTATTGATTTTCTGTGTGGATGAATTATCCAATGTTGAAAGAGGAGTGCTGAATTCCACTATTATTATTATACTAGAGGCTCAGCGCATGAAATTCATGCACGAGTACGGTCCCTAGGCCTGGTCTGTGATCAGAGCCATCTTCCCCAGCTGCCCGCCCCCCACCATCACATACCCCTGCTTTCTTCCCCATTTGGTACCTGACGGCCAGGGGAAGGGACCAAGAGGTGGCCAGTGCATCTCATAGTGACTGGTCCAGCGATAGTTCTGTTTGTTCTGCCATTAGGGTCAATTTGCATATTACCATTTTATTATATAGGACTTTTTTATTCTTTCTCCCTTCAGATCTGTTAGTATCTACTTAATATATTTAGCTGCTGCCTATCTTAGATGCATATATTTATAATTGTTATATCCACATGATGAGTTGACTTTTTATTATTATACTAGAGGCCTGATGCATGAAAATTCATACAAGAGTAGGCCTTCCTTCCCCCAGATGATGGCACTGGCTTCCATCCAGCACCCGGGACCCAAGCTTCCCTCTGGCCACCACCATCAGGTGCCCGGGACCCAGGCTGCTTCCCTCTGGCCCCAGCTTCATCTGGAAGGACATCCGGAATGACACCCAGAAGGATGTTCAGTCTAATTAGCATATTATCTTTTTATTATTATAGATAATGACTTTCTTTGTCTTCTGTTACAATTGTTGGCTTAAAGTCTACTTTGTCTGATATAAGGATATCTACTCTTGGTATCTTTTGGTTTCTTTTTGCATGAAATTTTTTTCCCATTCCTTTACTTTCTGTCTATTCGTGTCCTTAAAGCTGTAATGAGTTACTTATAGGTAGGATATACTTGTCTCTTGTCTTCTAATTCAGTCATTCTGAATTTTGATTGGAGAATTTAACCGATTTACATTTAAAGTAACTATTGATAGCAAAGGACTATTAATGCCATCTTATTAATTGTTTTCTTTTTCAGTTTCTTTGTTCCTAAGTTCTTCTTTTGCTTTCTTTCTTTGTGAATTGATGGTTTTTCTTAAAGTATGTTTTGATCCTCTTTTCTTTTATGTTTCTTCTATTAGTTTTGCTTTGTGTTTAGCACAGGATTATGTAAAATGTCTTATAGCTATAACAGTATATATTAAGCTGATACATACAAAGTTTGTTTGCATACAAAAACTCCACCCTTTACTATTTATCCCAATTTTTTATGTTTTGATGTCACAATTTACCTCTTTTATATTGTGTATTCATTAATAAATTATTGTAGCTATAGTTTTTAATACTTTTTTTCCTTTGGCCTTTATACTGGAACTAAGTGACTAACACATCACCATATCACAGTATTAGAGTATTTTAAATTTGATTATATAATTACCTTTCCTAGCCATTTTATATTTTCATATATTTTTGTGTTACTAATTAGTGTCCTTTCACTTCAACTTGAAGAACTCTCTTCAGAAACTTAAAGGAGTTAGTATAAGCAGTGACCTATGTGGCTCAACTTTCCATTTAAGAGGCTTAATAATTTTTCTCCATGTGAATTCTCGTAGAGATGGAATTACTATGGTGTATTTAGATGAATGATTATAGAATCTGTCTGCTCAACATAATTTATGGTCAATGTCCCATTAGCAATATCATTTGGGTATGTGATATTTTTGGCCATAATTACTGTAGGTAAATGAAGCCTGATAATGCTAACTTCAAACCTTAACATTTTTCATAGGGAACTTTCTAAAATATTTAGGCATTCTGTGTCTTAAAAAGCAAAGAATACAGAGAACAAATGAGCATTTCATTTTGACTTCTTTAGCTAAGCCTATGAAAAGTAGGTGCTACAGTGTGCTACAATGTCACCTGCTGATTATTATATCTACCTTTTATAGGTAAATCTGTCTCACTGCCAGTTGTTCTAGTATACCTGCCCCTAAGATGTTTTCCTTATCCCTGCCTGCTCTGAGATAGAAAACTAGATTGTAAATGTTCCCTCGGTGCTGTGTAATATAAAGAGAATCTACAGAACACCTACAGAACATATAAACTCTATGGCTATTTATTACTGCAATATAATAAACAATTCATATAAATGGGCAAAATTTGTCTCCTGTTCCTATTCTATAGAGCCCCTTATCCCAACTCAATCTGTATGCCCTCTCCATTAGGCACTGGGCAATTTCATATGTTTCTAGTCTCACCTTCCTAAGGGAGATACTAATTTAAAATAGAGAGATGTGGTGAATTAAGTATCTTTGTAAATCCATGGCCCTGACCAAGTAGCTCAGTTGGTTGGAGCATTATCCTGATACACCAAGGTGGCAGGTTTGATCCCCAGTCAGGGAACATACAAAAATCAACTAATGAATGAAGAAATAAGTGGAACTATAAAATTCTGTGTGTGTGTATGCATGTGTGTGTCTCCTCTCTCATCCTTCTCATCCTTTCTCCCTCTTTACCTCCCTCTCTTATTCCCTCTCTCTTGAAAATTAATAAAAATCCATCCTCCACAGTACAATGATAACAGAGGAAAACTGTCAAAATCAAAATTTTAAGAACCTTGGAAGTTATCTGAAGGTTCACAGGAATCGAAACAGTACTCACTTAAGAAAAATGGCTGAATCTCATTAAGAACAGTAAGATTTATTGTGTTTTAACTTGACCATTCCCAATGTCAACGTCCCAGCTCCATGGTAGCCTTGAAAAACAGCATCTTTGCAACCACAGAGGCTTAGCAACTATGGGGTAAGGGGGTGGGAGAGGTGGAGGACATTACATGTTTGGAGGTTCCCCAAAAGCCCAAAGAATTGCACTTCTCTGGTCTACCTGGCAGCTCCCAGGAAACGTTTCACTCACAGCATTTGTCACTGTGTGTCCTGAGTCAGAGTTTACTACAAACAGTTCTACCCCTTAGGTGCTTCTTGAAAAAGATCACAATGTGTGTTTAATATCACAGTTGCCTTAGACTGCAATACCAGCAAGGCAAACACATAGGTGAATAAATCCATAATAATAAAAGCATAATATGCTAATTAGACTGGATGACCTTCTGGACAAAGCTGCAGCGGTGGGGGCCAAGGCAGAGGTGGCCACGTGGCAGCGGGGACCAAGCCCCTTGCATGAATTTTGTGCATGGGCCTCTAGTATAACAATAAAAATCTGTGAAACACAATGTCTGTAACAGGCTTTAACAAGTTATGAACTATTTCTGGGATGCTACAAGGCCACACACATGCACAGGTGTTCTTCAGGCCAGGAAAGACCTGAGAAGGTCTTTATTTGTCACCTCTGGCTGACCTTGAAACTCTGCAGTAGCAGGAAGTGAAGGCTAAGGCAGAGTTATAAGCTCCAGGTGCATTTAAGGAAATCTCTGTGCAGTCATTAGCTGACCACAGAGCCACCTGAGCACAGATTTCAGCGGCTGCACACAGAATTCGTCCAGAAAATTCACCTTACCAAACAGCAGCAGCAACAATAACAAATAAAAACAATCCCTGGAAAAGGTGTGAATCTCATTTCCAAAGCTGTCATCTTATATTATTAAAATGCTCGGTTTTCAACAATAAGTTATGAGACAGAAAGAAACAGGAAAGCATTTCCCACACCTAGGAAATAAAGCATTTAATAGAAACAGTTTTTGAGGAAACTCAAATCTTGGCTTCCTATATAAAGAGTTTAAATGAGCTATTTTCAACCTGTACAAAGGACAAAAGCAATGCAAGATGAAAGAACTAAAAGAAAGAATGAAAATGATAGCTCACATTAAAGAAAATATTAACAAAAATAGAATGTATTTCAAAGAACCAAACAGAAATTCTAGAGTTGAAAAGTAAAATAATCAAAATAAAAAATTCACTACAGCAGCAAATGTGAATTGGTAAAGAAAAAACATGTTTCCATAAGAATAAAGCAGTGAACTTCAAGATAGGTCAGTGGAGATTACTCAGTGTTGTGAGGACGTGGAGAAACTGGACCCCTTACACGTTGCTGGAGGTGATGTAAAATGGTGCCGCTGCCGAAACCATTTTGGCTCAGTGGATAGAGCGTGGGCCCGCGGACTCAAGGGTCCCAGGTTTGATTCTGGTCAAGGGCATGTACCTTGGTTGCGGGCACATCACCAGTGGGAGGAGCGGGGGGGGGGGGGTGCAGGAGGCAGCTGACCGATGTTCCTCTCTCATCTATGTTTCTAATTTTCTATCCCTAACCCTTCCTCTCTATAAAAAATCAATAATATATATTTTTAAAAATACAATAAAATGGTGCAGCCACTATGACAGTTTTGTGATTCTCAAAATGTAAACACAGAGTCACCATCTGACCCAGCAATTCCAATCCCAAGTATATGTCCGTCCGGCAGAATGGAAAGCACATGCACACACAAAAATTTATCATGAATGGTCATAGAAGCATTATTCATAATGGCAAAAAAGTGAAAACAACCCCAATGTCCATCCGCTGATGAGAGGATAAACATGTGTCATACCCATAATGTGAGATCGTATTTGGCCATAAAAGGATAAAGTCCTGATACATGTTACCAATATGGATAAACCCTGAAAACATTGGGTTAAGTAAGACAGCCACAGAAGGTCACATGTTGTATGATTTTGTTGTTTGTATGAAATGCTAGGATAAACAACTTCAGAGAGACCGATAGGAGCAGAGCAGCGCCAGTGGCTGAGAGACAGGAGAAATGGGTGGGGGGTGGGGGTGGGGGGGCTGGTTATGTATATAGAACAGAGAGATGTAAAATTAGGTAATAGTGATTGAAGCTTGCACATTCATACTAAAAATGACTAAACAGTATATTTTAAAGTAAAATTTTGGCATGTAAATAATATCTCAATGAAGCTGTTATAATAATAGTAAAGAAGAATCTATTTTAAGTTAGAAATGGCATGTTTTATTTAAAATTTTTTAATGTTTTAATTATAGTCGATATTCAATATTATATTAGTGTCAGGTGCACAGCATAGTGGTTAGACAATCATATACTTTACAAAATTTTCCCCAAATATTTCCAGTACCCAGCTGGCATCTAGTTGTTATAATATTATTGACTATATTCCCTGTGCTGTATTTTACATCCCTGTGACTATTTTTAAAGTATCAATTGGTACTTCTAAAGCCCTCCACCTCTTTCACCAGGTCCCCGAACCCCCTCCCTTCTGGCATCCATCAGTTTGTTCTCTCTTTCTACGCATCTCTTTCTGTTTCTTTTGTGCGTTTCTTTTGTTTTTTTAGATTCTACATATAACTAGACGCGTTTTAACAGCAGTAGTATTTTAAAAAGATGGACAGATGAAATAGTAAGTTTTTTAAAAAGATGAAAACTAATGATAAACTCCAGCAATAAACAACCTGATAGACATTTTGGGTGAGAAATATTTCTGAACTTCTATCAAAATAAAAAATGCAGGTGACTGCCTAACTCATCACAGGTAGAAACAGTTCTGATATGTGAATAAATCATCGCTCTATAGATGCAGAGCTTGAGGATCAGGCAAATCTCCAGTGTAGAAATCCTCTCCTTCCTTTTGCAAAATGCATTTTCCCTATAAATTTAAATTATAAAGCTAAGCTATTTTGTCATTTCTTATATTTTAATATTCTCATGAATAAAACAAAAATAAAGCTTCTACCCTCCTGGAGATTATAAACTGAAGTGTTACTCCACACATATCACATTTACATGTTCAAAATAAAATACAGACCATTCATGTGTAGTTTTTATTTTTATTTTTGACTTTTTGTTTAACTAGACCCCAAGTAGTAGGAGGAAGT
Organism: Vespertilio murinus; assembly: GCA_963924515.1. Taxonomy (NCBI): domain Eukaryota; kingdom Metazoa; phylum Chordata; class Mammalia; order Chiroptera; family Vespertilionidae; genus Vespertilio; species Vespertilio murinus. Next base: position 118,234,343 of record OZ004705.1, read on the forward strand.
TTGGAAGTATCAGCATAAAGTGAGACTTCTTTTTGTTTACCTAGATAAGAAGGCTTTAAGAATCTCCTAATACAATTGTAAATCACAGCAACCAACAAAAATTACTATTTTGATGATTCAGTTCACCAAAGCAGACACATGATATCATATAGTCCCTCAAATTTGAAGACACAGCACAACTGAAAACAAACAACAAAGTAATAGAATCATGAATTTTACAGCTGGTGTCGTTAGAGATCTTCTAACTACTTTCTGTCCAGCAGATATCTCTCCTAAGATATTGCTAAAAAGCAGGTGCCCACACTGTGCTTACACACTTGCTTGAGTCCTGAACACGACAGAATCAGAGAATCCCCATGGGGCTGCCTTAATTTTTGAGGAAAGAGGGATGGGTTGAAGTGGCACCTTAAAAAACTTAGAAAAATTTGGAATCCCAGGAAAATAGTATTTATATATTTTTTAAAACTGTGTATTGAAACAAAACAATTCAATAAGAAAACACAAACCAAACAATTAGTATTAAGAGCAGACTATATAAGTTAAGAGAAATTATAATTATTTTTCACTTCACAAAATATCGTTCCTTACTGTCAACAAGATGAATCTGTAATAGAATGATCAAAATTAACGACTGTATTTTATTTTATTACTACCATTTTTTTTAAATCCTCACCTGAGGATATTTTCCCTTTGATTTTAGAGTAAGTGGAAGGGAGAGAGAGAGGAGAGAAACACTGATGTGAGAGAGAGAGACATTGATGGGTTGCCTCCCACATGCAAGCTGACTGGGCTGGGGATGGAACCTGCAACCGAGGTATGTGCCCTGGCCAGGAATTGAACCGATGACCTTTTGGCGGTGTATGGGACAACATTCCAACCCAATGAGCCATATCGGCTAGAGCAGCCCTGTATTTATGGTTACTCTGTGACTCCATCATGCTTTTCACACAATTATAAAAGCCCGGGTATCTGAAATACACTTCTTTTTGTCTGTTTTTTATTCTAGAACAGTTCACATCTGTCCACTGCTGCCCTCTTCCTTAGAATAAAGTCCCCCAGAAGCAGCCTCGAGCAGCTCTTTGGTGCAGCCCATTGGCTTTTATAAAGAATATGGGAAGTAGCCTCTTCACTCTTTCATTTTCAGGATATTTCTGAGTGTGTAATTCAGCAACCTAAATTTTTCAGAGAAATCTGAACCAATTAGCAAGTCATAATTAATATGACACAATTTAGTTTTGCCATATATACAATTAATCTTCCCATCTGTTAAGCCAAATGAGCATGCAAGTTATAAAACTCTCAGCAGATTGTGGTTACGGGGCATCCCCTTTGCTGTAAAAGAAGAGGGAGGAAAAAAAGTGGGGGGCCTATCTTGTGGGGAACTTGAGAGGGCAGTAGACTTGGAGAGCGGTATTTTCCTGGCCAGCAAACTTTCTTAGTCCTTCTCCTTCTGGTAGTAACCCCTGTTCCCCACTCACCCCCTCACCCCCACATACACCATTCTTCAGGCGTATGGGGCATGTGAGTCAGGCCTGGCCAATCACAACCTTAGCCCATCACGGTCTGCAATCCCTGCCCGTCTGTAACAACAATACTGTTCCAAGAGATTGATGACATGACCACAGAAGAGCAAATGGCCCCTCCCATATAGCTTTTAACAAGGAAAATGCTCTTTTTGCTGGGGACCATGAAGCATGACTGCCAGAGGCATGTCCCCTGGCCTTCTGCACAAGGAAGCAGGGCGGGGCGAGGCCAGGTGGGCAGAGAGGGAATCGGGGACATGATAGGTCCCCAGTTGGAGTAGCGAAGACGCTGATTTCTGCAGCTCTCCCTTCAGTTTTCTGAACTGACCCAGCTATGTGAGCCAAGAGTCCTTTCTTTTCCTTTGAGTCAGGACTATTAGCAATGACCAAAAGAGCCTCACTAGCCTCACTAACCTTTCTAGAGTAATCTGGAAAACAACTTGTGTACCTGGACCAGAGTCCTGGAGCTGGCAGGGAGGCTGGCCACCAGGCATGTTTAGATACATCTATGTACACAGATAATAATTTAATAATAAATAAATAATAAAATAAGTAAATAAATACAGATGCCGGTGTGTGAGACGCCTGCTCTCCAGGGGGCCACAGCCTCCAACACTCCCGTTGTCTTAGACTCTGCTTCCCACATGCATGGGACCTGCCTGCGCTTGGAGGCAGGGCGGACCACGGCACAGTTACGGAGCGCTCATCACAGTCAGTCCCTAAGGCTGCCACCGCTCCCCGGAGCTGCTTGGCACTCAGCAGTGCACGTGGGCCACTGTGAATCAGGCCTCTGTGCATACAGGTGTGTGACATGCAGTCCTGTTTAAAATCATTTGAGTTTAGTTGCCCTGGTTTGGGCATCATCCCTTCTAGAAGCACGTTCTGGCAACGCCTTTCCAAGATCTTCCGCAGCTTCACCTGTGGGCTGTGATCTCACGTGGATCCTGACAGGCAATCACTAGGCTGCACAGCTGACCTTAGCTGACCTACATGAAATCACCAGCTGGTTTTTGGAAAGAAATATCCAAGGCCAAGATATCCGGATTAAAGACAACCTACACATCCAAAATGTGCTTTTTGTCAGAAGAATCAAATTGCAAATGTGGATTAAGAGGTCACTGATAGGCTTGGGATCACATTTAAAGCTTTTTGTAAGTACCTGTGGGCATATTGGTCATTGGATCACAAACCAGAGGCCCGCCGGCCGAGCGCAGCCGCAGAGCGTGCTGTTTGGCCAGCACTGCCTTCCCTTTCTCTCTTTTTCTCAATTCAGTCTGACAGCTCCTGGCTCCTAGGACCTGTGCTCCGCAGTCCAGGTTCGGAGCCCTCTCCCCATGCCCTCACCGGCTTACTTCAGACAGGCTGCCTGCCCTCTCTGCAGTTTTTAGTATTGAAACCACTGGTATAAAGCAACTCAGATAAATGCTAGGAGAATAACACAATGATTTTAAAATACCACTCATATGCATACACTATAGACCATAGACATAGGCAATAGGGGGATGAGACCTGAGGGGGGTAGCGGCTGGGAGGAGGGGAGTAAAGGAGGAGAAAATGAGAGACATCTGTAATACTATCAAGAATAAAAAATGTATAAAATATATAAAAACCACTCAACTAAATAAAAGGATGATGTGGACATAGAAAAATCTTTCAGATTTTGAAATGTCATAAGCAGCACCTTCACCCCATCAACCACCCAAGAGCCAGATGCACATCTCTCCCAACCATTGCTCACATTTCTTAGGTTTTCAATATGACAGGAAACACAGTGTTGGGCCTTCCTCTCAAACGGCCACGTGGGCACCATCAGGGCTCCCACGCCGGGCTGTGTCCCAAAACCCGGATCAGAACTGCCTGTCTCAAATGATGTGCACATTCTCCTCCTCTGCGCCTGGCTCTCTCCAGCTCTGTGACTGCCAGGACTTGTTCACAGTCCTGTCCCAACTACTTTCAACCAAGCTCTGCAAGAGGCAAACACTGTCCCTCGAAAGGATCCTCGAGATCGCAAGCACACTAACCAGCTTCTTGGCCACAAGTTCATGCCCCGGATCAGGCCCCCATGCTCTCGGAATGAGGCTGTTTATTATTTCCCAAGATCCTGAAGAAACCATGCTGTCTGATTATTAATAATAAGCAGCTTAAATCTGGAAACATAACAGAAATGCATGAAACTCCAATAGGAGAAAATGACCCCTTCTGAACACAATCCAGTGCTTAAATCTGTTTCAGTTTGAAGTCCAGTATACTGTATTAAAATGTGAGGGCAACATTTTATCGTATTTACATTATGAAAAGTGCATTCACTGTAGCATTTCTGACAGATATTTTTCCATGACCCTAGAGAATAAACACTTAAGATTCATTAAACACATAATCGTTTTCAGATGACCATCTAAGGAGGCAACGCAAATGAAACAACAAAAGTTTTATACATTACCATGCAAAAGCCCATTGTCTAGAGAAATTTACTTGGGCACAGTCTTGCGTAAAGGGTGAACTTATTACTTTGTGTTTCTTTTCTAGGAATACAAAAGAAAATAGAAAATAATTTTCCCTAAAGTGTAACACTGGGTTCTCTGTCAGTAAACTGCTCAACCACATCTCTAAAGCTCCCATTACAATGCATTAGAAGGCCGGTACTGTGCGCTATGCGCATGTACAAAGAGGACTTGCAGTGCAAAGTAAAACAAAATAATTAGCAAGATAAGGATCTCCAGGTAAATGAGCATGTGCATGTATATTATGCCTATATACATATTTTTATACATTAATCTATAACCAAAAGGCACATTTATAAATGTGTCTTGTGGAGAGATGGAGAATTTATAGAAAGCCCCCTACAAGGAGTTCCCACTAGAAAAAGGCAAAGAGGGAAAGCTGTATTTCCCTGGGGAGTGGATCCTCTTCCTCGCGAGGCAGAATGGAGCTTCTGGCCCTCTAGCCGGCTGAGTAGGTGGAGGCAGAAGCTCAGGGATCCAGGCTGAGAGGGGAAGACAGGCCGGACGGAAGGCACTGCAGGCCTGTGTGGGGAGGGGTTGCCTAGGGAGCTCTGAGAGAGGAAGCAATGGGAATAGCGAGCTTCAGGAGGCAGGGAGAGCAGCAGGTCATGTGTGGGGTACAGGGTGAGAGAAGCAGCAAAGGAGAAAGGGATTTAAGATGTTTGCAACACATTAACAATGCATTCCTCTACCCTGTGCATTTCCCTGAAAGCCTCAAACCAGTCTGGCCTTTGTGTATCTTCAACAGCCATCTGCCCACAGGCTAGACCACACGGAGTTCTAGTTCATACTTGAGTTACAAGCCTTTCTCTCTGTACTTCCAGTCTCAAGATTATTTGCAAAATAAGACCTTCTAACTTGACTTCAATTGTGTGAAATGGAGGGCATTTTTCACATTCTTGGGAATTCAATCACACTACGATTTCTTTTTTTTTTTTAAATATGTTTTTATTGATTTTTAGAGATAGAAACATCGATGAGAGAGAAACATCAACATGGACTGGTTGTCTCTGAAAATCCCCTTCAGGGATTTAGCACAACCAGGGCATGTGCCCTGACCCAGAATTGAGCCAGTGACCTCCTGGTGCATAGGTCGATGCTCAACCATTGAACCATGCTGGCCAGGCAATCGCACTTGGATTTCAATGAACGATCACCAAGGGCGGAATTGACCTTTGGAACTGAAAGGTGAATTAAAAATACATCTCATGAAGTTTCTAATCATTCCTCCTTGTGGTTTTAGTTATATCACAGATACACAAGGTTTTAATGAGACTTAAGAGCTAAGAGTCCAAAGCAAAAAGATTCGACTTAAAGAAGAGGAGAAGGGAGCGGAAAATGAGGCAGAATGTAGGGGCCAGGGCATCGTTTAGCGGGCTGTGCAGCTGAGTGAGGTGGAGGTTGCCCTGCAGGCCATAGAGAGCTACTGAATGGTTCATGCCAGATTCTGGATAAGTGGGGACCGGAAGTCACAAGGGGGACATGCCTCTGTGAGCACACTGAAGAGAAAATGGGGAGGGGAGCGTTCCCAACACGTTGTGAGAAGCCTCTTCCACCATTGGCTGGTGGATTGAGGAGAGGAATACCTTATTCCACTAAGTGCTGTTCACAAAATGGTCTCAACAAACACCTCTAGCCCCACAGCAGTCAGTCACAAAATGGCACATCTGTGTTTTTCTAGGCACTGCAATCTCAGGTTGCTCAAATTGAACTCACATTTCCTCTCAAATGTATTCCTCCTTCTTTACTGTCTAGGGCAGTGTTTCCCAAACTTTTGACATATGTGTACCCCTTCTATAATTTTCGTAACACTGAGTACCCCTCGTCAAAAAAAATGGATGTATTTTAATAACAATCAAAATATATTTTTTTGGTACATACACAAAATAATAATAAACTAAAAATAAAATAATTCATAATAAAATATAAATAAAAGTTATATTATAAATAACATTTATTTGCACACCGGACCATCTCACACCTCACAAGACTATCTTGACTTGACTCATGAGAACGTAGAATTAGGCGCAGCTAAGCACGGTACAGTGCATGTTCCCACCAAACTCCGGTGCAACGCGTACCCCCACCAAACTCTTCCCGTACCCTTGGGGGTACGCGTACCACACTTTGGGAAACACTGGTCTAGGGGATTGCTCAGGAAATTTCTCTCTATTATCACCATTTTAAGATGAAAACACTGAGTTTTAGAAAAGTTAACTAGATCAAGGCCACACTTATTGATAGGACCTAAATCAAGTTTATCTAGTTCCAAATAAAATATCCTTTTGTTCTACTACCTAATTAAGCTATAAAATGAACCTGACCATTTTTTTAGACAACTTAATAATCTAGTGAGCTCATTAGAATCATATCAAGTTAAATATTTGTCTCTAAGCTGCTCTCCTTAGAAATGCATAGGGAATAATGTAGTCACGTGCCACGTAAGGATGTCTCAGTCAACCCTGTATCATATATATGACAGTGTCCCATAGACTTGAATGGAGCTGAAAAATTCCCATCTCCTGCTGATGTCATAGCTGTTGTGACATCATAGCTCCACGTATGACATGTATTGTGGTGATATTGGTGTAACAAACCTATCATACTGTTGCTATATAAAAGTGTAACACATACAATTATATGTAGTACACAACTGTATATAATTTGATGGTGGTAAAAACAAATATATTACTTGTTTACTTATTTACTATACTATACTATACTTTTTATTGTATTTAAAAATTTTATTATTATCTTATTGTATTTTTAGATTATACACTTTCTTCTTAATGCATTTTTTTTCTGTAACACTCTGTGCTGTGGCATGGTGGTAGCATGTCATGCATCTCCTGTTTACTGTGCCTCTTGGCCGCATCATTTTCTCGTGTTCGATTTGCTCTTGTGTTGCTTTGTACAGTCACAAGCTGCACAGACTCGCAGCCTAGCTGTGTGCCAGTCACGTCTGGTTCTTGTCAGGGCACAACGATGACATCGCTTCATGGCCCGTCTCACAGAATGCACCCCTGTTGCTAAGTGGCGTGAGACTGTAACATAAAAGTCTTAAAGATTACACTTACTGATTTCATTTTAAAAATGGGAGGACTGATCATCGTATAAACATGAAGATGAATACAACAGACTATGCCATCTAGAGTTAACTTGCCGATCTAACACTTTCCATTTGTTTTCATCTTAACCCCACACCTCTGTCACGCTCACTGCGTGCAGGAGCATCTGCAGGATAAATGCAAAGCACATTTTCAGTCCTTCCATATGTGCCACTCTGACTTTCATAATTATGTAGTAAAACTGCTAAGCATGAGTAAATAACACTACTGATCAGGATGGTTAAAGGTAGGACAGAAAATTAACAACAAAAATAACCAGTATCCTCCATTGAGAGAGAAGCAATAGATGTGCCCTGATGTTAGTGGCAGGGTTGAGAGCACGGAAGACAGAAGTGGCTGTCTGTTAGGGTTTTCCTCGGAGGGCAGCTGTCGGAGGGAGCCGGTGCCTGAGACCTGAAACCACCTCTAGGAAGTCAGAGGCTGTAGAGCAGCGGAACAAAGGGCTTAGACATTTCCCTCAATTTCCTTTGGTGACTCATAACAGAAACTCTTCTCCATTCCATATCTAGTACCCAAGGATCGCGCTGGGATGGCCACTGGTAGTGAGTGACTAACCACTCTGACAGAAAGGTAAGTTCAGCTGCTGGGAGGCTCTTACACCTGAGGAGAGGGAAGGCAGGTCCGGCCCCTGCTCTCCAGCGTTGCGGGTAGCTGACTGCTGAGAGTAACAACAGAGGACTTTGTGAGGCTGCAAAAAGAAATTCCAGAGGATTCCAGTGGGAGAAATTTTCTTCTCTGGGGAGAAATCCGGGGATGTGGTTCCCTAAATGCACAGGAAACAGAAAATCTCTGGAGAACAAAATGGGGCACAGTAGAATCAAAGCCAGCTATTTGGAAGCAACTGTCCATATTCTTTCAAACAACAGGAATTGGTTCAGTGAAATGCCCGGTACCAGGAGCTTGTTTGCAGGCAGCATCAGGACCCGTGGGAGCACACACGAGGGCAGTGACAGCCCTTCTTACAAAGGGGACAAGAGGTCACCACAGCCCTCAAAGGTGATGACAGCCCACTATACTGAGATGCTAACAATGTTAAATGTGCTGGAGGCGAACAGCGGAGAGTCAGCCAGTCAAGTCTACTGGCGTCCACAGTGAGGTGGTGGGGGACAAGCTGTGACTTCAAAAAGAAAACAAAGGTCATCACACAGGAATTTCTCATCTCCTCTCTCCACTCCCAGCCTCCACCCCCACATGTATAAATTCATCTCCATTCGCCTCATCACTGCCCCTCTTCCTCTCCAAAGCTAACCTCTTCTACTTAAACTGCAGAGTGTATTCTCTCCTGCCTCCCTAGGGACCTTCCACCCACAGCTCTCCCCTCTACGCTTGACTCTCTTCATCACGTCCTCCCTAGCAAATAAGCAGGCTCAACTTTCTCCCATTGTTGAAGACATATTTTTTTTTTGGTCATACACGTATTTCATAAATGTGTGAATACATATTTAAAATTGTTTTAAATTACATGTAATTAATTGTAAGTGCCCCTTAAATATAATTCCCCTCCTCATCCTCAAACTTTCACACAGCTCATCACTGTTATCCCCTTTCCATGAATACTTCCAGACTTTTTTACATATAGTATTGTTTTATGTCTTTTTAAATAACTGGCTTAATACTCTGTATTGTCGGGAGATTGGTTTTGTTCATTCAACAATATGCCTTATCACATCCGAAGGCCCATGGCATTTCACAATGGCTGATTCAACCAAAGCACATCAGATCAGTAATGGCAGGTCTTGCTTTATTCACTCTTGATGCCACCAAAATTCTATTTTGCCAATTTAATAAGGGAAAGAGGTCTTTTATATTTCTAATTTTCATTTATCTGATCACAGTGTGATTACACATATTTTCATATTCATATTCATCTTAAGCATGATTTTATATGTTTATTAATTAAATATATTCTTCTTCAGGGAACAGACTGTTCATGCCTCTAATTTTGTAATGGGTTGTTTGTCTCTTTCTTATTAATTGGGAGGAGTTATTTCTAATTTACAGATATTAATCTTGCTATATATTGCATCTTTTCTTCCGGAAACTAGCCTACCTTTTAATATTGTTTATACTGGCTTTTGTTGTCCAAATTTTTCTTGAGTGAGTCACATTTGTGTTTTGCATTTTGTGTCATTAAGAAGGCCTTCTGTTCCAACATCATAAACATGTTTTCTCCATTTTCCTCTATTTATTGTCTTATTTTATTACAATTTGTCATTTAATTTATTTTATGTTTACTTTTTGTTAATGGCATGAGTTAAAATATAACTTTGTTCTCAGCTGATAGCTAATTTCCATAGCACCATTTATTAAATGAACTCAATTATTTTAATTGTTTAAAGTATTTTATATGTCTCCTTTTTCCCAATTGATTCCTCAATTCTTTTAAAATGCTAACTTTACCATAAACTAAATATGAATATACTAGAAGCCCAGCACGCATGAAATTGTGCATAGTTAGGGTCCCTAGCCTAGCCTGGCCTCCAGGTCATGGTCTCTGCCGCCCTGCAACGCTACGTGAAGCTCCCCGCCCCAGGATGCTCTGTGATATTTGAGGCCCCTTGACTGCTCCATAAGGCTTCCCCCTACCCCTCGACTGCTCAGCAAAGCTCGCTGGATGCTCTGTGAAACTCCCCCCACACTGCTACTGCGCCGTGAGGCTTCCTGACCCCACAACTGCTCCATGACTTCTTCGGGAAACTCACTGTCGCCTGGGTGACTACTCCACTAAGCTCAGGACCACCCTGTGAAGCAGCCCTCCACCACTGCTCAACAGTCCCCAGTCCCACCCTGCCACCAGCCCCCCACCCCTTATGGTGAGCAGCCCAGGGGCTTGGGGAGAAGGGGGACTAAGAGGTGCTCCATGCACTTCATCGTGACCAGTTCGGTCATGATACCACCTAGCTCTTTATATATACTACCTAATAAAAGAGTAATATGCAAATTAAGCATCACTCCACTACACCCACCATCCATGACCACCCACCTGCCATGCCCACTAGCCAATCAGAGCAAGTATGCAAATAAACCCAACCAAGATGGCTATAGCCACAAAGAGCAGGAAGGAGGTTTGGGTTTCTGAGGCAAGGGAGGAAGCCAAGTTTTCCGCCTACCATGGCCAGCCTAAGCCTCCACTCAAGGCTACAAGTTTCAATTATAGAAGGTAAACAAATCCAAACAGAAATGGATTTCGGCCACTGAGCAAGCAGGAGACTTGGCTCTGCTCCAGGCTACAAAGTTTCAATTGTAGAAGGTAAATAAGTTCCAGATACCAAGGCCTCCACTTGGGTGGCCAGGGGGCATGGCCAACCTGCAAACCAACACAGGTCCCTCGCTCAGGTCACCCCATGCCCCAAGGGAACCCCACCCTGACCCGGGACACCCTTCAGGGAAAACCAGCTGGCCCCCACCTGTGCACCAGGCCTCTATCCTATCTAATAAAAGAGTAATATACAGATTAACCATCACTCCAACACACAATAGCTGCCCCCATGTGGTCAAAAATCCTGCCCTCATGTGAACACAAGATGGCCACCACAAGATGGTCAGCAGGGGAGGGCAGTTGGGAGTCACCAGGCCTGCAAAGGAGGGCAGTTGAGAGGGACCAGATCTGCAAGGAAGGGCAGTTAGAGGCGATCAACCCTAAAGGGAAAGGCAGTTAGGGGTGACCAGGCTGGCAGATGAGGGAAGTTGGGGGCAAACAGGCTGGCAGGGGAGCAGTTAGACATCAATCAGGTTGGCATGGGAGTGGTTAGGGGGTGATCAGGCTGGCAGGCAGAAGTGGTTAGGGGTAATCAGGAAGGCAGGTAGGCTAGCAGTTGGGAACCAGCATTTCTGGATTGTCAGACCAGTGGAATCGGGTCTAAACAGGCAATCAAACATCCCTTGAAGGGTCCCAGATTGGAGAGGGTGCAGGCTGGGCTCAGAGGCACTCCCCCCACCTCGTGTATGAATTTCATGCACCGGGCCTCTAGTATTAGGATAAAGGGTGGGGCAAAAGTATATTTATAGTTGTTCATATGGAAATGATATAATAACTAATAAATAAGAATACAAGAACAAACCATGTTTTGCATATTCACAATTATAAACCTACTTTTGACCCGCCCTGTACTTGAAACTATTTCTGAAATATTCATTCTATCCTATTAATTTATTTGTCTATTCTAGTGTCAATACCAAGCTACTTTAATTATCATAGACTTGTAAAATGGTTTGATATCTGGTAGGGCACATCTCCACATCTTTGTTCTTCTACAAAATTGTCTTGGCTATTCTTGCACATTTTATTTTCCCTGTGAATTTTAAAATCAGTTTTATTAAGTTCCAATTCTTCTAATTTATTTGACCACATAACTCATGTTTCAAAGATCAATGTTCAGGAGCGTGCACCTCAGTGGTGCATTGGCTTAGGCGGTATCTGGCCCAAAGCTTTATTTTGTTTGGTCAGTATAGTGTTGACCCGTTCATGTTTTTAAGAACGTTTGACACCCATCTGAGAGCCAAAAGTAAACAATGGATGTGCAATAGGGTGTGTGTGTGCGTGTGGTGGGGTCTCTGCTGCCCCAAATGGCAGTGGGCTGGAGCCAAGTGGTGGCTGCTCCTTTTATTTACACAGGCCCCAAGTCCACATTCTCAAGTTTCTGAACTTGGCTCATTTCACTCACTTGTGCTATTTGCCTAGCACTAGACCTTAGACAGCCTTTGCCTTTGAGGCCCTTGCATTTCAGACATTATCCAAAATAGCTTCATGTTCCTCCAATTCATCCTCTCTCTACACTGCCACCAGAATTTTTCTATAACACATATAACTGGGCTGCCACTCTGATATAAATTATTTGGCAACTTCTGATTGTTTTCAGGATAAGATCCAGTTTTCTGTGTAGGATACATGAGGCTTTTCATGACCTCAAATACTTTTCATGTGTCATTTCTGATTATCTCCACATTTATGTGTTCTTGAGGCATCTGTCCTGTCAGTTATTCTCAGTAGGGTTCCACATAGTTGTCCATACTTGAATTTAGGTTGTATGTGGAAGGCCGAGTCACTCCACCACCCATAAACTCCTACCCCACCAACTTTCTTCTTTCATATGTAGGTGCTTGTAGGACACGTGCATCTCCAAGTCACAGGCTCAGTTCCCTTATGACCTGCTCTACATCTTACTTGTCTAAGATGCAGACAAGTCACCTCGCCTTCCCACTGCTATCACAAAAAGGGACTCAGGCTCTTCTTCTGTGTCCCTCTCCACGCGTTCACCGCCTTTGCATCAGCAAGTGACTCATTTTCTTATCTGCTTGACCCATAAAATTGTGTTCTCTATATGGGCAGACATTCTATCTTAATTTAGTATCTCCAAAGCCTTGGGCAGGGTAACTGGAAGTCTACAGTCATTCAATAAGACTTGTGGAGTATGCCAAACCAGTGTGGCTCAGTGGATAGAGTGTCAGCCTGGGGACTGAAAGTTCCCGGGTTCGATTCCAGTCAAGGGCACATACCTTGGTTGCGGGCACATCCCCAGTGAGGGGTGTGCAAGAAGCAGCTGATCGATGTTTCTCTCTCATCGATGATGTTTCTAACTCTCTATCCCTCTCTCTTCCTCTCTGTAAAAAATCAATAAAATATATATAATGAATAAATAAAATAATTTTTTAAAAAAGACTTGTGGAATAAAGGAAGAGAAGTTTGGAGAGAGGGAGGAAGGAAGAGAGGGTTTAATGAATCCACTATTCCTTCTACTCTCAGGAAGCTTAGAATCATATAGAATTCTGCTCAGTATTTAAAACTAGGTCCAGACACAGATCATGCACATTGAAAGGAATTAATTAGTCCCTTAATGCAGGGACTAATGCAGGTGGTCCCAGTGGTGGCCGTTGGGGCAGGATGGGGCCAGATGGGCTGGACAAGCCCTGGAGCCAATCTTCTGAGGTCCCTCCCCAGCCAGCTGTACCTGGGCCAGTCTATGGAGTGAGTGGGGTCCCTCTGGCAGGTGGGATCCCTCAGCCTGGTCTACAGGAATCAGGCCAAAACCGATCCCAGAGTGTAAGAGGAATCTCGAGGAATTGGGGTTCCTCCTCTCTGTTTCTGGGGTGTGTCACAGATTGCCAACTCCTGTGTTGAGTGTCTGGATCCTGGTGGTGAGTGCGTGTCATAGCTACTGGCTGGTCAGACAGTCAGACGGTTGCTTAGCCTTTAATATATAGAGAGTAGCAGAATCAGCATGACCAAACAACTAAATTCCCAGGGAGAGTGGAGAATTAACTCTGTACTGTATTTAAACAAATAGTGAGGACACAATTACCTTATTGTTTCTCTGACGAATTTATGAGTTGTGCAATACCACAGACTAGTTATCTCTAAATTTAAAGTTAAGGTTTTTATGGTTTTTTTTTTCTCATGGAGCCAATATGCTTTTAATTTTTACTTACAAAATAATAAAGAAACAGCAAGTGATAAGTATACAAATACTTGTTTTGCAACAGTTCTTCAGCATTCTGGAAAGTTAAGATGACCTGTGCTCAAAAAAAGACTTAAGGATGTTCTTGGGCACATATGAGCATCCTGCTCACAATCAGCTATATCAGCTTTGTCAAAAATTAAAACATAGTAATAAGCAGCTCAACAAGAAGCCTAAACCTTACTATTTCACTTACAGAACATTTTGAGTTGTATTTAGTCCCATTTTGGCATTTTTAGCATCTGTCTAACAGACTTGTGCATGTACATATAAAACACAAAACTCCATTAATACGACATTAAGGTTTCAAGTTTAAACATACAGGAAACTGAGAAGTTACAGCCCTCATAAGAACTTTAACATGCCCACTTTATATTTTCTACATGTGTTGTTAGGTTTAGACACTAAAATGTTAAGCGTTGAGCCGGGACACAAAAAGGACACATATGTAAACAGTCCAAATTCTCATGTTGCCTAGCATGTCTACGTTTGTTTTCAAAGGACTCAGACTAATATGATCTGTTTTCCATACACATGACGGATGCACGTAGCAAGTTGGAAGGGAGCCTATTTCATCGAAACGTTCGGGTGGTTTAATGTTAAATATTCACAGTGCATTAGGAACATCTCCACACCACATTAAACATCCCTATGCCACTTCAGTACATTGTCAATAAAAATGTAAAACAAACACAGAGAAAACACCTATTTCCAAAATAAGAGAAGTATGTGGTTTTTTATAAGGTATCTTGAAAATTCTGTAGTGGTTGAAAGAGCAAAAAAATATATACCTAACAGGCATAAAAGATCTCCTCAATTCTATTTATTATTGCATTTTCTCCTAAAACTCTTTTGATGCAGAGATTTTAGAAAGAATTCTGTCAACTTGGACATAAGGCCCCAAGCTCTCTTGAAGAGCAACATTTTGTTTCACAAAGGAGGTGGGGGGGGGGGGGACTTACTTTTTTCTTCTACTACTAAACTCAGCATATTAAATTCAGAGTTATACATTAAGTAATTTCCCTATGAGCTGAGGCCAAGCACACACATTTCCACCCAAGGGGGAAGTTTAGAGTGAATGAAAACAAAACTCAATAATGAGGTTCTTCACACAGGAGGCAGTCGGCCAAGCTAGAGCGTGAAGTCCAGCGTGGTGTGTGGCTCTTGCTTAAATGCACCAGAAAGAACTACTAAGCCATTTAAGCGAGGGGGCTTACCTTTGAGTTATAATGAAATATAAACACGTTGGGCTAGAGGCACAGTCAGGCCTGTCCTGCCCACCCAAACTATCCTGGACAGAGGAGACACTGAAAGGCATTTAGGGCCTGCCAAGAGAATCCGCAATTACTCCTAATAACTCATTCTAGTAGTCAATGGCTTTGTCAAGAAATCTTCCCAATATCTCCAGTAAATCCTTTGTGCCGACATTTAAACTGGAAAACAGGCCCCATTGCGACTTTAACATGTGGTCTCCTAACCTAGAGGTTATGCTGTAGCATAAAGGCTCATACAATAGGACCAATTCTCTATGTATTTTACAGCACTTTCCCGACAGTTACTTAGGAGTATATGGGCCAAGAAAATGCTACATATAGAAAATTTATGTCCTATTTTGTTACAGTATGTGAAGTATCATCTCATTAATCTGAGTTTCTTTTCTCAAATGTGTCCACATGTCTAAGGCTGACAAAACAGCAGATCACAAAAGAAGACTGGTTCTATAGATACACACTGCATTGCTCAGTCAGGAACCAAACTGGCCTTCTCACCACATCATGGCTAATCAAGTCAGATTTACCAGCTCAACAATGTAATGATCTTAGTTGGTAAAGTCATGTTTTGCATGATTTACTTAGCCTTAAAGAGATGGCTTCAATTAGGCCCTACTGCATTAGTTCAGGTACACAAAAATAGCCAATCAAAAATTTGTTGAAGGCCAACTATTTATTCCTCAATTCATCCCCCCTTCATGCTTTTATTCCAACATTCTTTCTCTTCCACAGCACTGTTCTAGGTCCAATGTAATATAAAGAAGTAAAATATATGTGCTATACCAGAACATTACCGTGTACAACCCAGTATCTACTTGGATAAGAAGACCTAGCCACAAGGTACTGCCCAATCACTGAGGGTATCACCCAATGAGATGAGGATATTGGGTGGGTAGCCACCTATGAGAGTACTAGTAGAAGTTATATGGCTGTGTTGTCATTATCTCTTTGTAGACTTTGAAGTGCAAGTTGTGAAGTTGAGATGCATGAATTGCTTACACAGTTTTGTCAATCAAACTATACACTTTTTTTCCAGTTTAAGAAAGGCTTTAGAAAAGTGAAATATTATTGAGCTAATGACACCAATATTCAGTTTATTCTATTGTGTGACATGAATGCTATCAATCCAAACATACTCAACACTGTGTCCCTAGTAAAATAACTTTAGAGTGACTCCAAAATACTAACAGTTACCATGAGATAATAACATTGTCTGAATAGACTAATTATGATCCAGAAGCTTTTGTTTGCTTTCCAAATAAGTGAGGAGTTAAAATCAAATTTTCTGGTCAGTGAAGCCATTATGCACGATTCCATAATTACACATCAGGTTTTCTAAGGCAAGTAATAGTTTCCCTTTTACCCTCTGTAAATCCTATGAAAGCACCTTGAAGTGCTTCAGAGAAGAGCTGGTGCTCACACATTTATCATACTGCTGCTCTCTCAGTGAGAGCTGCAAAATCCAGATTGGTTTTACTTGCACTTCAATTACTACGCTATGGAACCAATCACCCTGAAAGGCTGATGCTCATAGGAACTTACACATGGTGACTATCATTCACAATAAGTCTGAAAAGACACATCAAAGGTTGCTATTTCTGAAAGGATTCTTACCACAATTATGTATTGACAGAAGATTCAATAATATTTTTAAACTAGAGGCCCTGTGCAGAAATTCATGCACAGGTGGGGTTCCTTGGCCTGGCTGGTGATTGAGGCCTATTGGGGGGGGCAACCAGCCAGGGGGAGGTACCCCAGGAGGTTGGCCAGCTAGGTGGGGAGAGGGGCCACAGAAGGTTGGCCAGCCAGGGGGAAGGGGCCATGGGAAGTTGGCTGTAGGAGTGCACTGACCATCAGGGGGTAGCTCCCATGTTAAGAATCTGCGCCCTGGTGGTCAGTGTGCATCATAACAATTGGTCGACAGGTCATTCTAGTCATTCAGTTGTAAATGTTATATATATATATATATATATATATATATATATATATATATATATATACCCCACACACACACACACAAACAGGCTTAATTGTTCATCAAGATTCACTTCCACCATCTTCAGAAAGCCTTTTCTGATTCTATGGCCACACTAATCCCTTTGATTAGCCTTTATTTTTATTCCTTTTTTAAAATGTCTCTGATTATAAATATAGTATATTTTCTTGTCAAAAACACAGATTAAAGTAGAAAAATCAAAGTCCTCCATAACCTTCCCATGAGAAAACTCAGGTTAACATATGCTATGTATACTTCTAGATTTTTATCAATGATATGTGTTAAGAATGTTTTATGTCTTTTTTTCCATCCACTAAGTCCAACCTCCATCCCATATTCTTCCTGGGACCTGATTTTCCTCTCCTCTAAGAATATAAAGCATCACACCCGCCTACAGTAATATGACTTGGATGAAATGAAAATCAAAGACCAGAAAAAAAGTTACAAAAGCATTTGGTGGGTAAAAGAATAGAAGATAAGGGGGAATAGGCACCATAGTCTTAGGAGGTAATAAGAAATAACCTGAGAGAATCAGTAAAGTTCTTCCAGGAAGAAGCTTATAAGGCACTAAAGAAAATAAGAAGTCACTACCAGATCAGTATCTTCTGACCTTCATCTATCCTTTGTCATCCAGCAATGGGAGCCATCTTTTAAAAATACAAATCTGGATGGTGCTGTAGCTAAACATGGTACTTGTTGCCTCCCACAACCACATCAAAATTATAAATAAAATAGAGAACAACCATCATTCAGAACTGCCTGAAAGCTGACTGAATGAAAGCTCCACAGCTGGAGAAGTAAAGAAGAAAGCACACAGAGACTGGTAGGAGGGGCAGAGGCCCAGAATGGGCTGGTCCAACATCTTACATGTGGTATTTTTTTTTAATCAAGAGGGATAACTTTGCTGTGGAGACTTCCTGTGAGGAGCATTGGATCTCAGCCCCACACCAGAACCCTCAGCCCAGGATTCAAAAGCTGGGAAGAGAAGTCCCATAACTCCAGGCTATAAAAACCAGCAGAGATTGTGGCTGAATATCATGGAGGCTGCTGGAGCCCCAGGCAATTCCTCTTAACGGGCATATACATGGACTTACTCAGACTTACTCCTTCTGAGCTCCAACACTGGGTCAGAGGCTTGGGGAAGATCCAGGGACATATAAGGAGAAACTAGACAGTCTCGAATCAGAGCAGGAACTCAGGTGCAGTTTTCTCCCAGACAAAAGTGCTCACAGGGATCACTGTTCCTATGCTGAGATCTCCCCTGTGGCAGAACTGACTGGAAATCTCCATCAACCTCACTCACACCGTTTGCTCTGCCCTGGTGGTTCCCTGAGAACCCACCCTCCCAGTTTGCAGCCCCACCCAAACTGTTTGGAGTTGTTTATCCATATGAGTAGTTTGACCTGGATCAGGCTTCAGACTTTCCTAAAATATCTCAAACAAGCAGCAGGTGGCACCAGTACAACCCATATCTCTCAATAAGAGGCCCCAGGCCTGATACTATCAGCAGCCTGCCTTGCTTCACAGGTTGGACTTTCCTGGGCACTTCCAAGCCCAACACAAGTATCAGCCTTCTTCAGATCTCTCTGTAGCTCCTGCTGGGTGGCCCCAGACAGGGCACAGGCAGTGACTGACTTTGCAGCTCCAGGGGGCTCCTGAGCCAGTACATCCCAATGGACAGCTTCAGACCATGCCAGATTACAACTCTACCCATCTATGAACAACACACTAAGGGGAAGACTCAGTGAGCACCAAAGCCCCCTTGAAGCAAGTCCTGCTCCACAGGGGTGTCTCCTGCACAGCAGATCTTACACTATAGTCACAGCTGGTCCTCACAGCCAATTGGCCGGGAGGTCAATTCCTCCCAGTGATGCCAACAGCAACCAAAGCTCAACTACAATAAGACTATGCACACAGCCCATACAGGGACATATCCAGAGTGCTCAGCTCAGGTGACTGGGGAGGCTCAGCTTATAAGACACCTACTATACAAGGCTACTCTACTAATTCCAGGAGACTACACAACTTTACCTATCACATAGAAACAAACACAGGGAAGTAGCCAAAATGAGGAGACAACAAAACATGTCACAAATGGAAGAACAGAAGAAATATCCAGAAAAAGAACTAAATGAAATGGAAGTAAGCAAACTCTGTTCAAAACAATGGTTAAAAGGATGCTCAATAATCTTAATGAGACCTTGAAGGGACTCAGTGAGAATTTCAAGGAAATTGGTGAGAATGTCAAAGAGATAAAAAAAAAAAGGAGCAGTCAGAAACAAAGGATACACTAAGTGAAATGAAGGATAATTTACAGGGAATTAACAGTAGAGTAGAGGGGACCAAGATTCAAATCAGTGATTTTGAATATGAGGAAGCAAAAACACCCAGCCTGAAGAGAATAAAGAAAAAAAATCCAAAAATATGAAGATAGTATAAGGAACTTCTGGGACAAGTTCAAGCAAACTAACATTCACATTATGGGGGTTGCAGAAGGAGAAGAGAGAGAGCAAGATATTGAAAACCTATTTGTAGAAATAATGACAGAAAACTTCCCCTACCTGCTAAAAGAAATAGATTTACAAGTCCAGGAAGCACAGAGTCCCAAACAAGAGGAACCCGAAGAGGCCCACACCAAGACACATCATAATTAAAATGCCAAAGCTTAAAGACAAAGAGAGAATCTTAAAAGCAGTAAAAGAATAGCAGTTAGATACTGACAAGGCAACATCCATAGAACTGTCAGCTGATTTCTCAAAATAAATAAATAAATAAATAAAAATTGCAAGTCAGAAAGGAGGGGCAAGATATATTCAATGATGAATAGCAAGGACCTCAAACCAAGATTACTCAGAAAAGCTATCATTTAGAATTGAAGGTCAGATAAAGAGCTTCACAGACAAGAAAAAGCTAAAGGAGTTCATCACCACCAAACCAATACTACATGAAATGTTGAAGGGTATTCTTTAAGAAGAAGGAGGGAAGAAAAGTTAAAAAAAAATATGAACAATAAAATGGCAATAAATACATATCTATCAATAATTGAATCTAAAAATCAAAATAAATGAACAAGGAATCTAATGAACAAAATAAACTGAATAAAATAGAACCAGAGGCATAGAAACATGGAACAGACTGACAAATCCCAGAGGGAAGGGAGGAAATGAGGGTGACTTATATGCATATATGCATTACCTATGAACCCAAACAATAGCGTGGTGAAGGCCTAGGGCAGGGTGGGAACCTGATGGAGTAGAGGAAGAGAGGGGGGGGAAAGGTGGAAATCTAAAATACAACAATAAATATTTAATAAATAAATAAATATCTCAGACTCAACATTCACTACAGGGATATTTGATTCAACCTAATTACCTCAAACATTCAAGGACAGAACAACTACTCACCTTGATTGTGCTGGCCCACTTACCACCCAGGACAGTTTAAGTAAGTAATAGGGACAACAAAGGAAATAAATTCCCAGTGCAGGAATTCATGCATAGGTGGGGTCCAGCCAGCCCAGCCCAGCCCCATCCCTTTGGGGCTGGGTCTGTCTGGAGGAGGAGACAGTGGTAGGTTGGCTGGCCGGCCTGCCCTCGATTGGTGTGTGTGTGTGTGTGTGTGTGTGTGTGTGTGTGTGTGTGTGTATGCGCGAGCGCGTGGGGAAGTGAGAGGGGGGGTGGGGTGGGGGGTGGGCATGGCAATGGAGGGCAGAGTTGGCTAGGGCAGGGGCCATGGGCTGATGGGGGTAGTGGGGATCCATCAGGGGCCTGGCCAGTCATGGAGAGGGGCTGCAGGATGTTGGCTGACTAGCCCCACCCCTTTGGGTTAGGGGAGCCATCAAGGGTGGAGCCAGCAGGTTGGGGAGAGGCTGCAGGCTGTTAGGGGTGGTGGGAGCCCATTGGGAGCTGTAGGGCTGCTGGAAGGAAGGGTGTCAGGAGGTTGGCAGGCCAACCCCGCCTCCTATTGGGGTAGGGGGGAGCGACCAGGGGCGGGGCCAGTTGGGGTGAGGGGCTGCAGGAGGTTGGCCAGCCGGCCCCACCCCCAGATTGGGCCAGTTTGGTGGCCGCAGTGGGCATCATAGCAACCAGTCATTCTGGTAGTTACAGCATTCTGGTGGCTGGCTTTTTATATGTATAGATGTTTTAGAGTAATGTTCATATCACTGGGCTGTTCTAGGTTTGTTTAAAGGGTTTGAAATACTTAAAGAGATTATGATTTCAATTTGAAAGATGTAGTTGATTTTAGATTTGTGATATTAAATTGGAAGATATAAAACATTTTATTTAAATATGGAAATATTGTAGGAATATTTAAGAGAGGTTCACTCATTACATGTATATGTTTGATTATTAGTATAATTAAGTTGCTTATTTTTTAAGTTGCTTACTAGATGTATATCAATTAGTGTTTTTTAAATTGCTTAAGTGCTTAGAATGCTCTTCTTGTTAGGTTTCTAAGTATGCCCCACCAGGCAGCCAAGTTGCTTGAGAAATCAGATACCTTAAATATGTAAATGAGGTTTCAAACTGAATTACCTAAATTGGAATCAGAATTAATTTTTTAGTGAAAATTCAACTCTTAAACTTAAATTAACTGAATGTTAATAAAATAATAAATGAAAGCGGCTATTCTTACTTTTATTTAATAGTGACTAGATTTAAAAATAGAATTGCAAGATTTGTAGGTTGAAGTAGATTTCTGAATGCACAACTTTAATAGATTAAATATTCACTTAAAACCCAATTAAATATAAGAAGCCCTTGTAAAAATTCCCCTGGGAACATAAAGTACTCAATGAAAGTAGGCACTTTCCTGCTGTTTCAATCCAGGGTCCCTGGAGCCTACACCAATGTCTGCACATAGCAGGCAGCAAAAAGGAATACACACACGTAGGGCTTTGAGCTGGGAATCCATTTGGAGCTATTTCCTTAGCTCTAACCTGGTCTCATTCTGAAGAACAAATTAGGACAGCCAGTCACACCAACACTGGTGAAAAAAAACCTGTGTTCCTGAATATTTGCAGACTTAAGGAAATTTGAGTTTTGGAACAGGGTTTCTGAGAGATACTGCAGATGACAAGAACTGAGTAAGGATGGGCCTGTAGGATTTGTCTGTTGGCTGGTGACTGACAATGGGTCTTGGAAGGAAAGAAGTGAGGAGTTGGATGGTACATTGCAGAAATAAAACTACTTAGCGTTGGGGCCCCCTCGGGAAGATCCCACATGCCACTAAAGTGAAGCAGAAACCGGCCGGCTGCATGGTGGTGGAGTCTTGGACAGGGCGGAATGAGCATCTCAGGCACTTTCAGAGTTGGCCATGAACTATATAGCACGAATGTAACTACAGAGCATGTGCAGGAAGTGGGCCTGAGACAGCAGAGTGGACAGTTACTTCCAGGACAAGAGCTGGGAAGGATAGTTATTACAAGGAATAGTCAGTTAAAAAAAAAATGCAGGCACATCTGAGGAAGTAGTTGCTTTTTATTTATTTATACTTTAAGCTGTGAGGTTTGGCTTCCCCTATAGGTGTAGAATGAGGAGAAACTTTTATAATGACAGCAAGTGAGTGGATGAGGGCAACACAAGGCCTTCCACAGACGAGAAAGTGCAATTTTCAAGGAGAAATCTAAATCAATTCTATGAACAGTACTAACATGTGAGCACATAAAGGAGCCAATAAAAATGATGAGACTGGTTCCTAGCGCCTGGCGTGAGCTGAGTGCTGTGCCAAGATCTGGAGACCCAGCAGTGCCCAGTACAGGCAGGTGCCCTGTCCACATGGGCCTTCCATTCTAGTGGATGGAATTAGAATCTGATTGGCCAACTTAAAATATAAAGGCACATATAATTCCATGTGGTGACAGCTGCTATACATAAGATAATAAAGCGGGGAAGGAGACAGGGAGTGAAGACTTCAGAGGATCGTTGGGACAGGGAGGGGCAGATCAGAGGTCAGCTTGGCATTTTGAGGGTGGGAGATAGAAGCTGAGAAGGAAGAGAGAGAAAGTTGATTAGCTTGAGAATCACCATCACTGGGTCTTAGACAATCACCTCCAACTTCCCCACAGGATGGCAGCCTTGATTCTGAGACCGAGAAAGCTTCAACTTCTTTTCCCCTTCCCCATCACCCTGACAGATGGCTGGGAGTGTGAGGAGCCGATGCATCAGGGTCCTCCGGACTCAAATACATTACTAATATACAGTCTTTGTCATGACTGGTGACCACGTGAAAGCATGGAAACCTGTTTGCTGCTGAGTCTGACGTGTGGAGAAGGAGCAGGAGCTGCCTATGAGCAAGGGTCAGCCATCAGCACGGGAGATCTAGCTAGAGGCAAGAAACAGCAAGAACATGCCTATCATTCCTCTTCTGTAGCCTGAGTTAAAGTGCGAGTAGTAAGAGGCCACTCTGTGAGCCTTTCAAAAGGAATAAACTCGCTGTCCTGCGTGACTCATTTCGGCTTGGGAAGACAGAGAAGCAGAGCAATTTCTTGTACCGGCTCCGTTTTCAAAAGAGTGGTCAGAAGATGAGTTCCGACACTGACTCATCCGACGAGAGGCACATGATTAGGATTAAACTCGTTAGAACTTTGTCCTGGAACCCAAGGAGCCCTAGGCAGTCTCCCCTTAGGGACAGGAAATGCAGAACCATACATACATGTCAAAGTCCCTGACCTCGGTCGGTCAGCCTTGCTTGAATACTTCCTGTGATGAGAAGCTCATTTCCTCAGGACACAGCTGTTCCATTTTTGGTCAAGTTTAATTGCTGCACAGGCGTTTTGTACCCAGAACTCCAGGGCACCTCACGGTCACGCTCCCTGATTGCTTCTATTCTGCCTCATCAAGCCCTCCAAATTACATCAATTATTATAATCCCTCAAGTAAGAAGTGCAAATGCAGCTCAAACCCTCCTCCATTGTAATTTTAAGAAATATTTAATATTAATTTAAATGCCGTAATACAATTCTGTGAAAACATATTTAAGTCCATTTTGAGTACTGAAAAATGGCATCTACTTAAAATGAAATTTATCTAGAAAAGATATCTAAAATTATAAGAATCATTGAAGTGTTTATTCCTAAGATTAAATATTGATCAACTTTGACTAAACCATAAAAATCCTTATTTTAGTTAATAACTAGAAAGTGACTCGAATAAATTTATTCTTAAAAATAATTTATTTTTACTCAACACCTATGCATTTAATTCATAAAATAAAGGATGAAATACATTTTCCTAGAGTGTTGGCTTAGATATTATGAGAAGTTGCAAAAACAGATCCAAGGAGGGTGAAATAAATGAGAAAATCGAATAAAACAAAGGAAGTTAAACATTAATTACTTAACAAAGCACCCGTTATGTACACAAAGCTCTACTCCAAAGTCATGCGCTCTCCCTCCCCTGAAGTTGCCCCATCTCTCCTCTCAGGTGGTGAATCATTTCCTTTGCTTTACTAACCCTACTCTGGTTCTTGGAAGAGACAGCAAAAGCTATTCCGGGTCCCTCCTCTCTGAACACTAATGTTAAGTATTCGAGGAGCTTGGTGCAAGTGCACATAGGACTTCTCCAGGACCAGAGGCCCCACAGCGGGGCCACCACCTGCACAGAGGCCCCCACAGCAGGGACACCACCTGCACAGAGGCCCCCACAGCGGGGACACCCACCTGCACTGAGGACCCACAGCAGGGACACCCACCTGCACAGAGGCCCCCACAGCGGGGCACCCACCTGCACAGAGGCCCCCACAGCGGGGACACCCACCTGCACAGAGGCCCCCACAGCGGGACACCACCTGCACAGAGGCCCCCACAGTGGGGCCACCACCTGCACAATCCATGAAAGCGACCCGTCTCTCCTCTCAGGTGGTAAATAATTTCTTTTGCTTTAAAGTATTTTCCACGTCTCACCAGGTCCCTTCTCAGTTTATTTTCTTTTAAAAATGTTACATTCATAGTCAGCTACTTAAAAAGCTTTAATTGTAATAATAACCTCTCATATTTTTCTGCAGCTTGACTGATCTCAGTTCTTAGGTTTCGTACCTCAAACAAGATGTGAAGAGGCACAGCTCCAGGAATAGAACAGACATGTTGGGAGGTGTGTGGGCACCTTTGGTGTCACAGCAGGGACCCCGTAGTCCTGGAGCCTGGGCCAGGTCCGAGGGGGGCGCGAGTGCTGGTCCCAGGCCGGAAGCTGGGCCAGGTCGGAGGAGTGGGTGCTGGTCCCAGGCCAGAGGCTCCGCCAGGTTGGAGGGGAGGTGCTGATTCTGGGCGGGAGGCTGGGCCAGGTCAGAGGTGCAGGAGCTGGCTGGGCCTGACCTCGGCACACTCAGGTTGTGGAAACATGGTCAGTGGTGGCAAACTACATGTCCTTGGCTCCTCTTCCCTTACAGCTGTCTTCCTAAGGAGCCCAGGAGAAGTGCGGGAGAAGCAGAGAGCCCGCTCTCCTGGGAGTTGCTTGGAAGGGTCCCTTAGAGGAAAAGATTCCCAGGACTTCAGCTCAGACAGGTGAGAAAGTCCATCCCTCCCACCCCACTATATGCTGACACTCTGAGAAGTGCCTGGGGCTCTGTCTCACTCTGTGGGGAAGCGTGTCGCTGCTCCCCACTTCTTGGTACCATTGTCTGTGTTGGTCAGCCTAGGCTGCTGTTACAAAACGCCATAGCCTGGGTGGCTTAAACTACAGAAATGTGTTTCCTGTGGTTCTGGAGGCTGGAAATGTATTTCCAAGGTCTGCAGGGTTCTGTTTCTGGCGAGAATTCTTTCAGGGTTGCTGATGGCTGCCTTCTCCCTGTGTCCTCACATGACTGAGAGAGAGATATTTTTTCTCCTTTTTACAAGACCATGGCCCTACTGGATTAGAGCCCCATCTTATGACCTCATTTACCCTAATTACCTCCTAGTGGCCCAACCTCCAAGTATAGTCATATTGGGGGCATGAGAGCTCCAACATAAGAACTTGGGAGGAGATAACAATTCAGATGATAGCAACTAGAAAAGAAATTGGTTGAACAGTAAAGTGGTGGCTTATAAAGACCCCAAGAAGTTTAGAGTACCAGACTCAGAAAGTGGGTAGGGGCAAAGAGATGTCAGACAGCCAGCACCCATGCCCCAGTGTGTCCCAGCATGCCCCAGTGTGCCCCAGTGTGCCCCAGTGTGCCCAGAACCATTCTGATGCGGATCCCATTGTCACTACTGTATGCCACTGCTGGGGCTGTCAGCTTCTGCTGCCTCGAAAGCCAGATGCTGGTGCCATGGGCACTGCCACTACCACTGGCTTAGGTCCTCACTTCCCCTGTCTCTGTCAGTCCTAACTCAACATCCCAGGTCACAAACCAGATCCCTAGCTGCAAAGGATGCTGGAGAAGAAAAACTGAGGCTTTTTCTTAGGTTTCTGAATGCAAGGCAGGCCCTACTTACTACCAAGATTAATATGATGCAGAGTCCTCTAACATAGGGAAAAAATGCTAGACAGACACCCCTCCAAATGACAAACAGGCCTACAATTATTATTTCTGTTATAGCTGGTAAGTTTGTATATGTGTATATTATTTAAAAACAAAAGTTTCATAAAATATATACCCTTCTTACAGCCGCGAACTCTCATATTGTCAATCTCTTATGCTCTATATCATTAAAACATTCTGACTATGAACTAGTAAATTGATTTTTTAACATACTAGATCATAAATCACAATGTGAAAAGCACAGGACTAAGATTAAAGTCAGGAGAAATGGAAAATATTTAGGAAGTTATCCATTATTAAGTGAGAAAATGTAAGAGTGTGGCTAAGGACACTAACTGGGGACACATAGGAAATGCTTTGAAGGGGACATATTGGCAGGACTTCCTGATTACTGAATGTTAGTTGGGGTTACAGAGGGGGGAAAAAGTAAAGATCTAATGCAAAATTTCTAGTCCAGATGAAAACTTATTTCTTAACGAAACTAAGCACC
Organism: Vespertilio murinus; assembly: GCA_963924515.1. Lineage (NCBI taxonomy): Eukaryota > Metazoa > Chordata > Mammalia > Chiroptera > Vespertilionidae > Vespertilio > Vespertilio murinus. Next base: position 118,261,166 of record OZ004705.1, read on the forward strand.
TTCACAGAAAACGCAGTTGCATTGTTAGTTTGCCTATCAAATGTTCAAACACTAACAATAAGAAACAAGCTAAAGTCATGGACCGGGTAGGAAACCCTGGGCACAAAGTCAGCACAGGGACCAGGTTAGAAAGATCACAATGACATCAGACATCGAAACTGCACTGCTTTCCTGGGAAACAGAAAGTTTGGAGAAGAGAACGTTTTGGGAAGATTTTTCAACTAAGGGAGAAAATAGTACACTGGAAGAGGAAGAAAGGAAAAGAATATCTGAAAGTAACACAGCACTTTGAATATTTCCAGTATTCTTTACTTTGGTAAAGTTACCCTAAATGAATTTATTCACAGAAGACTGTTGGGAGAAGAGAGATGGAAATTGGCCTTGTGAAGCTTTTCCCAGAAACAAACACTATACATTTAACTTGTATGTCTATGACATAGCAAACTAGAGTAAGGGTGGCTGCCTGTCTGCTTGATTGCCCCTAACTGTCCTCCCCTGCCAGCCTGATCTTGCCCCCAACTGTCCTTCTCTGCTGGCCTGATTTCACCCCCAACTGCCCTTCCCAGCTGGCCTGATTGCCCCTAATTGCCTCTGCCTCAGCCCCCACCATCATAGCTTTGTTCGTAAGAAAGTTGGACATCTGGAAGATGGCTGGTGGACCTGGTCTAATTAGCATATTACCCTTTTATTAGTATAGATTATATAGGATAGGATTACTTAAATGGGAGGAAATTTTTTTCAGCAGGAGGAGATGCTCTTGACAGACAAAAATAGATAATCCCTATATCTGGACTGATAGCTAGCCATGTGCACTATATTGTCAAAATGGTCATTAAAAAAATTAAACCACTTTTTTACACCTTACACCAAATAGCAGTTGTCCTTAAAATCCCTCCTCACCTCCAGTCTTAGGTTCTGCCTTCACAGTTCACCCAGATTAGGTTCTGATTGGTTGGTTTCTATCTCAATTAAGCATCAAAAGTTCCACCTCCTAGGCAGCCATCTTATGAGGGCGTGAGGGTTAATTTGCATATTACCTCTTTATTATGTAGGATTCGTTTCAGGTGTATAGCATATATACAGTTAGACAATCATCTACTGTACAAATTGTTCCTCTTAATATTTCCAGTACCAGCTGGCATCATACATAGTTATTACAATATTATTGACTATATTCTCTCTGCTGTATTTTACATCCCTGTGACTATTTTGTAACTACAAATTTGTGCTTCTTAATCTTTTTTTCACCCAGTCCCCCAAACCTCCTCATCTCTGACAACCATCAGTCTATTCTCTGTTTCTATGAGTTTTCTTTTGTCTTGTTTGCTCATATAAGTGAAATCATATGGTATTTGTCTGACTTATTTCATTTAGCATACTAATCTTCAGGTTTATCCAGACTTTTGCAAATGTAAGATTTCATTCTTTTTATGACCAAGTAATATTTCATTTTATACATGTATCACAATTTGTTTAAATATATTTTTATTACTTTCATAGAGGAAGGGAAAGGGAGAGAGAGATAGAAACATCCATGATGAGAAATAATCATTGACTGGTTGCCTCCTGCACACCCCCTTTTGGGGCTCAAGTCTGCAACCTGGGCATGTGGCCTTGACTGGAATTGAACCTGGGACCTTTCAGTCTGCAGGCTGGCACTCTACCAAATAGCTAGGGCTGTACCACAACTTTTTTATTCACTTGTCTATTGATAGGCACTTGGGTTGCTTCCATATATTTGGCTAATGTTAATAATGTTGCAATGGCCGAAACCAGTTTGGCTCAGTGGATAGAGCGTCAGCTTGAGGACTGAGGGTCCCAGATTCGATTCTGGTTAAGGGCATGTACCTTGGTTGCAGGCACATCCCAAGTGGGGGTTGTGCAGGAGGCAGCTAATCGATGTTTCTCTCTTATCAATGTTTCTGACTCTCTGTCCCTTTCTTTTCCTCTCTGTAAAAAAATCAATAAAACATATTTTAAAAATAATAATGTTGCAATGAACATAGGGGTTCATATATTCTTTTGAATTTGTGTTTTAAAAAATTAAAAATAGATTCCTTTGGTTTAATATTTTTACCAAACTCTTGTGGAAAAATCAAGATCATATGCACATTAAATTAGCAAATGACTCAGGTCTGGTAGGTAAAACTAACATAACTAGAGAACTGAGTCAGAAAAACAAAAGCTAGAATGAGGACAAATTTAAGGACAACAAGAACAAAAATGTAACAGAGATCAATAAAAAGCCCCACACTTCAATAATAACAATAAACAAACCAGTTGCATTAGGACAGGGAAATAGAATATGATTGAGACTTCCAATTTTCCCACTCTTGGCTGTCTGGAAAGCTAAAAGTCTCTTCTTCTAAAATCAACTTAAAAATCTCTCTCTCTCTCTCTCTCTCTCTCTCTCTCTCTCTCTCTCTCTCTCTTTCTCAGTCCTTTCACTCCACCACACATCCACCAAAGCTGCCTGCCTGCACTCTAGGAGTCTGTCTATATTTTGCTGGGTGGTTCAGTTGAATGAACATGGATAAAGGTGTGCTGATTGCGGGGGCAGGGGAGATGGAGGTGGGAGAGAGTATAGAGGTGATAAATGGTGGTGGAAGAAATTTAGTGAGAAAAAGGTGACAAGATTAAGCAAAAGATAAAAGACAAACACCTTTTAGACACAGATAATATTATGTTGACTACCAGAGGGAAAAGGGGATGGAGGAGGTAGAAGACGGTAAAGGAGAGATGAATGATGATGGAATTAACTTGGGGTGGTGAACATACAATACAATATGCAGATGGTGTATTGTTGACTTGTACAGCTTAAACTTATATAATTTTATCAACCAATGTCACCCTAATAAACTCAATCCCATTTTTAAATAATAAAATCTACTTAAAGGTTCTGGATACAATAGTGTATAACCTTTAAATGCATAATTAGCAAAAATGTTAGGCATAAAAGACAAAAAAGTAAATGCAAAAAAAGAGGTTCATGAGCTAATGCTGGAGCAACCCTAAGAGTATGGGGGTTGGAAAAGAGTGCTAGTATCAGTAAGCAGAGTTTAGACCAGTATAAAGTGACAGTTGGAATATATATATATTCAATTCTACTATATATATATATATGTGTGTGTGTGTGTGTATAGTGTATATATATATATATATATATATATATATATATATATATATATATATAATAAAGGGATCTTGTTAATTAATATATATGTTCAATTCTACCTAACAGCATGGGAAACAACAATGACATTTGTCTGTTTCTGCCAGAACAATGTGGGGTAAGGAAAGGTCTTCCTTCAGCATCAGTAACTATGGACCTATCCATGTGCACAGCTGAGGTGTAAATTTCCACTGCCCAACCGGTCTGCAAATCTCAATCACTAATGTTAACATAAAAAATGCTTGAAGCTGATGATAGCGCTGGGGCAGCAGGCAGAAGCAAAACTAAGCCTAGTCCACAGTGACATGCCCTTAACACTTGCAAGTACAGGATGCAAGAGCCAAAGCACCACTGAAGATGAGCTCACAGTCCAAAATAACAAAACCCACAAGGATACAATCAACCAGAATAGAGTTAGCAAGTGTGACAAACATCAGGTATATATCTAAAGAACTTTTGATATAAAGATCATACAATACATGTGTTTTAAGTTATTAAATACTTAAATAATTAAGTATAATATAATAGCAAAGACACCATGAAAAGCAAAAATAGAAAAGAAATGACCAAATAGAATTATGAAAATGAAGACATAACCGTTGCAATTTTAAAAATTAATGTAAGCACTAAATGGATTAGACATACTCAAGAAAATGCTTAGTGAACTAGAAAAAATATCTTGAGAAGATTACCCGAAATGCAACAAAGAACAATATAAAGATAAAAATAATTATTTTTAAAGCCAACAGCAATGAATAAAAAGGAAAAGGAGTTATAAAAGTAGGCATTAAAGAGAATGAAAGAGAAAAACTATTCAAAGAAAGAAAAGCTGAAAATTTTCTAGAATTGATGGCAGATGTGAGTCCTCCGATTTAGAAAGCACAATGAGTCCTAAGTAAGGGAAATACAAATAAATCCACATGAAAACATATCGTTGTGAAACCACAGAACACATACACAGAGTGAAACTCTTTAAAACAATGCAGGAAATTGGCTGAAAGGGGCCAATTAGATTAAAGCTTGAGAAAACATAGCTATTAACCAACAATTCCAAATTCAGGAAATATGTTAAGTCAAGTGAAATACTCATAGAGTTACCAATTGAAGGATCCTCTCTGAAAGAGCTACCAAAGGACACACTTCAGGAAGAGGAAAATTGAAGCCAGAAAGAAGTGAAGAAAGACAACATTGAGCAAAGAAACTAAAAAAAAAAAAAAAAAGGGGGGGGGGACAATCTAGACATTCATCAATTTTTTAACAAAATAACAATAATGATTACTAATTTGAGTCACATAAAAACAAGATATAATTAAAACACTTAACAATGATTAGATAAAATGGGAGGTATATGATTAAAATTAATCATATAGATCAGGAGATTAGAAATATGAGTTTTAAACTCTATGAATTCAAGTATACGTATTATGATAACCACTAAAAGAGAAGAGAATATATAACTTCTAGATAAGGAGTGGGGAAAATAAATGTTAAAAAGTTGATTAGCAAAACAGAAGATAGGGAAAGAAGGGGGGAGAGAAAAAGCAAAAAGAAACACAGGATAAACAGAAATAGTGATAGGTATAAGAAATAAATGCAAATATGAGGAACTACTAAATACACTAAAACTTGGATGAAAAAAGTAAAAGTAATCCATGTGTCATTACAAAGAGACACAACTAAGGCATAAGAACACAGAAAGTTTGAAAGTAAAAAGATGGGGAATATGTCTGCCTTTGTGTGGGCATTTACACACTTTGTTGTGGTTATATCAAAGTGTTGGATGACCAAATGCTGGCTCAGACCTTTTGGTAACATTCTATACATGTGCTGTGGGCTTTAGATATGGGCCTAGATAATTTTCTTAAAATAAACTTCAGGCCAAATCCGGTTTGGCTCAGTGGTAGAGCATTGGTCTGCGGACTGAAAGGTCCCGGGTTTGATTCCGGTCAAGGGCATGTGCATTAGTTGCAGGCACATCCCTGGTAGGGGGTGTGCAAGAGGCAGCTGGTCGATGTTTCTCTCTCATCGACGTTTCTAGCTCTCTATCTCTCTCCCTTCCTCTCTGTAAAATATCAATAAAATATATTTTAAAAAATAAATAAATAAACTTCAGGATATAAAGACTTGTCACAGCCCTGACTGAGTGGCTGAATTGGTTGGAGTGTCATCCTATACACCAAAAGTTGGCCGGTTCAATTCCTAATCAAGGCACATACCTAAGTTAAAAGTTTGATCTCTGGTAAAGGCGTGTGCAGGAGGCAACAGAGCAATATTTTTCTCTCACACCCCTCTCTCTTTCTCTCTCTCTCTCTCTCTCTCTCTCTCTCTCTCTCTCTCTCTCTCTCTCTCTCCTTCTCTCCTTCTCTCTTTTCCTCTCTCTCTCCCCCTTCCTCTCTCTGTAATCAACTAAAAAATTTTAATAAAATAAAGAATTGCTATAGATAAAATAAATCACTATATAACATAAAAGGAAAGATTCTCAGGAAGATGAAGCAATTCTATCCAAATATATATGGAATAAATTGATAGAATTACAAATATAAATATACACATCTGGAAGTTTTTATACACCTCCCTTGGTTCTTGACAAATTAAAAAGAAAAAGAATCATACAAATATAGCAAACTTGGACCACAAAGTCAACAAGCTTGAACCAAAGGACAAATATGGGATTCTGCACAATGGACAAATATGGGAAGTGAATTAGCTATTAAAAGGCTTTAATTCTGAAACTGATCCTTGGAATCACGCCTCAGGTGGAGAGTTTGTCAAATGACCTCTACAATCTCAACTAACTGGGATTGTTTGGTTTCAATAAATATTTCACTCAAAGATTTAAAACGGTGGCTTTATTTCCCTTAAAAAAAAAAAAAAAAAAACTGGTTAGAGCTCTAGGATGAGTTATAGCTTGAGGTATAAACCTCAATGTTCCCACTGTGTTCCACTTTGAGTCTGGTGTGGGGTGGGGATCACCAAGCTAAACCCAAAGAAAACTTTATGGGTGTAGTCCAAAGGGAACCAAATCAAACCAACCAACAATTTTGCACAAATTCCCATGAGCCAAAACCACTGGATTTCACTCAGCAACAAAGACCTATATTAGACCCCCCTCATCAACTGGAGCCAAAGTTTCCCAAACCTCAGGTATGCCAGAGCCCTGCTCAGTCTGGAAGATGAGCAAAGGCCTAGATTTTCAGAGAATGAAAACTATTTAAGTTTCTCTAACATTTTAGAGTCTTTCAGTACAACATTTTGGAATCTTTACAATGGAATAAAATTAGAAGAAATAAATCATACAAGGCCCAGAGCCCTTTGCCAGGCAGCAATTTCACCCAGACATTCACCATGGAGAGAGAGAAAAAGGGAACTTGTACTGATGCTCACCAAACAAGTGAAAGCAGTATTCTAGAAGGGAAAAAGTAAACAACAAAGCACATGTTGAAATAATATCATGGTCTAAAATTACAATTAACATCTTTGTAAAGACAGACTTGGCCCAAACATCAGTCTGGATATACAATTACAGGTCTACTGGTATAAAAACAGATAAGAACAAAACGGAGCCATCATTTAATTGGTTCTTACAGTGCCTACTTGTGTGGAAAACAGGGCTGTGTGTACTGATGCATGAATTTACATTTGTGAATTTATGATTTCTCAGTGTCCCTTTTTAAAGAACTCAATTAACTTATTTAGTTTACATCATCTTAAGGGAAGCCTTAGGGGAGCATTATCTTCACTGATGTTTACCTTTACCACCAGGAGCGGGTGCCTGGGAAGGGTAATGGTGGGGAGATGGCAAGGAGAATGGGAGGAAAACCAACAGGAGAGTCATCCTAGGAGCTTCTAGATCCTTCGGATTTTGGCTAAATTCCCAGGGCTTTTGTGCCTGTCCATCTCCCTGGAAAGTCACCGGGAATGCTCATATTTCTGAACTTGAGATGACTCAGAATCAGTGCATATACTATGTATTACATGTCAGGGGTTCTCTTCTTGCGTGAGAGCTATCGATAACTCGATGGTGTATCTTACAAGTCCTGGCATTTCAAATAAACCAAATACAGTGCATTCTAATTCCCCAGGCAAATGACCAGTTCCCTAACGTTTGTCGGCATTTCCCACTGTACCTCTCACAGTGCTTTCAGGGAGTACGCACTGGCTGGTTTAGACTGGCCTTCAAATAACCTACATTTCGATAAAATAACTGGGAGTAAAGACAAATAAGACACCAACACAAAATCCACTGAGGCATATATAAAACAGTAGAAGAGAAACAGGTCAGATAAACAGTTAACAGGCAGATTCTACTTACTGATGGAGAAAGACAATAAGGGCTTAGCAATGAAGACAATATAAGAACTTAGGGAGGGAGAATGCAACGTAACAGACTGGGAGAAGTTAACATCCAACCTGCTTTGACAGACTAGAAATCACTGGCCATTAAGCAAGAAGTTTTGCTGAAAAGGGTGAATAAGATGTAGTGGATGATATAAGTAATAAATTAAAGTAGCTATAGAAGTAGACACTATCATTGTATACCCCCCCCCCCTTTCCCAGGCACCATTCTATTAGGTAAGATGGGGAGTGGTGGTGGGAGGGGTTGGGTACAAGTAGGAAATGCAAAAAAATGAATGAAACACAGCCCTTATGCTTAGTGTACACGATACAGACACATAAATTCAATTACAATATGGTAAGGACCGTGTATCAAGTCTTATGGGTACAGAGCAGAGGGAATAATACTTCTGCCTGAGAGAGCCAGAAGTTCTTAATAAAATACTTTAAAAACTCAAGCCATTTTTACATAACAACATTTGAGCCGTTAGAACATAAATCTGATGGTCTGCCTTGAGCATAATTACCATTGCAGTGGAAGAAATATCTAATATAACAAAGCTGTTTCCACATTGCAGAAAGAACACTTACAAACAAAACAAAAAACCTTCATGCTCCTTTTACAACAAACTGTCAGCACCAAATACTGCATGGCAGGAACTCTGTTCTGTTATGTCCTGTCTCACGTTCTGGCCTTGTTCATGTTCATTCTCACGTGCCATGGCAGCATCTGATAATGGCCCCTTCATCCCACAAAGGGAAGGATACTGTTTAACTCTAGAATCTTTTCTTGTCACCAAATGGTAACTGCATTTGCATTTCTCTCACTTCCTCAACTACCCCTTCTCCCAATATTCAAATCATTCAGCAGAAGCAGACACAGAACCCAGGGCCAGCCTTCCACATGGAATGACAGGGCAGCTGCACGGGCAGGCAGGCAGGAGGTTGCCTCGATCTCACTCACTTCCCATGTCAGAGTTAGAGTTTTCCCCTTCATAATCCCACTGAGAAACAGAGAACCAGCTGTCTTTGCCCCAGTTTCTGTAGACTGGAAATGCAATTTCTGGCTTTGTGACAAATTCCACTGTAACAAAGCCAATGCATGCCCCATGGAGCTCACGATAATGAGATTTTAACTCTATTGCCATTATGTATATTCAAGGAAAAGTACATCTTGGGGGAATGAATACAATAAGAGCTACAAGTTCAGAAGTGCAGTTAGAAACATTCACTACCATTTCTCTCAGAGAACCAAATGTGCTCATGGAGGTGATAAAACGAAGCTCTGTCAATTCACTCATGCACATATATGTATGCTGCTCACTCACACCAGGCACTGATTGGGGTGCTGGGGGTTCAGGGATGAACAAGGCAGGAAAGGATCTGTTCTCATGCAACTTACATTCTAGTGGCGGGGAGGCAGTCAGTAAAAGAAGAAGAAGATGAGAGAATATAGTGCTATGAAGAGAATGAAAATAGGGTGATGTGCTTGAAAGTAAATGAATACATTATTTAGATTGGGAGGCCAGAGAAGGCCTCACTGAGGAGATAATATTTAGGCTGAGATCTGAGTGACAAGGAGGAACAACACCTATATAATTAGGCCCAAAGGCAAGGATAACCTTGGCTTTCTTTTCCTTCCCCAGGCCCCAAATCTGGTTGGGAAGGAAAAGGTGGACCAGAGGGGCCAGGAGAGGCCAACCATGTAGGGTTTTACAGACAATGTAAGGAAATCTGGATTTTATTAAAAGTCCAACAAAAAGATTTTGTAGTATTATAAATGAGGGAATGACTAGATCTGATGGATACTTTTAAAAGCTCATTTGGGCTATGAGTGGTGAATAGACTGTGAGTGGGCAAGAGAGCATAGATTGGAGGGTGGCCACAACACTTACTAGTGTGCAATCATGAACAGGAACAGGGCAAAGCTCTGGGAGACACTTAGAGTTCAGTCTATAGGACTTGCTAAGGGGAGAGGAGGAAGACAGGAATCAAGGGTGACAACAGCCAGTTAACTGAGATGAGGGCCGCTGGAGAGGACAGGTTTGGATGAGGATTGAGAGTTCCTTGAAATATTTCAGATGATCAAGTGGCAATGTCAAGGACATGATTAGATATAGAAGTCTGGGGGTCTGGGGAGAAATTAGAGCTAGAGATACATATTTGCTATTCAGTGACACAGAGGTTGTATTTAAAGCCATGGGACTGGATGCCATCCCAAAGGCATCAAGAAGGGTGGAGTTATGAGTATGAAGGGATTGTGGAGAAGAGGAGGAGAAGGCAAGAACTGCCACATGGGAAAGGGATAGGGTAGCGTGTGAGTCCATTTGTGTCCTTTGGGAGGGTGACACCAAGATGGGATTATACATACAAGAGACGCATAAAGGAGGGAACAGGTGTGGGTAAAGAGAATTCACATCTTATGCAGGCATGACATCTATGAAAGAAGAGCGGGATGGAAGGATTGGATGGGAAGAGCTTCAAACCATAGCTGGGTTCCAAGAGAGACTTGGCTTGGCCAGTGGGGACTTGCTGATCCAATGTATCTATTAGAGGAATCCGGTGTGGTGAAAGCATGTCCCAGTTCCAGGACCCCCATCATGCTGGGAACACTCCGAGAGCCTGAACTGTCTCTCCACTGTATTGGATCTAAAAATATGGTAGTTGAAGGCTGTCTGTCAGCTGTCACTCTGTAGCCAGTTCACACGAAGGGAGGCCTAGGTGGGACACCTCCATAGGCACCTCAGTGTAATGTTATAGAAACCGACAATAAAACAGTGCTTCAAAGAGGAAGAGGAAGTTAGCCCTGCCAATTGCCACTTAAACACAAGGATGGGCATGGTTTTTGACAATATGAAAGTCACCAATGACCTCAGGTAGAGCAGTCTCAGGTAGGCAAAGGTGACAGAAGTCCAACTGGAGAGGGTCAAGGAGTGAGTGGAACATGAAGAAGTATAGTCAAGAGGATAGACAACTGTTTTCAGGTAGTTTTCTTGGGAAAAGGGAGCACATGGGAAATGGGAAATAGCTGGAAGGGTAAATGAAGGGCACTGTTTTGTGTTAAGACAGAAGATAGTAAAATGCACTCCATGATTCTAAAAATCGATGATGCTGCAGAAAGAAGAAAATTGCAAGTGTGATATACTTGAGAAGGCAAGAGAGGAAGACCTCGGTAAAGGCGTGGAGGACTGGCCCTTGGCTGGGCTGGGGGAGCTCTGTGCATGGTAACGGGGTGCAGGCTGAAAGACTGGGTGCTGGAAAGCTGGGTGCTGGGAGCATGAGGTAGTACCTGTCTGATGGGGCCCATTTACTCAGTAAAACATGAAGCAACTGAGATAAGAGGAAGGGAAAGGAATACAGTTAGTGTGAGACAAATTAAATCCGGAAGTAGTCATCTCTGAGAGACAGAAGGCACACACACCAGGGAAGCATATCAGGGCTATAAGGCTACATTGAGTGCCTATTTGAGGTATGTGGGCATGAGTTTATAGGGAGACCAATCCACACCATTAATGTTTTACTCTAGCAATATCCAGTGGCCTACGTGCATAAATGGAGTAGTTGGTGATTAGGCTTAACAAGAAAAGGGTTTTTGCAAAGTGTATGACAGGGACAGAGGTGGCAGGATGAATGGCAGTTCTGGGCCCTGGATCCCAGCCCACAGTTGTGAACAGATAAACTGATGGCAGGTAAGCAGCTGAATGGCTGTAGCCCCATCCACTTCCCAACCCCCAGAAAGACTTCTGCTCTCCCCTGCTTGGGTAGTCCCTGTACTTACTCGGTCTTTGTTGCAAATTGAACTCACAGACACTGAAATTTATAGGAACACAATGCATAAATCTACTTCATATGTTTATTTTTGTTTTAGTAGATTTCAATGACAATTTTTAAAAATTCTGTTCCTTTATAATGAGGGTTAGATTTTAAAACATTGCTGTGCTTGAATATTCCTTATTTGGATGGCAGATGAAAGAGCCTTTTGATGGGATAAACTAAATAACTCCACATGACATCTTCTTAAGTCTTTGCCAGCACAATGGAGTAAGTCATATTTGGCTTAATCTTTTAGGTCTCAAGTGTACGTAAAATAGCAGCTTTATAAAGAAAAAAAATACCACCACATTGACCTCTTTTTTTTTTTTTTTGGCAATTTGTCCTAAAAAATAGGTGCAACCAGAATTTCCCTAGTTAGTTTAGCAAATCTTTGAAAATGCACTCAAACTACACTCACTTCATGCAAAAACATCTGACCCAAAAGATACTATTTACACCAATCATGTGGTAAAACAAAAACATTTTAATAAGCAGCTTTCTCTTGTAGTCTTACAGCTACAGTTTATTTCAGGATAAATTTTAAATAAAACGCCAAGGTAAGTAGTTTGAGAAAATATAAATGGTTGCTTGTGCTCACAGATTTGAATTTCTGGTCAAAGTCCCTAGTTTGGCAGTTTCGGCCCACGGTAATGCTGTGCGGGGTTCCGGGCACCAGGAGAGGGAGCTGCCAAGGAGCCCTGGCCTTCGCCCATGAGCCGGCCGCCCTCCCACGCTCGGAAAAATGACTGGGAAGCAAATTGGTCAAGAAGAAGACCTTTCCTGCAGAATACCCACCCAAAACCCAAAGCATAAACAGCCTCTCATTTAAATAGACTATTTTTAGCAACAAGAACACCTGAAGCATAAATGCATGTTTCTCTTCTTCCAGTTCCTAAAAAGCTACTGCGTTTTTAAAGTCAGTGTACACCTGGGGTCAGTACAATTGCAGGCCCTCGTCCTGTGAAGCTGGAGCGATCCGAGGACCCCATGGCAGCTGCTTCGGGACCGTTCCTCTCCTGGGTGTTTTAGCTTGAAGAACTGATGCTGCGGGTCGGGAAGCTGCTGTGCTGGACAAAAGTGTGACTGCCAAACTAGCCTTCCAGCAGCGGCAGCCACGGGCACCCGCCGTCCAGAATCAACACACTGCGGCTGCAGTCACCAGCGGCCAGAGGACGGGCAGTGTGACAGGTCACACCCCAGAAGAACACGGAGCACAATGAACAATGAAGAATGAGTGGTGAGAGCAGGGGGCAGGGCAAGAGAGCGGCCCCAGCACAGGGAAGACAGCAGAATGATGACTGCTCAGTTCTGGGAACAGGCCGGCGGACGGGCTGGAACGAGGGGGAAACTAGGTCACTGTGAGAAATGAATACCGAATGCTAACGTTGGGCTCTGAAGAGAAGAGAAGGGCTAAATCCAAGCCTTTGATGAGTTCATATTTAAAAGCGAATACCTAATGGTTGGCAAAGAAATGTTTTTAGTAGAGCAGAGGATAACAACTCACTTTTGAACTTCTTATTCCTTTAACAGCAAAGGGTTATCAGCCTTTCACTCTCTCCTGGGTAAAAGAAAAAGATCACCATCTTTTGAAGTATCCAGATGAAAGGCTAGGTGGGGAGGGGTGCTGGTGATAATCTCACCCACCTGTCTGTGGACATGATTACTTTAATATGATTTGCTCTTGTGAATACTCTCAAAACAGCGACGAAACACTGCACTGTGTCACTGAGGTCATCATACCTGGGGACAGCAGGTGGTCATGACCAGGTAGCCCGGAGCCAGGTGCGTCCCGGCTCTATCACATGTTAGCTCTGAGTCTTCCTGTGCTTTCCTCTCCTTTTCCCTAGGATGAGGATACTATTGGTACCTCCTTCATAGGATAGCTGAAGGGATTAAAGTAGTTACTACATGTAAAGCATGGTGTCAATGAGGCTCCATGGGACACTCCACTCTTCGAGGACCTTTTTGCAAAGAGGTGGGACACACAGGGGAGCCGTAAACATTAGTGCTAAAGCCTCAGGCTAGCGGTCATGGTTACCACCCCATGGCCTAAAAGTACAGGAAAGAGAAGTTCCCGGAATCAAGAATGAGAGAGTGTTATAGAGGTTAGGCTGCCTTGAGAAGTAACTTGACCTTCAGTCTGAAGAAAACTGCCCATCCAAAGTGACCTTTGACCTTGCTGGGAGAAGTGGGAGAATCTGACCTCACTTTCCCTTCCCTCTGAACCCCTGCTGGGCGTCCCATTGGCTGGGCCACTCAGGAGCCAGGGGGCAGGAAGCAGCTGGAGGAGGAGCCACAGGTAGCCTGCCAGGAGAGAGGACAGGTGGGAGGGGAACACAGGGGACCTGGAGAGGGATGATGTGTTGAGAGCATCTGATGATGTTAAGCACCTTTACTCCCGCAGATGTGCATGGACGGTAACTAACTGGATCAGACCGATCAGTACCAATCTGGAAGATTAACTCAGCAAGACCGAAGTTCAAGATTAAGGCGACCTATGTTCATCTTGATAGCTACAGATCTTGGCCGGAACTCATTCCTCATTCCATGTATTGCGACCCGGGAGAAAAGCATGAGAAAGGAGGCATCACGGGAAGCAGCTGTAGTTTTCTCAGATGGCCCCACAAGAAGCTGCTGGTGTCTGTAACCGAGCCAAACCCAAGCAGAGAAGTGTGGTGGGGACCCGCCTGGGACTCGCCAAGCCTGGGGCTCCTGCACAGACACACGGTTCATCATGGGGGAGAGTGGAAGGCTGTGCACAGTCTGGCTGCTCATTTACTGCAAATACAGATGATCTCGTTCTGAAATACAGTCACTGCAGAAGGTGCTCAGACACAGCAAGCTGAGGCCTACTTTCTTACCTCACCCCTTAGGAATATACTGGAAAAGAGATGGGACACTTCAAAAGGATGAAAAGGTTGATTTTAAAGTACAAAATACAAGAACCCACAAACAAGAGGGCATGAAATGCCGCTGTGACATAGTTTAATGATAATGAACACAAACATTTGATCACAAAGCCAAGGTTCCTTTTTAAATTTTGTTCACAAATCATATGTTTTATTACCTAAAACTAATTCAAAGTACAAGGAAATGTATGACATTTGATAAATTGGAAAAGTCAAACATTTCTTTGTATTTACATGAGTTTTTATTAGAGTAAAGTTTATAAAGTAACATTTAATGCAGTGAGGTGAACCAAGATGACCCTTCCTATTAATCCACAGGACAAATGACTGCATTGGTTAAAACATGTGTCAGAGGGTTTTTAATCTCGTATCATGGTGAAGCAGCTGTGTAACTGAGAGGAGACAAATAGGTAGAGGCCAGTTCTGGCCAGTCTTGCCTGTGAGGCCTCAAATAAGAGCCTATACTTTGTTCCGCAGACAACAGTAAGCCACTGAAGGTTTTCAGCTGGGAAGGAATAAAAGTGGGTGCAGTATGTTAACAGGACTAATCAGGAATACAAAGTCACCTGCAGCGAGAGCCTAGAGCAGGGGCTGGGAAAGCAGGTGGGCAGGAACCTGAACTGAGGGCAGTGTGAGGGAACGGACAGACAGGCAGACAGAAAGAGACAGGGGGGAGGGGGAAAGAGCAGGGAGAAGGGAAGGAAAATGGACTGTGAAGGAAGACTAAAGAGGACTTGATGATGAAATAGAGGACAGAGGTAAAGGGGTTCAAAATAACGTCCAAGTCAGCATAAACCCGTCATGGTACCCGCAGATGAGGACAGAGCTGCCTTAGCTGAGGGACCCTCAAAGGGAGGGGAGAGCACCATGAGGACCGGAACGGCCACAGGCCAGGGCACATTCAAGGGCAGAAGAAGCCCACTGACGGAGCTGTGTGTGCCCATGAAGAAAATGCTGACTAAGGACAAGACCATGGCAACGGGGGCGGAAGCAGGTTGCCAGGCTAGAATACGGGATGTCCAGTTAAATTTGCGTTTCAGCTAAGTAACAAATGATTTCTAGTAAGCATATGACCCATGCAACATTTGGGACATATGTATACTAAAAATGTCTTCACTGTTTGTCTAAAATTCAAACCGGCCTGGTGTCCTGATCTTCACTGGGTAAATCTGGCCACCCTCGCGGGAAGGGCTGCAGGAGAGGAAATTCTGAAAGAGGAGCACTGGGTGGTGAATTTAGTAAAGAGAACCCCAAACTTAAAACTGGAGAACATGAGTCTTTCTGTGCTCAATTTTTAAAACCACTAACTTCCCCCCAAGTAACCGGTGACATTCTTTTCAAACAGGATGGCCACATGGAAACACAAAGCATTTAGATTTGGCTTAAGGTCGCTGTAGAGACCACTCAGAATCATGCGCAGGAAGACTTTTACTGAGGACATCTGGCCCTCAGCCTTTTGTCCACACTTCCAATCTCTGGGAGGTTGGAAACGCGAGGGAAATTGCCAAATGACTTTTTTTAATGTACTAACATTGTGATATACGACCCATCACAGTGAGGCCTTAGACATATCTGAGCATGTTTACAGTTCAAATAATAGATGTGTTTTTTATGTCTATATCACTGAGATATTTCCGAGCATCTGTTCATTACTTATTTTGTCAAGTAATCTCTAGGGAGAAATGTGTTTAACAGATCTACACTTTAATAAATTTACTTGAGGCTACTTAATATACAAGGCTGTTGGACTCCTACTGCTCCTCGCAGGATTGGCAATAGGGGAGATGAAGCAGAAGAGCTACACTCAGTATTTTTCTTGTGAGAGGAAAGGATGCTATGCTTAATACGCATCCGCCTCGAGTTTAGAAGTGTCATGTCACATTATACGGCTGGGGCTGGTTGGGACAGAAATGAAAGGAGCCTTGAGCATCAAAGGGGTAAGTCTCATCGACAGCTCTCACCCCTCCATCCACATGGGAAGAAGGGCTGGCATGTGAGAAAGCAGTGGTCACAGGTGATGTTAGTGCAGAGCGCACCGCCCAGACCACGCACACAGATGCTCGGAGAAGTCAGCACCTGCCAGGACTTGGAGAAGATGCCACAGGAAACACCTCAGAGTCCATCGGAGGACTCGGACAAGAGAAGGAAGGGAGCGCTTGAGGGCAGCACTGGCACATCCAGAGGCATTAAGCTTTTCCTAACTTGAGTAGCATAGTCTTCAGGCTCAATGGCCAAAGCTTGCTGTATGTCTTAGGTCATAATTATGAGGTAGACACTCCTGGTTGTCTCTCAGTAGTCATCCCCACCCCGCCTCTTACTTAACAACCAAACTCCAAATTTTAGTTGGGCATCCAACAAAAAGAATTACAGGCATACCACATTGGCATTGCAGGTTAGGTCCCAGACCATGGCTACAAAGCGAGTATTGCAACAAAGTGAGGCATAACCTTTTTGTGGTGGTGGTGGTGGTGGTGGTGGTGGTGGTGGGAGGGGGGTCCTGCCTTAAATATATATGGAACAAAGAACGAAAAATAAAAAGGAAGGAAAGGAGGGAAGGAGGAAAGAAAGGAAGGGAGGGAGGGAGGGAGGGAGGAACCACTACCCCTGTGACAGAGGATAAAGCAAGTGTGTGCCTGAACTTCCCTGCCTCACTTACTGCTTAGCCATGTGACTAAGAGACCTAAATGGAAATTTTGTGTGTGACTGCCAATAATTCTCTTTAAAAGGAACAACTGCAACCTTCTCTATGCATTCCTGCTGCTGCCCAGGCCAGTGGTAGGCAAACCTCGGCTCTCGAGGCACATGCGGCTCTTTGGCCCCTTGGGTGTGGCTCTTCCACAAAATACCATGTGTGGGTGTAATTGAAACTTCGTGGCCCATGTGCAGAAGTCGGTTTTGGCCTGGGCGAGTCTATTTTGAAGAAGTGATGTTAGAACACTCAAGGGGCCAAAGAGCCACATGTGGCTCATGAGCCACGGTTTGCCGACCACTGACCTAGGTGCATCTTTGGGCTGAAGTTCAAGCAGCCATCCCGTATCACAGCATGATGTGATAAGACTGGAACAAGGGAGAAGGAGCTGGTCCCAGTGGTCATGGAGCTGCAATGCAGCCTTGCACTGCCTGCCTCTGGGTCTCTGTCATGTGAGATAATAAACATGTATCTTTAAGTCACCATTAAGTTTTTCCTTTCCTTTTTCCTTTCTATTGAATTTATTGGGGTGACACTGGTTAACAAAATTATACAGGTTTCAGGTGCATCATTCTACATCATCTGTACACTGTATTGTGTATTCACCACCCCAAGTCAAGTCTCCCCTATACCCCCTTCTACCTCTCCCCATCCACCCTCCCCTCGGCAATCCCCATTCTGCTGTCCATGTCCAAGGAATTGAGCACAAAAGATAAAAAAGAAAAAAAAATATTTTTTAAATTTATTAAAGTGTAGATCTGGTAAATGTGTTTCTCCCTAGAGATTTCTCGACAAAATAAGTAATGAACAGATGTTTTTTGTTTCTTTTTTATCTTTTGTGTTCAATTCCTTCACCCTCCTCACCCAGAAGCCTGCCCCCACCCCCAGCTGTCAGCCTGCTCTCTATGAATCTGTCTCTATTTCTGCTTCTCTTACAGATGAATCATGCTTCATTAACTCAACTAATGTATATACATATGTATGTAAAATATCCCAGTATTTATGGCCTAACATATAGTAGAAATCTAATGCATGTCAGTTCTCCTTTATCTACTGCTAGAGGCCCAGTGCATGAAATTTGTGCACAGTGTGTGTGTAGAGGGTGTCCCTCTGCCCAGACTGCACAGTCTCCAATCTGGGACCCCTCAAGGGATGTCCGACTGCCCATTTAGACCTGATCCTGGTGGGATCTGGCCTAAACTGGCAGTTGGATATCCCTCTCACAATCCAGGACTGCTGGCTCCCAACTGCTTGCCTACCTGCCTTCCAATTGCCCCTAACCGCTTCTGCCTGCCAATCTGATCACCCCCTAACCACTCCCATGCAAGCCTGAGTGATGTTTAACTGATCCTCTGCCAGCCATTTGCCCCCATCTTCCCTCCTCTGCCAGCCTGGTCACCCCTAACTGCCCTCCCCTACAGGATTGATTGCCTCCAACTATCCTCCTTTGCAGGCCTGGTGACTCGAAACTGCCCTCCCCTGCTGGCCATCTTGTGGTGGCCATCTTTGACCACATGGGGGGCAGCTATTGTGTATTGGAGTGATGGTCAATCTGCATATTACTCTTTTATTAGATAGGATAGAGGCCTGGCACACTGGCGGAGGCCAGTTGGTTTGCCCTGAAGGGTTTCCTAGATCAGGGTGGGGGTTCCCTTGGAGTGTGGGGTGGCCTGAGCGAGGGGCCTGTGGTGGTTTTCAGGCAGACCCAAGTGGAGGCCCTGGTATCTGGAATTTATTTACCTTCTACAATTGAAACTTTGTAGCCTGGAGCAGAGCCAAGCCTCCTGCCCACTCCGTGGCCAATTGCCATTTCTGTTTGGGTTTGTTTACCTTCTATAATTGAAACTTTATAGCCTTGAGTGGAGGCCTAGGCCAGCAAGGGCAGGCAGAAAGCTTGGCTTCCGCCATTGCCTGGGAAACCCAAGCCTCCCTCCTGCTCTCTGTGGCTGGTAGCTATCTTGGTCGGGTTTATTTGCATACTTGCTCTGATTGGCTGGTGGGTGTGGCTTGTGGGTGTAGCAGAGTGATGGTTAATTTGAATATTGTTATTTTATTAGGTAGTATGATATTACTACAATCGATCCCAAATCTACTGACATCTGTAAACCTTCCATTAGTAAATTAGATGAGCTAGTTACTAGCTATGGCAGAAAGACACAGGCAAAATGTGAACAAGCTCCATTCTTGTTATTTAATACTAGTGACCAAGTGCACGAAATTGCATGAGATCCAGGACCCCAGGGCTCCTCCATGGATTGCTCCAAAGAGTTAGGCTGAAGCCAGGGGTGCATGCAGCTATGGTGCGTGCAGCCATGGGACCCCCAGGCCTTGTGGACTGGCCACTGGGCCCACCTCCACTCTGCATACGCAGCATCAAGTCCCCACTCACCCACATGCACCTCCTCATGTACACAGCTCTGCCCACTGAGGATGCAGCCTCGTTGTGATGGCATGAGGGCATCACAGCATGAGGGCATGACCACCTCCTAGGCTATTATTAGTATAGATGTATAATTATCCCTGAAAGTCCTCAACCCTTTACTATCTAATCGTTATCTTCAAATTGATTTGGCCTTCTTTACTTTGCCCGTTAGGTCAAGGCAGGAGTTTATCTGTCCAGCTTTTCTGATTCAGCTTCTGTTGGCATCACAAGCATCCTGTCCTTTGGCAAATCTCTTGCCATCTCCACGTGCGTGCACAGGTAAGAGACCTGGATAAAGTACACTCAGGTCTCTAGTGCTAGTGACTGGTGTGGGGATGGAGGCGACTCCAAGGTCCTCACTCATGCTGAGGAGAGATGAAGCCCAGTTCTGCAAGTCCCTAACTTAGAGCTGCCAGCCACCTGGAGGAGATGGAGAGGAAATCCACACGTATCTAGACTTCCTACAAAGGTAAGTCAGGAAATTCCTTTTTCTTAGCGTTGAGGTGGGTTGCTACCTCTTATTATTGAGAAAATTGTGGAGACTCACATTAGACTGGTGGGGTTTCCATGTGACCTAGCAGGTTGATTGACACAGTAAGGAAAACAGACTGGCAAACACAGAACCAACAACAATCTAGCATCTGTCTTAGTATTGTCCTAGTTCCCTACGATTTTTACTCACAGCACTCATCTAATATTAGTCATATGATGGTAATATCGTATGGAAATAGAAAAAGCTTTGGAACCATTCATTCATCTAATATAGATATGAGACTGCTGCCATGATTTTAATCTTTCTAATTATATTTAAAGAAGCTAATCAGATTTTATGTCATATCAACATTTAGAAAATAGTTTTGGAGTGCTGCTTAAGAATTTCATTATTCTGGAGGCTTCCTTGGGAATCCAAGTTTTACTGTCTTGATGTAAATACTCCACCAGAAACAGACAGGACAGCAAGTTCCAGTAACAACTTCTCCCATAAAGAAGCAAGTTCATTTTTTGTTTTTAAAGTAGCATGCAGCGTAAGTTTATTTTTTTAAAAGGATACATCCTGGTTGTATCCATCATCCCGATTTTATCTTAGTGAGAAGAAAATCTGGTGTTCTCATGATAAACAAAACAAAATTAAATCAGATGTGAAAGCATTATTGACTTTCAAAGATCTACAAAGCTACAGATGAAGAATATTTTGTCTATGAATTACAATAATTCCTAATGCAACTGACTGTACCTAAATTCAGAATGAAAATACAGATACCCCTAAGTGGAAACATACTGTGTTCTATTATCATTTAGACTGAGGCAAAACAAGGTCTCATAGGAGATAAATATTCTTAACAAGTAAAGAAAGAATTAAGCCACTGGGATTTTATTTCATCTGTTGAGCTTTTATAACAGTTTTTAGTGTCCTGAAAGCATTTTACGGCTCTAAATATGCAACTATTATATGAGCAACACAATTTAATTAAAATGCATTAAGTGTACGGCTCTACAATGGGAATTTCATTAATTAAAGTAGTTGGAAATACAAAAGTATTAGCTATAGGAGAAACCAAGATGGCAGAATAAGGTAGACACCCCAATGCAGCCTACCAC
The DNA here is from genome assembly GCA_963924515.1 of Vespertilio murinus. Lineage (NCBI taxonomy): Eukaryota > Metazoa > Chordata > Mammalia > Chiroptera > Vespertilionidae > Vespertilio > Vespertilio murinus. The sequence continues at coordinate 118,282,105 of OZ004705.1, forward strand.
AACAAATTTGAATTTATTTATTTATTTTTAATAAATCTTTATTGCTCAGATTATTACAATTGTTTCTCCTTTTTCTCCCCCATAGCTCCCTTCCACCTGATTCCCACCCCACCCTCTGCCCTTACCCCCTCCCCCCACTATTGTCCTCATCCATAGGTTATACAATTTTAATCCAGTCTCTTTCTGCACCCTACACCCCTTTCACCCTGATAATTATCTATCCACTCCCTTTCTTTGCCCCTAATTCTATTATATTCACCAGTTTATTCTATTCCTGAGATTTTTAATTCACTTGACCTTCTTCCTCTTCTTAAGTAATACCTTTCAGCATTTCATATAATACTGGTTTGGTGGTGATGAACTCCTTTAGCTTTTTCTTATCTGTGAAGCTCTTTATCTGCCCTTCAATTCTGAATGATAACTTTGCTGGATACAGTAATCTTGGTTGTAGGTTCTCCCTATTCATCACTTTGAATATTTCTTGCCACTCCCTTCTGGCCTGCATGGTTTCTGTTGAGAAATCAGCTGATAGTCTTATGGGTGCTCCCTTATAGGTAACCAACTGCTTTTCTCTTGCTGCTTGTAAGATCCTCTTTTTGTCTTTTACCCTTGGCATATTGATGATGATGTGTCTCCAAGAATTTTTCTTTGGATTCCTCTTGTTTGGGGTTCTATAGGCTTCCTGTACTTGTAAGTCTATTTCTTTCACCAGGTGAGGGAAGTTTTCTGATATTATTTCTTCAAATATGTTTTCAGTATTTTGCACTCCCTCTTCTTCTGGCACCCCCATAATTCTGATGTTGGTGCGCTTGCAGTTGTCCCAGAGGCTCCTTACACTATCTTCAACTTTCTGGATCCTCTTTTCTTCTTCCTTCTCCAGCGGAGTGTCTTTTGGCTCTTTGACCTGATTCTTGTGTTCTTCCATTCTGCTGTTGGATCTCTGCATAATATTTTCCAATTTAGTCAGTTTATGTATACTTTTTAGTTGAGTCTCATGAAGTTTATTGAGCTTTTCTAGGATATTGTTGCATAACCTTAGAACCGTAGTTCTGAACTCTATATCCTCCATCTCTTTTGTTTGAGATCTAATTCCTTGTCTCGGCATTATCACTATTTTTCAGAGTTGGTAGGATGGCTTTGTGTGTTTGGTGTCCTATATAGCACAGTGGGTCAGCCTCCTCAGTTACCTGAGGTAGACACTCTTGGTGATCCCCTTTGTGGACTGCATGCACAGCCTTGTTGTAGCTAAGTCTTTATTGTTGTGAATTGACCTTCAGGCCAATTGGATGTGGGTATCAGCTGTGTCTACTCTGGGATAACTTCTGTATTGGAGACAGTCTTATAGGATCAGACTTGAAAAACTGCAGAAGCCTCTGCTCAGCTTGGATGGGGCGGAGTCTCAGGGCTGAAGGCTTCTGCCCTGCCCTTGTGCACTCGCCTGAGTTTCCGCCTGACCGGCCCAATTTCCCCAAGCAAGAGCGGCCCAATTTCCCCAAGCAAGATTGTGGGTGCCCCAGGGGCTCACCCGGACTTGGGCTGGTCTCTGTAGTCTGGAGCTTCCGACTCCTTCTGCTACAGAGAGGCCGCCACCTTATACATAGAGGCAGCGGCAGCCTCCGCGGTCATACCTGGAGCTTCTGACTCCTTCCGCTATCGGGGGGCGGCGGTCAGACCTCAGGGCGTACTTGCTCGCACGCAGGCGAGTCTGTAGACCCTGCAGACTGCGACTGCGGCTCCCGGTCCCCGGTCTCCCAGTCTCCGAGTTTCTGAGTCTCTGGGTGCCTTTCTCTGCAGTCCAGACTCCACCCGTATGAGCCTGGGACCACGGAATTTCAGCCGGGGCTGGGGTTCAGTACAGTCCGAAAGGGTTCCGTGAAATCGGGAAATTCCTCCCCTCCCACTGCCAGGCAGGTATTCGGCCGCCGCGTGCGCGAGCGTCTCCCTACCTCAGTGCTTTTCGGCTCCCAGTCCGATCCGTGAGCCTCTCTCTTTCTTTCTAGTTGTAGCTACTCCACTCCGCCAGCTTTCCTGACGTTTTGGTGAAGTCCTTTTTGATTTTAGTTGTTTTTTTAATTAAATTGTTGATGAGGCGGCAGCTTAGGAGACTGCCTAGGCCGCCATCTTGGATGTTCTCCCCAAATTTGAATTTAGAACTGGAAAACAGGGGAGGCATTGCCCTGAAGCACTGGACGGCTAGCTAAGAGGAGGCTCTGCCATCTGGGAAGGAAAGAGAAGGTGAGCTGACCCTCAGAAACTGTGAAGGTATGGAGAACTGTGCACGCGAAAAGGCGCTGGCTTAATCCCGGTGCACAGAGAGGGAGGGCTGGACTGAGATTGTTGCTGGCAGACTCCCGGTGCTCCAAGAGGGCAGGCTGGGCTGAATTTGCTGCTGGCTTACTCCTAGCGTGCGGATAGGGCAGACAGCTAACATGGGGCTCGCTTTCTTGTTCAAGAGGAAAACAGAATCACCCTATTGCTCTGATAGACGGCCACAGTCAGGGAGAGGCCAGACTGTTTGGCAGCAGGCAGAGATCTGTCTGAGGTGTGTGAAGCCAGAGGCCATTACTGTGGGACTTGGGGAGGGGCCCACGGGAAAACAAAGCTTATCTGCACCAACCCCAGACTCCGCCCCATCCAAGCTGAGCACAGAAGCTCTCCCAGAGGCTGGCTTTCTCTAAGGAGGGACTGGCCAGAATCCAAAGCTTGTCTGTGCCTTTACCAAAGAGGTGCGCACGCCTGCAACCAATCTTGCAAGACTCACTGTGAACAGGACTTTTCTAAGGTGAGACTGACAGGGAACCAAAGATTGTCTGTACTACCCCGAGACTCCGCCCCACCCAAGTGGAGTACAGAAGTCCTCATAGCTGAGACACTGCTGATCCTCACAGCCAATTGGCTTGGAAATCAACGCTTCCCCATGATACCAACAATAAGCAAGGCTTAACAACAAGACTGCACACACAGCCCACAAAGGGCTACACCAAGACTGTCCACCTCGGGTTACTATGAAGGCTGTGCTACCGGGCTCTACCTAGCACACAAAACTATTCCATCAAATCAGGAAAACAACTAAAATGCAGACAAGAGGCAGGACACAAAGGAAGGAGATGGGGGAAAAGAAAAGAATGGATGTTGAGTTCAAAACTATAGTTATAAGGCTTTTCAAGAATATCCTAAAAAAGTCCGATAAAATAAATGAGACCTATGAGGATATGAAAAGGGATCAACTAGAAATAAAGAAAACATTGTCTGAAATAAAAAATATTACACAGAGTCCTAAAAACAGACTGGAAGATGGCAAGAATCAGGACAAATATTTAGAACACAAAGAGCCAGAGGACAGTCGTCTACAGAAGCAAGAAGATAAGAGAATCCAGAAAGTTGAGGATAGTGTAAGAAACCTCTAGGACAATTTCAAGCGAACCAACATCAGAATTATGGGTATCCCAGAAGAAGAGAGAGAGCAAGATACCGAAAGAATATTGGAAGAAATAGTGACAGAAAACTTCCCCCACATGGGGAAAGAAATAGTCTTACAAATCCAGAAAGCCCTCAGAACCCCAAACAAAAGGAACAAAAGAGGACCACACCAAAACACATCATAATTAAAATCCCAAGAGCAAAAGACAAAGAGAGAATATTAAAGGCAGCAAGAGAAAATCAGGTAGTTACCTATAAAGGAGCACCCATACGATTGTCAGCTGATTTCTCAACAGAAACCATGCAGGCCAGACGGGAATGGCAAGAAATATTCAAGGTAATGAATAGTAAGAACCTACAGCCAAATATACTCTACCCAGCAAAGCTATCACTCAGAATCGAAGGCCAGATAAAGAGCTTCACAAATAAAAAAAGCTAAAGGAGTTGATCACTGCCAAATCAGAATTATATGAATTGCTGAAGGGGGTTATTTAGGAAGAGGAAGAAGATAAAGGTAAAAATTATGAACAACAAATACATAACTATCAACAAATGAAACTAAAAACCAAGGGAAGTAAAAAACATGATGAACAATATTAACTGGTGAATATAATAGAATCAGAGGTGTGGAAGGGAAGTGGACTGAGCATTCTCGGGGAAAAGGAGAGTGGGGGTGCGGGAAGAGACTGAACAAAAACTGTGCACCTATGGATGACATTGGGGGATGGGGAAAGGACAGAGGGTGGGGTGGAAACCTGGTGGAGGGGAGCAATTGAGGGGGGAAAGAAAAGAGGAACACATTTGTAATAATCTGAACAATAAAGATTTATTTAAAAAAAAAAACACAAAATGGCCGAAACCGGCTTGGCTCAATGGTAGAGCGTTGGTCTGCGGACTGAAAGGTCCGGGGTTCGATTCCGGTCAAGGGCATGTACATTAGTTGCGGGCACATCCCCAGTAGGGGGTGTGCAAGAGGCAGCTGGTCGATGTTTCTCTCTCATCGACGTTTCTAGCTCTCTATCTCTCTCCCTTCCTCTCTGAAAATATATTTTAAAAAAATAAAAATAAAAAAAACATAAAATAATGGGGGAAAAAGTATTAGCTATAAACAGTTTGAGGAATCGACAATCTAACTTGCCTAATGCACAACAAAGACTAGCACATTGCAGTTATCGGGGTAACTGTGGTGTGCATATGGCAGCTGTATGATTATCCAACAGTTTCAGACTTCATTTCTTCCACAGATACGCACTGGGCACCCACCCCACCCCAGGCCCAATCTAGGTGCTGGGGAGCCATCTGTGCACACACAGATTCTGGTCCTTGTGGAGCTGACATCTTAGCAGAGGAGACAGATAATGTATGACAAGCACAGGACATACACTGTGGTCAGAAGGTATAAGTACTGCGGCGGGGTGGGGGAAGGGGAACAGGAAAGGCAGGCGGAGTAGGGTAGTGGGGTCAGCAGGAGGGAAGAGGGGGGCTGCAGTTTGAACTGGGTGATCAGGAAGTGCCTCATTAAGAAGTGACATTTCAGCAGACTTTAAAGAGATGGCAGGGTGAGGTATATGAACGTCTGGGGGAAGAGCATGCCCGGCAGAGAAAACAGCCAGGATAAAGGCCCTAAGGCTGAAGACCTCTGAGTGTTGAAACCTGAGGCGGAGTGAGCCAAGGGGAGAATATGGGGGGGGGGGGGAGACACAACACTATAAGGTGGGGGCTCCTTCGCTTACACGGGGAAGCAGGTCATGGACAGCCCTTGGACGGGAGTAGTTCCATTGTCTGTGGGACCCAGCGCACAGTGAACACGCAGACCCTCGTTCAGACAGAGGGAAATGCTGTCAAAGGTACTGAAATGTAAGGTTTTTTCCCCTTTGGAATATTTCAATTCTTATAGTACAGGGATAGTACAGGGATTTGCCTATAATTAGAGGGATAACAACAATATTACAGGAGTCATGAAAAGCTTTCAGATTGCAAAAATAATACATTGGTGTTATAACTTTTTATAACACAAAATAATGATATTGTATTAATATATCGTGATTGATCCTACAATTTTCCTCACTTGCTTTTCTACATATTTGTTTATTAGATCTCCATCAGGCATATATTTAGCAGCTTCATTTTCAATCCATGTCACTGAAACCTCTTGGCAAATGCAAGATCACAAAAAATTCTGGTAGTTTTAAATATCGAGAAAGATCTTTCTGCCGATGCCATGGTTACGGGAACCATGGAGAGTATTTTATAGGCGAGGACAACACCCAGATAAATCTCAGATAAATTATTTCAAAATATAAATTTTAGTATATCTAAGTTGGCAAATCTTGCAAAACAACTTCTCCAAAATGATTTAACTTCGCACAGATCAGTTTCATGTAAGCTGGAATTTAATTTTGAATGTAAATATATACAGTGCATTTTAATGTTTCCTCTGACATCTCTGATAGCTTGTGGAGGTTGAACAAGAAATTGGAAGTGGCTTCATGGTGTGTACTTAATTCAAAACACCTGTCTGTGCATTTATCCCTGTACCTATGATTACAAGGGGCAATTAATTTTAAAATTGTCTCCCACATTAATTGGAAGTTCCTAAAGTTTCCTATGAAAATAGTGTCCTTTTCTGTTGAATGTGATCATCTTTAAGTTCCATTCCATTTCTAAGCTTGTGAATAATTTGCTTTTCATGTTGCAGTTTTTAAAACTGAAAACTTGGAGGTCTTTGAAGAATTCCAGCTCTCTGATGTGCTGCATTGCAGTGTCCAAATGTTCGGTTTATTCTGTGCTACCTTGCAGGTCAAGTTTGCTGCCGAGCACCAGCAGTTCCAGTCTGGGTGCTCAGGCAGGAGAGTTAACATCGGCATCTCCGGGACCGGCTCTGGGGACCCACAGGACAGCCGGGCTCCTGCCCAGTTCTGGTGCTGCCCCCTTGGGAGACCTCTGCTCTCTCTCAGGGCTGTGCTGACCTTCTGCTGATGCTGCCCCGGGTCTCATTTGCAGGGTGTTTGCCTCTCAGGGTCCCAGAGTGTCCGGACTATCCCTTGGTGTGCAGTGCGCAGCTGGCCAAACCCTATTGCATGCGGCTGCCTTCTGTGTCTGAGCCCATGTGTGTGCTAACGGCTGCTTCAGGGATCTCCTCTCCTCAGGAATATGACCCTTTGTCCCACTGAACTTCACTTACAACCTCAGTTCAAAGATAAAAGTACTGAGAAGTTCAAGACAGCAGCAGCGAAGGGCTGACCAAGCCTGGGCCCTGTGCAGAGCAGGGGCTGAATGAGAGAGAAACAAGGGCCCAGCCAGGTCGTTGGCCCTTGAGACCCTCCAGGCCTCCATAAACCGCTGGGCCCTTTCTTGGAAGGAAACAGGGAGCCAGTGAGGGTCATGAGCAGGAAGTGACAAGAGGTGCTTCACTTGCAGCCACAGGTTTGTGTTTTACACTAAAGAACTGGACCCACTAAAATCTGACTCACACATCACACTTGATTTACACAACAATCGTTTTACTTTTGGACACTCAATACACTCAAAAGTCACCCGATATAATAAAAGCCGAATATGCAAATCAACTGACCGGCCAGTGGCTATGATGCTCACAGACCATCAGGGGCAGATGCTCAATGCAGGAGCTGCTCCCAGCCCACAGGCTCCAGGCCAGCCAAGGCGGGTGCCAGTGCCCCCACCTCAATTGTCCCACTGGCTGCCCTGCAGAAGGGCCCTGATTGCTTGCGAGGCCTAGGGACCCTACTCATACATGAATTTCGTGCACTGAGCCTCTAGTTTCTAAATAAAATCACAATATACAAACTAACTATGTATACTTTTTACTTGCCAATAATCCCTCAATAAAACTATTGAGAAAAGTAATTTCTAAATATTCTCGATCCATGTTTCTCTCTGTATGTCTCTCTCTCTTTCTCTCTCTCAAATCAATAAACATATTTTCAGGTGATGATTTAAAAAGAATATAAAAGAATATGAGCATGTGGAAACAGGGGTTTCCTCCAAGCCCCAGGTCTTGCAGGACCTTCTCCTTGCTGATCTTCCTCACGTCTGCTGGTTCCTACCTCTCGGGCCCTGTGGTCCATGAGATCCCTTGGCTTTCATCTCTCTCTGAGCCTCTGCTCCAGTTCCCACTGCCTAGAGCAAGACTCATTCCTAGTTGAGTAATCCTTTTGCCCCAGATCTACCCTAAGTCACAGGCAGCCTGCATACAGCTACCCTTGACTCAGAGTCCTTCTCCTGACCCTATCAGCCATGGCCGCAGGGCACAGTGTCCCGGCCTCAGCACAGCTCCCTGGGTCACTCCCACCCCCAGGAAACGGTGGGTGGGGCAGTCCTCCCTTATCAGAATCTGTGAGGATTGTAGGCACAGAAATGACATACTTGAACCCTTGCCCCAGATGTATTCTAACACACAGCTTAACTTCTGGTAAGAAGTTAAAAAATTCAGTGCCTGAAATTCCATCAGTCTTGGCCTAATTTCGGTAAACAAGGATCCTTTTTTTCATAACAAAATTCCCTCTAAGAAAGTTAAGATTCACTTACAGTGCCTGATAGCTAGCTAGCTAGCACTCAATAAATATTAGCTGAAATCATGATGAATAAAGTCAATTTGCCTCATTGTTTCCTCTGAGAGTAGCTAACTGGGTGAAGGCATTTTATGGACGAAGGAAAAAATGTCATTTAGAGCAGCAGTCAGCAACTGGTGGTCCGTGAGATCCAAAAGGTTGGGGACCTACCACTGGTTTAGACACAGGACATTTGGCAGAGCGCTGGGAAAGGGTGTGATAGCCAAAGGACCACACTGATCATGGGTGTCTGGAGCATGTGGGGGAAGTGCAGATGGTGGGAAGTAAAAGGCAGTGCCTCTGCCGAAACCGGTTTGGCTCAGTGGATAGAGCATCGGTCTGCGACTGAAAGGTCCCGGGTTCGACTCCAGCCAAGGGCATGTTCATTTATTATGGGGACATCCCTGGTAGGGGGTGTGCAAGAGGCAGCAGGTCATTGTTTCTCTCTCATTGACGTTTCTAGCTCTCTATCTCTCTCCCTTCCTTTCTGTAAAATATCAATCAAATATATATATATATATATATATATATATATATATATATATATTTTTAAAGGCAGTGCCTCTCACCTTCCACACCTCAGCCCCCACACTGACCAGGACAAACACACCTCGGGGCCGGTGCCTGTCGCAGCGGCCAGGAAGAAAGAGGTGGGGCTGCAGAATGCTGCCCAGAGGCCAGACAGGACGAGGCCTGAAAACATCCGCCAATTCATCGGCATGAACCTCCCTGGCGAACTTAGCAAAGGGCTGCAATAAAATGAAATAAAAGATGTAAGTGCAGTCGTGTGATACAGCAATTTAAGGATCAAGGGACTTCGGAAGGAAGACCTACTCTAGTCTCAGCCACGCAACCTAATTGCTGCGTGACCCTGCAGAAGTCCATTAAACACTCAGAGCCCGGCTTTCTCATCTAAAGCGAGAACAGCAATTCCTATCCACCCCCAGGGCTACTGCAAAAATTAACCGAGGCAATACACGTGAAAGTTCAATGAGATTGACACAGCTCTACACAAAAGGAAATGCATTCTCAGTGTTACACAGCAATGGGTAAATCTGCTCATGCTTCTTAGCAAGAAGCACACCAAACACAGGACCAAAAACACGTGGCCAGGCATGAAAGGAAAGGCCGCGTTCCCTGCGAAGGACAGACATCCTGCTAAGAGCTCTGCTCCCAGGAAAGCAACTTTAGACTGAGGAAGGCATGTGGACCTGCAAGTGACAGAGCACTGGGTACATGTGTTGCTGTATTTCCCCAAACGATTTAAACATCATACATTAAGTATGTTTGTGCTTTTTACCACAGTCAATTAAAATTCAAATAATTACGGAAGAACTGTGCTAGGTGTAACCAACCCCACATATCCATGCAGGCAGGATTTTTGCAGAGGGCTTCACAAAAGGCCATTCTCCTGAAGAATATTAAACTGAGTGATAACAGCCAGATATATCTTTGGATTATCTGTGAATGCATTCTCAGTTCCTAAAAGAGAGACCTATGATAAGAATTGCAAACGTGTGCCTCAGAAGAAACCACATCTAAAACAACTCAAGGGGGAAAAAATTCATGAAGAAAAACATTCATTGCTTGGTAAAATCCTGAACTGGATTGAAAAACCTCTTTCTATGGAAATGCTGGTGGGGAGCCCACAGCGGATTAAGAGCTAATACCTACTGAGCACGTACTACGTCCAGGGACCTGTGTTTTCTCCTGTGCAGTTCATCTGATCATCATGGCAAACGAAGTAGCTATTAAAGTGCCATTTTCCCCATTTGCAGATAAAAGACTGGGACATGGACAGATTAATCTGTTGAGAGCCACACAGCTAGTAAGTATTAAAGCGGGAAGCTGAAGCATGAAGCAGTTTCTGGTTTCTCTGTTCTTTCTAATCACGCTGCGAGCACTAACAACAGAGCAGGAAACCAGGACGGGCGCCCTACTGAACACTAGGCCCCGACAGGTCTCACGCCCTGAAACCCATCCTGACAACATGATAGGTGCTGCAATTTATCTGAGAAATAAATGCCATGTAAATGATAAACAACATCGACTTCGAAATTGTAAAGGTGTTTAACGTGCACCTCGGCTCTCTGAGAGAAAGATCCCACTGAAGACAAACAGCGCGGGGACCTGTGTGAAGTGTTCCACCGGTGGGTGACTCCCAAACCTCAGCGTGCATCGGACTCACCTGGAGGGCTTGCTGAAACACAGGCTGCCCCGCCTCCGTAGTTCTGATGGGGCCTGTGAACCTGCATTTCTACCGGCTTCCTAGGTGATGTGGATGCTGCTGGTCCAGGGACCACACTTTGAGAACTATGAGACTAGACAAAAAAAGCAGCCATCTATCTTGCTAATGTATCGTGTTATTTTAGATGCACTGAAAAGGCCTCTGTCCAAAAAGTCCTTCAGAAAGGAACCCAAAGTAAAACTCCTCTTACAAGAAATAAAGCCCGTCATGAATGCATCCAGCAGGAGTGAGAAGGCTAGGGCTGCTAAGGAAGACCCTCTGTGCGCTAACTCGCTCAATAGGGAGCATCTGATATGCAGCTGACCTGCTCCAGGAGCTGGGGTGCAGTAGCGAACCAGGAGAGAGTCTTTGTCTTCATGAAGGTACACTGCCGTGGGCAGAGGCAGGCAATAAACACTGCGTGTAGGCCATAGTTGGTGGCACACGCTACAAAGAACAGACAGAGGCCGCGAGCAAACCTGGGAGCGGAGAACTCCAGGCAGAGGGCCCAGCAAGTGCAAAGCCCTGAGCTGGGGAGGCACGAGGTGCGTTTGAGGGATAGCAATATAAAAGAGAACGTTTAAAATTGTTTATGAATGAGGGAAGTTTTCTACTAACCTCCAGAATTGATGGGCAAAATGATACTGAGTTTGTGACTTCCAGAATTTGGGGGGAAAGTGGAGAGAGCTCTCGTCCAGACTCAATACGCAATTTTACTAACACTGGATGTCTCCCAGTGTTCTGCCAAATGTCTCTACTCTGGTATCACAGTGTTTGGACAACCCAAAGTCACCCAAAGGTGAAGATGCAAATAGCCCCGGCTTTTGTTTTTCTTTTGTATTTCGTGTTCATCTGCTTGGCAGTAGGGGAAGTGCTGAGGAGAGAAGTCAGGTCTGCAGGCTGCCAGGGGAGAAATGGGGGTGGTGGTTGTGGCAGAGGGGAGCTTGCTCCGCCCCCTACTGAACATCACCCCCTCCCACTCATACTGATGGCTTCCTAGTGGGAGGCTGTGGCTCTCTGCCCTCACATCTGTGCTGCCTACAAGCATCACCTCATGTACAGGTGAGGCTGCATGTGCCAAGGTGTTAACAGCCTGGAAGCAGCCTCCGGACAATGAGGAACAGGTGTTTCTTTGTCCTTTCGGTGGGACAACTCTGAGGCACAGTCCCTTGTGTCCCCTCTGTCCCCCAGAGAATACCAGTGGGACTGAGTGCCTGCATGTACCTAATGGCAGCTTCCTTTCTTTCCATCTCGCCTCCTCACTTCCCTACTGGTGCCTTCTGGGCTTACCTCCCAAATCAGCTACTGTCACTAGAATCCTACCTTCAGAATCTGCTTGGGGAGGGCCAGACTAGGACAAGTCCCTTCTCACAAAGGAGTCATATCACTGTAGCATCTCTGATCTACTACTCTCTAATTCCTTCTACTCTCTAATTCCAGCAATGCTTTTTATCTTCCACGGACCCAGAGATTCTCACCCTGTGTCCTTATGCTGTCACAGAACTCGGCCTCCACATTCACCCTACTCCCCACAACTGCCAGTCTCCACGACCATATTTCTCTGCACAACTCACGGGCCATTTCTTAGAGGTATTTTATCTAACAAATTACAATTAGCTTTAACTTGTAGCTATCACCACCACATTTCTTGATTGGTCATTCTTAAAAAGAAACATCCAGAATTAGACTCATTTGTTTATCCACGATAATAAAATCCATATTTGCAATGTGCACAGTTAGTACAATCCGTGCTGTTTCCAAATTCACCAGCTGTTGATGGAGAGGCAAACTCACCCTCTTTTTGGTGGAGTACCTCAAGCTCGTTATCTTGAATAATTTCACGATGTTAAGCTGATTGCTTTTCCTGTTTTTAACCACAAACCCATGTTTTTAGTTAGAAATGTAATTTAAGAAGTGTTCAACTTGAAAGTTAGTAAAATCGCAAAAGCCAGAAATGTAATTTTATCAAGAAATTAGTGTCGCAGGAAGTGGAGCCAAGCATTGGTGCATGTTTATAAACAATGCATCTGGTGAGATGGAATTGTGGCCGGAAGTTGAACAGATGAGTGGGAGTCAATGGGTTTTTGTAGAATTCCGTTGTGACCAGTGTTTTCTGCTTGAAAGCCAACTCTGAGAAAAACAAAGTATTTACTGCCAGGCATATTTTCCTGAATATCAAATGGGATTAGCTTTATTTGAGTCCCCAGTGTAGGAGAAGTTCTAATCTAATAATATAGATTACTTCATTTGCTGACTAGAAGAACATCACAAAACAAATGACACAAAATTCTCATATCTGGGAATATTAATTTTTTGTTTGGAAATGATTATATATATATTTTTAAATAGGAAGTTACAAAGAGAGTATGGAGTGATTCTGTGTACCCTCCCCCAAACTCCCCCAGTGGTTACATCTTGCATAACTATAGCACATTATCAAAACTGACAACGGAACAGTATGATGGTCAAGTTCTATTTGGTTTTGAACAGCAACCATTGCAATCAAGCTACACCACCTTCTGTCACAACAGAGATCTACTGGTGGTGACATCTGACCAGTTTGAATAAAGAGTAACAACTTTACTTCCCTCTAAGATCCTCCCCACTCCCCTGTTTATAACTGTAACCAGAGAATGCTGTCATTTTTGCTTTGATTGTCAAACATATATTTTTTTTAACTCAGGAGAAGGAAAGTTGATTTTATTCATGCATATTTTTGCTCATTCTGTTATTCTTTCTGCCTTTCTAATATTTCAAGATGCATTTCTTTTCATTTCCCTTCTTTTCAAGAAACCCCTTCTTTCAGGGGAGGTATGCTGGTGACTCCTTGTCTTAGTATTCCTTTGTGTGCAAACATCTTCACTTCCTTTATTCCTGAAGGACAGGATTCTGGGCTGAGAGTCTTTTTCTCTCATCACCTGCTACTCTCTTCTAGACTCCATGATTTCTGATAAGAAATCCACTGTAATTTAAACTCTTTTTCCCAGTAGGTGATGGATCATTTCTCTCTCCTTGCTTTCAGATTATTTCTTTGCTTTAGCTTTCTAACGTTTGACTATGATTTGTCTTGGAGTGGATTTCTGTGAGTTTATCGTGTTTCTTGAAGCTCTGGGATAATGACTTTTGCCAAATTTAAAGGATTTACAACCATAACTTTTTTTAAACATTTCAACCCTACTCCCTTTCTCCCCTCTCCTCTGGGATTGGATGACATGCATATTAGACCTTTCACAGCAGTTCTCACAGGTCCCTGAGGACCTGTTCCTTTTTCAGCCTGTTTTCTTTCTGTTCAAATTTGTTGATTCTTTCCTCTGATCTCTCCATCCACCATTTTTTTTCAGTTATTGTACTGTTGAGTTCTAAAATTCTCGCAATGTACTTTTTTAGATCTTATTTTGGTTGGTTGGTTGGTTTGCTGAGATTTATATTTTCTCATTTGTTTCAAGCATGTTCATAGTTGCTCGTTGAAGCTTTTTCATTAACAGCTACATGAGCACCCTGGTCACATCATTCCAAGACCTGGGTTTCTGTGGCCTGGCATCTGTGGTTGTTTCTTCTCGTGCCGGTGGACATTTTCCTAGTTCTTGATATTTGATTCGTGGTTTCACTGTATCCTGGAGAGTTTCGGTATGATGCTGTAAGAGTCTAAATCACGCTTAATTCTTCTGTTTGAGCAGGCTTCCTCGGACACTATGCTAGTTCCTCATCAGCCTTTCTTAGCACTGGTGAGGGGCTTCACTCCTCCCTGGGAGGCCTCCATGGACACCTCCCTAGACAGGAGTGGGAGGGCACCATCCTGCTAGTCACTGACACCCCCAGAATGGGGAGGCATAGCTACTGGTGGATGGTGGCAACTTCAGGGTCCCCTGTGACTTGCACTGACAACTTAGTGTCTCTTCTGAGACCGCCCTGGCAGGGGGGATCAGGCACCTTGCTACAGCCCAACCTTGGCTGACAGGATGGGGGCTGGGGCTGCGGGTTTGGTCCCCGGTGTTTGGATGGGGCAGCACAGCTAGCTTCTAAAGGTTTCTGTCTTGCTAGGCTGCCCCTGCCCTGTCCTCGGGCTGTAGAAGGCAGACTCTTCTTATCACTGTGTCTCAGCCAATTGGTGTTCCTGGATTGCCAGTTTCTCCATTCTTGGATATATGAGGGACCAAAACAAAACAAAGCACAACAAAAACAAGCAAACAAACCAAAAACACCAGGAAACTCACCGCCATGCCAGGTTCTAAGGTCCCTGGCTAGCCTACCTTTTCACTCCACCTTTAAGAGCCTTTTAATGTTTCTTTAAATGTAACATCCAGAGTTTTAGTCGTACTTAGTGAGAGGAATAGAGAGAAGTATGTCCATTTCCACTTGGCCTGGAACCAGAAGTCAATGGGCACATTTTGAAAGTAGCAACGGAATAAAAATCTCTAATTTTTCATCACTGACACTGAGCAGGCATTGCAATACCTTCATGTGCATTCTTGCATCCTCGAAGCAGCCCAGCACGCTGGTATTACAGCATGCCCTTCCTCAGAGGGCGCAGGTGGCTCAAGGTGACAGGTCTGACGCAGTCACACAGTGAGTTTGTCAGAGGGCTGGGGCCAGAATGAGGTTATTCCACTTGATGGTGAATGTTTTGAGCCAGACCTGGTAGAAGCACCAGTGCACAGAGGTGAATAACTGGCCAATGAGACTTTATTTTATTCTCTAAATACTCCGCTGTGGCTTCTCCTCTTCCATGCTGGTCTCCTCATCTTAAAGGTGTAGAATCTCTTCTCTGCTTGCACAACAGGACTGGGCAAGTGGTACAACCCAGAGCATCATCAGCAAAGCCTGATTCCTGGAGGCAAGGTGAGCGCCCAGAGGGGCAGGGGGCTGTGCCTCCTATGAGAAAGGCCTTTCTCCCGTCAGCCAGGGCACAGGGCACGGGTGCATGAACAGTGAGGAGACGGCAGCCCTGCAAGCTTTCCTTTTCCCTCTCCCACTTCCTAGTGCAAATCGAAAGGCTACACTTGCTATTGCTCATTGGCGGTAAATTTAAGGTTAGGAAGCAATGGTTCCCCAGGGGACGGTGAGCTTTTCAAAACCCACCCCGGTCACCTTACTGCAGAGCCGATGTTTTACTGCCCAGTGCCAGCCACGGGGGCTGGTGTCACCGACGTGACCAATGCTAGCAGCGGGCACCCTGTTCCTGCACCGTGTTCCTCTGAAACCCACATTCTCCCCAGATCTCTCCCTGGAAACTTGTTTATTCCCAAATAAAATAAATGTCCTCTGATCCAAGCTTTTAGGTAGAACATAAGTTTGGCTGGAAAACTGGAATTCTGCAGATTTACATGTGATAAGATGTCAGAAAAGTCTAGACTCCAAAGTCATCTCCCTAAATCTTCAAGTAAAATGGACCTTCCAAGACAATGCGCCATGTTTGGCCTGGGCTTCGGGCCTGCCCTGACAGACCACTCCAGACCCCGGAGGCCAATGGGCTCCAGCCTGAGGAGCATGGCACCTGGTAAAACATCAACTGAAACTGCGGACCCCTTGGTATGATGTGATATCATCTCCATCCACCACGCGCACCTGTGGACCTACTTACTGAAGACTCTACAAAAATTCATCCAAAACCAGTGAGCAAAAAAATTCACAGGATAAACAGCTTTTTTTAACATTACTAAAAAATATAGGATATATGTCAGGAACACCAAAGTTCCCAAGAAGCAGTGTGTGAAGTACTTCCTAATGGAGATGTAATAATAACCACACAGATTCTTCTCCTTAATTTCCAATGATACAAAGTTAAAGCTTCACAGCTTTCTCACTCCAGCCCTACAGCTAAGCCATGTCACTGGTCTGGGTTAAACAGGAAAAGATGAATCCTCATTAATGGGATTCCTGAACTGTAGAATTTGGGGAAGAGATGTGATGGATTTTATGCAGCTTTGATTGTACACAGTAAGCAGAATTAAGCTACAATGTATTAACCAACAGAACAGCTGTCAGGGGCCTATATGGAGTGACTGGGTGTCTGCTGGGAATTTGTTTCCGAGGGTGATAGCAGGCATTTTTGTTTAACATCTGAAGTGGCAGTTTCTATTCACCTGGCCTGCCGAATTGTATAATTCGTAAACCAGTTTTCAAGTTGTGAGATAAACATCTCTTTAACCATTGTGTATAAATGAGACTTTATTCATATCTGATGATTACCATTTCAAAGTCACACAAGTTAAGTCTGCATTAAGTGTGCACATGCTGTATATAATATACTTAAAGCCAATGAAAACAGTGACCCCCACCCCAGGTTCTTAATTACTAAGTTAATCTGCTTAATAGCCCTCTCCTTCGGAGCTGGGTCAAAGGAAAACACGAATCTGCCTCTGTGTGTCCAGCCACTGCTGCAGCTCCCCGTTCGCAGACTGGAGCCCCGAGGGTGACGGTGACCTTGGTGGCAAGCATCCGAGGAGGAAAGAGGGCCTCAGGGCCAGCAGGTGGGCTCAGGGCACAGCCTCTCAGACAGCACGTGCCTTCCTTCCACACACACACACGCCAGAGTGAACCCAGGGAACACAGACAGCACCTTCGACACACAATGGCACTCTCCGTGACAGAAAGAGCCCCCACTGAGGACCCCTGTGTAACCTGCACTGAGAGCCCCGCGCTGGGCAGGAGGAGAGCGTCCCCCGTCCACCTGAGGGAAGCAGACATGAACACGATGTGCTAAAAGGAGAGCACATGTGTCTTCAGAGGGAAAAGGGAGGACACCCCGTCCTTACCCAAGACTAGACCGGCTTTCGTTCCTCTAAATGAAAATAAAATTGTAAAAATTAAAAATGTAAGGGGTAGGTGACAGAGAATGCACATGGCTAAAAGCAACTTCTTGTGCTTGCAAACTGAAGTGGCGAAGTCTCCCAGAACCCAGAACCTAAAGAGACTGAATGGACCGTTACAACAGGTGAAGGACAGCACCAGTGTTTCTGAAACCATAAGTTCAGAGAGAAAGAGTGTCCATGTTGGAGGAAAGGAAATTATTTTTTAATTTTCAAAATAATTATCAATTTTTGACAACCCTGAGCTTGACTATAAAACTTTTCATATTGAAATGGCTGGAGGAGAGATAAGAATACACACAAAAACAACGTACTGATGTAAATGTCAGAAAAACAAGTAAAAAGAGAAAACTCCCTAAAACACCCAGAAAGTGAAACTGGCATTTCCTAAAAAGAAATGAGATATGGGTGGACAGTGTCATCCCTCAGCAACACTGCATGCAAAGAGACCACGTGGCACTCTCTTCACAGAGGTCAGAAAATTATAACCCAGAATTCTACACTCAAATTGCCATTTGACTGTGAAGGAAAACAAAGGATTTCAGAAAGCCCCCCAACCCCCCAATCTTGAATTCTCACTAAAAAATCATTAGAGGATGGTTAACTAAAAAGAGATCCAAAAACTAGGCATGAGTATAAGAAACAGTGAGTGGTGAGCCAAGGGAAAAAAAAAAAGAGGATACAGATTTAAATCAATGCTGATAATAAAAATGATTAATAGAGATGCAGAATGAAACTCGCAATTGATTTCAACATTTGAAGTGGTGGGGGAGCAGGAAAGACAAAATGAAAGTGTGCTAAGGTTCCTGAGACCAACAGAGAGACAGACAGAGAGAGATTTCAGATGTGGAGAAAAGCACAAGGAAGTTTACATCTGAATTTACAGTGCCCAGATGTGCTGAAGTGCATGCACACCTTGAGGGAAAATGGAAAGTACTAGCAGCAACAAAGAGCACAAACCAGCCAACAGCTCGGAGCGGGAAATGGGGAACGGTAAATGGAAAACATCAGTCAGGACAGGAGGAACACCCCACACACCATTACAGCAATCACAATAAGCATAAGCAGGTGAAAGTAGGCAATTAAATTTGGCGAAAAAGGCTAAAGCCAGCTATATTTTATTTACCAGACCTATTCTTAGGAACAAAATGTCCCAGGGCAGTT
Source organism: Vespertilio murinus (assembly GCA_963924515.1). Classification (NCBI taxonomy): domain Eukaryota; kingdom Metazoa; phylum Chordata; class Mammalia; order Chiroptera; family Vespertilionidae; genus Vespertilio; species Vespertilio murinus. The sequence goes on from OZ004705.1 coordinate 118,300,296, forward strand.
GAATGAAGGAATCACGAAAGATAAACCACAAAAAAAGGCCAACAGAAAACAAACATTAGCAAAAACAGCTTCAAGGGAAAATGGGATACAAGGAGGAAAGTCTGGACCAAGAGGACTGTTTCCTGTTGATGGAAGATGTGACCCCCCCACCCCCCGGGGGCCATCGGGGCATTTTACACCATGTCGTCATCATCGGGTTGGGTGTCTTTGTAAGTTAGGGAACAAAGCAAACCCCCAGCCTTCATGAAGTTTTGATCTAGTGGAAGGCAGACAGACAAAAAATGGATGGGTCATCGAACTATGCAGCGTGTCCGCTGGTGCCCAGTGTTGGTAAACGAAACCAGGGAAGGGTGACAGGAAGTGGTTTCAAATGGGGTGACAAAGGAAGGTCTCACTGAGAGGGGGATACATGGGCAGAGACCTCACGGAGCTGAGGAGACAACTGTGTGGATTCTGGAGAAAGAACGCTCCCTGCAGAGGGCACAGCGAGAGCTGAGGGTGATGGGGGCTTTGGCTGGGAGAGGTGGTCCTCATGGGAGGAGAAACAGACTTCAGATATCGGGAATCGGGAAAACAGGAACTACGGTCCCTTCTGGGATGACTTTAGGAAGTTTCAAAATAAGATGCCTGAGATCAACCACCTGAAAAGGGACATAACCTTGAAGATTATGTAAAAAGAGAGACTTTTAGAAAAGTGTGACATCCGATCTAAGAGTCGTGGATTTAACCGAAAGACCTGTTACTGGATTCGGACACTATGGGTAAAACAGCTTAGGCTCCTCAATTGCATTTCACCCACGGCGCAGAAAGAATATTAAAAGAGAAGGGCTGCCTGAACAGGTTTTGAGTCTGATGCACAGCATGGGGATTATGGCTAATAATCCTGTGCCATAGACTTCAATGCTGTCATGAGGGCAGATCTTAAATGTTCTCACCGTCACATAACCATGTGATGAGATGGAGAGCCATAGTTACTACTGTGGTGATAATAATTTTGCAATTTATAACTGTTCCAGATCAACATGTTGTACACCTTCAATGTATACAATGTTACCTGTCAATCACAGCTCAGTAATGAAGTTTGGGGGAGGGGGAAGGGCTTGGGATGAAAAGGATTCATGCATCAGGAGTTTGAGAGGAAAATGAGGCAATGTGCTTCCAACAGCGATCCTGGGAAAGGGTTTACTGATCAGTGGACTTGAAAAGGTTATTTAGCAGCTAGCTTTTATTTTAATCGTAAAGATTGTTATATCTGGGGATGAAAGCACCCTCATTAAGTAGTAGCTTCCATGGAGGTTCCTTGTGGGAGGGGAGTGTCAGCCCCATGGGGACTTTGCTGACATACAAGAGTAAAATGGCATTCTGATTTAAACAGTGTTCTCAAGTGGCACTGTCCTTAGGGTGATCAGGCTGAAACTATCTGGACATCCTATATAATAAAAGCCTAGGTGGTATTGCGTGATGTCATCACAAGATGGCCCCCACATTGCCACAAGATGCTGCCCCCATGTCGCCACAAGGTGGTCCCCACAAGGTGGCCACCACAAGATGGTCACCACAAGATAGCCAGCAAGGGAGGGCAATTGTGGGCAATCAGGCCACCAGGGAACGGCAATTGGGCGCAACCAGGGCATCAGGGGAGGGCAGTTGGGGGTGACCAGACCAGCAGGGGAGGGAAGTTGGGGGAGATCAGGCAGGCATGCAGATGAACAGTCAGGAGCCAGGAGTCCCGGATTGCTAAAGGGATGTCCAACTGCCAGTTTAGGCCTGATCTCACAGGGGATCCCAGATTGGAGAGGGTAGAGGCTGGGCTAAGGGACAGCCCCTCCTGTGCACAAATTTCATGCACAGGTTTCTAGTACAGAAATAAAAGGGTCCTGGAGGCTAAGGGCCAGGCTTTGAAATATAGCTATGACACTGAGGTGGAGCTGGGTCAGCCATTAGTAGGCCTCCCAGGTGTCACCCACCCCAAGTCCCACATCCATCTAACCCCTGAAACATGGTGCTGAGGAAAGAGCTCAGACCTTAGCAGAACACCACCTGGGGCTCTGCACCACTAGCCATCGACCCGAACAGGGCCACTTAATCTCGCCGATCCTCAGAGATTTGTGTAGCTTTCAAAATGGGAGTAACAGAGCTATTCTGCCTATCACACTGGCTTGTGCTGAGGCTCAGAACCTAAATCTAAAACAAGCGGCTCTATGAATAGAGGGTTTTAGTGCGATCATCATTACGTACCGTGTAGCCTGCGTACATAACTAATATACCAAGGCACGTTACCACGATTATCTGATAACTGAAGGCAAGATGAAAAACCACCAACCCACTACACAGAACACAGGAAATCCTACCTCTCAGCCACAGGCTTGGCAATGTTTTCAAAAACGGTCTCTTGGTTTGTATCTTGATCAAAAATCCTTTGAAATCTGCAAATGTGAAAACAGTAATTATTTTAAAGCTGGGCCGTCGCACACTATTAGATTAATCTTTTCTTTTTTGTCTGACAGCTCTGTAAATGAGCCCATATTTACATCCCTCGGCTTACCTACCCCAGCACAATGTTGGCCCTGTAGTCCCAGCCACACTGCGCTGTTGTCTCCCTGCACACAAATGGTGGGTACACAGTATTGCTTTGACAGGGTCTGCACAATAAGTCCCTCTGAAACCCTGCAGCGGCTTTGAACCAAATAACAAACTGTGTGTTTTTAGCTCTCAAGAGGGACAGTGTCTGCAACTGGCATCAAATGCACATCACGATAAGTGCATGAGATGGAAACCCAAGACCGGGATGTAAACAGCCAGGGAACTTCTGATGTCTGACCCGTAAGGGAAGAAGGCAGCTGTGAAATGTAGGATGATTGAACTTGGTTTTAAAATGCTCTACTGAAGTGTACTTTCCATTCATTAGGTGCTGCATCCTAGTATTAGTTACTTAGTTTCCAGGGAACTTTATTTCCCTTTGTTGGTCATGAGTCAAAAGTCAAAAAGTGAATGAAGACAGACTGTCCTGCACAGAGACGTTCGTCCATATGAGATTGGCAGGGCCGGGCACGGGGAGGTGAAATGGAGTCAAGTTCACGCTTCATGCATTGCCACTCACTTGGCTTAGTTCAGGGTCACACCCACCGAGGAATGCCCAGGGCAGGAAACACACAATCTATTCTACAAGTGTGCTGAGTTGCCACCAGCAAGAGAGCAGGAAGGTAGTATATAAGGTAAAATGTTAACAGTTGGTGGATCTCCCTCATAGAATATAGGAAGAGTTGGTTGCATTATTTTCCCCTTCTTCAGCATATTGAAAAGTTTTCAAAATAAAAACTGTGGGGTTCAGGGGGGTGCTTTAAAGCAACACCTTTAAAACAAACACATTGAGGGCATCCTACGCAGCTTTCAGAGTGACTTGGGAACCTTCGGTCCATGTGTCTACCTAACACAGTGGTCAGCAAACTGCGGCTCATGAGTGTGGCTCTTCTACAAAATACCACGGCCTGGGCGAGTCTATTTTGAAGAAAGAAGGGGCGTTAGAAGAAGTTTAAGTTTAAAAAATGTGGCTCTCAAAAGAAATTTCAATCGTTGTACTATTGATATTTGGCTCTGTGGACTAATGAGTTTGCCGACCACTGGCCTAACACAGGTGAGTTGGGCACATCTTTGATTAATGTAGAGACCACATGAAATGTAGGACTGTTGTCACTACCGAGCAGTTCAGAAGGATATCTGGAGTTGGGTTGAAAATATAAAATAAAATGGAATTCATTGTCTTCGATCAAAATTAATTTCAAAACATCCCTATAGCTCAGGGGTGGGGTGGGGAATGTCCAGCCTGCGGGCCATATAAGGCCCATGAAATCATTTTTAAGATGAGAATTTTACATGGTCCGTGAGTCATATTATAAACATCTGTGACAAAAACAACCTCTAGTACAAAATTAAATTAAAAAAGAAAAGAGGATGGACATGGAGACACAAACCACAGCAAAAATAAGGTGTTCAATGTCGGTCCTACAAGATGGGGTATCTGCTGGGCAGGCACGCCCGAAGTGGTTACAACCAGTATTTTATTTCCTAGAGCGCAGGTCCCTCTCTGGCTCCTCATTGGCTGAGTCCTGTGGGGTGTACAATCTTCCCAGAATGGTCACTAAGTTTCATTATTTCCTTATAGGGTGTTCTTTCCTTCCCAGTTTAAGTTCCCTTGTCAGTTGGCCCCTCCCCGGCATCCTGCTTGCCTGGGGACTCTCCAGGTGCATGAACTTGGTCACATCAGCAGGCCCTTATGCAAGCAAACTACCAGGAATTTCCCATTCATGGTTAAAAGCCTTGTCTCGAAAATGGACCTCCACTGACTTTATTTCTAACAATATCCAAATGGCCCTTGGCAGAAAGAAGGTTCCCCACCCCTGCCTATAGCTTATCAATTACCCATTTGAAGAAGCTAACAATGAAACTGTATATGAAGAGAGACTGCAGGGTACTCTGGCTACTATGTCATTCAGCAGGCAAGATTATGATCTAGACAAGGACGTTAACGTGGCTGCCCAGAACACGCTTCTCACCCTATCCGTGCACCAGGGCCCAGATACAAACGAAGGGGACAGGGCCTCTCTGTGCTGTTCAGGGCCCTGCTGGCTGTGACAACTGAGCACAGACCCGGTGGTGCTTGTGACTAAGTCAACAGCCATCCCCAGCCCCACTGCCTTAAGTAACAGGAATGACAACTACCACCAGTTAACCAAAGAGATGGCCAGGCTTTCAGTAAACCATACAACAGCATTCAACATCAAATCATCATCCCAAAACATTTTATCTTTCATCATTAGAGCTGCACAGTAATCTGAAAAGGCATTGTGATCATCTTTTTTTTCTGAAAACCTTTGAAGAGCAAAAGAGTTTACCAACTTGAGTGCAATCTTTTACAGCGGAAGAGGCTGCTTTATCCCAGGACATGAAGCCACTGACTCATGGCCCTGGAGCAAACCAACAACTCACCTGAGACATGACTGGGTTTCCTGGTTCCCAGGAGGCCCTTTCGTCCATGAGGGGGTTGTGGAGGCTTTTTCTGAAGCACATTTCAAACCTGGCGAATACTGACCTCTCCCCATCCGGAAACGGCTCGTCCTCGCCTTCCCCAGCCCAGGAAATGACAACTCCATTCTTCAAGAAGTTCAGCCCAAAACCCTTGGCATCCTTGGCTCCTCTCTTTCCATTGCACTCTATGCCCAACCCAACAGCAAACGCTGTCATCTCTGACCTTTAAAATACTTGCAGAATCCAACCATTTCTCAACATTTCCACTTGCTGCTACCCCGGCCCAAACTACCAAAACATCTTGCCTGGACTCCTTGACTCCCTTACAGTTTATTGGCTACATGTTAACCAGAATGATCCTGCTCAAACTTATAAGTGGGATTATTTCATTCTGATCAAAACCCTCCAATGCCTCCCATGGCACTTTGGGGAAGAGCTCCATAAGATCTGGCCACTCTGCTGCCCCTTTAACCTTCTTCCTGCACCCTCCCCCCTCCCCCCCCCCCCCCCCCCCGCCGTGCCCCCAACCCCAGCTTACTCTCCTCAAGCCACATAGATGCCTTCTCTTAGAACAAGTCAGGCATTCCCCGCTTTCACTATATTCTTGGCCTGGACTTCCCATTCCTCAGATATCTGAATATCTGGCTTCCTTGCCTCCTTCAAGTTCTTGTTCAAATGTCGCCCTCTGGTCCACCTCCCCTGAGAGGCCTGTGAAATGCTGCCGCCTTCCCTCCCCTTTGCTGCTCCTCGCCAGCACTCCTCTGTCCCCTTCGCTGTCTTAATTGGCTCCTTGGCCCTTAACACTTTCTGAGGCACAGTGGACTTATTGATCTCCTTGCCCATCTCTTCCCACTAAAAGGTAAGCACCATCAGAGCAGGAGCTGTGCTGCCCTCCCTATTTGTGCTCCAAGCCAGAAAACAGCTCACAGTGAACGATCAATAAATGTTTATGGGTCAAGTGGATTTTCTTGGGAGAAAACAGCCTTTAAATGCTTACAAAGGTATCTCTGATCATATGTATAAGTTACATATTTTATTAATATCTCTATTGAAAATACCAAACCAACATTTCTAATTCAGAGATTTAGAACGATCAAGTGATTTAAAAATAAACAATAAGCACTTTTTCTTTGTGATATCATTTCTTTACCATTTATTTTTTTATTTTTTATTTTTTAATTTTATTTTTTTAATATATATATATATTTTTTATTGTTTTTTTACAGATAGGAAGGGAGAGAGATAGAGAGCTAGAAACGTCAATGAGAGAGAAACATCGACCAGCTGCCTCCTGCACACCCCCCACCGGGGATGTGCCCGCAACCAATGTACGTGCCCTTGACCAGAATCGAACACGGGACCTTTCAGTCCGAAGACCGATGCTCTACCACTGAGCCAAACTGGTTTTGGCAACCATTTATTTTTTTAAATTTATCTTTATTATTAGAACTATTACAGCAGTCTGTTTTGTTTTTGGTTTGTTTTTGGTTTTCCCCATGGACCCCCTCCTCCCCACACCAGCCTCTCCCCAGCCTTTGCCACACTATTGTCTGTGTCCATGGGTTATGCATATATGCATATAAATTCCCTGGTTAATCCTCACATTCCCCACCCCCTCCTTCAGTCTGTTCATCAGTCTATTCATGGTTCTATGTCTCTGGATCTATTTTGTTCATCAGTTTATTTTGTTCATTAGATTCCACATATGAGTGAGCTCATGTGATACTTGTCTTTCTCTGACTGGTTTATTTCGCTTAGCGTAATACTCTCCAGGGCTAAACAGCACTTTTTCAATAACCATATATGTATTTAAATTCTCTCTGTATCTATATAACCTAAAGAATACTTTGGAAAAGGCCAATTCATAGAGGCATGGCCAATTTTTCTTAATAATCAAACAGAATCATGCTGAATAAAATGTGTTAGCCAAGTGTGGCTTGTAGAGACTGGGATAGGCCAGCTGCTCTGAAATCATAGCTGCTAAGGTATGTAGCAAGTTTACAGCAGAGGGAGAAGGCCCCCTTTGGAAAAATCAAATCATTCACTATAAGGCTACTTCTTAAAGGACGGAATGAAAGGCACTGGGAGCCAAAAGACAAGGTGAGAACCGCCCTACTGCGTGAGCACATGCTAGCAATCCTGCTTGTACTCCCTGAGAAAGGAGACAAAAGAGGATGGGTGAGGTGGGAGGAGAGATACATGCATGAAGACAAAGGGCGGAGTTGTGAAGACCAGAGAACTTTAGGAGACAAACAAATGAGAGTAAATAAATATGAGAACTGTAAAAAATAAAATATCCAGGACGGTTTTATCCAAAGGGCAAGGGCAGGAATAGCCTCGAAAGCAGGACCATGTAAAACAGCCCAGAGAAAAAAGCAGGGGAGCAGTTGGGATGGGTGCCTTCCCCAGAACCCAGCAATCCGCCACCTCAGTATAAGCCACAGATCAAATATGGGGTTAACTTGGGCTCAAGCTTCTCCAAAAATCAAAAGTGGGGGTTAAAGGAAATCACGTAATCTGAAACTGGAGAATAAAGACGTTGTGAACTAGCCGTAATCCCAACATTCCAGGCCTCGCCGCTGGGGAGTGTTTGGACTAAAGACATGGGTGACAGTCCAAAGGTGGCTGTTTGGTCATTTTCACCTGAACTGCATGGCTCAGCACTGTCCGAGAGAAATGTAACGCAGTCCATAATGTGAGCATATGTGTTATTTAAAAAGTCCTAGTAGCCACGTTTTTTGAGATTAAAAAGAAAGAGGTGAAATTCATTTTAATATATCTTAACACATATATTAAGCATGTTATAATTTTAATATGGAATCAATATGAAACTATTCTTGAGATATTTTACATTATATTTTTTATATTAAGCTTTCAAAAATCTTTTATGCACTCTCTACTTACTGGCCTCAGTTTGGACTAGTTACACTTCAAGTGCTTAAGAGCTACCTGTGATGAGTGGCTCCTACACTGCCCAGTATAGCTATAGGCTGTTCATGTGTGCGCTGAGGTCTGTATGTCACTCATGTTTTAAAGAAGGCTCATCTATACGGGCTACAGACAGTACCTTAAGTTCTTATCTTTAAGAATGTTTATTCATGTTGCCGGAACCGGTTTGGCTCAGTGGATAGAGCGTCAGCCTGCGGACTAAAAGGTCCCAGGTTCCATTCCAGTCAAGGGCATGTACCTTGGTTGCGGGCACATCCCCATAGGGGGTGTGCAAGAGGCAGCTGATGGATGATTCTCTCTTGTCGATGTTTCTAACTCTCTATCCCTCTCTCTTCCTCTCTGTAAAAAGTCAATAAAATATATATTTTTAAAAATAATGTTTATTCATGCAATGAACTTCCTATAAGTGCTAAATCCTAGAGAGCCAAGTAGGAAAAGGATAACACTGGTGTGGCAAAGAAAGGCTGGAACCTTGGGGTCCCATGGTGGACAGAGACCTACACCCTCCTTTCAACTTTGGGCACAGCAGTGAAAAGACAACTTAGATTCTGTCTTCCCGATGACAGAGAACTGCACTGCCTTCTCCCCAGCACATGGTGCTAACGACTTCAAGGTGGATATGAATGCAGTACGTTGTCAGTTCAGTAGCAAAACAGATATAAAGGAGAAAGATAAACTTACTTAAATTTGTAGCTTTCTCGCTTATTATTCACAAATCCATCTGCCAAATCACGAGGCAAGATAATTTCCAAGCTGGGTGTTACTTTTTCGTCATCATCTATGGAATAAATCTGCCAACATGAAAACAGCAAATGCATATAAAATGGTAAATTTTAGGCCTGAACCATGACCATATTATTATGCAGTGCACTGTAACCTTATAAAAAATACACTTTTAAAATAAAAAGTCAAAACACAGTAAAATTTGGGTAATTTTCCTCTTTGAACTGTGTGCAGCCTCAAACAAATATATGAAATTGAACAGGAGGTAAAACCTAAATCAATGCTCTGTCAAAGCTCGGATCCTCTTTGACTAATCTAATATTCAAATGTGAACATTTGAGTACCTCTGTTGTTGAGAAACCAATAACCCTGAAAACAACATTTTATCTAAAGATTGCTTTGGAATTATGGACCAGAAATTAACACTTTATTACAAGCAACGGCATTTCTGAGCTTTTACAAAATGCTAGACAAGAAGAACAAAGGACTGGGTCTGAGACTTCTCAGAGAGCTCAAAAGAATGCTCTCCTTCAAGTTGTGTTCAAAGAAGCCCAAACTTTCATGTCACATATTCAGGCATTTCATAAAAGATACGTGGTTTCAAAAGACACTGATATTTCATGTCTTTGATGTCATTTTCAAGGCTGTACTCCCAGCTCAGCCACTAATTAGCAAATGACCTGGGGAAAAAATCACTTCCCCACTCTATGGAATGAAGGGTCTTAATCAACTCCCTTTCAACTTAATAGTCTCTGCCTTCTTGGTTACCTACTCCTTTATGTATTGGCCAGAAAATATCAACTGTCAAGCTTATAAAAAGGTCATGTGGAATAAAGAAACGCCTATGATTTTGTGTCCAAAGAGCTGGCCCAACACCGATCTCAATTTACCAGATGTGTGACCAGCCACCGCGTGGTTGTATGAGAATCCTGGTTCCCTAGACCTAAAATGAGGAAAGCAGATTTGCCTCCCTTACAAGGTTGCTGCAGGGATCAAATGACGTCACGGAAAGGAAGCATTTTGTAATGCACCATAAAAAATGTTAGTCATTAGATTTAGAGGTTTTTAAGAAAGACTTCTTGTCTTTCACCAGGAAATAAAATTATTCCTAACAGGCAATACTTCCTGTTTAAGACCCATTAGATGCTTGATTATGGGGGAAAGTCCTATTCCTAAACAAATAAAAGCCCCCCTAAATGTCCAGAAAACCTGAATAATTTTCCTGAGCAGACTTCTAGTGAATATTCTCATTAAAAATGTGAAGAATCTATGTAAAATTACATTATTTGTAGAAAGTAATGGCATCAGGTCCACGGCTTTCTGGCTAGGTTTTCTCAAGAGACATTTAAAAAGTATATCATGCTGAAACCGGTTTGGCTCAGTGGTAGAGCATCAGTCTGCGGACTGAAAGGTCCCGGGTTCGATTCCAGTCAAGGGCATATACATTGGTTGTGGGCACATCCCTGGTAGGGGGTGTGCAAGAGGCAGCTGGTCGATGTTTCTCTCTCATCGACATTTCTAGCTCTCTCTCTCTCTCCCTTCCTCTCTGTAAAAATCAATAAAATATATTTTTTAAAATAAAAAAATAAAAAGTATATCATGTAGGTCACTACATTAAAAAAAAAAGTATATTAATGCCCAGACAGGTGAGTAAAAGGGATTGTAAGACATGAAACATACAGGAGTAAGGGCCGCCATGTATTAAAACAAACAAACAAACAAACAAAACAAAACAACAACAAAAACCCTATAGCATTCAGCGTTCAGAAGACAAGAAGGAATAGCTTCTAGCATAGGAATAGTGACCCACCATCATCATTAAGCCATTCTTTTGGGCATTACGAAAAGTCCCTTATTCCCAGAAAACATGCTTAGTCCAATAGATTGACTTTTGATCCTTAGTCACAAAAGGATTTGAGAGAGAGTAGTTCTTTAAGAATAGAAGACAATTAGATATAATGAAAAGATGAATACAAAAATATTTCAAAATACACCAAGCAGTATACAAATGAAAAGGCATTGCCATCATCAGAGGTTCATCTTGGGTATTCTCTGATTTATTAGCCTATAAATTACTGTAGTGCTTTAAGAAATAAGATTAATGAAGCAGTGGAACCATAAAATGAAGAGGGGAAAAACACACACACACACACACACACACACACACACACACACTTTGAGTCACTCTTGGTTTAAAGCTACAAGCAACATTTCCAGTTTGAGAAACAACCATACAATCTTTTGGGGGCAAAAAAGATAGGATGCAGTGGGATTTCTAAGGGAGAGCAGGGATACACTAACTTAAAATTTGTTCATCTGTACTCTCTCAGTTTTGTATATGTGGCATAATGTTGCATCTCGGTAAGAAACCTGACATTATGAAAATACGGTATGACACCTCAAAACACTTCTTGAAGTAGTGATCTAGTACACAGCACCCCACAAAAAATGCAAATGAAGGCACATTAAGATACCCAAACATTGCAGTTTAAGAAAAGAGAAAGTTCAATATTAAAACCAAGATTCTCCATCAACCCATCCACAGTTCTGCCTCTGTCCTCTCACAGCACCATATCTGAGCACCTGCTTCTGACTGCAAAGTCTATGTGGACAAGTTTAGCATTTTTACTAAGAATCTAGGGGGAGAAGGGGAGGCAGGCATTACATACACTTTTACATATGATGTACTTTTCACAACCTTCTTGTAAGTGAATGTAAGAGGAAAGAAATTGGGAAGAAACTCATATCAACTTTCTATACTGCCTTATTCCTTTGTTTAAAAAAGCCAATCTTCCCTTTGGGGTTTTCTCATGCATCTTTTCAATGCATTTCACGGGTAAAAACAAAGTGATGACAAAGACATTCTATTCTCCTTGTTTGAGGAGAATACATAAATGCACAAATTACACATGGTAAATGCGAAGCCATGAGATGCTGTGATGTTAGCTTTATACATGTGCCCCGTGTAGAAATATAGATAGGGGCTAGAGATAAAACGTTAGTAATATACCCATTCCAGGCACTGATTAATAAGACTCAGGTTGTTCTTGCCTAAATCCCCGCTTTGTGAGGCAAAAAGGTTTTGCCTGAAGTGCCAAGAGCTTTGGAATGATAATAATTTTTAAAAATCCTATGTTAAAATAGGGGCTCTGCCACTCGAGAGGTGGGTGGCTTGGGCACATTATTCAATGTGAGACTAAGTTTCCTCATCTGTAAAATGAGGAAAATGGCATTAACTTCGCAGGGTTTTTCATGAAAACCAGAGATAATGCAGACAAAGCACAGCAGTAAGAATGGCTATGCCCCTTTCCAGGGAGAGACCAAGTTTGGAAACATTTAAGAAGCATTCAAAGTTTCTCTACTCAGAGCTTCCAACACGAGAGGAAGCACCTAGTAAGTGCTCAGCTCATGTTTTCTGAATGCCAGTAAAGAGTATATGAGTATTCTTTGTGTCAGGATGCATAAATATCTATTTACACATGCAATAAGCTCATGTTTCTGCTGCAGAATGAAAATACAGTCAACACATTCTAAGGGCCTACTGTGTGCAGAGCCTCTGTGTATGTGTATTTGAATCTGTTATCTGCAACATCTCAACCATGTATGGACACTCATCTCCTGCACGCCTTGCCTGGGACACAAGTTTGAGTGCATGTATGTGTGCAGAGATGCGTGACCATGTCCTAGGAAGGGGCAATAAGTGTGCCTAGTTCAGGTGCACCCCATGTAAGTGTACAAACACACATCAGAGCATGCGTTTGCCCCCGGGTGAACAGGTGTGCCCGGTGTATGTATGTGCTCTGTGGAACAGGTGTCTGTGCTCACAGGGCTGTGCTGGGTGGGAGTGCCCTGTGTCTGTCTGTCCCAGTCCTGCCAGCCAGGCTCCTCCTACAGAGTGTGCAGGATTCCCTCCCTTACCCTGTGTCTGAAGCCCAGCCCCTCCCCCGGGGGACCAGTGCCCAGGCCCCACGCGTGCCGCCCCTGCCCCAGTCAGGGAGGCCCGCGGCTCCAGCACCCTCACTGCTCAGACCCGTACCCCTTGCGGCTGCTTCCGGACAGTGGGCTTCACCCTGGCGAAAATCTGGATCGTCTGCTTCACCATCTCCTCCTCTGGCCCTGGACTGACCCTGGACCTCTCAGGCCCAGGCTCTCCAAACTTCTGATTCCCACCGCCTCCGGCGAGCAGCAGCCTTAGCAACAGTAACTAGGGACACTACCCAAGGAGCAATGCGCCAACCAGGACCGCCTCCTCTCGCTAATTGGTTGCTAATGGAGTGCCCCGCCCCCCCAGCCCTCAGGGAAACTCTGGGGGGCGGGGATGGGGGCGGGGGCGCTGAGCGGAGAGTACTCAGCACATGTGAAAGGGGCCTGGGCTACAGGTTTAGCTCCAGATGGAGAGTGGTTAATGCAGTGACAACCACCATGCCTTCCCTGTCCCTTAATCCATTCTTCCCCTTTTTAACACTGAAGTCATTCTGTTTTTTTATTATCCATTCATGGAATAAATGGCCCTTGATCTGTGACAGCAATGTGCTGGCTGGGGATCCTGAGCTGCACCCAAGTGCCTCTGCCCTCTTGCAGTTTAGATCTGATGAGAGATGCAGATTTTCATCAGGAAATTAGAAAGGATGTCGGGGTAAGCAAGGGGCTCTGTAAAGATACCTCATTGAGCTCTGCTTCCGAAGAGGGTAGACTGGAGAAAAGGAGACCATTTCCCACGCAATGGTCATATCAGGGAAGAACGGGCTCCTTTGCGCAGTGTTGGTGGGGATGTAAGTTAATGCAGCCACCCTGGAAAAGAGTAGGGAAGTTCCTTTTAAAAAAATTGAAAATAGAATTGCAATTGCACTCACTCTTGGGTATATGTCCAAAAATGAAATCAGATGCCTAAGAGATAGCAGTACCTGCACTCCATATTTATTGCAGCATTAACCAAGATTTAGACCAACGTAGTGCCACTGATGGATGAGTGGGTAAAGAAAATGTGATATACATAATGAAATATTTTTATATTATGCCTTATATCCACAACACAGTGATTATATATATATATATATATATATATATATATATATATATATATACTGAGTGGCCAGATTATTATGACCACCCCATCAGTATTTTGTTGGGCCACCTTTTCCCTTCTGCTGCGATTCTTCTTGACATTGACTCCACAAGATGTTGAAAGGTGATGCGAGGAATCTGACACCATGCCTGATGAATAGCATGTCCATTTCTGTGAAATGTGATGGTTGTGGAACCAGCTGACTGATGGCTCTTTCAACTTCGTCCCACAAATGCTCAATTGGATTGAGATCTGGTGATTGTGGGGGCCACCTAAGCAAGGTAAAGTCTCCCTCATGTTCTTGAAACCACTCCTGCACAATACGAGCACCGTGGCATGGCGCATTGTCTTGTTGGAAGAAGCCATCTCCATTGGGATACACCATCAGTATGATAGGATGAACTTGATCAGCAACGATACTAGGTATGTTGTGCTATTCAGACTTTATTCCACACGAATTAAAGGGCCCAAGTCATGCCAGGAAAACATGTCCCACACCATAACACTGCCCCACAAGCTTGAAGGGTTGTATTCATGCATGTGGGGTGCATGCTTTCATGCTGTTTCTGCAAAATTCTCACTCTGCCATCTGCATGATGCAACTGGAAACATGATTCTTTGGACCACGTGACTTTTTTCCAATGCTCAACTGTCCATTCCTTGTATTCCTGTGTGAATTGGAAAAGTTTTATCTTGGTAACTACAGACAGCAAAGTTGTTAAAACAGGCCTTTGGCTTCCATATCCCACGATGCCGTGTACGGCTAATTTGCCTACAAATGTCAGGTGTTCATAATAATCTGGTCGCTCATTTTGTGTGTGTGTGTGTGTATGTGTGTGTGTGTGTTATAGTTTATCATGAAGAGCTAGAACAGATGATATTGAGTGTACTACTGATAAGATGGTCCCAGTACTGCATGTAAAATATAAGTGGAACTGATTTTCATATCCTTGCAAGACAGAAATTGCATTATCTATTCGTATAAAAACCACCATGCTCACACTAAAATGATATCCCATGGGCATTAGAAAACGTTAAATGTACTTAAATGTGAGATGAAATATGATTCTGCCATAAAAAAGAAGTCCCTGCCACTTGGCAATAACATGAATGAAGCTGGAGGCATTGTGCTAAGTGAAATAAGGGATAGAAACAAAGACAAAAGACTGTATGATTTCACTTAAACGTTGAATCTGGAAGAGTGGAACTCAGAAACAGACAGTAGAATGGTTATTGTCAGTAAATGAGTGGGGGAAGTGGGGAGCTATTGCTCAAATGGTACAAACTTCCCGTTAGAAGAGGCATAAGTTCTGGGGATCTAATTTACAGCATGATGATGATAGTTGACGATATTGTATTACATACTTGGAAGTTGCTAAATGACTGAATCTTAAGTGTTTTTGTCACACAGAGAAAGTTAATTTATGTGAGGCTATGGAGGTGCTAACTAACCTGGTTGTGATCATCATTTTGCAATATACACATGTATCAAATTATCACATTGTACATCTTAAACTTATATGTCAGTTATATCTCAATAAAGCTGAGATAAATGAATGAAAGGATGAGCACCTCAAGACACTGCTAACACATGAAAAGATATTCAGCATCATTATCCACCAGGGAAATACACATTAAAAACACACGGAGATATCAGGATTTAAAAAAAAAAAATCAACAAAACCAGAGCTGACAAGGATACAGAGAAACTAAGCCATTCACACTTTACTGGAGGGAATGTGTAGTGTAAAATGTGTCATGACTAGTACGGGTACTCTAAGAAACAGTTTTGCAGTTTTTTACACTAAAGATGCAACTACACTAAGATCCAGCAATTATGTTCATGGGTTTTTATATCACAGAGATGAAAACTTTTGTTCACACAAAAACCTGTGATTGAGTGTTCATAGCAGCTTCATTCATAATAGCTCCGAACTAGACAGAACCCAGATGTCCTTCAACCAAAGAATACTTAAATAGGTGATGGAATACTGCTCAGCAATAAAAATGAAGGGACTACTGATACATACAGCAATGTAGGTGAATTCCCAGAGACTTACGCTGAGTGAAAGAAGCCAAACTCAAGTTAAATGCTGTATGATTCCATTTTTATAACATTCTTGAAATGACAAAATTATAGAGATGGAGAGCTCGTTAGTGGCTGCCAAGGGGTAGGCAGGCAGGGAGGGGGTGAAGTGGCTAAGGCTATCAAAGGATCCTTGTGATGGACTATGGTGTATCTTGACTGTGGTAGCGGTCATAGACATCTACCCATGTGATAGAATCGCATAGGACAAAGCACGCGCGTGTACACACACACACACACACACACACACACACACACACACACACAAGTGCTTATAAACTGGTGAAACGTGAATAAGGTTGAATGAGATGGATAAATGGCATTCATGTCCACTCCCTGGCTGTGATCCTGTACTGTCGTTAGGCAAGATGCTGCTATTGAGGTACCTGGGGGAAGTGGAGGTAAGATCTCTCTGTGTTATTTCCTAAGACTGCATTTTAGTCTATAATTATCTGAAAAGAAAATGTTTTTTTTTTTAAAGAAATTTATAGCGAATGAAAAGACTAGCCACAAACTGGGAGAACGCATTGGCAAAACACCTATCAGATAAAGAGCTTGCATCCAGAATACCTAAAAACTCTTAAAATTCAATAATAAATAGAAGAGCAAACTACCTAAGTAATGGGGGGGGGGAGTGAGCAAGGATTTGAACAGATAATTCCCATAATATGGATGGCAAATAAGCCTGGGAAAAGATATTTAACGTAATGAGCCATTAATTAAATGCAAATTAAAACCACAGTAAGACACTATAATACCCCTCTTAGAATAGCTACAAATAAGGAAAGAAAACTGATAATACCAACAGCAAATATGGATGCCAGCATCTAGAACTCTCAGACAAGGCTGGGGAGACAGCAAGAGGGACCAGTCACTTTGAAAAAGTTTCATAGCTTTTGACATGGAGAATCACGCATATACTTCCTATTAGACCTGCATCCCCACTCTTAGGAGTTCACCCAAGTTAACAGAAATGTAAACAGTGACTATTGTGGTTTTATTCACAGTTGCCCCAAACTGAAAACAAAGTAAATGCTCTTCAGTGGGTGAATGGATAAACAAACTGGTATGTCCACACACTGAGAAGGAATGAACTGTTAATGCCTGTAACAACATAGTTCAATGTCAAATTTATCATGCTAAGTGAAATTTACACATAGTATAATTCCATTTGTATGACATTCTAGAAAAGACAAAGCTATAGGGCAAGAAAACAGATCAACGGTTGCCAGGGGTTGTGGTATGGAGAGGTGATGACTACAAATGGGCATGGCAGAGGGTGGTTTTTTTTTTTGGGGGGGGGAGGGGGAAGGGCTGATGGAGCTGTTTCATATTTTGATTGTAATTGTGGTTACATGACTAGATACATTCGTCAAAACTCAAAGAACTATTGATATACTGAAAGGGGAATTATACTGTATATACATTGTACTATTATCAAAAGGGTAAAACAGAGGATGAGGAGGATGAGGTATGAACAGGTATGGCATAGCAGGGACTGAGAGAAGGAGGGCAGGTGTTTGTGGGATGTACATGGAGGCTTTTTCACTTGCCGCTGGGTGGTGAGGAAGGGAAGACTCAGGATCGCATAGCTGGGTCATGGCCACTCCTTGGCTGCTGTGACTATGGCTGCAATGGACATGGGAGTGCAGGAAACGCTCCACCATACTGATCCTAGTTCCTTCAGAAGTGAGACAACATGAGTGTTTGTATTCACAGAATGGAATATAATTCCCATTAAAAAGGGGGAATTCTGCAATTCAAGATGACACTGATGAAACTGGAGGGCATTATGCTAAGTGAAAATAAGCCAGAAAACTCACAGATCACTGCACACACACACACACACACACACACACACACACACACATAGAGTGGCCAGATTATTATGATCTCTGAATGCATAATAATATGGCCACTCAGTGTATATCCTATATAATTAAAGGCTAATAAGCAAATTATCCCCTCGACCAGGAGTTCAACCAGCAGGCAGGCCAGCCAACCGCCCATGTCCCCTCCCCCTGGCCAGGCTGGCTGGACCCCAGGGATTCATGCAATATATATATTGCATGAGAGAGGGGGAGGGCAGATTATTATGCATTCAGAGATTATAATAATCTGGCCACTCAGTGTATGTGTATGTGTATGTGTATATGGATTTCAGAGAGGAAGGAAGAGGGAGAGAGATATGGGAACATCAATTATGAGAGAGAATCATTGACTAGCTGTCTCCTGAACACCTTGCACTAGAGAATGGTCCACACTGGAGATCAAGCCTGCAACCCAGGCATATGCCTGACGGGGAATCGAACTGCGAAGTCCATGTTTATAAGTCGATGCCCAACCACTGAGCTTCACCAGCTGGGCCTCAGAGGATCACTCTAAGCACTGGATCCTGAGGTCCAGACTGCAGGCTAGTGGCCTTTGCCACCAGGAGTGCTATGAAGTCAGGAAGGACACTATGGGTCCAGGAGGTGGGAATTTCATACCTCCCGCATAAGCTCCAGGTCCCATGATCAAATGCATTGATACGAAAGCTTTATGGGTTCAGATCTTGCTTCTATCACACTTAAGGGCATGACGTTGAGCCAGTAATGTAAGCTTCATCTCAGTTGTCTCAACCAAGAAATGGGGATGGACAATAACAACAGCTACCTCAGGGAGCTGCCGTGGAGAGCATGTGGCACAAGCATGAAAAAGCGTTACCGTGGAGACCGGAGAACAGAAAATGCTCCAGAGCCCAAAGGGTTCAGACCTCTGGACCTGGGTTCCTTCGATTGTGAACACCTCCTCAGGGGCAGAAACTGTGGCGTGTATGTGCTTGGGACATACCAGGGATTGCAAAACCAAGCATCTCCTGGGGCCAGTGTGGCTAGCAGGCAGGTATATGACAATAGGGGTTGTCACTGTGACCTGGAGACCGTTTACCCTAACTGAAAACATTCCCTTCCAAATGGCTAAAGCACAGGATTATCTCAAGAAAGAACATGTGTTCTTCCCCCATCTCCACCCCTACGTTCACAGCCTCTGTTTCGGTTCCTGGCGTAAGCGACGTCAGAAATTCCCAGGCCCAATGCCGCTGACAGGTTTACCTAAATCTCACACAGGTGGCCCTGATGAGTGGAAGTAAGTTTGGAGATTAAATCTCCAACTCTTTTTCACCACGGGGAGCATTCCGTCTTCATATCTGCACCTTATCTACTTGCTTGCATGTGGGAATTAAGATGCCTTTGGATTATCCAAAAACACTTCTCAAGCCCTGCCTTCGCCAAAACAAAATATAATTGCAGCAGGCAAATGAGCCAGGGCTGGTAGGCCTCGGAGCTGAGAGGAATGAAGCCGTGCCTGGGATGAATTAGTCTCAGGGCCAGTTAACTGGTTTCTGTTTGTATGTTTTTAAAGAAAAATGGAAAATCCAGTGCTAGTGCTCAACTATCTCTTTAGCTGTTAGAACCTCAGCTATCAAAGGCATAGGTTTTTTTAAAAAAATATATATATATGTTATTGATTTTTTACAGAGAGGAAAAGAGAGGGATAGAGAGCTAGAAACATCATTGAGAGAGAATCATCAATCAGCTGCCTCCTGCCCACCTCCCACTGGGGATGTGCCCGCAACCATGGTACATGCTCTTGACCGGGATCGAACCTGGAACCCTTCTATCCATTGACCAGACCGGTTTCGGCAAAGACATAGTTTTGTTATTAAGTCTGACGTGGGGCCAGTTACAATTTTACGGGCTGGTGATTTTGATATTATAAAATATATACATACAATTAACGAATTGCAGGAAGCTTCACCTCCTCCTACTTGATCTGTGGCTTTAGGGCATTTCTGATCATTTGTTCTAAAACCCTTTCATTGCCACAGCACAACACCCCTCTACCCACTCAGGTGAGCAAGTGTGTTTAGAAGGGCAGGCATGGTGGGCCCTTAGGGACAGGATGGGAAACATTTGATTTGGGGTTTTATGCCACTGACTTACTTTGGGGGGATATGGCTAGGGCAGTGGTCAGCAAACTCGTTAGTCAACAGAGCCAAATATCAACAGCACAACGATTGAACTTTGTTTGGAGAGCCAAATTTTTTAAACTTAAACTTCTTTTAACGCCACTTCTTCAAAATGGCCTCTCCCAGGCCGTGGTATTTTGTGGAAGAGCCACACTCAAGGGGCCAAAGAGCTGCATGTGGCTCCTGAGCCGCAATTTGCCGACCACAGGGCTAGGGGATCAGGCATGGGTGCCGAGTGTCCCCAGTCGAGGAATGCATGGAAAGGAATGAAAAGATGGCGAAGGAAGGTTAGATTTTCTGTGGTGCCTGCCTTTTGTGGAGATCTCTTTCTCTTCTGAGGCCCCGTGCGCAAGTCTTCTGAGTGGTCAGCCCCCGAGGGAACGCCTTGCACTTATTCCATTGTTTCTAAGTCAAGCGGAGAACACACAGCGCACTTTCTGGTGCTCATTAAATGCCAAATGATAACAGCATGCCGTTAGGTTGCAGAGCCAGGGCACCACGGAACCTGTACCATGTAATTTCAGTGAAGGATTTTCCTTGGAGAGTATGTTCCGCTCATTTAAAGCATAATTTCATTAACATAACCATCTCGGCACACAGAGCAGAGGGGGATGCATAAAACTTTACTAGCACTCGGGTTTATGGGCTCTCAGTGGGGATCACTGGTAAGCTCGCCCTCCCTCCCCTTTCCAAGCTGCAGACTCCAACACCCTCCTGGGCTCTCTCTCCTTCCTTCCATCCCTTCCTGGCTGAGAAGCAGAGGCCCCCTTCCTCCGCCCCGTCTGCCTCTCTTCCTGCAGCCCTCCTGGGGCTCCCCTGCAGCAACATCAAAGTCCCTGCCGGCTGGAAGCTGGTGGCCAGCCATATGGAATTACAGCCCCGGCTGCCTGGGGATTACAGAGTGGAGCACCGGGCCCAAATGACAGTGCCATGGCACCGAGGACAGGCTGGTGAGGCCTCCGGTTTTGAATGGAAAATATGACCGCTGTGTATTTATAAGCAGGCTCCTCATAAACAACCTGCGTGTCTCACCAACTTCCCAATGCAGGGAAGGGATGGGCGGCATGAAAAATAGCCTCTCCACTACGTGAATTCCCAGCCTGCCCCGCCTCCTCCTCCAGGGCTTACTTTCATGCCTTTCCCTGCGGATTTCAGAACTAGAAGAAGTGCTTCCTGACAGAGAGCGTAGGTTGTGACATAGAAGAACGTGGCTCCCGAAGCACAGAGTCCCCTTGTCTAGTGCAGTATGGTTGCCACGGGATCTGTGCGCACTGCTCAGGTCCTGAATCTAGCTCTTTAGCTGGGAATCCCTCCAGTTCTCCACTTCCTCCTCCCCCACCCACTTCTCGCTCTGGCTTTCATCTCCCTCCCTCCGCAGGACCTGCTGAAACTGTGCACCTCCAGGGATGCTTCTTGTCTGCATGTCCTGGAAAAATATCCCTGGAGCCACGTGCCTGGGCTTGAACTCAGTGTTGCCCATTGCTTCCTCCTCTCTCTGAGAGAGCTAGGTCCCGTCTCCACGTCCTGATGATCTTGCCTCCTACATATATTTTGGCTTTTTCCCATCTATGTCCCCGCTTGCTATTCACTGCCTTAGTGGCTCCCGTCGCCTTGTCAGAGCTAGCGAAGACCTCCTCCCTGCTCTCCTCACCTCTAATCTTGTCCTTCCCCTTTCTTTATTCCATCTTCTACACCTGCTACCAGGTTACCCAAGGAAGTCAGTTCACGTCCCTCCTTGTTTGAAAACCCCCAATCCTTCCCTGACACAAACAGAATCGAGTCCAGAGAGCCTTCACAGTCTGATCCCCAATATCTTCACATCAATATCATAGCCCTTACAGTGTCCTCCTCCTCCTTCCCTGCCCCTGCACTCCAGGCATGGGTTTCCTGCAGCTCCCGAACAAACCATGCTTTTGTGTGTCTCCCTGCCTTGTTCCTGCTGGTCCTTATGTTTCCAGGGCTGCTTCCCACCTGATGTATCAGGAAAACTCAATCCACCATTCCAGATCCAGCTCCTACGCCACCTCTGCTGTGGACACCATCACCCCCAGCTCATCCTGGCAAAGTTAGTGACCCCTGTGCAGTCTCATGTGATTTGTCCCTCTCTAATATTGTCCTGCCAGTGGCCTGTGTGTTTCTGTCCCCTCATCATGCCAGGGATTCCCTAAGGGCTTTGATTGTTCCCATTTATCTCTCTGTATTCCCAGTGACCAACAAGGTCTTAGACACATACCACAGATTTCTACATGCGCCATGAATGAATGAGTGAATGCCCAACTCATTGCAAAAGAAAAAAAAAATCAATAAAATGAAACCTCCAGAGCTTAACATTTTTATTTGAGGTTCATATTTCCATTGAGAAAATTGCTTTCTCCTTCCCTCTCACCCAATGGAACAAAGATAACTTACAGGCTGAGCAGATACTGATGGAGAGAAAAAGTTAGAAACGAACCCAGCATCCCCTTTTGGATTTCTGAACCCTCTTTCTTCAGGCACAAAAAGATGCTTACAAACTTCCCAGGGTGATAAAGAGAGCGCATTAACATTTGTATCAATGGAAGATGATAGAAACAGGGTGATAAGCATAGAAGCCCAGTAGCCCATTGTTAAGTCACATTTCATCTAGGGTGTCTGGGAGGCATTTAATGAATCTAGAATTGAACTTGTTCTTAATCTAGAAAGAATACACCATTTACAAATGACCAATTAAATGGTGATTCACCTTCTTTTGTCTCCGTGTTACAAAGGTTTGCTCAGATGACTGACGCGGGCAGTCGTTGGCACTTCACTCAACTGTACTCGCTCCTCATCCAATGATTGTTATCCTCCCCAAGCACCAAAGAGATGTTTCTTGGTACATAGCCAGGTGCCCTTTCCTCTGCCTCTTTCCCCAGCCCTTGCTCATTGTTCAGGCCCCAGGTGAAATATCACTTTCCTGGGAAACCTCCCTGATCCTCTCAAAGCACACACAGAGCTGGAGCTACTCGGGCTCTTAGCACCCTGCACACCCCACGTGTACACTTGCCTCACTTTGTCAGCATTAGTTACAACACTACTTACTACCAGGTTCTCAGATACTATGTATGTAATAAGGGCTTGATAAATATGGATTTAAAGCAAGGTGATACATTTGTTGAATTGATTAAATGAAGCCCCTGTGCGTGAGAAGAATCCTCACTGTCCTAGAATGCATTTCCCACACACAGACACATTTGAATGTAAGCAGCTTATCTGGGGAGGTGATATCTTAAGACTGGGAAGGAAGGAAAGTCAATGGCAGGTGCATCTATGGGTGGGTTATCATGTGAGAAACTAAGGCACGATCCCACTGAAGACCTACTGAAAGATCGTATATAACACAGATTAATCTTGTTCCCCTGACCCATGAGGGGTGGGGAACCTGGAGTGTTTATCCAGCAGCTTTTGCTCCTCATTATTTGGGGGGGGGGGTGTACTCCTGAGAGTGTAAATAGTCCCTTCCCCAACCCTTCCAACCTAGTTGGTGTGCCAATGCCCTGACTTTCAGAGAGAGAGCCTTTGGGTAGAGAGAGACGCATAGATGTCCCAAGTAGGATGCTGTTGGCATGTATAGTTATGTCCGTCAGAATTGCTGTGGCATCTGGAGTGGACTGAGGAGATGCAAATGGCTCACCAACAATGTCTTCTACTGTAAGCATGATCACTGTTTCTTTCTAAATTTTAATTTTTTTAAAATTATGAAACACATGTGTATAATTGTAAATCGTACATAATTATCTACCTTTAAGCAACAGGATCTACCTCTAAATAATAGTCTAATATCTCACAGGAAACCACATGAGATTCATCTGCTCTATGAATACATGATGTCCAGTGTTAACATAAATGCTTGGACCTCCTTGACCAACCAATCCTTCCCTTACTCAGTATTATTCATCCGCTAGATTGAGGATCCCTGGTGCATGTCCACATCATATTTATAGTGTCAACATGTCGTTTCAATAATATTAGATTTTATAATATACTAAACATCTGTTCTGTACATCTTATGTTTATGGATCAGTTGCTAAATCAAGCACTAACTCTCCGGAGCAACATGTTGGCATCCATCTATACATTTTCCTTTTCTAAGTCCCCCCTGGTCAAAGGAGTTTGGGAAATTCTGTCCTAAAGTGAAGTTCTACTGAAAAGGTTTTGATGCTTCCCATTGTCTACTGAATTAATACCATCTTACCAAGCCATTCAAGACACTCCAGCAATATTTGAGAATCCCACCTGCTCGGTATCCTCAATAATTGGTATTGACACTGAAAAAAAACTTTCTAGCTATAAAGTATTGGTATCTCATGTGGTCACTTATTTATTTACTTAGCTCTTTATGGGAGATCTAATTTTTAGACCAACACTCTTATTTTTTCTTTATTTTTTATTACATTTATTGGGGTAACATTGGTTAATAAGATCATATAAGTTTCAAGTGTACCTTTTGATGACACAGAATCTGTATATTTGCATGCCCATCACTCTAAGTCAAATCATCTTCAGTCACCATATATTTGGCTTCCTTTACCCTTTATTGCCCCTCCTCACCACTCATGCAGTTATAATTTTCACTTTCTTGGTGACAAATGGTGTTGTGCATTTTTTCATGGGCTTATTTCCCATCTGTATCTTCCTGATGAAGCGCAAACCTTCTGTACAGTTTTTAACTGGGTTGGTTGTTTATTATTATCATATTCTAGAGGCCTGGTGAATTCGTGGGGTGAGGTCCCTTGGCCTGGTTAGCAATTGAGGCCTATCAGGGGGGTCAGCTGAGCAGAGGGAGGGACCCCAGGAGGTTGGCCGGCTGACCCCCCCAGGGTCTATAGGAAGGTGGAAGAGGAGAGAGGCCATGGGGGTTGGCTGTGGGAATGCACTGACCACCAGAAGGCAGCTCCTGTGTTGAGCATCTGTCCCTTCATGGTCAGTGCACGTCATAGTGACTGGTCAGTCATTCCAGTTGTTCAGTCGTAACAGTTGCTTAGGTTTTTACATATATAGATGTGAATTAGTCTGTAGCTTATATTTTCACTCTCTGAGTAGTCTTTCATAAAGCCAAAAAAAATTAAATTTTGATGAAGTCTAATTTATCATCTTTATATGTATCATGCCTTTGGTGCCTATATCCAATTCAAGGTCATGAAGATTTTTCTCCTTTTTTTCCTAAAAAAATATAGTTTACACTAATAATTTTCCGTTGAGACCTATGATGCATACTTGTACATTTAAAAATAGTTCTTGTGTAAGGCATGATGTATACTGGAGTGAATCAAATGGCTTTGGAGGACAATTTTTCTTTTCTTCTTACATCCTGATTTTAGTTTGATAGCTGCAAGCTTAAAAGTGCTTCAATTTCTTGAATCAAGGTTATAATTCTAGTGAGTATCTTTGAGCATCTTTGAGGCTGGGAAGACTCAAACTAAAGAAAGGATTAATTTTTACAAGATAAGCTGACTGCAAGGAGTTTTACTAATAAAGAATAAACAACATAGATACTGAAATATTTCATCTTTCCTTTCACAAGTTAGTATTGGTTGGCAAAATCAACATATGGCATGTGTGTTTATCTATATGTATGAACTTATTCATTTGTACACACACACACACACACACACACACACACCTATAGACTCTTAAATATTTCTGAGTTATTGCATCTCCCTAGAGCTTTAAGCCATAATTTTACTGATTCAGAAATTCCAGCTACTCTTTTCCCAGAGGCAGAAGATTTTGGTTAGTGGCTTTCTAGTTTGTCACAACTGTCACATTATTCATTTTATAGCATGTCCTTGACTTGGGTAGACCAAAGATGGATTTTCCATTACATCACTGAGAAATGGATAGGCCTTTCCATAAACACACTTAGACATTTTATCCCAACTTTCACTTTTTTATATTTCATTTCCATTTTTTTAATGGCTCTTTTGCTCTGGCAACCAACACATCCCTTTTGGCACTGCTGGCAATGTGGAGAAGCTTGAGCACATTTGTCTTGCCCCGCATCAGGCAGAATGGCAGTGTGGCTCCTCTGCCAAGCCCACTGCATCAGAGGCCTGTGGCATCTCTATTACCCCATCATCATGAGACCTTCACACAGAGTAAGGAGCATCTTTAATTCCTTGGATTTAGGATTAATGACTTTCTCACTGTTTTCAATTCTTTGGTGTTTATGGATTCCCTTAAGGTAACACTATCATGCTTTAGCCTAAAATATTATCTTTGAATAAAAAAACAACAACAAACAGTTGTCTAGGTCAGCCAACACACACACACACACACACACACACACACACACACACACACACTGGAAGATTGAATTATTCATTCCAACTCTTTGCTCTCTTGCAATAAGATTATATGTTTGCATCCCTTCTCCTTGGAGGTTGGCACTACTCCTCCGCAACACAATGGGACATTGGGGGGGTTTCCTTTCTCCCAAAGTCCATTTTACTGATCATGAGCTTGGCCATTGGAATGTAGTGAAAATGACATGAACATAGGCTTTATGTATGCTTACATGGTTTGGCTTGCCCTAGTGCAGTGGTCGACAAACTGCGGCTTGTGAGCCACATGCAGCTCTTTGGCCCCTGAGTGTGGCTCTTCCACAAAATACCACGTGCAGGTGCGCACGTACAATGGGATTGAAACTTCATGGCCCATGCACAAAAGTTGGTTTTCGGCTCTCAAAAGAAATTTCAATCATTGTACTGTTGATATTTGGCTCTGTTGACTAATGAGCTTGCCGACTGACCACTGCCCTAGTGCACTCCAGTGATCACAGTAAGAAGAGTGTGACCTAGAATAAAACATAGAGTTGACATACATCTGATCTGGAACCTGGACCTGAACTAGTCAGCCTACAGCCTAAAGTAAGAACCAGGAGTAAGAACGATAAACTGTCTGCTGTTCATAAGCCACTGAGTTTGTGTTACATAGTGTTATTACAGTCATAGCTGACTAATCCTATATAATAATAGAGGAATATGGTAATTATCTGTTATGCCCTGAGGCGTAATGGCCAACTGTGGAACAACCTGATCATGGATCAGCAAGAGGGTGGGGCAGCGAACTACAAGCCGGACAGTGGAGAGCTACAGGGCAGAGCAAAGCAGCAAGCAAGTAGAAGGTGGAGAGCTGCAGTAGGGGGCAGAGCAGCAAGCTATGAGGGTGGGGAGCTACAGGAGTGCAGGGCAGTGGATAGAGAGAGCTACAGGAGGGTGGCAGCAACCTACTGGAACATGGATTCGTGTGCAGGGCTACCAGTATAATATACTTACATGTCTCCAGTCGTGCTTCCCAGGGACAGTAAAGTCAATGTGACACCCAACACAAACTGTTATTTGCTAGGATGAACAAGTGCATATTTGCAGCCATCAGTCAGACAGGTTGTCATAATCTCATGGATTTTTCTCCAATGTAGCTAATTCTTCAAGAGTCTGTTTTGAGCAGTTTTTCTGAGTATCATTTTAATAGGATCAAACTATACAGAATAATAGAATAGAAAAGCTAACATTTGTTAATTATCTTCTTCACAAGTGCTAGATCCCAAGAACTGAAACCACTACCAAGATTTATAAATGAGTGATGGCACAGGTTCCAAGCTGCAGGAGCCAAATGTCTAGAAAATAGAAAAAGTAATTAAAATTCAGCATTTCCCCCCAATCCTATATAATAAAGAGGTAATATGCAAATTGACTATCACTCTAACACATAAGATGGCTGCCCCCTTTTGGTCAAAGATGGCCGCCAGAAGATGGTTGGCAAGGGAGGGCAGTTGGGGGTGACCAGGCCAGCAGGAGAGGACTGTTAGTGGCAACCAGGCCAGCAGGGGAGGATCAGGTTGGCAGGGGAGTGGTTAGGGGTGATCAGGCTGGCAAGCAGAAGTGGTTAGGGGCAATCAGACAGGCAGGCAGGCAGGCAGGCAGGCAAGTGGTTGGGAGCCAGCAGTCCTGGATTGTGAGAGGAATGTCTGAATGCTTGTTTAGGCCCAGATTGGCCTAAACAAGAAGTCAGATATCCCTCAAGGTTTCCAAGATTGGAGAGGGTGCAGGCTGGGCAGAGGGACACCCCCCAGTGCACAAATTTCATGTTCTGGACCTCTAGTAATAGTAATATTCCCTGATCAATTGCAGTTGTTAAAGTGTCCATTGCAATGCTCACAGAATCTCAGCATGGAATGGCAAGCTGTCCCTTGTTTTACCTTTATAATTTCTGGCATTCCTTGCTCCATGAATAGAGGTGTATTTGCAGTTACATTATTGGGGTTGGCCAAAGCTCACAAGTACATTCCTTGTCCTCTGGATTAGCTAGATACTTTTAATTGAAATATTTTATTACACTGTCGTTTTTCAAAATCTAAGGACATAGATTGATATTCCTTTACCAAGAATGTCTCAGAATAAGATTCCATCATCTTGTCAACAGAAAGTTTCTAGGCCACTGTAAGCCCCAGATTTATATCTTTAAAATATGGTCAAATACTCTTCTTACTTTTAATGCATTCTGTGAAGTCCTGAATTTTTAAAAATAATCACCAGTACATAAAAGTAATACTTAACCTTAGAAAGGATGTGTTGGGCTCAGCTAATCATCTCAAAGCTCACCTCCTTTTGTCTGCCTTGACTTTCTCTACTTCTCATCACACTATTCCTTAATCCCTTGAGTCAGGTTGTTTCCTCTCTAACTAGTCAAACACCGATTGGACAAGGCTTAATTACATGGAGATATTTGGCCTACAAGAGCAAACACAAAAGGGGGACATTATAGTTGTCTTATAATATTTGGTGGTCTGTCATAAGAAAAAGGTAATACTTGTCCTGTGTTTCCAGAAAAAGAATGAAGCGACACAAATGAGATCAAGTCACAGGAAGGAAATTTGGGCTCAGTTACAATTTCAAACAATTGGGAACATCCAGTAAAGGACAGAAAGTAACAAGCTTCATGTCAGTGGATATGTTCAAACTTCTCAGACATAATGGAGACATAATTTCTATATCTCTTAGAACTTTCTAACTCTAAAATACTATGATTTGTGCCTGGCTGGCATGGCTCAGTGGTAGAGCATTGACCTATGAACTAGGACGTCATGGTTTGATTCCCAGTGTGGGTGTTCAGGAGGCAGCCAATAAACGATTCTCTCTCATCATTGATACTTTTATCTCTCTTTCCTTCTCCCTTCCTCTCTGAAATCAATAAAATATATATATTTTAAAAATAAATAAAATACTATGATTTGGTCTTCTTCAATCTCTATAATTAATCAGTACAAGTATCTGTACAGTGCGGGACAACATGGGCCATAATGGTTTTATGATTCTATAATTAAATGGAAAAGACAAGAAAAATTTGTTGTCTTCAATCTGGTATATTTTTCTGAATTGTCCTGGATTCTGTGGAATCTAAATTAAAAGATAATATGTAAGATAAAAACATTTCATTTCCTTGCATTCTGCTGATTAGTTTTCTTTTTCCCCATAGCTTGATCTGCACTTGCAAGAGACATAAATATGTGTCTATCTTTATGGTTGAGATAATGTTAATTTATTACCTCCCATGGCATTCCTGAAAGGAACTTTGCTATTTTTTGAAACAACTATTTTCTTAAGTTTCTTTTAATCTAGTTATTAATATTGAGAATATACTAAGATAAATATGTTCTATGTAAGCCTATTAAGTCAGGAATACAATTTAAAAGGTAAAAAATGATAGATAGTGAAAATTCTCTTCTCTTATTAAAGAAAAAAAAGTCAAATATTTAAAAAGTTTACAATTTAGCTTGACCACTCAGATGATTTAGTTTGAGATTTAGGATTCTTTCCTTCTGCCTACAGACAACCTGTAGAAAGTCCTTCGCTGTGATCTATTAATGGTGCACTACCTCAGTGTTTGAAAAAATATATATATACTTCCTAAAGAATATATTTTTCTACTGAAGTATTCAAGGTTACCATTTATTATGTATCAATTTTTTTCAACACATCAAAGACATCCATCCACTGGTTTCTAGCTTTCATTGCTACTGTTCAGAAGTCAGCCATCAGCTTAACTGTGATTCATTTACAGGTAATCTCTTTTTCTTCTAACTACTTTTAAGATGTTCTCTGCCTTTGTTTTTTTGAGTTTCCCTCTAATGCACCCAGGTATTCATTTTCTTTCATTCTTTTATTCTTTTATTCTTATTATATTGTTGTTGTTAATCTTCAATTGACAACATTTTTCCAATGATTTTTAGGGGGTGTGGAAGAGAGAGAGAAAGACAGAGAAACACAATGTGAGAGAAACACATCAATTGGTTTCCTTCTGCATGAGCCCTGACCAGGCCCTGGGCTGGAGGAGCCTGCAACCAAGGTACGTGCCCTTGACTGGACTCAAACCCGGGGCCCCCTGGTCCAGAGGCTGATGCTCTATCCACTGAGCCAAACCAGCTAGGGCCCTTCTTTATCTTGTTTTTGATTTATTATGATCCTTAAATTGTAGAAAGTTGAGGTACAAATGGCTTAAATATGGTGTCCATGGGTCACACAATCAATATGGGGCATTGATTCTAACACAAGCAGTGTGGTTCAAAATCCACTTTCTTAGCTATTGCTTTATGATTTATTATGATCCTTAAATTGGAGCATAAAATTAGATTGATGGTTTTTCTCAGTTCTGGAAAATTTTCACCCATCAATCTTCAAATATTGCTTCTTCTTACATTTCTTTCACTTTTTGTTTTTGAATCCAATTAAACATCCTAGAATTTCTCCTTTTATATATTCCCAGCAACACTCTTTGGTAAGTATGGTTATTATTCCTATTTTATATAAATGAGAAAGTTGAGGTACAAAAAAGCTTGTTTGCTTTTATTTGTTTCTCCATGCTTTAGTTTTAATTTTTTTGGCCTATCTTTTGATTGTCTAAGTCTCTCTTCAGATGCTATCAAACCTACCAATTGAGGTCTCAATTTGGTTATTATATTTGTTTAATCCTAGAATTTTTATTCGTGTTTTTTCCCCCCTCTAACATACCAAGTCACTTATTCTGGTTTCCTGCTGCAATTTTCAGCTTGTCTTTTTATCTCATTAATACACTAAACATAAATTTTTTGGCCTATCTCTAATAAATCTAATATCTAAAGTCTTATATCCTACTCTTTTCCTTTATATTACATTACTAGAGGCCTGGTGCATAAAATTCATGCATGGGGGAGGGGTGATAATGGTGGGGGAATCCCCTCAGCCCAGCCTGTACCCTCTCCAGTCCAGAATCGCTTGGGGGATGTCCAACTGCCGATTTAGGCCGGACCTGATCAGGCCTAAACCGGCAGTTGAATATCCCTCTCACAATCCTGGACTGCTGGCTCCTAATCACTCACCTGCCTGCCTGCCTGGTCACCCCCCAACTGCCCCCTCCCTGCTGGCCTAGTCACTCCTCATTGCCCCACCTGCCGACCTGGTCACCCCTTACTGCCAGCCCTGATGGCCTAGTCGCCTGCAACTGCCCCCTCTGCTGTCCTGTTTGTCCCTAACTGCCACCCCCCGAACAGCCTGGTCAACTCTTACTGCCCCCACTTCCCCCCTGCTGACCTGGCCACCCCCAACTGCTGGCCTGGTTGCCCCTCACAATACCCCCTCACCCAGCCTGGTCGCCACCTACAGCCTGCTTGTTCAGTCATTTGGTTGTCCCTCATTAACCCCCCTGCCAGCCTGCTCATTAGGCAGCCATCTTGTGAGGGTGTGAGGGTTAATTTGTATATTACCTCTTTATTATATAGGATACACATAATGTTACTTATGAGTCTCCTTATAATTTTAGTATCTATATAATATTCTGTAGGCATGATAGTTTCTTCATCTATAAGATGGTGATAGTCCCACCTCTTGGGATAGTTGCCTACTTCACAATGATTAATCTTCTCAAGTGTGGACTCTAAATATTAATTTTTGTCCTCCTATATCCTTGCAATAATTTAATTTTAAAATAGTGCTTATAGCCGAAACCGGTTTGGCTCAGTGGTAGAGCGTCGGTCTGCGGACTGAAAGGTCCCGGGTTCGATTCCGGTCAGGGGCATGTATATTGGTTGCGGGCACATCCCCGGAAGGGGGTGTGCAGAAGGCAGCTGGTCGATGTTTCTCTCTCATTGACGTTTCTAGCTCTCTATCTCTCTCCCTTCCACTCTGTAAAATATCAATAAAATATATTAAAAAAATAAAATAAAATAGTGCTTATATGTAGAGAGGGTCTTGAAGAAAACATGGAACAATGAATTAAACTGATATGATAGGTTGTTGGAATTATGTGTGTTTAAATGTTCTATTATTTATGTTGAAATATGTCTGTACAATAAACACAAATTATAACAGATAATTCTTAGACCTACAGTGGTAGTAGCTAATATTTCAACGAGCACTTACTACAGGTCATATTCTAAGCTCTTTACATGTATTAGCTCATTGAGTCATTCCAGCAACCCTCTTTGATAAGTATGGTTGTTGTTCCTATTCTATAAAGATGAGAAAGTTGAGGCACAAAAGGCTTAAATATCATATGCCTGGTCACACAATCAGTATGGAGTAAGGTCAGGATTCTAACACAAGCAGTGTGGTTTCAGAATCCACTTTCTTAACTATTGCTCTTAAAAAAATGAAGCAGGATATAAATATACAACAAGAGTATCAAGAGGCATAACCCCACTAGTCTTATCACATCTTCTTTGACAGCTCCAGCACCATTCTGTACAACCTCAGAGGGTTAGGAAAAGAAAGATGGGGAGAGAAAAGGAAGGTGTTCTAGGTACTATGGATGTGAAACCAATCATCCTCTGATTCAGTGGCATAAAACAACCATTTATCTTGCTTATGAATTCTGTGCATCAGGAATTCAGAAAGGGTAGAGTAAGCAAAGCTTGCCTCTGCTTCACAATATCAGGAGCCTCAGCTGGAAGACTTGAAGTGGGGATAGGAATCTTGCAATAATCTGAAGGCTACTTATTTCTTCTTCATGGACATTTCTCACTATTGATGATGACCATTGTCAGCTGGGAGTCTCAGCAACTCTCCATGAGGACCTCTCCATGGGATTCTCCTCATAGGCTAGTGTATGAGTTTCCTCACAGCCTATGAGCATATCTTCCTCTGGAGGTAACACTTTGGGAGGAGAGAGAGAGAGAGAGAGAGAGAGAGAGAAAGAGGGAGAGAGAGAGAGAGAGAGAGAGAATAAGACTAACTCTTGCGTCCTAGCTGAAAAGTTACATATCATCTTTTCTACATGAGTCCACTCAGGCTCAATGTCCAAGGGGCTTGGCATCATTTCTCAATTGTCTGGGACACACTCATCTTTGCAAGGACACACATTAATGGCTTCTGACAATAATGCTTACCATGCCTCTTGGAAAATCAGGACAAAATTCACTTCAAATAAAATGACCAATGTGAGCTTTAAAAAGAAACCCACAAGAACTAGCTCTTTTGAAGCAAACCAGAAGCCCTTTTGGCCTGAGCAACTTCCTCAAATTTTCTTCCAGTCAAGGGCTTATTATAGAGACAAACAACCCAACAGATCCTTGTAGACTTCTCCTTAACCTAGTAGGGCAATGTATTCCCAGTCGCTTTTCCAGTCCCCGCCCATCCCAGAAGTCATATGCTGAAAAAAGAATAGGTTCTATACAACCAGATTTTAAACTTCTTGAAGTCAGCTTCTGAGCCTTAAATTCCCTTGCAATGCTAAGAGTGTTTAGCACATTGTTTTGCATATGGTAGGTCCTCAGATATTGTTAATTTAGCTGTAGTTCAGCTTCCAGTCATGTGGCATAAGATAAATATTTGACAATACAGGTTAGATTAAATTACTTCTACTTATACTATAGGTCTGACATTCAGATGCAAAATTTCTAAGATCTTGAGCTATATGAAAAAAATTATGTATATATATATATATATATATATATATATATATATATATATGAGAGAGAGAGAAATGTCCTGCTATCACCACACTAATGGTGAAATGGTCTCTAGGGGAGCTAACCTTATTAGACTGCTCCTGATTCATTGAAAATGTATTTCAACTGAACTGGGAGCCCTCACACTAAACATTCTCCATGGATGATCTCAGTCACTCTAATGTATTCCGCTACCTCCTAAGAGTGGATGATTCTCAAATCACTTTCCAGTTCCTAACTCTTTTGTGACCCTAGACCACCCTTTATACTCCTTATTGGAAATTTCCACTTGATTGTTCAACCACCAGCTCAAAATTAACATATTCAAAGCTAAACTCCAAATATGCTTTTCCTCAGACTCCAAATATTATTTTATAACATTTTCCTCCCTATTGGACCATAGCTAGAAACCTTGGCATCATTATAGATATTTCCTTCAGCTGTACTCTCCAGAGATACAATCTGTTGTCGTACCCCATTTCATTTCCTTTTTTTAGTTCTTTTCCTTTCTTAAAATATTTTTTGCAATTTAATTAACATTTTGTAAAATTCACTCACTTTAAATACATTCTTCAAAGTGTCTTAACAAATGGATATAGTTGTGCAACTGTCATTACAATCCAGTTTTAAAACCTTCTCATTATACCAATTATTCTTTGCACTCCTACACTTGCCTCAAGGAACCACTTACCTGTATCTACAGTTTTACTTTTCCTATAAATGTCATATAAGTGGAATGATATAATATGAAGTCTTCTGTCTGTTTTTTTTTTTAGTTTTTGTGTGTTTGTTTGTTTTTTTACTTATCATGATATTTTTGAGACTTATCTATGCTGTTGCATGTATCAATACATTGTTCCTTTTTATAGTTCACAGTACATTATTCCATTGTAACACATTTTGCTCATCTATGGGCACTCGGGTTGTTATTGGCTACTTGACTAAAATTGCTAGGAATATTCTCAAGAAAGTCTTTGTGTGGGGATAAATTTGTGTTTCTTTTGGGTAGATACCTAAGACTGGAATTGCTGGCTTATATGAAAAATGTTTAACATTTTAAGAAACTGAAGAACTGTTTTTCAAATTGGAGTTGCCATTGTACCTTCCCACCAGCAGTGCATTTAGGTTCTGTATTTTTGTTTGTTTGTTTTTTCATATCCTCATCAACACTTGCTATTATCTATCTTTCAATAGGAGTCATTCTGTTAGAGTGGAGTACCAGGGGATGTCATTATCATTTAACTGGCATTTCCCTAAGGACTAATAATGTTAAGCACATTTTCATGAAATTTGCCATCTATCTTCTTTGGTGAGGTGTCTATTCATATTGTTCGCTTTTTTTATTGAGTTATGTTTCTCTTATTACAGAGTTATAAAAGTTCTTCCTATTTTCTAAATAGAGTCTGCCACTTGCCTTTTCATTTTCTCAACAGTGTATTTTGAAGAACCAACATTTTAAACTTCTTAGCTCTTTTGATTCTGGCTCATGCCTCCTTCCCCACATCCATCTCCTTAAAGTCAGTTCTTTTCCATTTGTGGCTGAGTTTTTTTTTCATTAGCCTACTGACTACTCCTGTATCTCTACATCTCATGTTCTCAAATGCCTTTTGCTTTCAGGATTAAACACAAATTACTTAGCCATACACATGGTACACCTATGGAGGGATGCCCCACCCCCCACCCCCTCCAGATCTCCTCCCAAAGAACTTGCTGCAGAGAGCACAGCCAACTGAGAGCCTCAGTGCTGACCCGCCACAGTCCCCATACTAAGCCAGGTCTACTCTAGACCACCCCTGGCAGTGGCTGAGCACGGTGGCACCGGCGCTGCCTCATCCTGCACCGTGCAAGCCTCTCCTAACAGGCAGCCTCTATTTGGGAACTGCCAATTAGCCCTGCCAAGGCCTCCTCAGGACTCTGCAGCCTGAAGCTTCCCACCAACTCCTCCTTCCCTGTTTCTTTTCATGAAAAACCTCCATCAGGACTGGAAGGCTCTCTTAGCCTCTTCCTGTTTCTTTTTCCTTTCTCCTTATAGGTGTTTTAGCCAGCTAATCTCTTGCACTTATGATCCTAGTCTGGCATCTGCCTCTCAGAAGACCCCACCTGATACAACGGTAATGGGATGCTTGAGTTAGCCCCCATGATCTTACTGACTCCAGTTATCAGTAGCTGTTGTCTATTTACAAACAGTCTGACTATGGAGGGAGCAAGGGCTTCCCCTGACTCAGCCAAGAATCCTCCCTTTGCTCAAGCTTCTGAAGCAGCAGAGGGAAAACCAATCTGCAGTATTACAGAGGCCCGAATGATGTGCTGAAGAAGCCTTGTTTGAATGGGAACAACAGGAACTCAGAGGAAAAGTCAGCTCTTACCTTCGTCTACACCCCCACCCCCTTCCTCTGACCTGCACATGTTGAAGGGAGGAAGAACAGAAGATCTCCTTCTCCCCACAGGGAGTTATTCTCCCTGTCCCCCTACGGTGCTGTTGGAGGGGGTTCTTCAGTAGTGAGAGACAAAACAAGGAAGGGAAGTGTTGATCATCATGAGAACATCGTCAGACCCTTTAAAAAATTACAGGGATCTGGGTCTCAACACAAATTTTGTAGACTGGACTCCATGGAGAAAGGCCCTGGGAAGAGCATTTTATTTTTTTATTTTTAAAAAAATATATTTTATTGATACTTTACAGAGAGGAAGGGAGAGAGATAGAGAGTCAGAAATGTCAATGAGAGAGAAACATCGACCAGCTGCCTCTTGCACACCCCCTTCCGGGGATGTGCCCTTGACAGGAATCAAACCTGGGACCTTTCAGTCCGCAGACCGACGCTCTACCACTGAGCCAAACCAGTTTCGGCTGGGAAGAGCATTTTAAACAAGTGCCCCAGCAGTTCTTAGGATGTTTGAGAAATACTTATGGCGGGTTCACGAACATACATACCAAAGCCAGCCCCATTCATTTTGTCAGTTCTGACAAGTGTTGGCTGTGTAACTTAGACAAGTTCCTAACATTTATGCCTTAGTTTTTCTCACTTGTAAAATGAGATAATTAATAGTACTTCCTCATAGATCGCTATGAGGGCCTAAAGAGTTCATGGTTTTAGACTGTGTAGGACAATCACTATCATGTAGCATATTGCTCGTTAAATTTTAGCGTTTTATTATTGTTGCTATTGTTCACATTATCATCACCATGGCTCTTATTAGTGAGAGGCTGAATTCACCAAAGAGCATGAGCACTGCCAGGTCCCATATGAAGAGAGTATAGAGTATGTTTGTCAAGGGTAGGATTAGGATGCAGAAATGGGCAAGACCCACCATCTGCTCATTAGATGAGTTTTTCCTTACCCATCACATTCTTCTATCTAATCTCCATCACCCAGGGCACACATCTGGCAGCTATCTGCCAGAAGCAGGAGTTGGATTTGTGGTTGGTGTAGAGACATGCTAACAGCCTTTGATCTTGGCTTCAGAGAGGCTCTGATGTGTAGAGGAAAGAGCCTCTGAGTCAGCAGATCAGAGTTCAGATCCCAGGGCATCTCATTAGGGGAGTGAGTGAACTTGAGCAAATTATTTAAGCTCTCTGGGCTCCTGTTTCCTTCATTTCTGAATGTTTTTAGTTCTTTGGGCTATTGTGAGACTTAACTGAGATGACGTAGGTATCCACCATGGAACATGGTAGGGGCTGAAGAAATGCGTGTTGTACCTTGATTCTTCGGTACTGTTTTGGCTCAAAAAGCTAATCCATCTACAGAGCCGGGATAAGCCCTGCTGCATCCCCTTGATGATAGAGTTGCAAGACCTGAAAGGCTCCCCAAACTTCCATATCTATAATTCCAAAAATCCCCTTCGATTTTGGTGCTTGGGACTTTTCATTCCTTACTCTTCTATTGCCTTGCTGGTTACACCTACCAGCTGGAAGTGGTATTGCAGTTTCAGGATTACTTCCAAATACTGATAGAAAGACATCTCAGCTCAATAAACCCAGTTCTTTCCCTAAGCTTTGGCTTTGGTTTCATCCATGGGATTTTGAGTTCTTGCCCTCTACCTTGGTGTCGAGCATATAAGGACTCTTTAAACATGTCTTCAAAGTGTTTTCAAAGTTTCCAAAGTTAGCCTTGGAATAGCAATGTGAGTAATAGCACCAAAACAGCAGTCATTGGTAAAATAATCTTTCTAGACAGGCTAATATGTTTTGGACTTTGATGTGTCCAAATTTCAAAGGAACATATAAACTATTTGTTATAAATTTAATTTTTTAAAAATTAGAACATTTTTTAAAGTAGTTGCCAAAATGGTGCCTAATTTAGAATTGTTCTTTCTTCCCTGATTCACAAAGGATTTGCTATGGGGTAAAATTATGTAACAGAGATTACAAATCAAAATTTACTTCTTACAGATTTCTAAGCTTAAAGCAAATGTTAGTCCCCAAAATAGATTGGATAGTACTTAAAAGCTCTGTGAGGTGAAGGGCAGGGTTATGCAAAGATAGTAACAGGCAGTTCCTAATCTTTTTGTTTTTCAAGTGTGATGGTGGACTCCATCAAGTTCATAAAACCTAAAAATAGAGATGTAACAAAATCTTTTTGGCACTGAAAATGAAAGTGCTACGATATTCTAAAAATTTGGTAGATAAGCAAATTGTGTTCAAAGGTGAAACAAATCATACCAATTATATGATTGATTTATTTAAACATGAATCTTTCCTTCAGGGAAGAATAATTTCCAGAGGAATAGAATGGAATTTTGGATGTGGTTGCCAAGACATCCCTTGAAGAAAAATTGTATCTCCTAGATAAAATAGGAAGGAGTAACACCACAGCAGTGGAATGCGAATTCCTGGGAGCTTAGCCACAGCTCATCCTTGTGGCCTTTGTCAAAAAGAAGAGGCTATATACATGGGTTGATAGGGAGAACCTTCTTCTTCTTCTTCTTCTTTTTTGACAAATTCAGCCAGTAAGTAGAACCCTTCCAAAATGGGTTTAAGAAATGCCTGTGGATGAGGGCTAGTGCCACAGCTAGCGTGGCAGCAGGCAACGCCTCTTCTCCTTCCCTGGTGTGAGTTGGCAGTCTGTTCAAGAAAGTCCCAACCAAATCAAGACATTTAAAACAGCCCCAAATGGAGCTGAAGAGAAAGAGATTTTTTAACCATAGCCCTTGGCCTGTGTTTTATTCATTTGTTGACAAAAAAACACATTACCAAAACTTAGTGGCTTAAGACAACAACAATTATGTTGTTTCGCATAATTTTAGATGCATTTGAACAGTTTCCTTCTCCATGTGGTATTAGCAGGGTACGTACACTCAGTAGCATCCACCTGGTGGCTGGGCTGGCAGATCTAGGAAGGCTATGCTTCAGGTCTGCTGACTTGGTCTGCTCCTTGTTGCCTCTCCATGAGGTTAGCTTGGGCTTCC
The DNA here is from genome assembly GCA_963924515.1 of Vespertilio murinus. NCBI lineage: Eukaryota > Metazoa > Chordata > Mammalia > Chiroptera > Vespertilionidae > Vespertilio > Vespertilio murinus. Next base: position 118,339,498 of record OZ004705.1, read on the forward strand.
TCACAGCCTGGTAGTCTTGGGTAGTTCAGCTTCTTGTGTAGCAGCTGGTTCTGCTACATCTCAGAAGTCACTACTCATCACTTCTGTCACATTTTATTGGTTAAAGCCGAGATTCAAAGGGAAGAGAAACAGATCCCTCATCGTGATGGGGTAACATGGTGGTGGTCCTCTTTGGAGACTCTCTGCCACAGTCAAAGATGGCAGGGCTGCCAGTGATGGCTTTGAGGAACAGAGTGGAGTCAGGCGAGGCAGGGAGAGCTCTATCTGGAGACAGCCAGTGTGTGAAGCTTATTAGAGCTTAAGCAGTTTGGCACCAAATTATAGGTAGGAGTTCAGAGATAGTACAATAAGCTATTATTGATCCTGAGGAATCTCAGGGGATAGGAGAAAAGGGAGCAAGAAATTATACTAACTTGAATCAGACTCCTCATGGGGTCATGGATTTATTTTAAAAGTTAAAATGTCTATAGAAAAACAAAGCATTTTTACACCATCTTTGAATAGCTGATGATTCTGTAAGCTTGTGGGTTTAGGTAAAGAGCAGGGAGACAAGTGGCCTAGAAATGATGGGGCCAGAAAACCACAGTCTGTTGCTTGGTGCTGTCCTGGTTACTTGTAAATGTGGTCCTGGCCGTGCTAAAGATTTTTGGTGGTGCAGGGCGTGCTCCTGGAATTTAGTGGGCAGGGGCCAGAGATGCTAACCATTCAAATCCCCCACCCCCACCCCCATCTTGGGGATAACTTTTCCAGCCCAGTGGTCAGCAGCACCTCAGTTGAGAAACAATGAAGTAGACAATTGGGTGATGAAGGTTATTTGGTTGGAAAACATGGAACTTAGAGATGCAGGGACTATGAAATCTCAAGATAGGCTGTATCTTCCAGTAGGATCAAATTAAGTGTAATGCTAAATTGTAAGAAGTATGGCACTTATAGAAAATACACTCTTCAGATCACATAACAAAAAAGGCTACCATTGGGAACATGCATATTTTCACTTACCATAGCCTTTTTGAAATGTTAAATGAAGAATCAAGATGGAATTCTTAGCATTTGTAGCAACCTGGATGGAATTGGAGAACATCGGGCTAAGTGAAATAAGCCAGTCAATGAAAGAAAAATACTACATTATCTCACTCATTTATGGATAATAAAGAAAATTATAAACTGTTGAACAAAGAGATAAATACAGAGACAGTAAAGCATCAAACAGAATGTCAAATTACAGCAGGAAAGTTAGGGAGAGGTTGGGGAGATAAGAGATCAACCGAAAGATTTGTGTGCATGCATATAAGCATAACCAATGGATGCAAAACTCTGGGGCATGAGGGAATGTATGGGAGTGGTGGAGGGCAATGGTAAGATATGTACACATATAATACCTTAATAAAAAAATGAAAAAAACAACAGGTTTTCCCTTTCACAATTAAAAAGAAAATCAAGATGAGTATAAGCTATATATATAAAAGTCTAAGTGACCACCACAACTGAACGGAGAACCAAACAGGCTGTGTGGGGGTGACCAGGCCAGCAGGGGGGTTAGTGAGGGGTGACGAAATGATGGAACAGCAGGCTGTGTAGGGCGACCAGGCCCATGGGGGGGCAGTTGGGGACGACCAGGCTGACAGGTGGGGGGCAGTGAGGGGTGACCAGGCAGGCGGGGGAGGAGGGGCAGTTGGACATCCCCCAAGAGGTCCTGGATTGGAGAGGGTACAGGCTGGGCTGAGGGGACACTCCCCCCTTCCCATGCATGAATTTCGTGCATCGGGCCTCTAGTTTTTAAATAGAATTAATATTGTACCATAAACATTTGAAAATTTTCTTCTGTGGACTGACTTATCTCCACCTGTGGAAATCATGGCATCCTGTTTTTATTGTTCTTTTTAAAGTCAAATATGTTCAGTTTTTCTGTGAAGAGATGTTTCTGCTAATTATATATGGAATCATGTTTTATTCTTCCTTAACCCAGCTGATTTAACCCAAGTGCCAATCAAGCAGTTATATGTTGTCTGTCAAATCCAGCTGGTTTTGCTGGTAGTCGAACCTGACCTGTATCAGAACCTTGCATGGGGTCTAATAAGTTTATTTTCCTCCAGCATGAAATTCACCTGCCGTTGCAGAAACATACAAACTTCAGCTCTCCCATCTTGAACAATTCAGTTCTCCACCAAGTTGTTCAAGGAAAAATGTCTCAGTTGTGGAACAAACCTTCAGTTTTTGACCTGACAATTCTTTCATGCTGATTCTTCAGCAAGACAAAAACAACAAAGGAGAGAATTCTTCTGTTGCTGACAGAAGTTCTCGATTAGCACTATTTTAAAACATAAAGAGGCATCAAGAGTACTAATGTTGCTAAGGGTGTGAAAGAGCTCCCAAAACAATAACCATGGGCAATTGAAGAGGTAGTAAAACCGTGTTGATAAAGGATAAGCAGTTAGCCTGTGGTAGCATGTCAGAGGCAACAATGTGTGACAAAGCAAAGGTGCTGAGTGCTCACCTCCTAAAGACATCCCTGGAATGAGTGCTAAAAGCGATTCGTTTAATGTGATTCCTTTAATGTGGTAGGGGGTTTTGATAAATTTAAGAAGTGTTTGTTTACAGATTAAACAGTACATTAGACATGTACTGTACACAGGAAGTTAAAACAGGGAATCATTTAGGAGTCAGATTAATTCAATTTACATTATTTCTAATGGGGGAAAAACACTATTCGTTTTTTTATTTGTTTGTTTGTTTTTAAACAAATCGCTTCTCAAACAGCCTTCTGAAGCAAATTCAGTTCGAGAGCTGAGGTTCCACTGTACTCCGCAACACAACATTTAAGAAGAGAGCCTGAGTTTGGGAGTCCTATTTAGTCTGGTCAGGAAATTGTCCCTCTCAACTTTAATCTCTTCTCCTCCCCCTTCTCTGCTCCTCTCTCTGCTTTTACTCTTTCATGTGGCTGTGACTAATAAAGAGATTTCCTTGGAGGGAGGGAGCACTCCACGTGAAACTCGGTGCTGTCCATCCCAAGGCCTGGACGTGGCCTAGGACTTGCTGCTGTGTGGTCAGCAGATGGGCATTGGACGCAGTAGCAGCCAGAGGGGGAGGGTTTGTCTCACCCACTCTTATAATCACAAACTTTCAGGCTTTAAAAGCTTTTTAATGACGTCTGACGTGTCAGTGCATAGAACACAAGTCCGGCACAAACAGGAGTGACTTCATTGGATACACCGACTTCTGCTTTCACAGCCGGGAACGTTCGAAAGCCGGCACAGGTATTTGAGTCGAGTCCCGGGTGACCACGAAGAAGGTCCCTGGGAAGGGGAAGCTCGAACAGCTGTAGTGCAGGTTTTTATTATCCACACAAAGCGGATTACCTGTGACAAATGTGAAGTCCCCACGTTACTCCTCCTGCTGCCCAGCACTTATCTGGACTCTTGCCCTCCGCGGTTAGTTGATGGGTGCCCTGGGAATGCAAACTCATTTCAGTGCGTTCTCTTTGATGGCTTGGAAGGCATTTGAGACCATGCAGAGCCCCAGGGTCATGGTTATGAACAACAATTATTGTGCTGGAGATTTACAGATGTGCTGGTTACTAGAGGGCTGTGGTTAATAGAATGTTGAACAACAAAGGGTTTATTGTATAACGGAGTGGGGCAGAAAGCTCCCCAACAGCAAAATACATAATTTCAGAAAGTCAGGGGATCTGGAGGAAAACACACAAAGTTGAGTTTTTCCTTTATATATATAAAAAAAGTGTTTTGTTCCCCCAAATTAAATGGTCAGAGTTTTAAAAAGCTGCCCTGTGGGAAATATGTTGCTTCAAAGGAGAGAAAGATCAAATGTAGATGCAGTGAGCCAGCATCTCCCATGTGCGACCTCTTTTCCACAGCCTGGCTAAGCACGGGGGGATCTGATTAACTCGGGTCATTTAGAGGCCTGTTACTCCATTGCACTGACTTGGGTCCCCTGAGCCTCCTACTGCACATGGAGCATCAGACCCTTTTCGTGGCAAATTCAGGCACAGCACAGGGGCCACATGGCCCACTACATTGAATACATCAGCCTGGCACCGTCTTTCCATGCTATCATTTGCCTTGAACTCTGGCTACCAGATCTCTCAATTGGGTCATGCTAAGACGTTCATCAAAACCTAAGAAAACTCATGGTATGGCGATGCTGGTTTATATCAGAGTGGATGGGCCTGTGTGTGTGTGTGTGTGTGTGTGTGTGTGTGTGTGTATGTATGTCCCATTTCCCAAGACCAGTGGAGTGAGACGTGTAATAAATCAAACCCTGTTGAGTTGAGCTCAGGCACTGGGTAGACAGGCCACAGAGCGCAGGCAACTGGCAGGAAATGCGTTTCTGTCTGGTGCCAGCTGTGCATCTCTCTGACCTGGCCCTCCAAGTCCATTCCCTGTCCCCTCCATCCTGCTCTGTGCCCAGGGAGGCTGACTTTGGACTTGCCCAATGTGGCGGCACCAGCACTGGGAGACAAAGAAAGGGTGGTCAGGAGATTCTCCCATCCCAGCCTGGTTCCTGAACCACCTGGTGGCCACGGGCCTCTATGGACATCTGCAGCTGGCTCTGCCTCTGGGTTCTGGTGGCCACTCACCCTGCATCCTTTCAGGGCTAGTCACTGTAACGGCTCCCAGCTGCGGCCAGCCCGGGGCCAGCAGCCACACTCTAGGAGGCAGCCCCTCCATTAAGCTCACCCTCGGTAAACAGTGGGATGGCCTGATTTCTGCTGGAACCTTGATGAACACACAGACTTAGTCTACTCCTCATTGTATGTAATGCCACATTTCCCAGGCTATAATCCTAACCACACAGAAGAGCATTTCTCTGTCCCTGCCTCCCCACCCCAGCTCTGCTCCTTACAGACACTTCAGTTCCCCAGTGTCCTAACAAGTTCCCTGGATTTGACCTTTGCATGCACTCCCTTCCTCCTTCCCACTGCAGCTCAGCATCCTGGCCCCATGGCCATCTCAAAGGCAGCAGTGCCACCCTTGCTGGGCGTGTCCGTGATCAGATGCAGTAGAGTGTTTGGGCGAGGTTCCTGATGTGGACACTGAAAACACTTCTCTAGATAATACAACGGCTCCCAAACTCCAGCTGCCCACAGCCATCCTGGCCGCCACTGTGAGCTCTGCCCCTCGCTCTATGTTCCCCGGAGAGGACACTCTATCTCTGTCCTTTATCACAGTCCTCTTGGCCAAGGACTTGGACTTGAGCCCAGTGGAATGGGTCAGGGTTTAGTCTGAGTGGCAGATAACGCACTGATGTTAGCATTGGTTCACTAGCCCCTTGTCCTTAAGCAACTTCCCCACCTCAGTGTCTCTTTCCCTTGGGATGTGTTCTTTCCCAGGCGCCTTTTCCCATGCAAACAGCGCCCTGCTCGGCTGCCCTGCCTTTTGTTCTTCTAGGTCTGCCTAGAAATGTCTGATCCTAAGGGGAATGCAGCTCAGAGTCACCGGATACCCTCATAGGCTGCCCCTGGAAGCCCGCCCGCCCTTACCCACTCCGGCCTGTGCTTGGGGAAGCTGAACCCTGGGGACTCCCCCACCTGGGCTCACCTGGCTTCTCAGTGCCAGTTGGGCTCAGGCATTGGGAGGCAGTGGCAAATGTGGTCGGAGGGGGAGCAAGGGAGAGCCTCAGTGTTCACGCCCTCCCCTTCCCTGCTGGCAGCTTGGCAGGAGCTGTTTCTCCACATGTGGCCACAGCTCCTGCAGGGCACCTACTTCTGCTGCATTCGGTCAGAGTGCCTGCCCCCCTTGGTCCTTCCAGTCCTGGGTGAGGAATGGCAGGCAGACGGGTCCCCCAGAGATGAGTACACCGGAATCCCTGAGCCTATGAACATGTTACATCCCATGGAAAAGGGGCTGCAGATGTGATTATGGGGACGGCCCTTTTAAGGCAGGAGAGTGTCCTGGGTTACCCAGGGGCCCCTCTCATCACACAAACCCCTCATGCAGAGAACTTCCTCTGGCTGGAGTGGGATCGATGCTGCAATAGAGTAAATCCGAGAGATTCTGGTACGAAAAAGATTCACTGCTGGTCCTGCGATGTGGGGCCCCTGAGGAGGCTCCTGGAGCTCAGGCGGCCCTCAGCTGACAGTAAGGAGACAGACCTCCACTCACACCTGTGAGGAACGGGTTCTGCCAGCAATGGGGTTCATCTCCAGAGCCTCCTTAAAAGAAAGACCCCCGGCCTGCCAACACCTGGCTTCAGCAGAGGACCCAGCTGAACCCCGGTCCCCAGACCCTGACCTACACACCGTGTGAGAATGAGCAGGTGCCATTTTGAGCCACTGCATGTGCGCGGCTTTATCAGAGCAGCCGTGGGAAATGCATGCGGGTGGTATGCCTCTTCTCTGCTGCGCATCTATGTTGCCGCACCATTTCCTGTTGTTTCCTTAACTCTGCCCACACCGTGTCAATGGTCTCTTCCGTTGTCCTCTAGTATGGCTGCCCCTCCTGCCAGCACCTCAAGGACACACTGCTCCTCTGTTAGAAGCCTTAAAGAAACTCCTCCAGATAGTTGCTAAGGGGTCATGATATGTTCTTGAAATACAGTGCACTGGGTCTCATCGGCGTCCCATAGAGCCCAGCACACATTGACAGAGGCGGATTTGAACAGCACTTGGAGGGTGTATGTGTGAGGTCTGGGGCCTAAGAGAATGTTGCTGCTCTGATCTCCAGGATATCTGAGGCCCTTCGGAAATAGGATGAGAACAAAGATTAGAAGATGTGACATCGAGTGCCGCAAAATGTTCCTGAGAACTCAGCTGCTCAGAGACCTAGGTACTAAGATCGACTGGGCAGGTCCCTGCACCGTGTGTAAGACGAGTATAAGAGCAGAAGCTCGCTCCTATCTGCTCGTGAGGGGCACCAGATCCCGGCTGCCCTCTCCCACATAGAGTGCTGGTGCTGGTCTAGACAAGAGGCTGCAGATGGATCTCACTGTGTGTGAAAGGCCTGCAGGAGGGGGGTCGTTTTCACTTGTCAAATACACTCCACCAGGAGATGCTGTCCTGCTGTCCTTGCTCCCCTGAGCTCACAAAGACAACATAACATCTTGCCTTGTCTCCGACAAGCTCCCCATAGAACAGAGTTCTACAAACCTGCTTCCAGTCCCACAGGGAAGTGAGGCTGTGCTTTAGAGAAGCAATATGGTCTAGATGAAAAGACAAAGGATTGGGTTGAACTTGACTTTAAAGTGAAATTCCCTCATTTATATTCCCTAGGGGTCCTCTGGGCGTTGAGCATTTTCACAGGGACCTGGACCCTTCGTCCCTGACAATAGGCCGTGGATGTGGTGTCGTCAGGACTCTGCAGCTTCACCCGGAGCCCAAACCAGACACTTCACAGGGCCTTTGTTTTCCTCCCCAGTCACAGCCAGTCCTGGCCGTAATGGGGAACATGCCACTAATTATAAACAAGCAGACAATGGAGTTTGTTTTTTGTCCTGAGAATCTGCACTCATTCCCAGTCCGATCTGAATGCATTTTCAACTGTAATAGAAACCAGAGCTAAGTGCTTTGGGGCTTTATGTTGGGAGCAGAAAACAGACTGATGGAAAAACCCAACCCAACTTTTAAAAAGTGGAGGGCCCACTCGTGTGGATGGCTTTACAGACATCTTCTCTGGTAGGTAAACTGATCCCATGAGTTCCCCCTAGCCCCTCTCATCCTGATTTGTCGATGACAAGACCGAGCTAGTGTGGTTTCTTTTCACTTGAGCAGGGCCACCCAGCTGACAAGTGTTGAAGTTGGTGTGAAACATGTCCCCTGGCTCCGAATGTCACCTACCACGCTGCCATGCCAACGAATTTTCTCCAGAATTTAAGGACCTTCTTCTTGGATATGCATTACTGGGGCTGGGAGAAGACCCTTGCCTCATCCATTTGTCTTCCATTAAAATGACATCCAAATGATCGCCCATAAATACTGTTTCTGGAACTTTCTCTTCAAGGTTCTCGCTGCTCAGAAGTTCTTTTTTCAGCCTGACCCAAATACTTCTTAACCTGGAGCACAAACCAGACACTTCACAGGGCCTTTGTTTGAAGCTTTCTTCCTGGCTATTCTCTTCCATTAACACATACCCCTTACAGACCTATGGACGGTGAAGAAGCTGCTCCAAGCTGCCCGTGCCCTCCCCCTTGGAGGGGAAACTCATCCTTTTATTTCAGACAACTGCGCAGCCAAAGAAAAGCCATCTTGCCTGTCAGAACTCAGTGTAGGTTTTACCATTCCCAGGCCTCTCCCAACTAGAGGTTCAACTTGGAGTAAATCTTCAGGATTCTCTTTAAATATTTATATTTTTAATTGATTTCAGAGCAGAAGTAAGAGGGAGAGAGAGAAACATCAATGACGAGAGAGAATCATTGACCGGCTGCCTCCTGCAAGCCCCACACTGAGGATCCGAGCCCAAAACCCCAGCACGTGCCCTGACCGGGAATCGAACCAAGACCTCCTGGTTCATCGGTCCACTCGAAACCACTGACTGGGCTAACCTTCAGTATTCTTAACAGTCCTTTCCACACCTCTACTGGTTCCTCCTCTGCCTCACCCCACCCCGCTTATTCCCTGCCACCCTTGAGTTAAAGGATAGGTGAAGAGACAGAAATTGGAGATGAGAGGGAACTGGGTCGGATATAAGTCAGTTTATTAAACGTCTTTGCTGAAAACTGTCTTTGTAGATGCCAGGCCGCTGGGAGCCCAGAGGCCAGGGGAGCTAACAAGGCTGCCTCTGCGGCCTGGCACTTCCATGCCATTAGACACACCTGGCTGAGTGTGTGAGCAGCTCCACGGAGCCTCTCATGTGGTTGAAAGATCAAAGCCAAGTGTCTCTCTCCCCCTCCCCCCAGTCTGGTCTCTCTGAGGAGCCTCAGGATCTTCTGGGAATGAGAACCAGCCAAGGAAGGCTGCCTGCCATGGACAGAGATCAGAGTGAGGGCTGGGCAGCGTGGTCAGTGGTTAGTAGCAGTGCTCCAGCCCAGGACGAGCAGGCTTTGAAAGGGGGCCAAGGCACTGCCAGCAGGCCCAGGCCGGGTTCCGAGAAAGCCACAGAGGGTCCCAGGACACTGTGAAGATCTGGGAGCCAATTGCTTCCCAGTTGGCATCTGCCACTTTGGATGAGCTAGGAGAGAGCGACCCTGGGTCAGTGGGTGCTCCCATGCCCTCTGCTCCTGTCTGAAACCACCTCCGCAGATCCATCTCTCTAGGATTCAGTCTTGACCTTGACCCAGGTTGTCCTCCCTCCACCCTGATTTCCACATTCAGCCTGGAGTGTTCCCTTTAGCAACAGACTTCTACATTACCAACCACTGGATACATCCCCCTGGGGCCCTCAGGCCCCACAAATTCAATACCTCACATTAAGCTTGCCATCTTCTCCTCTTAAAGAAGGCATCTCCACTGTCTCCCGTGTCAGTCATTGCCAGGACTCTCCCCAGTTCTCCCGAGAAGGAGAATTCAGAATCCCCTGAATGAGGATCCTCAGGTCCTGAATTCAGAATGCTTTTGTCCGCAGGCACCACCTCATTCCCATCTTCTGTCCCCGTCCTAGCTCAGGCTCCCTCATCTCAATGGAGGAGTGCAACACCTCACCATCGGCTTCCCCACCACAGCCTCCACCCACCATTGACTCCACCTGTCACCCTGTCCTGTCCTGCAGTGCTCTTCCTAACCCCTGGCTCCAGCCACACTCCTGTCTCAGAGCTCCAGAAGCTTCCATGCTTTCCACACCGACCAAAACTCACTGGTTCTTACACTAAATTTCCTGACCTCCCAGGCCCTGGACCCTCCTCAGGCCCTGCAGCCTCAGTTCTGGAACCAGCTTGCTGAGCCTAGACTCCTAGCATCCCTGGCAAGGGTTTTGTTTTTATTTTTCCCTAAGGACAAAAGCTTATGAGGAGGCATCTGGCAGTGTCTGCCACACTCCCTGTAGACTTTCCACCCACTGGAGTGATATATGTAAATATGTATACATACAGACGTGGCTGCATGGAGAGATATGTGCTGATATAAAAAGTATCTGCTGAATGCTTACTATGGGAATAGGCACAGTCCTAAATGCCTTCTACACAATAGTTATTTCTCCCTCAAGCCCTCTGAGGCAGCGATTAGCATTAGCCTCAATTTACACAAAAAAGAATGAAGCCAGGAGAAGTTAAGAACCCACTCAAGGCTGCACAGCCAGGAAGTAGCAGAACCTGGGCAGGAACCTCTGGTGTGGAACTCTGGAACCCTCACCATTAGCTACACTGGCATGTCACCTGCTACCACCCCTCACAGGATGCATTCTAGGTCCAGAGGAGCCCCTATGTCTGAATAAACTGGGAATTTGTTTTAATCTATTAACCCTTTTGTATTTTGCGACCCTGGAAAACCAAAACTGGGGGTGGGGTAGGGGGGCTCTCAGCTCTGGTGCATATTTCCCACTGTCCAGAGAGGGAAAGTGAGCTATTCAGAGTCCCATAGGAGATGAGACCAGGCCCAGCACGGATTTCCCACACTGCTTTTGTTGTACATTTCCGGATACAATTTTTCTCTCCTAACTAGCATTTGTTATCTCACTTGTGATTTGGGATTCCTATAAGATAGACTAAGACTATCTTTCAGAAAGAAAGGGGGGGAGGGATGTGTGTATTACACACACACACACACACACACACAATTATTTAAGTGAAGATATAGTCTCAGCTTCTCCTTAATGAGTTCTTTCCCTCCCATCCAATTTGCCTTTCCTCTCCCTGGGCATCCTTCCCCGCTTCGGTTTGTGTTGATTTTATCGAGGCTGCAAATGTGGAAGCAACTACAGTGCTTCAAAGAGTGAAATACCTTACAGAGGCTGTGCTCATCTGTTACTAATGCCCATCGAGTGACAACAAGGACTAACAAAAGCAGAGGGATAAACACATTTCAGCCAGACCGATTTCCAGAGAAATAATTTAAAGTTATTGCTATAAAGTGCTTGAAACACACAAAAAGAATGATTTCCCCATGGGTGCATTGTGTGCTTGCTGGCACCCTAACTTTGGCCTTTCATGCGGAATCTCACAAAAAGTTAGGGGAGACATTAAAAAAGAAACAAGTAGTGTGCCATGGAGGGGAGCCATGGGCTGCATCAGAATATCCCTGCCCCCAGTGACCCAGCCCCAGTCTGCTGCCTGGGGACTCCAGATGCCTGGAATGCTGCACGTTCCTTCTATGGAAGTGCCACGCGGGCATGCTGGGACACAGGAGAAGAGGACCCTACCTGCTGTGACTGTTTTTGGAGTGACCTTCTTAGCATGCCTGCGAGGCAGTCTGGCCATGTTTATTTGTCTCCTTTTTGTAGAAAAAACATCAAGCAGATGTGTAGTTGGGAAGTTGGAGAATGCCGGATGCCACTGGGTGATCCCAGAGTCACAGGGGCGACTGAGTTAATTCGGATGCAGGTGCAGTCCACCCTTCTGCTCTACAAACCACTGGAAACCACAACAGGCTTTAGCCATCTTGAGAGGGTTTTCTGACCCTGATCACCAAATACTAACTTGAAGTATTCCCATCACTCTCACAGAAGCCATATTTTGTCAGGAATCAGTGTAGCTGACTCTATCCATTTTGGCCCGCATCTAAGCTCGCCACTGAGGACATCAGTGATGGCAATGGCCTTGAAAAGGTCTGCCCTTTGCTTCCTTGCATAGGGTTTCCAGGCTGTAGGGGTCTGGCAAATGTGATGGGTTGTTTTCAGTGTTTCAAGGAAGCTAAAAACAAAAAAAGCCTACTTCCCTGGTAATAAGACTGCATATGTTGGCCAAAGAACAAGTTTTCTCCATTGTGGCTAGAAATACATCAACTCAGAATGGGAGGATGCTATGACGTTCTGCACACCCATGTTGATTGCTATTGATGGCACCTTAGGGCTCGCTTGGACTTTATAAGGCATTGGACCTGGTTGTCAGGGCCATATGCTGTTTCTTCTCCTCCAGGGTACACCCTACCCAATTCCTCCCCCTCGCTGACATTTCTGAGAGGTACAGTACCTGCTTTGTCCCTGAACTCAGAGCTCCTGAATTCTGTTCTCTCTCCCAAGTGTGGTCCTTGTTTGCCAACCTACACATGGATGTGAGGCCAGGGAGAGTGCATGATAAGGATTTTCCTGGTCTCCTCCCTTATCTTCTCAGAGGTCAGATCAGGAAGGAGGCTTGGTGGGGAACTCAACTGGGGCTTGTCCTCCAGGGGCTTGAGTGTGGGTCCTGGATACAGACTGAGTCCCCTTGCTGAGGAGTTGAGGGTGAGAGACAAGTTGTGGGGCCCAACGTGAGCCTCAGTGCCCGAAGAGACTGCATCCATGTATTGGATCATGCTGACAGAAGGACAGCCAAGATTGAACTACCATCACAGAAAGCATGCTGACAGGGGACTTGCTGGTGAGGTTGGAAACCTCTGCCCTGGGATCAGGAGGCTTGTCTGACCCCTTGGTGGTGGGGGGCAGGGGAAACTCTCAGCCCCAGGACCTCAAGTGTTACTGTGATGTGCTGTGAGTGGGAAGATGGGGAAGAATTGGAACCAAGAATTAGAAAGCTGCAAACGTAGAAAGAGTCTTGGCCCATCTGAAAAGGATCAAATGCCATAGGGTGGCTGGGAGGCTAAACAGGGAAGAGGAGGAAGACAAACAAGGAGGCCCTGGGGCAAAGTGTAGTGGTGGGGGCGAGGGTTCAGAGTGATTGAGGGGTGGGGGGAGAGTGCTCTGGACTGGTCCTTCTGCCTCTGAGTGGCCATAACCCCAGGAAAATGACCTGGACTTTGTTTCCTACCCCATAGTCATGGGTTAAGGGCCTTTGGGAGAGGGCCACCGACAGCCCTCCCAGCTCTTTGCTCTTTGTCTGAGGGGGCAATGTGACTCCAGGAGCTGAAAACATGCCACCAAGGTGAGTTTCAGGTGTAGGAGATTGAAATCACACACCCCAAAAATGGGATGAGCAGAGAAATGGTATAAAAAAGGGGGGGGTGAAGGGAAGCATCTGAAACCATCAGCATTGTCTGCTGCCATCCATCTCCCCTCATGGCTGCTTCTCTGTGACCTGGCTTCTCTGGCCTGGCCCGAGTTTCTGGTTTGAAACTGGCCACTTTGACTTTCAGACCCCATATCTCTACGTCCTCAGTCAGGGACTACGGGCCGATGGTCTGTCCTAGCAGGACCACTCTTGCTGAGGGCAAGAGACTGGCATGGAGCCCAGCCCGTGTCATGATTGCCCTTAATCCTACTGTAGAGACCAGCAAGGAGTGCACTGGGCCTGTCTATGCAATGGCTCTGGCACATACTCAGTAACTGGGTACTATTACCTCTCAGTCAGGATTGTTCTCATCACTGCTCCTTTCCATCGCCCTGGCCATGGGGCTTCTCATCCATATGCATGAGTTTAATCTATTGTCTAGACTTATCAGATGAAAAGATAGAAAATGATATATGCATGATTTATGTGTGTGTGCTTTTTTGTCAAGTGAAGAAAATCCATTTTCAAATATTACTTGTCCAATAAAAAAGAAAATGAAATCTTACCATTTGTGACAGCCTGGATGGACCTGGAGGGTATGATGCTGAGTGAAATAAGTCAGAGAAAGACAGATACCACATGATTTCACTCATATGTAGAATCTTAAGAACAAAGTAAACAAATAAAATTGAAACAGACTCATAGACACAGAGAGCAGACTGGCAGTTGCCAGGGGAAGCGGGGGGGGGGGGGAAGGGGGGGTGCTGGGTGAGAAAGGTAAGAGGATTAAGAAGTACAGGTTGGTAGTTATAGAATAGTCATACAAAGTACAGCACGGGGAACATAGTCAATAATATCGTGACATATTATTCCAATAATATCGTGGAAGTATCAGGGGAACACTTTGTAAAGTATATGATTGTTTAACCACTATGCTGTACACCTGAAGCTAATACAAAATAGTATTGGATGTCAACTGTAATTGAAAAAAAACTACTTTCTATGTATTCTAGGGCTGCTCGTGTTGATAATAACAATCAAGTATAGCAATAATAGTAGTTATTGCTATAACAACAGTAGCTAGTGTTTTTGGGGGCCATGCATTGTGCCTCACATGTATTACGTCGTCATCATTTCTCTCATTCCCATTTGCTGAGGAGAAAAATCAAAGTTCAGAGAGGTCAGGTAACTGGATCATAACCACACAGCTACTAAGATATAGCAAGTAGATTCAAGGCCAGGTCTCAGTCCAGAGTCCATTTTCTACTCATTCACATCACTGTCTGATGCCGGTTGTGAAAATGCCAAGAGGTCTGATGAAATGTACTCATTGCTTCAGAAACAAGGGAAAGGGAGGGGGGGGGGAAACATTTGAGAATAGCAATGAAGCAGACAGAAGCCCTCAAAGAGACTGTGATATAGGTACTACTATTTGTAATACTTTAAACAATAATAAAAATTATACAAATAAAATAATAAAAGTAAATAAATAGCCGAAACCTGTTTGGCTCAGTGGATAGAGTGTTGGCCTTTGGACTGAAAGGTCCCAGGTTTGATTCTGGTCAAGGGCATGTACCTTGGTTGTTGGCACATCCCCAGTAGGAGGTGTGCAGGAGGCAGCTGATCGATGTTTCTCTCTCATCATGTTTCTAACTATCTCTCTTCCTCTCTCTATCTAAAAAAAAAAAAGAAAGAAAAAGAAAATAAATAAATAAATAAATAAATAAATAAGGCTGCTGATAGTTACATGCCCAACCTACAGAGGTCTGCCCAGTTGTCCAGAAAAATATGGCACTAGCTTAGCTTCCACCCACATTCTTATTCACTCTCCACTAATTTTATCGACTATTGCATACATTTTTCCTTAGCTTCCAAGGAAAGTTGGAAAGAAAATGAGAGGAAGAAAGAGAACTAGGAAGCTGGCTGAAAGTGACTTTGCACTTTTTCTCTTATGTATTTTGAGTGCACACATATGTAGGAATGATAAGAATTCTCACATTAACATCTCTACACATAAGCTCACAATGCTCGTAAAATTCGGCCTTCTGGTTATAAACTAAAGGGCATAGCCTAGAAATGGATCAAGATAATACACTATATAGAAAAAGGAAAGAACATCTTATGAAATTCAGGTTTAATTTTAATTTTATTTTATGTTGAGAGAGAGAAAAACATCCATTTGTTGTTCCACTTATTTATGCATTCATTGGTTGCTTCTTATATATGCCCTGACTAAGGACTGAATCCACAACCTTGGCACATCAGGATGCTGCTCTAACCAACTGAGCTACCTGGCCAGAGTCAAGTTTTATTTTATGCTTTTAATTTCCGAGAGGAAAGGAGAGGGAGAGAGAGATAGAAACATCAATGATAAAGAGAATCATTGATGGCTGCCTTCTGTACGCCCCCTACTGGGCATTGAGCCCACAACCCAAACACCTGCCTGACTGGGAAAGAAACCTTGACCTCCTGGTCTCATAGGTTAATGTTCAACTGCTGAACCACACTGGCCAAGCAGGTTTTATTTTTTTAAAGCAATGATACAGAAAGGTAATCCTAGATGTTTGAAAAAGCTTATTGCAAATCTAAAAATAGCTACTTTCTACTAAAAAGGGAGACAGAGAAAACAGAAATAGTTTACTGTGGGTGATTTATGAAGCAGGCTATTTCTGGGGATTAAGACTGTCTACCTGGGTTTGAATTATTTGAGTACCTAAAATCCTGAATGAGCACGAGGCAGTTAATTTGTCGGCTTTCTGGTTGACCTCTGAGTCATCTTGTCCTCTCCGGGGAGCCCTGGGGAGCCTTATCTGGGTGGCCCCGTGTTGTGCCCGAGCCTCACCAGCACGCAGTTGCTCTCCCTCCCATAGGCCTGCCTCAGGCTCCTGCACAATGGCTTCCTTGGAGCCTCTGTCTCATGTCTCTAAGGAAAATGCTGGGATCCTTGGAACGGAGCAGAACTGGAAGGGGAGACGTCATGCCCCCAGAGCCGACTGTAAATTGCGCTGTTTAGTCTGTAAAGCAATTAGGTCTGGGGAGTGTAATGTGATGCTTTGGGCTGGCCAGCCTCTGTGGCCCTGGTCAGGATGTCGTTTCTCTGTGGGCACCAACATTGAGCTTCAGGACAGTCTCCCACTCTCCCTGAGCTAAATAGATGCTCCAAAATAGACCAGTTTCCTCTTATGAGTGTGTACAAAGGGCCTGGACTTGGATCTTGAAGACCTGAATTCAAATTCCAGCATTGCGTCTCTCGTGCTGTGAGTAATCTGAAAAAATGGTGATTCCTACAGCTGCCCTGAGTCAGTCTCAGTTGCATTAAAGGGGCCTCATCATTGCTAGCAAACAGGTATGACAGAATGGCAAGTGCTGGATGGCCTTGTGTATGGTGAGAGTGAAGTGTGTGTTCTCCTGAGTCTATCCTGTGCAGGGTGGCTGGTTCCTGCTACTTACTTGTCAGCAGCCATGTTCAAAAGTGATGCCATCATTTCTATCTGTGCACACACACACACACACACACACACACACACACACTGAGTGACCAGATTATTATGATCTCTGAACACATAATAATCTGCCCACTCAGTGTATATCCTATAGAGATCATAAGATCATAATAATCTGGCCACTCAGGGTGTGTGTGTGTGTGTGTGTGTGTGTGTGTGTGTGTGTGTATTTCAGAGATGAATGGAAAGAGAGAGAGAGAGAGATAAAAACGTAAATGATGAGAGAGAATCATTGATTGGCTGCCTTCTGCATGCCTCCTACTGGGGACTGAGCCTATAATCCAGGCATGACCAGGAATCAAACCATGACCAGGAATCAAACCATGACCTCCTGGTTCATAGATCCGTGCTCAACCATTGAGCCATGCTGGCCAGGCTCTGCCTTTTAAAAAAATTAAACTTATTGGGGTGACATTGGTTAATAAGATTATATAGGTTTTAAGTGCACAATTCTATTATTCAACATGTGTATATTGCATAGTGTATTTACCACCCAAATTCAGATCATCTTCTGTCACCATATATTTGATCCCCTTTACCTTTTACTATCCTACCTCCTTCCCTCTGGTAACCATCATACTCTTGTCTGTCTCTATGAGGTTTTTTTTTTCTTATTTATTCACTTGTTGCTTTTAGATTTATATCCCACATGAGTGAAATCATATGGTTCTTGACTTTTTCTGTCTGTATTTCACTTAGCATGATATTCTCAAGATCTATTCATGAGATACCACCTCCCACCTGTTAGAATGACTATTGTCAACAAGACAAGTGCTAACAACTGTTGGAGAGGTTGTGGAAAAAAGGGGATTCCCTGCTGGCAAGAATGTAAACTGGCAGAGCCACTATGGAAAACAGTATGGAGACTCCTCAAAAAATTAAGAATAGAGTTACCGTATGACCCAGCATCGCCTCTTCTGGGTACCTGCCCCCAAAATTTGAAAACATTTATTCACAAAGATATATGCACTCCCTATGTTCATTGGAGCATTATTCATGGTGGCCAAGACATGAAAACAACCAAAGAGTCTGATAGATGATCAGATAAAAAAAAACTCTGGTGCATATAAACAATGGAACATTATTACTCAGCCATAAGAAGAGGTGAAATACTGCCATTTGCAACAACATGATGGACCTATCTGTGTTTTGAGAATCTCGGCTGACCCGAAGGCCACGATGTCTCTTCTGCCAATTCTGTAGGATCCTAACCCTGTGTCACCTGCGTTAAGTAGGTCTCCCTGCCCTTCTCCATCACAGTATCCTGGCTGTTTCCTACATACCACTGAGCCAGAGTTCTCATTTATTCTTTTATTTCATCTTATCTGCCTTTCCCCTTCACTGTGAGCTTCATGAGAATGTGAAGATGGTTGGGTTAGTCACACTATGCTTTGACAACCAGCCTAATACTTTCTGCACAGTAAGTATTCTGTAGGATGAATGAACAAAGAATAATACACTCCCAATATTTAGACAACAGGCAAATTGGGGCAGACGTCCTGTTCCTTGCTGGCCTGGGAAAAGCTCAAGGTCAGAGTCATGTCTCTGAAAGGTCACACCAGGGCAGCTTCCATCCTGGTTACCCAAGGGGACAACCTCACATCCTGCTCACCACACACAATCTTGGACTCTCTACTTTGAGACTACTTTTACATGAACAAAAATAACTTCATTTATGCTAGTTATTTTGAATATTTTGTTGTATGCAGCCAGAATGTATTTAATTGATACACCAGGGAATTGACGTTCAAGAGTAGCTCTCTGGGGCTGGGGTGGCTTTCGAACAGAAAGCAAAGTAATGAGGGGGCCTGTGTGTGCTTGGGGGGAGAAGGAGAAGACAGGTGTCACCAGAAGCCTTGGATGTGTTGGGTACCAGAGGCATTTTATCCCCAGTGACAGATGCAGCACTAGGAAGGCTCCCCACAATGCACGTCGAGCTGAGCCCACGTTGTTCTGTGGGACTTCAGTACTCATGTGTTTTACATTATTCCCTAATTGCTTAAGTGTTTGTGGTGTCTTTGCTTTTAACTTGGGGGCCTAGAGAGTTGAAGGATGGAATCTCACTGTCCTCTACCCACCCCAGGAAGGGAGATCCTCACAGGAGCTGCCCTGCCTAGGCCTAGAGAGAGGCCGGTTGGTCAGAAAGCCAAGACTCCTGGGTGTGGGAAATAAAGGGACCACAGAGCTTCCCTTCTAACCCCGCCCCCCTTCCCCAACTCCAAGCGCCAACTTGGTGTTGTGTTGGGAAATCTGACTGTTTTGCTTTTGTGGCAAGGCTAACATATACCTAATTAGTCTGTTTGTCTTAAATCCACCCACTCTTTAAAAGCAAAAGAAAATAGCTGGGGCTTAATATAGTTTGGTTTTACATGTGGGAGCCATTGCCAGAGCTTTAATAAATATTGAAGCTCTGGTGATTTTTGTTCTTTGCTGGACCCGCTTATGGAGCAAATAGCTACAGGGCCCTGGCTGATGCTCTTCTACCTGGTGGATTCTCACAGCTGGGAGGAGACACATCTCATGGCAGTTGGGAGTCATCACATAGAGATGGTCAGAGATGAGAGAAACTAGGCTATTTTGGAGATCAGCTCTACTGAATTAACAGAGGCCCAGAGACGGGAAATAACTTGTCCAAGGTTGCACAGCTTGGAAGGGCTGACCTTTCACTTTAACACATCCTAGGTTCACTCCTCTCCCTTTACACCTCAAGTCAGAGGCATACTAGTACACAGTGCGCCCTCCATATTTAATAGGCATTGCTCCCATGAGCCTCACCCCGTGGTCTCTTACTACCTGAATCCAGTGACTTTTTAATTCTGTTCATGTGAACCACTTGTTGAGTCCTCAGTCTGTCATCATGCCCCCATCTGATCCTCCTAAGTGACTTGCTGAAACTCACAGACTGAAAGTGATGGTGCTTAGATTTGGGCCCAGGTATTCTTTTAGGTATGGGTATTGTCTAACTCGAGACTCTGGTCTTACCCATTGTACTAGTCAGCCTTCTAGATTTTCACATGGTAACCTTTCTGCTCAAGAAATCTAATACCATTCACAAAACAGGCCATGTCCCTGGAGTAATTTTTCTTTGATGATGATGGATTCTATGGATCTGATCATAGTTTCTGGTCTCTTCTGCTTAATGGCCGCACTTATGGCCCATGTTGAATGGATAGAGCTTGTATAATTTCTCAACTCACGCTTGCACAGTTTTGAATGGGACCCAGAATGAAGAGGGCACCTAAACAGATCCAAGCTTCCATGGAAGCCGCATTGCCACATGTACTGTCCGACCCGGCATCTCCAACGGTGCCTGACATGTCAGTGGCATATTGAGATGCTTATGGAAAGCCCCTGGCAGGCCTTAGTAGGTGAAGCACAGCAAAGACCATCAACATTTTGAGCAGATACGCCATCCTATATAAATAACTATTCACCTTTGAGAAACAGCTTTGGCTTGCTCCCAGACCCTAGCAGAGGCTAAATACATGTGACTTGAGTGACCCATCATGAAATGGGTATCAGCTGTCTGAAATATTAAAATATAAGGTTGGGCATGTATGCCTCACTCCATTATCACATGAGAGTGGTGTAGGTGGAACTAGGTTGAAGCAGATCCTAAAGCACAAGTAAGGTACATGAACAATTAGTCCAGATGCCATGGCCTGTACTTATGGGCACTTTCCCAGGGCCCATGTTCAGAAAGGCCCCATATTTGGTTCAATGCTCTGCTGTCACTGTCTTGAAATTCTTAGTTTTTGAGCAGGGTTATTTATTTTTATTTTCCTCTGGGATCCATAAATTATAGAGCCAGTTCTGTCTCTGCCACATTGCTTAATTTGCATCTATGACCACATGGTGAATTTTCTATGACCAGTTGACTTAAAAAGGAAAGCTTCAGGCTGGGTTTACATATAATTATCTGCAAGATACTGATACTACCTGAAGATGTGTAGCTATAAAATCATAGCCTCACTTCATGGTGTCCTTGAAGGACAATGGTGGACAAACCTCCTTCCAGTGGACAGAATTATTCATGTTTCCAGGAAGAAGAGATAGTCAAACGTTGAGATTGACACTGATGCATGCATAGTTGATAGGGTTTGACTGGGTGGTCAGGGACTTGGAAAACTGGTGACAAAGGGATTTGGGGAAGAGGTATATGGATGGATGTCTCTGAATGGGCACATAATATAAATATATTTGTATCTTTGCTCATCAATGAATGATTTCAGCAGAAGAGGAGTTTAACAATTTGGTGGCCAAGATGATTCATTCTGTATACCAGAAAGCCTCTTTGCCCAGCCACCTCTCTTTGACCAGTAGCTTGTGAACAAAGTGGCCATGGTGACAGGAATGAAGGTTAAGCTATGGGCTTAGCAGCATGGACTTCAATTACCAAAGCTGATCTGGCTATAGCCACTGCTGAGTGCCCTATATGCCAATAACAGCGAGCCCTTGACAGTACACCATTTCTTTAGAGGAATCAGCCAGCTGCCTTGTGGCAGGTTGATTGCAGTGGGCTGATTCCACCATGGAAGAGACAGGACTTTGTTCTCTGGAGAAGATACTTTTTTGGAGGGTGTAGATTTGCCCACTCACATACTTCTGCCAAAATCATGATACATGTACTTACAGAATGCTTTATTCAGTCTCATGATGTTCAACACAGAATGGCTTCTAACCAAAGAGTGCATTTTACACCCAGTGAAGCTTGTCCTCATGAATTTTTCCTGATCTTATCATGTTTTTCATTACTCTGAAGCAGCTGATCTGCTAAAATTGTGGAACAACCTTTTGAAGATATAGTTATGGTACCAATTGTGAGGCAAAACCTTGCAGAGTTGGGGCAATGTCCTAAAGAATGAGGAATGTGCTCTTAATCGGTGATCAAGATATGGTGCTCCTCCTCCCATAGTCAGGATTCATGGGCTCTTGAATCAAGAAGTGGAAATGGGAGCGGGTTCTCTTACTATTTCCACCAGAGATGCCTCTTATGAAACTTGCTTTTGTTCTTGCATTTTTGGGCTCTTCTTGTCTAGAGAGCTTGGTTTGCAAAGGAGAACTGAATCCACCATTCCATTACACCGGAAGTTGAGACTTCTTCCTGACTGCTTTGTGCTTGTCATGCTAGAGAATCCATAGACAAAGAAGTATCAGTGTGGTGATTTTATTCAGGAAAAATTGGTTGCTACTATACACTGGGGGTTAGGGGGAATGTGTTATACATCTGGAATTCAGGAGATTCCAGGTGGCATCTGTTGGTTCTCCAATGTCCAGTGATAAAAATCAATGGTAAACTATAGCAACCTAGCACAGGCTGGCCTGATAGTGGTCCAAACCCTTGAGGGAAAGTTGGGTCACTGCTATCAGATAAGAAACTACAATCATCTGAAGATGTTTATTGAAGGCAAAGGGAATATTGAACAGATAGTAGAAGAAGGTAGGTACAAATACCAGCTACATCCTTATGTCCAGTTGCAGAAATGAAGACTATAATAGTTATGAACATGTCTTTCTTATTTTGCTACAAATACGTTAACCAGTTTTTCTCCTTTTCTTTACCATCTATATTAGGTGTGTTAAGAGTAGTGAGCCTTGTATCTTAGAATTTAATTTACAAGATATCATCAAATGAGCATCACCCAAAGTTGAACAAAAGAACTTTGTTTTCTCTTTTACAGAGAAGATGACTATGTGTCTGGTGGTACATGTATTTGTTGCATCACCTGAGGCAAAGCATGACCTTGCTGTTGTCTTTCTTTGGCCCTTAAATATGGCTAAAAAGAATATGTATGGATGCCAAGTGGGTGGGCTGTGTGCATTGTGTTATGTCCACTTAGCTAAGCTGAAATTATGTTTCCAGAATTCTTTGCCTGGTTCCAGGTTAAGGCTGGCCACAGAGAAATTTGCATAAGATTTGAAAGGCAGAATTATAGTGACTTTACTACGCTCTGAAGGTTATTGTTGGCCGATGATGTTGAGACCCATGCACACTGTGATTGATTGGCTGCTTCATGTCGTTGATGGGGGTAGAAGCTGGGCACACAGCTCCACTGGCTCACACCTGATATCCTTCCTTCTGTGAATCCTGGACCAGGTATATGGGAAGCTGTGGAAAGGGGCCAGCTAATCCTTCAGGCCACTTGGGTCATCAGAGCAGCAGGGCTGAGATACAGACATGGTCTGGTCTGCCCTTCCAGGTTTCAGGTGAACCTTAGTCTCCCCAGTTCACATCCATCTTCCCTTCACAACTTCCAGCTCTGCTGGCTTTGTGCTCGACATGAGATACAGCAGTGACAGCCTTAGACAGATTGCATTGCCAACCCTGGTGCGAGGTCCCATCCCTGTAATGAATCCCTCATTCTCTATCACTCAGAGTGGTGCACCTTCCTTGAGTGAGCCCTGACTGGTGTGTCTGGACTGATACATTTTCTCGCAAAACTCTTCAAGCTCATTATCCCATTTAGTCCTTATAGTAACCCCCTGAGGTAGATATTACCGTTGTCAATTTGAATAAAATTAATTTGAAATCAGAAGTGTTAAGTGACTTTCCCAAAGTCATCCAACTATGAAACAGTCAAGCAAGGACTCAAAGCCGGGTCTAAAAGATTCTGAGTTCAAAATCCCTCTTCTCCCCAAATACTTGGAGTATACACATGCCCTTTGCTATGTTGCTGAATTTGTGTCGTCTTTGTTGCTCTGTTTCTGATCCTTGTTTCACCAGAGGCTGAAAAACTTGTTTTCATGAGTGGTGAGCGGGAGTGGGGGAGGGTGATTATGAAATCCACTTTACCTTTGTCTCTTGCTACCCTTTTACACATTTGACAAGGGCTGGGGGGAGTCTTATCTTTTCACTGCTTCTAGGTAAAAAAAAAAACTCAGGTCCTGTGACTTTTCTGTTCATTAGTAGGCAATACAAAGTTCCACAGACATGTTAGGGTGTAAAACATGGGTTAAGTGCCGAAACTGGTTTGGCTCAGTGGTAGAGCGTCGGTCTGCGGACTGAAAGGTCCCAGGTTCGATTCCGGCCAAGGGCATGTACATTGGTTGTGGTCACATCCCCGGTGGGGGGTGTGCAAGAGGCAGCTGGTTAATGTTTCTCTCTCATCGACGTTTCTAGCTCTCTATCTCTCTCCTTCCTCTCTGTAAAATATCAATAAAATATATATTTTTTAAAAAACATGGATTAAGTTTAAATCTTGTTTGTTAATTAGCCTTTCAATTTGTATTTGGAGTAAAGCTCGCTTTTTCTCTGACCCCCATCCTCCTCTCCAGCTAAAATTGTCTGCAGCCTAACTGCCTACCTTTGGGGAAAGGGTGTGGTTGGCATCCTTCTCTCTTTCTGGCCTCATTCTTCCCCTTCCTCAGCCTCCCTCCAGGATTGAAGTTGGGAGGAAGGAGGAGAGGGGAAAGTTATTTTGTTTTTCTAAACAGTTTTGCATACCACAATTTATATCCCACAAAATTCACCCATTGCAAGTGTATAATTCAGTACTTTTAGTAGATTTATAGAGTTGTTCAATCATCATAATTTTAACTCTGTAAGAACGTTTCCATTACCAAGCAAACTTCTCTTGAGCCCATTTGCAGTTCACCCCCATTCCTCCGCTCGTGCAGGGCAACCACTGATCTGCTTTATGTCTTCATAAATCAGCCCGTTTCTGGATATTTCCTATAAACGGAATCATACACTATGTACTATTTTGTGTCTGGATTTTTTTACTCAACATCAAGTTCTTCATGTTTATTCATATTATGGCATGAATCAGAAATCTGTTCCTTTTTATTGCTAAGTAATATTCTATTGTATGCCTGTATAGTGTTTTGTTTATCCATCTACCAGTTGACGAACACTTGGGTTGTTTCCAATGTTGGTTATTATGAACAATATTGTTATGAAACTCACATGCATGGCTCTCTGTGGATATATATATTTTTTTATTCCTCTTGGATTTGTTCCTAGAAAAGGAATTTCTGCATCTAATGATGTGTTTATATCTAAGTTTTTAAGAAACACCCAAACTGTTTTTACAAAGGAGCTGTGGCATTTTATCGTCCCATCAGCAATATATAAAGATTCCTGTTCCTTTATATCCTCGCCAATAATAATTGTTGTCTGTCTCTTTTATTTTAGCCACTCTAGTAGATATATAGAGATCTCTCATTAATTCTCATTTCCCTAATGACTAATAATGAGTATCTCTTTGAGTACTCATCAGCCATCTGCATATCTTCTCTTGTAACATGTATAGTAAAATATTTTGCCCGTTTTCATCAACTGACAAGTGGGTAAAAAAGTATATATATATATATATATATAATGGGATATTAGCAGTAAAAATAATGAAATCTTTATATTTGTGCAGCATGGATAGACCTAGAGGGTATCATGCTAAGTAAACTAAGCCAGATGGAGAAAGACAAATACCATATGATATCACTTGTATGTGGAATCTAAATAAGAAAATAAATGAACAAACAAAAGGGAAACAGAATTATACAGAGAACAAACTGATCGAGGCCAGACAGGAGGGGTGTTGGGCTATGGGGTAAAGAGGTGATGGGATTTAGAAGTACTAATTGGTACTTACAAGATAGGATGGATATAAGGTACAACATAGGGAATATAGTCAATAATGTTGTAATAATTATCTGTGGTACTAGGTGGGCACTTGAATTATCAGAGGGATCGCTTTGTAACTTATATGAATGTCTACTGGCTCTCTGTCCACCTGAAACTAATACAGAAAAGTGTTGAATGCAAGCTGTAATTGAAAAATAAAAATTTAAAAATATTTTGCCCATTCTTAAAATTAGATTGTTTGTCTTCTTTTTATTCATTTGTGAGAATCCTTTAAATTTTTAGATATAATTTTTGGATATATGGTTTGCAAATATTTTCCCCATATCTTGCTTGTCCTTTTAGTTTCTTTTTATTTCAAAAGTGTCCTTTGAAATGCAACACTTTAAAATTTTTACAAAGCCCCATTTATTACTATTTTCTTTTATGGATTGTGCTTTTAGTTTCATATCTAAGAACTCCTTGATTAACCCAAGACAAAGTTTTTCTCCTAGTTTTATTCTAAGAAGTTTTATAGTTTTAATACCATTTGTTGAAAAAGGAAAACCAAACATCAACCTATCCTTTCCACATTGAATTGTCGAAAATAAATGATAGATAAATGAAAGGTTCTATTTCTGCATTTCCAGTTCTGTCCCATTTATCTATATTGTATATCAGATGTAGTTTCTATATGCCCATTCTTTAGTCAACACCACACTGACTGGATTATTCTAGCTTTATAGTAAGTTTTGAAAATGGGTAGTATAAATCCCCCAAATTGGTTCTTATTTTCATTTTTTGTTATTGTCATTCCTTTGCATTTCTGTATACATTTTAATATAAGCTTACCAACTTCTTTCTTTGCAAAGAAACAAGCAAACAAACAAACAAACAAATAGACCCTGCTGAGATTTCAACAGGAATGCATTGAATCTATACATCATTTTGGGAGAAATGCCATTTTTAACAATGTTGAGCCTTCCAATCCCTGAACATTTAAAAGGATGTTGTTTAACTTCCAAATATTTGGGAATTTCCCAGATTTCGTTGTTATTGTTGTTTTATTATTTAACTAGATGTCCGGTGCATAAAATTCGTGCATGGGGGTGGGGTCCCCTCAACCCAGCCTGCACCCTCTCCAATCTGGGACTCCTCAGGGCATGTCTGATTGCCAGTTTAGGCCCTATCCCAGAAATAATGTCTAAACTGGCAGTCAGACATCCCTCTTACAATCGGAACTGCTGGTTCCTAATTGCTCACCTGCCTGCCTGCCTGCCTGATTGTCCCTAACTGCTCCCACTGCCAGCCTGATCACCCCTAACCACCTCTGCCTGCCAGCCTGATCACCCCCAACTGTTCCCCCTGCCAGCCTGGGTGCCCCTAACTTCCCCCCTCTGCTGACCTGGTCATTCCTAACTGTTCTCTTCCTTCCCCCCTGCCAGCCTGATTGCCCTTTACTGCCCCACCTACCAGCCTGGTTGCTCCCATCTGGCCCCCCTGCTGGCCTGGTTGCCCCACACAGCCTGCTGTTCATTCATTTGTACCTCACTAACTCGTCTGCCTTCCTGGCCGTCCTATGTAGCCTGCTGTTTGGACATCTGTTCAGTTGTTTCAGTCGTGAGGGGCCCTGGATTTTTATATATTAGGATTCCTTTGTGGTCAGATGCCATACTTTGTATAATTTCAATTATTTTTAACTTATTGAAATTTGTTTTATGATTCAGTATCTGGTTTTTCCTGAGGAATGGTCCAGGTGTGCCAGACACCAGAAATAGTATTAGAGATAATATTTCCTAATAATAAAATGGTTGCCCATTGGCAGCAGAATACATATAATTTTCAAGCACACTTGAAACATTCTACAGGAATGACAATATAGTAGGCCATAAAGACTCAACAGATATTAAAAGATTGAAATCATACAAAGT
The DNA here is from genome assembly GCA_963924515.1 of Vespertilio murinus. Taxonomy (NCBI): domain Eukaryota; kingdom Metazoa; phylum Chordata; class Mammalia; order Chiroptera; family Vespertilionidae; genus Vespertilio; species Vespertilio murinus. The sequence goes on from OZ004705.1 coordinate 118,366,455, forward strand.
CTGACCATATATATATTATTGATTTTTTTACAGAGAGGAAGAGAGAGGGATAGAGAGTTAGAAACATCGATGAGAGAATCATCGATCAGCTGCCTCTTGCACGCCCCCTATAGGGGATGTGCCGGCAACCAAGGTACATGCCCTTGACCTGAATCGAACCCAGAACCTTTCAGTCCGCAGGCCAATGCTCTATCCACGGAGCCAAACCGGTTTTGGCTATATAATTGATTCTTGCTTTTTAAGTTCAGTCTGATAACCTCTGCCTTTTTTATTGTATTTTTAGGACATTTACATTTAATGCGTTTATTTTTATGGTTGAATTTACATTTACTACTTTATTATGTTTTTCTTTATGTTTTCTGTTCTTCCCTGACTACTTTTTGTGTGTTAAATAGGTTTTCATAAAAATATTTTTATTAATTTCAGAGAAAAGGGGAGAGGGAGAAAGAGATAGAAATTTCAATGATGAGAGAGAATCATGGATTGGCTGCCTCCTGTACACCTCCATTGGGGATTGAGCCCACAACCTAGGCATGTGTCCTCACTAGGAATCGAACTGTGACCTCCCGGTTTATAGGTCAGCCCTCAACCACTTAGTTACATGGGCTGGGCTAAATATGTTTTTAAGCAGTATAATTTTCTTTTTATTTTAACTATGTTTGGGCATTATTTTGCCTAAATTTTTGAAGAATAATTTGCTTGATTTAGAATTATTGGTTAAGGTTTTATTTTATTATTATTTTTTGTGTGTGTGTGTGTGTGTGTGTGTGTGTGTGTGTGTGTTTGTTGTTTGTTTGTTTTTTTTTTTTTTTCCCCAGTTCTTTGAATATGCCATTCCACTGTCTTCTGGCTTCTGCTGTTTCAGATGAGAAGTCAGCCATTTTCATATTGATATTCCTGTATGTAACACATCATTTTTCTTTCTCTCCTTATAAGATTTCTCTTTGTTTTAACTTTTATGAGTTAGATGTTTTATGTCTAGGTATGAATTTCTTCGTGTTTATTCCATTTAGATTTTTTTTTGGCTTCTTGTACCAGTAGATCAAATATTTTTTTAAAAATATGTTTTATTGATTTTTTACAGAGAGGAAGAGAGAGGGATAGAGAGCTAGAAACATCGATGAGAGAGAATCATCAATCAGCTGCCTCGTGCACACCCCCTACTGGGGATGTGCCCACAACCAAAGTACATGACCTTGACCGGAATTGAACCTGGGACCTTTCAGGCCCCCAATGCTCTATCCACTGAGCCAAACCGGTTTCGGCTAGATCAAATATTTTTATCAGATTTTAGAAATCTTATGCCACTGTATCTTCAAATGTGTGTGTGTGTGTTTCTGTCTCTTTATATATCTTCTTTCCTGGAACTCCCATTACATGAATATTGGCAGACATTTGATGCTGTTCCACAGGTTTCTGATGAATTGTTCATTTACCTTCATTTTTGTTTTCTCTCTTTCCTTCAGATTGGTCATTTCTATTGATTTATACTCAAGTTCTCAGATTCTTCTGTTTTGCATCTGCTACTGAGCTCCTCTTGTGAACTTTTCATTTGAATTATATTTTTCAACATCAGAATTTTTGTTTTTCAAAAATACATCTGTGCCCTAATTAAGAATCTCTATTCATTGGTGTCACTCTTTTCTTTCAGCATTGCTTTCTTCAGTTCTTTAAACATATTTATAGTAGCTGTTTTAAGTCTTTGTTAAATCCAGCATTTGAGGACACTAAATAGTTTCCATTGATTGCTTTATATATTACATATGAGTTATACTTTACTGTTAACTTGTCTGTAGTAAGTTTTTTGTTTGTTTGTTTGTTTTTGTTGTTGTTGTTGCTTTTAAAAACTGGGCATTCTGGGTAACCTTCTGCAGTAACTCTGGATTCTGATCTCCCTGGTTCCCAAAGGCTGTTGTTGGTATTTAATTTATTTGTTTTATAACTTACCATCACTAAACCTGTGAAGCCTGGTGTCTCAACTCAGTTATGTTTTAAATATTCTTACTTTTATTTATAAGCTTGGCTTTTTAAAATTCACTTTTGTGACTTCATGGTGATACAATGACCAGCCAATGGTTTCACACAGCCTCAAGCTAGAACACCTAAGATTTCTGCTATTCTTTCCTTAAAATCATCAGGTTTTTTTTTGTTTTGTTTGTTTTGTTTTTGTTTTTGTTTTAAGTATAACACTTCTGACATTGTCATATGTTTTTGTTTGATTTTCAGAATACTGAAATGGTTGTGTGTGGGTGTGGTTTTTTTTCTTCAATTTTATTCTTTATTGCTTTGTGGATATAAATTTTCTGATTTCCCTACTCAGCCATTGATGACAGTCCTCTCTTCCACAGAGAACTGTTTGCTTGACAGATACAGCTGTAAAATGGCTTTGCATCCATACTCTTGCTTCCAAACCCTTTTGCAAGTTCTTCAGATTATTCACTTAGGCCCTCCCAATGCAAATTCTCTGATGTGGGCTGTGCATTCTCTTCTTTTCAGCTACTTCTCCCCCACTTAGTTTGATTTCCCAGGGGCTCACTCCACACCCGCTCACTGATTCTTCTCAATAGCATGGCCCCATGACTCTCCCAGGTAGTCCTCTTCGATAAGATCTCAAATAGCTCCTGGCTCACTTTCTCTCCCATGTGGCCCACATATGGTCCTCAGGAAACATGTATTAATCCCTGTCCTAGCAAGCTCAGCCAGTGCCAGCCTTCCCAATAAAGCAATTACTCTCCTTTGATCCACACAAAATTAATTCATCATCTGGCTCCTGCCCTCTTAATTTCTAGGCTGCAGTCTGACACTGTCCACATTCCCAACTTTGGGGAGGTTTTAGTGGGGTCCTTGAGTCATCACCCTCAAGCTGCTCTCACTGTGTGCGTGAAGAGAAAGAATTGTGGGGCAGGTCTCCCAAGGAAATCCTCTTCTTTCTCAACTTCCACACTTCTAATTCTCTTTATAGGAAGGGGTTTTTTAGATACATGAAACCAGTTCCTAGATATTTCCTTTTGAAAATCTACTTCTCAACGCTGAAACATTCTTTTAGAATCTCTTATCTATCGCATCTCCCTGCTTCATTAAAAATTCCAATTCAGCATCCCCTTACGCTTGTGTTTATTTTTAGAGACTTCTCTGGTCCCCTTTAGACTAAACAATGTTTCTTAAAGTTACGGGATGTTCACAGATGTTATGTGAAAAATGGGTCTTGAGAGGAAATAACTGTGCTAAGCAAAGTTAGGCAAATCTTTTATGCCATGAGCCTTCTCAGAAGCTTTAATATGCTAATAGGCATTGTGAAGCTCCAAGGTGTGTGTGAGTGAGTGTGTGTGTGTGTGTGTGTGTGTGTGTGTGTAGAATATACAGTTTTTTTATCAAACTTCTTGGGTTTTGAGGCACACTCCCCCTACATTTTTGGCAAGCCGTTTAAAGAGGTTAGCGTCCTGCAGAACACATTTTGGAAACATTGGCCTGGAAAGTACCTGTGGAAAGAGAAGGTGTTTTCCTGCTCACTCAGAGTGTTCCCGAAGGCAGGCCACGTGCAATTGCCTTCCCCCTCCTCCCAACCACAGCAATTCTTTTATTTGCTTAACCTGAGTGTCCTAGAGCTTGGCTGCATGGTCTTTCCACTAGACCAGTGGTCAGCAAACTGCGGCTCGTGAGCCACATGCTCTTTGGCCCCTTGAGTGTGGCTCTTCCACAAAATACCACGTGCTGGAGCACAGGTACAGTGTGATTGAAACTGTGGCCCATGCGCAGAAGTCGGTTTTCGGCTCTCAAAAGAAATTTCAATTGTTGTGTTGTTGATATTTGGCTCTGTTGACTAATGAGTTTGCTGACCACTGCACTAGACCACGTTTCTTATTGATAGGAATCCCATCCTATTCATCTTTGCATTTCCAGGGCTTATGCCCGGGACACAGCAGGAATGAATGAAAAACAGAATTAGAGGAGTGTTTCTTGCTGCTGCTTCTGTTGCCTTTTTTTGTTTGTTTGTTTTTAAAGAAAGTAAAACATTAATAATAATAAAAACTCTAAACATGGGTACTAAACCACATATGTACAGCTATCAAACAATTCTATTGGGTGTTTATGAAACTCTCCGTGTATGACAATCTGTGCTTATTAATATCTGCAGGAGAGTTCATTCAGTGCTCAAATGCACTGTGCTCTTTCCCAGGGCGCCACGGGGGCGGGGGGAGGGGGGAGTCTTTTTCTGTATATCTGCGTGTGATTGTGTACACACAGCTGAAGAGGCGAGTTGCTGAGAACTTTCCAAAAGAAATGAATGGGATAAAACAGATTGTCAAGTTACTGAGTGGTAATTAAGAACAGATTCCTAACATCATCACGTTACCATTTTTAAGAAATTTTCCTTTAAAAGACAAAACCACGGAATGATGAAACGTGTCATGCTTCCACTAAAGTACCCGTAGTCTTACACAAGTCTTTGCTCAGTTGCACACAAACATACATGACAGCCCAAAGTCACACGTACCTGAAGATTGTAAGGGGTCTCAAAAAGTATTTTCAATGGAGAAAAGTGTGTGTGTGTGTGTGTGTGTGTGTGTGTGTGTGTGTGAGAGAGAGGGGGGGGTAGGGAGAGGGTAGAAAGATTTCCTCATCCTCACCCTCCATATAAACAGCTGGGAAGATTTCTTTCTCCCAAGCATTTCAAAATAGAATTTCACCCTGAAGCTGACTGGGGAGCTTGGCCCTGAGCATTATTTTTCAAAGGGTTCGAGCTACTGAAAAGGGACTCCAGCGGGACTTTGTAGGCAGTCATGGCGGTGCAAGAACTCCAGCTCCAGAAATAACACCAGCAGCTGTGGCTACTAGCGGCATGTCCTTCCCCAGCCTGGGATCTTTGCCTCTGATCACACATTGGGGGTGGAGGGTGGGAACAGGGGGGTTAGGAAGGAATTCCACCCCATTTCCCACCCACTCAAGCACTCTTCACACTGCGTGACATTCCATCCCACATCTGGCCAGGTGCGTGTCTTACTGGCCTGTTGGGGGGGGGAGGGTTAGCACATACCGGATTAGACACACGCGTGGCCTGCCTCGCTGTGGGGGTGGAGGGCTGCCGCCACGATGTCCCAGGATTGTGTGTCTTGTGGTTAAACACTTAGGGTTTTGACGTAGACGAGGCGGCAGAGCCGACCCTCAGAGTTGCTGCAAACAACCTGAGAAGGCTTCTGAAACATTCAGTCCTGCGCCTCGGAAGGAGACGGCCTTTACGGGGGCAATTTTCCAATTGCTGCCTATTTGGTGTGGTCATCTCTGAGCCAGGGGAGGTTTCTTAACTCCAGGCAAAGATATTTACAGAGAGCCGGATGCCAGGAACCTGGTGGATTGTACACTGATGTGAAGCGCATTCTTGATCTTAACCAACAGAGGAGCCGTGTGTGTTGGGGTGACCTGGGAAAGGGCAAAGGGGGGAAAGGCCTATGAGAATGGCCACCTGTGAGGTACCAATACTGTAATGTAATCCTCACTTTGGCACCAGGGGGTGGATCCTCCTGTTAATCCATATCCCTCAGAAAACCCAAAGAATGCTCTTACTTAGCTACAAGGGCCAGAGCTAGGGTGAGAAGCCGGCTTTTTGGAGGTTGTGTGCTGAGAGGCCTTCCCACTGCACTACACACTCCACAGCAAGAAACCAAGACCTCTTAATCAAGCCTTCACATGGGTCCTTCCCAGGGGGAACGTGTGGGTGCTCTGGTCTTTTTCTCTCTTTATTCGTATCCTTGGACGTTACTGTCAGATAACAGAAGTCAGCAGATTTCCCTAAACCAGCTGTGGGCAAATTACAGCCCGCGGGCCGGATCCGGCCTGTTTGGTTGTTCTATCCGGCCCGCAGAGCTGAAAGAGCTTAGGGTTCTCTTGCTCTCCCCTCCGCTCCTTCACCAGCAGCCCAAGATGAGAGTGCCAGCATGGTCAGGTTGCTTTTGTTCCAGTTTAAGAACCCATTGTGGCCCTCGAGTCAAAAAGTTTGCCCACCCCTGCCCTAAACAATGGAGATCACCATCTTTTATTCTAAGTGAGAGAAGCAGGATCCGGCCCATGGTTTTCCTGGGTGACATGTCTGTATGGAACTGAGTCCAGCTTAGAACAAGCTTTTTCCGCCTTCGAGGCACTGACAGGGCCCTTGACAAATTTTGAAACATCCCTGAACAGAACCTGAGGGGCAGCAGGTTGAGTCTGACAGGCCAAGGGGTGGGTGAGAAAGACCACACAATTCTGAGTGTTCCTCCCCCTCCCCTGTCTCACAGAGTCAGGGACTTGTACTCTGTTTTGACTCACTGGACTGTTCAACAAGTCTTGGGGATGGGGCCATCTTCATCCCTTGTTATTGATGAGGAATGCGGTATTAGTCATGGTTCTCCAGAGAAACAGAGCCCACAGGATGTGTGTGTGCAAAAAGATAGATAGATGATAGATAGGTAGGTAGAGATTTATTTCAAACAGCTGGCTCATGCAATTTGGAGGCTTGGCGAATCCAAAATTTGATGGGTAGGATGACAGGCTGTAGGCCCAGCGAAGAGTTGCAGTTCCAGTCTGAAGGCCATCTGCTGGCAGAATCCTGGAGGTCAGTCTTTGTTCCATTAAGGTCTTCAACTGATTGAGTGAGACCCACCCCCTTATGGAGGTTTATCCATTTAACTGTTAATCTCATAAAAAAAAAAACCAAAAAACCACAAAAAACAAAAACAAACCAAACAACTCACAGAAGCATTCAGAATAATGTTTGACCAAATACCTGGGCACCATATGAGCCAAGTTGATACATCAAATTAACCATCACAAACACTAAGCTTCAAGAAGTCTCCTCCCATTTCCCATATGGAGGTTAAACAATGAGAGGCAAGGCTGGGGATTCAACCAAGGTCTCTGATCGTAATACTTGAATTCTTTTTGTAATCTTCATGCCCCGTGTTAGTAAAACAAGGAAAAACACATTACTCATGAAGAGCCTCCTATAGATTGGATGGCATACTCAAGGGATTCCCATTTATTCGTCAGAAGGGCTTCGCTGAATGTTCCCAAGGTCCACGAAGGATGGACCAGGCGCTGTACCCTTGGGAAGTCAGTAAGGAGGGGCCATTGTGAAGCCACTTCTCCCCACGGAATGGCTGTATCTTGGAAGCACGTGTTAGCCCTGGAAGCCAGGACAAGCTTGGTGAACTATTTGAGCACCAACCCCTTCCATTGCACAGGCAACATTTTCCAGGTGAGCCATGTGCTGCACACAGTCTATGTTCAGAGCTATTCCTGGAACATGCAGGTGATTGACAGGTGAAGAAAGATGGAGAATAGGAGAGGCCCTATCCCTACAGCAGGACTCTGTGTGACAGAGTTTGGGGTAGAGGGTGACTCAGATAATCTTGGAAGGAGTTGCCCACTTCATGGATGTTTCAGGGCTCACCAGCTTCAAAAATAGGCCCTCAGCACCGAGACCCATGCATTTGATGAACTTCACCTGTCTGTCTTCCCAAGGGACCCTGAGTAAGCTCACCTGGGCAGGGATGGAGCCTCCCCTCTCCCAGACCCGGCGCGTTCTATGGCCCAGCCTCACTTCTGTTCCTGTCTTCCCGGTGCTCCTCACCCGCCACCTCTAAGTCTCTGGCCCTATCTCACCTCAACTTTACATCTTCCCTTTCTCCCCACTTTGCCTGGAATGAGTTAATGAGGCTATTATAAAAGGAGCTCATTCTAAAAGGAGCTAATGAGGATATTCTATTTCTCATTAGGCCTGCCTCTTCATTTCTATTTGGTCCATTGCTGCTGATTTCTATTAACTCCACTTCATTTCCATATGATAGGAATGATTAGATTGGCCTGTGGTGATTTCCAAGGGAGCATGGTCATGGCATGGCTCCTGATATTAGACATTAGTCAGTCATAAAACCCGCTTACACTGTAGTAACTTTCCTGTATCCTTTTATTTTTCAAAAAATAGTTAAAAATAGAGATCCTGTATTTAATACGTGCCCTCTGCTGGGCATTGTAGACCACAGTTGGAAAAGTGGGATTGGAGTTGAGAGGAAAGTGTGGTTTGAATATAGATTTGGGCACAGAGACCACAGCTGAGTTTCCCAGGTGGTTACTGAGCCCTTGGTGGAATTCAGGAGAACTGAACAAATTCACAAGAGGAGGGTCTGTGACACTCGGAGGACAGCCAATGACAGATGCCTAGGGAACATCAACATCTCGGGAAGAGAGGACTCAGGAGAGAAACCGCACAAGGGAAGTGGTGGTGATGGGAAGACATCCTTGAGGAAATGCTTCCAGAAAGGGGTGGTCCAAGCATTTCAAAGGGAGAGAATGAGAGCGACAAGACTGGGTTCACCTGAAAGACCAGGATTCAAGCTAGGATGTCAGGAGGTGGCTGGAAGGCGTGGGGGATTCAGAGAGACAGTGGACTGAAGTTAATTCCCACATAGACCTCAGCACTTTCCAGTTCCAGAAATTACTTGCAATCTGATTCATCTTGGTTGAATTAAACAAAATTCATGCCAACTTAGTAGGAATAAGTGTTCTTCTTTGGCCTTTCTTGTTGTGTTATTAAAGATGTTGCAGAAAAGTCATGGAATTGGAGTCAGAGAAATTAGGTTAGGGTCCAAGGTCCTTTATTTGCTGACTCTGATCTGGGGCAGAACGTGTCAGATCCAGCTCGTGTGTGTGTGTGTGTGTGTGTGTGTGTGTGTGTATGAAGTAATTGTGATATCTCCTGCAGTTGTGAGGTTCAGAGAAGACATATGTGAATAGCCTTTGAAGACTATAGAGAATAATGCCAGTGCATGACATGTAAAATATCATTGTCATACCTGTCAGCTAATGCACAGAAATGATCCCAATAGTATATTTTGGTGGACTCATGGGAGCATGTCAGGAAAGATTATATTTGGCTGTAAAAAAAAACAACCAAAAAAACAAAAAAACAAAACAAAACACCTAACAAACAAAAAAACACACAAAGAACAGAAGACTGAACTATAATAACTTAAACACATGGGAGTTTATTTTTGTCACCTAACAAGAAGTCAGAAGAAGGTACAGCCCTTTACAGATGCCACCTAGCACCCCGGCTCCTCCCACCTTCCTGCTCCACCATCCTTAAGTGAGTGGCTTTTGTTCCCAAGGTTGCAAGATGGCTGCTGCATCTCCAGGCATCATGTATATGTTCCAAGAGAAAAGAAATAGGGGCAGGACAATGAAGGAATGCCAAGGTGTTGATGGAGCATGCCGTCTGAATCTGACTTTCTGAAAGAGTTTTGTGGCAGCTGACTCCTACCTTCTGCACAACAACCTCACCTGGCCAGAACTGGGTTTCACAACTATCCCCAGGTACCAGGGAGCCTGAGACGGTGAATACTGTAGACTTCCAGTTTTTGTTTTTGTTTTTATTGAGGAAGCTAAGGGAGAAGGGATTGGCCGATGGCTTTTGGAAGCCACCTTGCAATGGTGGCTTCCTCAGAGCAGAACTTGCCTTGCCAGTGGAACCCTGGTGTGAGGAAGGGGAAAGACATGGCAGTGGGTATAAAGCTCAGGAGGCGGCCTGGCACTGGCCACGCCGCAGGGCTCCGGCCCTCTGTGGCTTGGATCAAAACGTCTTGGCCGTCCCCCACCAAGAGGCCCAGTCCCCAAGACCTGGCCCCTTCTGGCAATCAGCCCTAACCAGCTGCTGCCAAAGGGGTAAACACATTCCAAGTCCGTGAGTCCCTGCTGCATTGTAACTGTGGTTGAGGCACACACACACAGCCCATCTGGGCTAATGGAAAGTTCAGTGGAGTTGTGACGGCTTAGTGATGATGTGCAGTTATCTGTGCTCTTCCTAGCAATGGGGAGTTGAATACCTACACACTTAGGTTATCTCACTGCACAAGCGATTTGCATCTTGTGCATGGTTTTCATGTTCATTCTCCAATTCCTGGGAACCAGGAAGGCCAAAGCCTTGCAGTCTCTTTTTCTGTATTCTGGAAGGAGGGCCCTTATGCCATGCCATTCCCTTAAGCCCCTTCAGCTCGGTGGAGAAAGAGAAACCACCAAAATCCAGACGTGGATACCCAGAAAACTCTACATGGGCCATCCCCCAGCGTGGGTGCCTCCTGGGATTGTGGGGCAAACAAGATCAAACACTCACCCTGAGGATGGTGCCAGGCTTGGAGCGGACAGCCGCTCCCAACCAAGGCAACTCCAGTGCAGTCCAGGAGATGGGTCACAATCACATGTAAGAAAAGAAAGAAAAAAAAAAGAGGCGATTTTAAAAAGTATGAATAAGAGCTATTGTAAACGGCTCACACGCTGTGTATAAGCAGCGAAGTAAGATGAATTGACTGGCACTGAGTTGGAAAAGCTATACAGAGGCAGGGAGTGTGGAACATAATTTTATAAAAATAAACCTTTTTTTCCCCCTTTTACACACACACTCCCAAAGAAGAAATGGAAAAGTTGTTAGGGTGTGGACCAGGGCTTCTAATTAGCTGTTCTGTTCTGCCTGATTTATCTCTTTTCTTGCCCTGGCACCTTCCTGGGACTTACTGTCCTACAGGAGCCCCTTGCCTTTGGGGATGGAGAGGGCATTCCCCCCGACCCAAACCCGAAGCAGGCTCAGAGCAGGTCTTTGCGCCAGATGCCCGGGGGAGGAGGAGCCGGGAGAAACTGGCCAGGTCGCCACTTTTGCCTCCTTGACCCTAACATGTTTCCAAAACAGAGGGAGCCCTGCGAAGGCTCCTTGCCAGAGTAGGAAACAGCTACCCTCATTGTCTGCCTCGCCCCTGCCGGCTCCCCCTCCTCCCTCCCCCTCTCTCCCTCCCTCCTTTCTGTCTGAAAGTGTGAAAATTACAAATCCCAAGGAACCGCAATCAGAACTCTACCTAGGGAAAATTCAGAGTATCCCGGCCATAAATATCCCGCTCCAAGACGCCTGACGTCAGAGCGGGGCGGGCGGGGGAGGGAGGCCGGCCGGGCGGGGAGGCGGTGGCTCCTCCGGACGCGGCGGAGTCGCGGTGAGCCGGAGCGGAGAGCAGCGAGCGCGCCGGCCGGCCGCGGGGTCCGGGCTGCGGAGCGGCGCCCGCGCGGGGTCCTCGGAGTAAGTGCCGCCGCCCGGCCTGCTGGGCTCGCGTCCCGCGTCCCTCCCGGGGTGGGGGCGGCTCTCTGCCGGCTCTCCCCCACTCTCACCGCTAACTTTCCTCCCGGTGCGGGGAGCGGGCTGGAGGCAGAGCTCCGCGGGCTGCCTGTTTTGTCTCTCCAAAGCGCTGCTGAGTGGGCTCCCGGGGCCTGCGCGCGCGGCCGTGTGCGTGTGTGCATGTCTGTGGGTATCAGCACATCTGGACACAGAGAAGGTCTCCGGGAAACTTTTTAAAAAATGTGTTTTCGTGGCTCTGGAATAGGATTCCTTGTTGTCACAAGTGGACAAACATAGCCCGTGCGCCCCCCCCCCCCAACAGAACTTTTTTGGGGTGGCTTGTCCTGTTTCGGTCTGTGCCTTCCTTGGGGATTTAACTCCTCAGGAGCCCGGCGCCCCCAGCAAGCCTGGCGGGGGGCGGCCGTCCTGGCTCTCCGCGGCAGTGGGACCTGGAGCAGAGAAAGGAGCGTCTCAGGAAAGGGGTCCCCTCGCTGGGGGCCTCAGCACCTGTGGCCCTGGCATGCCCAGGCCCTGGGACTTTGAAGCAGAAAGAGGCTCTGGTCAGGAGGCAGGTAATTTAAGGAAGAGGAGAAGGAGGAGGTGGCGGGGGCCAGGACACTGCCGCTCTGTGTCCAGCCTGCCCCAGGAGTGGGATGAATGTGTCTGCCACATGTGCCCGCTGTGGGGGACTCTCGGGGAGCACCGCGGTGCCCCAAACAAGATGCAAGCTCATAACATAAAGAGACGTGTCTGAGTGGTGGGGTGGAGGGAGGGGGGCGGTGGGGAAAAGGGAGAGAGATTTTTATCAAAATTGAACACAGATTTGCTGAGGTCTGGGCTGGATTTAACTCTTGCCTCCCTGCTCTGGCCACTTTTGCACAGTTCCGCGGTGGGTTTGCAGACTCCAGGGAAGTGGGCAGGAGAAGCATGCTTCTCTAGGAAAGAGGCCCTTGAAGCTGACACGGGAACGAAAGCAGCTTCCCATTTTTGAAAAGCTTAAGGTTTGAGTTTTCCCCCATCTGAGCACGGGTGTCAGTTTCTTGGATTTCTCCGAAAAGCCGGCTGCCGGAGGCAGTGGGTTTTCCCTGGGACGCAGAGGAGGGATGGCGTTGTCCTGAGAGTGGGAGGTGAGGGGGCCGGGGCTGTGTGGACCCAGCAGCCCTGGATTGCCCAATGCAGGCCCTGGATGTCAGTAGCGGGTTCCACAGACCGGTGGCCACAAAGAGAGCCCTCTCAGCTTTGCCCTCGCCTGGGCTCTGGTTTTGCATTTTGCCATGGAGCCAACCTACCGCGTTCGGGGGAGGAACATGGCTGGGCTCTCCCTGTGCCCGAGAAAAAACCAAGGGACAGGGAGGAGATTTGGACCCACGGGAAGTTGGAGATTTGGGAAGGATCGTAGACATTATACAAATCGACCCCTGGGGAAACACGGTAAGAGGCTGAGCAGACGGCAGTGTCAGAAATAGAGTGGCTTAGCTTCAGGGGTCCATCTTCCACCTTTGTGTGTGAAGAAGGAGGTGGGAAGGAGTGTGGAGCAGGGGTCGCTGGGGTCCCTGGAGAAGCGTGATCGGGGATGGTCCTGGGGATGGTCGTGGCCTGGGGCAGGGAAGCATCAACAGCCCGTTTCTCCTCCGCGCTGGGAGCTGCACTCCTTCCTTGAAAAGAAACAACTGTGCTATTATGTCGTGCCACCTGGTGAGTTGCACGCTCCAGTGCGTGCTCCTAGCCGAGTTTTCGGAGCTTGTCCTCCAGCTCCGGGGATGCTGAGGGAATACTCGTGACCCCATCAGGACGAAAGGAGGAGATAAACTTCTCCTGGGCGTTGGAACTGAGAGTTGGGCGATCAGGAAGGGAGGATGTGAGGGCAGGACCTGTAGGAAGGCCCGTGAATGATTTTTTGGGTGATCGGGGGTGGGGGGTGGGGAGTGTGGGTGAGATTGAGAGACTACTGCTTTCTATAGGAACATGGTCTCTCCCCAGTCTTCCTTTCCAACTTCCTGCCCCCAAAGTCTTAGACACTAGACAGGCAAGACTCTCTCCCTCACCAAAGAGCCTTGGACCCAGGGGAGAAGGAGAGGGCAACCCTCAGCGCCCTGTTGGGAGGGTGCAAAGATGACCAGTGGAGCTGAGGCTTGCCTCTCTGATTTCAGTGGCGCCAATCAGAGGACCGATTTTCAATGTTCCAGCTCATTCCCACTATTTTCAAATAGAAGGCTGAATACCAGGGACAGAGGGACCCTTGGAGGTGGGCGCCCAGAACTACCCTGTCCCAGCAGCACCCAGTCCTCAGCAAGAGAACTGGGCTTCCATTCTTTCTTCCTGAAGGTTTCTCTGACAGTCAGTGCCATCCTGGCCCCGCCAGGCTTGCTCTGGGCCATTTCACCAACTGGAGAGCTGGGACGAATTCCTAGGCCGCTGATGCTTGGGCCGATAGCAGAGCCTTCTCCTTCTCCCTTCTATCAGCTCAAGATCTGGCCGGCTCGCCAGTCATCCCTGAGGTCAGAATACTTTGGGTGCATTCTCAGACTCTCCTGAAGTTCCAAAGGGCAAGCACACCGGCTGACAAACAACTTGGACGGTGTCCTTGGCTTTGCTAGTAGCCGACTCTCTGGGTCTCCATGGCCACCAGTCTATGGTCAGGGACCCTATGTGCTTCAGGTCTGGGCTCTACATGCTACCTGGAGCAGGATAGAGCCCAGGCTTCTGAGCTCTACCCGGGAGGGGATTCGTCACCTGGGACACCCTACTTATCCCTGGGAGCTTCAGCGTCCTCACCTGGAAAAAGATAATGAGGATAATATTTACCTCACAAGGTTATTGCAGAAATGATATTTATGCAAAAGGACAGAAACAGAGCTAGTGATGTTGTAGACCCTTAATAAAGGGCCTTTCGTCATTTCGTGTTCCCGTTTTCAGCCATCAGGAGCCTGTGTAGTCTGGCTGCATGTTTTCCCTTATTGAAGGCCACTGGGTGGTGTTGCTAGGGACAGGTGTCCTTTACGGGCTCCCTGGAGAAAAGGTGACTGGTGGGGATTACCCAGGAGCACATGCCTGGCCCAGCCTGAGGGTGGGAGGAGGCACCAGGCATCCTGGGCATCTGGCCTGGAAACACTCCCTCCAGAGGCAGAGGGCACAGAGCAGGCCGGAGTGTACCGTGGGGGTGGGAGATGGCAAGGTGGGAGTGAAGCAGCAAGATCAAGAACCATTGGATTCCTTTTTACTTTTGACTTTTAACCTTTGTATCATTCTTTTTAAAAATATATATTTTTTTCAATTATAGTTTATCTTCACTATTATTTTGTATTAGTACAGCATAATGGTGAGATAATCATATACTTTACAAACTGTTTCCTCAAGTCAAGATTAGATGAAGCAGAGGATAGAATCAGTGATTTGGAAGACAGGGTAGCAGGAAACACCCCCTCAGAGCAGCAGAAAGAAAAAAGAATCTAAGAAAATGAGGTAGAAGAACCAGTTGAGTCTTGAAGAACAAGCCTCGGGTCAGAGGTAGGTTAGGCAGCCACTGCGCCTGAAGGTGTTGAGGTCAGAGTAAGGGGATGAGATTCCAAAGGGTTGCAAAGAATGGAAGCTTTAGCCCTGGCCCTGTGGCTTAGTTGGCTGGGTGTGGCCCCATGCACGAAAAGGCTGCTGGTTCGATTCCAGGTCAGAGCACATGCCCAGGTTTCCGGCTCGATCCTTAGTAGGGGCATGCAGGAGGTAGTCTGATCGATATTCACCTCTCTCATCAATCTTTCCCTCTCTCTCTCTAAAAATAAATAAAAATATATATGAAAAGGAATGGAAGTTTTAGGCATCGGTAAGCCTGTCTGGTGGGGTGGGGTTGGGTGGGCAAGCTGACCCCCAATTGGCACCCCGATTGACACACTGTGTAGGTTAGTGGCCGTCCAAGCACAGAAGGAGCATCTGATGCTGCACAGAGCAGCTGCAGGTTCTCTTGGACCCTCGGAGAGCTTCTAAGTTATCCTTCACATTGACATTTAAGACTCTGAGGATCACATTTGTTTCTGTTTTGCTCAAGCACTCTCTTTAACCGTGGCCTGGGATGACTTTTCAGCTTTTAAGAGGCTCAGCGAGTGGCCAACATCTCTTGAGATGGCCCAGATTGGGGGTCAGTGAATTCCTCACTGCTGGCAGCATCTATTTCTCCAACTCTCTCCTCACATATTTTTGGTTTGTTTGTTTTTTTTGCTTCATTACGAGGTTAGAAAACTGTGCCGTCGAAATGCTGCGTAGGGAGGAAATGCCTTTTCTCTGGCCCCGGGTGTCACGCCAGAGCGGTGCGAGGCTTTCACGCTGTGGTGGTGAGCAGGTGTCATGGGGTTCTTTCTGGGTCCACCCTCCAAAAGCAAAGACAAGAAGAAACCTGAAAAAAGAAACGCTTGGTGGTTCATCTTGTGCCATCAAGGAGCTGTGTGACTTGCAGGATGCCTGGGGCTCCGCAGGGAACATTTCAGGACCAAGTGGACCCAGGTGTGAGTGCCGACCCCACCAGGTGACAAGCGGTTCAATCTCTGTGATTTTCCTCATCTGCTAAATGGGAGCAGGAGCTATCCCAAGGGTGGGCAAACTTTTTGACTCGAGGGCCACAATGGGTTCTTAAACTGGACCGGAGGGCCGGAACAAAAGCAACCTGACCATGCTGGCACTCTCATCTTGGGCTGCTGGTGAAGGAGCAGAGGGGAGAGCAAGAGAATCCTCCGCCCTTTCGGCTCCATGGGCCGGTTAGAACAGCCAAATGGGCCGGATACGGCCCGCGAGCCATAGTTTGCCCACGGCTGAACTATCCTCACCTCCCAGTGTGGTTCTGAAGATGAGATGAAACAGTACATGAGAAGGACCTGGCAAACTGCTCCGTGCTTGGCAAACTGTTCCTGCCGTTCCCCTCTAGATCTAAGCTCATGAAAGTACATGGGTTTGGACCTTTGTCTATGAGGGAAAGTAAATAAGCTACTTATTCCGGGCTTATTATCGGTGCTCAAAATGAGAGACCCTTTCATACAGAAGTGGGGCACAGACGAGCACTCCCCATGCTAGTGGCAGCCCCTTGTGATCTCTTGTGGGAGGAAAGGAAAGGCCACCAGCTCACTCACCAGTGAACCTGGGCTACCAGTGAGCTGTCTCCATGCAGCTTGTTGTAAAAATCCCAAACACTGCCGTGGCTCAAACAGGCAAGGTAAAGCAAGGCAAGGAAAGAAATCATTGAGTACCTAACGTAATGGCAGAATGACAACAGTACCTTACCATGTATAACATTCTACAGTTTGAAAAACTCATAGCCTCATTTCATTATCATAACAATCCTGTGAGATTTGTATTACCACATTATATGGCTCCTACTCTGTGGGCTAAAAGACTCACCCTAATTCACACAGGTCAGGACGCTGGGTATCAGGAACAGGTAAAAAGAACAGGCAAGACTTTGCTAGGATTTAAGTAAGTTCCATGAGGGTGGGGACTTGTGTGGCTCTCCCTGAATTCCAGGACCTGGTATAGTATCAGGCACAAGGGAGATAATAAACATTGCCTGAATGAATGAATGAATGAATGAACAAACCACTATAGATTAGGAGCCAAGTCCAATCTGTCCACTTGTTATATAAACAGAGTTTTACTGGAGCACAGCCATGTAATTTGTCTATGTGTTGTCTACGGCTGCTTTCATGCTAAAAGGGCCCAGGTGAGCATTGTAATAGGGACCCTGTGGCTCACAGTGCTGAAAATACTTATTGCCTGGCCTTTTAACAGAAAAAGTTTGATGGTTTCTGCTCTGGATCTCAGACAGGTATGGAGCGAGTATGCCTGTGGGAGAGTCATTTCTGCATGGTGATCAAGGAGATGGGCCTAGAATCAGACAAGCCTGTGTTTGAATCCTGGCCCTGCTACTTACGTTTTGTAAGGCCTTACATATTATTTCATCTCTCTGAGTCTCATGGGAGAAACAGGGATGATAATAAATAATACCTCCCACTCTATGTGGTGGTGAGAATTGTCAGCCCTTGACCTAGAGTAAGCACTCAGCGAATGTTAGCTCTCACTATCACGGTTGTTGTAGTTACTTGCAATTAACCAAATAGAACAAAAACTAACTAGATTTAGCCAACACCTAAATCCAGTGTCATGGGCAGAATAAGGGATGCGGTAGGGAAAATAATCAGTCTGTAAGCTGGTTGGCCAAGAAAAACTTGTGAGGTTTCTGAAGTAAAGGGTCCCCTGTTAAGACAACACAGATCAGGCCTCGGGATGTGAGTGAGGAGTTCCTGTGTGGCTGACTGCTGTGCCAACCAGCAGTCCCTATCATTCCTCAAGGGTTAGCCTAGGTCAGTGGTTGGCAAACTCATTAGTCCACAGAGCCAAATATCAACAGTACAATGATTGAAATTTCTTTTGAGAGCCACAGTTTTTAAACTTAAACTTCTTCTAATACCACTTCTTCAAAATAGACTAGGCAGTGCTATTTTGTGGAAGAGCCACACTCAAGGGGCCGAAGAGCCGCAGTTTGCTGACCACTGTGGCCTAGGTCTTATTACACTGAATAGTGAGGAGCATGTCCCACCTCTGTACCCTTGTTCAGAGAGACCCTTCCCAATCCACATCTTTCTGGTCCACTTTTCCTGCCGGGTTTGCTCCTGCCTTCTCTCTCATGGAAACAGGCTCCTCCCCCTCCTCCCCCCGAGTCCAGCCGTGGGCAAACTACGGCCCGCAGGCTGGATTCGGCCCGTTTGGCTGTTCTATCCGGCCCGAGTAGAAAGAGCAGAGGGTTCTCTTGCTCTCCCCTCCGCTCCTTCACCAGCAGCCCAAGATGAGAGTGCCAGCATGGTCAGGTTCCTTTTGTTCAGGCCTTCCGGTCCAGTTTAAGAACCCATTGTTGCCCTTGAGTCAAAAATTTTGCCCACCCCTGCTCCAGTCACTCCTTCCTTCTCACTCCCATGAACTTGACATGAGACTCTTTTCTAACACTTAACAAACGGCATTACAGTCAGGGTGGAACTGTGTCCATCTTGCATTCTACAGGTTTGGAGCTCATAAAAGTCAAATTCCACTGTGGAGTCCATGCCTGTTAGCTAAACAGTGTCAACTAACCCTTGATTCTACACAGAGATACCTGAGTTAACTCTGGAGGAATGAGTAGGACTTGCGCAGGTGCTGATGGGATGGCAAGAGAGAATTCCCGTAGCCAACAAGATTGAGAAGAGTTACCCTGTTTAAAGACTTACGTGGACCCATTGTGTCCTCAACCCGCCATTCTGTGGTGGCTCCTTCCCCCTGGGACACCTCTTCCAGGGTGCAGCCAGGGACAGAGAAAGATGGAAGAAACTTAAAACCAAGTCTTTGACTTCTTGTCTGCAGATGTGGTGACAAGTTGGGTTTTGGCCTCCGGGCTTTTCATGTACATGAGCCCGGATAATTCGGAGTTAGCTTGCTATGATCAGCTTTCGTTAGCTTGGTGATAGAGAGAAGCATGGTCATGGATAACAGCAAACAGCCGATAATTCACAGCTTTGCCATTTGACTACAGAATGTGTTGCATAATTTTTATAGATTTAATGGCAGATTTATTTTGGTGGCAGATACATACTGTGTGTGGAATAATATTCAAATGATGCTCTCTTTTAATGACTAAGGGGAGGGCACAGGAAAACATTGGCTTTGAATTAAATATTCCTTTTGATCAACCCAAAAGGACAATGAGGAACTGTGTCCTAAGAGGGGAGGTAGGAGAGAGAATGGAACAGTATGTGTATATACTAAGGTGACCAGACGTCCCACTTTTGGCGGGACTGTCCCAAATTTTTAACAAGTTGTCCCGCATCCCACGGCATTTTAAAAAAGTCCTGATTTAAAACGCCATGGGACAGGGGACAAATTGTTAAAAATTGGGACTGTCCTGCCAAAAGTAGGACGTCTGGTCACCGTAGTATATAAGTCTCTATTATGCACACGGTGCTATGCTGATCATTCTAAAAAATGTATCCTTTATTTGATTTTTCCAAATTATGAAAGTAATTCATCCTTGCTTAAACAAGTGAACCCATATTACAAAAAGACAAGTGGGAAATGAATAACATGACTACCCCTCCTCCACACCCTCGTAATTGATGTAAATAGGCTAGCTCCGTGGTCGGCAAACTGTAGCTCGAGAGCCACAGGCAGCTCTTTGGCCCCTTGAATGTGGCTCTTCCACAAAATACCAAGGCCTGGGCGAGTCTGTTTTGAAGAAGTGGTGTTAGAAGAAGTTTAAGTTTAAAAAGTGTGGCTCTCAAAAGAAATTTCAGTCGTTGTACTGTTGATATTTGGCTCTGTTGACTAATAAGTTTGCTGACCATTGGGCTAGAGTGATGTTCTTCCATATCTTTTCCTTTGTTCATACAAATACCTACAGGTGTGCTACAGGTAGGGCGGGATCTTGTCTGAGTGTTTGCTTTCCATTGACGTTGAATCTAACTGTGCACATTACTCTGCAGCATGTGTCTCTTCCCCTTGATCATATGTCAAGGTCATCCCTACAATGCCTCAAGCTCTTGTTAATTTTTCTTGACTCCTTGATGCCTGGACACATACAGCTGTATCTATTTGAGATCATGCCATTCTTATAGGGATGTTTATTTTTGCATCAGTCAGATATTAGAGGTGATTTCATCCTGGCTGATTACCAGTTTGGATCCCTGAGTCTGACAATACAAGCAAGCATCTGTGCTATCCCAAGCCTGATCATACTGGGGTATGACTACATGTCATATGTGGTCTTCGTTCATCCCATAAGAAAGCTACTGAGCACCAGGCCATGCAGTTCCTCTTCCCCCTCGTCAGATTTAGCCTTCCCTCATTGGGTCTCCTCAATGACTGAAATGTAGGCGATGCACAGGAAACATCCAAGACTAGACATTAGGTTGGAGGCCAGTACAGATCCCACAAATTAGAGTAGTATCATGGGCAGGGTGTGGACTCTACACACTGATTGCCTCTCTGAGTCCAAGTTGTTTTGTTGTTGAATATTGTTATTGATTTCAGAGAGGAAGGAAGAAAGAAAGAGAGATAGAAACATCAATGATGAAATTATGAGAGAGAATCATTGATAGGGCTGCTTCCTGCACACCCCACACTTCGGATCAAGCCCACAACCTGGGCATGTGCCCTGACCAGGAATCTAACCATTACCTCCTGGCTCATAGGTTGATGCTCAACCAGAGCCAAGCCGGCCAGGCTGAGTCCAAGTTTCGTATAGTGGACTCTGGGCTATGCCACCCAGACCCCATTTAGGACTAACTCGGTGAGCAGTGCTGGGGGTTGTCATCCTCTTTGAAATTTCTTCTGCTCAAGAGTTTCCTTTGCCCACAGTCATTCCCACCCACATTCCTCTCCTGGGTCACCTGCATCCAATGATAGGTGGGAGCGAGGAAGGCTTGCCCCTCTGTCCCAAAGTGAGGACATTTCAAAAGGCCTCCCAGTGTCAGGGCTCCCCCACGGGATTGGCTGAGGCCTTCCCTGAAGCTGAATGACAAATGATGGCTGCATTTTCTCTCCTCCCAGTGCCACCTCCCGCCTGCCAGCCCCTCCCCTGGGTGGTTGATTCCAAGTGTCCTTCCTGAAAACCCAGTGCTCCCTCCAGACACTGTGACTGTTTTATATGAAGTCCTTTCAGAAGCGTCCATTATTTTCTAGGTAATCATCAGTGGCTCTAATAGAATATGAAAAAGTGCACCTTTTTTTTCTTGTGCCCTATTTTTGTCTGTGTTCTAGGTGAGACCCAACAGATTTCTCTACAAATAGGTTGTATAGGTTGTGTCGTAACTGAGCAGACTGAGCAAATTTTTAGAATTTTATCACCAAATTTGCACTTGCCCCTGTCCTTGTCCCCGCTGCTCATGCTAGACAGAGGGTGTGGGCACAACCGGATGGCTTTGCTGCCATCCTGGAGACGGGGAATAGATGAGCTGGCCTTTGGGAATGCCTCTCCCTCTTACTGGTGCTTCTGCAATAGGAAGGGGGTGGTCTCCAGGCCCCAGCTGGCCCCTGGGAGCCGCCTGCATAGGTGTCCACATCATTCCTGCATGAGTCTCTGCCAGAACTGATTTGTCCCTGTGGGTGTTTGTTGTTTCTTACTAGTTTGTCCCGAGCACAGGCGGGCTTTGGCGCTGTGGCTTAAACATTCCGCCCTCAGGTTAAGTACACTGATCGCCTGCCCCGAGTGCCAAAGCAAAGCTAGCCTGCGTGATGGATGCTCGTGTGCCAGACTCGGGACCCAGACTCACAGTTCAACGTCTGACCACATTCGTGGGGGTCAGTGTCAACACTCCCTTCCTCCCTGCCTCCCAGATGCCACAGCTCCCAGCCTCAAGGTCCCCTGAGCAGGCAGCCAGGGTAGGGAGTGATGCCAGGCCAGTGGGGAGATCTGTCAGTGTTTCCACAGAGCCAGAGTCGGCTTTGAAGTTAGTTTGAAGCAAATTCAGGGTTTCTGTGGACTTTGGACAGTAGAAGGGCCAAACCATTTTAACTCTTCTTCTTCTCTTTTTCTAAATAGCAATCAATTGGAATGACAGCTGTCCAGAGGCAGAGTTAGAAACCCCCTCTGCCTTTCTGAGACACACAATTGTCATTTCCCATTACAGTTGCCCTAAACAGAGGTGATGCTATAGAATCCATGGCTGGCAGAGCTGATAAACAGGCCAGACTCCTGAGTGTAAGGCTGTGGTTCAGAGCACAGGCCCTGGGTCCAGATTCTGGCTCCACTTCTTGCTGGCTGGGTGACCTTGCAGAGTTACTGCATGTATCTGTGCCTCAACCCTCATCTGAAAAACGGGTTGTTATGAAGACAGAGTTGATGCAAGGTTTGGTAAAAAAGAAGAAAAAAGGGGGGGGAAGTACTTAAAACCATGGCTGGCACATACTAAGCCTAAGGAATGTTAATGATGCTGATGAAGGTGATGGAGGTGATGATGGAGATGATGATGAAGATGATGATGACAGAGAATGGGGACTAAGTCTCATTAGCTCTCTTTGTCCAGCATCCTGCTCAGTGCCTGGCTTAGATTAGAGATCCAACAAACATTTATTAAACCAAATATCCCACTGCTTTTTGCTAAGTGTCTACTGCCTACTTAGCCAGCTCAACTCTCTACCAAAAAGTATGTTTTTGGTTTGTCTTTTTAAAATATATTTTATTGATATTTTTACAGAGAGGAAGGGAGAAGGATAGAGAGTTAGAAACATCTATGAAAAAGAAACATTGATCAGCTTCCTCCTGCACACTCCCTACTGGGCATGTGCCCACAACCAAGGTACATGCCCTTGGCTGGAATAAAATTTGGGAACCTTGAGTCTGCAGTCCGACGCTCTATCCACTCAGCCAAACCCGTTAGGGCAAAAAATATGTTTTCCATTTAAACATTTATTTTAACTTGTTAGTGAAATTTGACATGATTGAGAAAAATACAGTTTATAAGTATATAGATCAATGGATTTTCACAAACCAAACACAGCTGTGTACGCAGCATCCAGATCAAGAGACAGAGCATTCCAAAGCCCCCAAGTCCATCCCCTGCCCAGAGAAGGCACTCATGTACCTTCTCCCCCACTACCCTTCCATGATCTTGAAACCCAACTCCATAGGTTAGTTTCCTATCCTTGAACTTCACGTACATGGAAGCACACAGTGTGTATTTGTTTGTGTCTGGTTTCACTTGTTCAGCATCATGCTATTGCATGGGTCATTTATTCTCATACTGGTGCAGGCTTCCATGATTTACTTACCCTTATGTGGTTGACATAGAGCGGGAAGTTATGCACAGCTTTGCTATGAGCATTTGTGTACTTGTTCTTGGGGAAAACATATGGATATGTGATATGGGTGTGTTCTTGGGCATGGGACTGCTGGATCATAGGGAATGCATGTGTTTGACTGTAGGAGGTATGTATTGCCAAACAGTGTAATGAAGTGGTTGTGCTGTGTTTTCCATTTTCAATAGAGATGAAGAAGCAGTTCCAACTTGGTAGTGCAGGGACTTGAGGCCCAGTAATACCCTGGGCTTCCTGAGATCTTCCTATCCCCCATGCTCTTTGCATCAGAGAGTTCGCATGTTCTAGAAAGCCTGCTGTAGGTAGGCTGTGCCCTGCACACCAGTAACAGTGCTAAATCCTCACAACCATCTCATGAGATGAGAGTTATCAGCTCTCACAGATGAGGCAACTGAGGCTCAGAGAGGTTGAGTGACTTGCCTAAGGTTACACAGGAAGAAACTTTCAGAGTCAGAATATAGATAGATATGCTTGAATCTAAAGCTCCTGCATGTGGGGGTCTGATGGTGAATAGTTTTGGCTTCAATGCTAACACTGAATAGAAACATAGACACAAGTGTGGGGGCTGTTCCCCTAGAACCCGCGCCAGCTGTGGGTGGTGGCTATGAGGAGATGCTCTGTAAAAAGGAGCAACTCAGTGACCTTGAGAAGCCAAATTGTTTTCCTGCCCTGGGGCTGTTGGAGAAAGTCATACATTTCCTGGAAGGCAAGGGTGACCATGTAATTTACTGTCTAAACCAGGACTCCTTCAAGAGTGAAAGGGGCACTCACTAGACGGGACACTGGGAAGCAGACACAGCCCCAGGGGAACTGGGATATTGCTCACCCCTGCAAGGCTGAGTGGGCAGCGCTCTCCTGCTCTGAGGGGCTGTCCAGCTCTTTTTAACTCTTTCAGAACCCTGTCTGTATGGAGTCTGCCGTATGCCATGGACTTTTGGTCTTGGTTCATGCCAACCAGGGCCTGGCTTTCTTCTCTTCCTCTGCACACCATTCCCTGCTCACACATGGCTCTGACAAGGGAAGCTTTCTTGGACAGATCCAGTTGCCATTGAGATGCTTATGCCAACAGATCAGAAGCTCCTAGAAGGCTAGAGCTATGCCTTAGTTCCTGTGACATTGACAGCACCTGTCCATGTGTTGGGCACAGAGTTAGCATTCAGGGAATTCTTGTTGACTGTACTAGGTGTAGGGGTTAATAATGTGGATTTTTTTCAATAGATGGAGTTACACATATGTTGATATATATATGTGATTTGGTATGTATGCTATTTTGTTGTATTGACAATAAGCTTCAAAACTTCATATGTCAAATTTCTGAAGGTGTTAACATCATAGATATTTTTACGCTTAAAAATGTCAAATTTCGTGCCAAAAAAAAGAGCATTTGTGGGAAGTTTTAATTCATTACTTTGATTTGAAGAAAAGTGCTGCTGAATACTTTGGGAAGCTTATGTGAACATGCTCCATCTCAAGATACATGTGAATGCTGGTTTAATCAGTTTAAAAGTGATGATTTCAATGTAAAAAACAAAGAACGTGCAGGTCAACCGAAAAAGTATGAAGACCTACAATTACAAATATTATTGGATGAAGATGCGTGTCAAACTCAAAAAACAGCTTGCTAAAAGACTAAACGTTGCTCAGCAAACAATTTCCAATTGTTTACAAGCAATGGGAAAGATTTTAAAGGGAGGAAAATGGGTGCCACATCAACTGAATGAAAGACAAATGAAAAACCGAAAAGTCATCAGTAAAATGTTGCTTCAACAGCACGAAAGAAAGTCTTTTTTTTCCCATTGAATTGTGACTGCCAATGAAAAGTGTATTTATTTTGAGAATCCCAAATGCACAAAATCATGGGTTGATCCAGTTCAACCATCAGCATTGACTGCAAGGCCAAATCACTTCTTAAAGAAGACAATGCTCTGTGTTTGGTGGGATTAGAAAGGTGTATTTTGAGGTGTGGTGTATTAAAACCAGGTGAAACTGTTAATGCTGATCGTTACTGACAACAAATAATCAACTTGAAACATGCTTTGATTGTGAAACGACCATAATGGGACAGAAGACATGACAAAGTAATTTTGCTTCATGATGCACCACCAGATACTTCAAAACCAGTTAACGACACATTAAAAAGATCTTGCCTGGGAAGTATGCACCCACCCGGCATATTCACCAGACCTTGCTCCTTCAGATTACCACTTGTTCCGAACGATGGCACACACACTTTCTGAGCAGCACTTCAAAACATACGGAGAAGTGGAAAATTGGGTATCCAAATGGTTTGCCTCAAAACTAGAAAAGTTCTATTGGGATGGTATCCACAAATTACCTGAAAGATGGGAGAAATGTGTACCTAGTGATGGACATTACTTTGAATAAAGCATTTAAAAAATATATTTTATTGATTTTTATTACAGAGAGGAAGGGAGAGATATAGAGAGCTAGAAACGTCGATGAGAGAGAAACATCAACCAGCCGCCTCCTGCACACCCCCCCCCCGCCAGGGATATGCCCGTAGCCAATGTACATGCCCCTGACCGGAATCGAACCCGGGACCTTCCAGTCCGAAGACCGATGCTCTACCACTGAGCCAAACCGGTTTCGGCTGAATAAAGCATTTTTAATGTTTCTTTTGAAAAAATTGTGTTTTCTTTGACTATAAAAAACGCATTATTAACCAGTACACCTGGTACGTACCATCATTTATCCATGTGCTCATTCATTCATTCATTCATTTGTACTTCCAAGAACAAGCTTAGTTTAGATTCTTTCTTTTCTCTCTTTGGATCTGACTCCTATTCCATTGGCCCAGAAAGAAAAGTCAGTTGTGTGTAGAAGTGTGTGTACATGCAAAGGACAAAAAATAAAAGGGATCAGCTTAATGAGCAGCAAAAGATACTGTCTCATGGGAGTTGGTGTGAGGATCTAGGCTGAAATTTCAGCCATCCGCTAATTAGCTGCACTTCCGTAGATAAGTGATTGAGCAGTTTGGCATGTCTGAGCCTCGGTTGGAGTCTCCTGTAAAATGGAAAGGAGTTAAGTGAGCCTGTGACCCAGGGCGTAGAAAAAGAGCACGTCACACTGCAAAGTGCTGTGTGATTCTTAGTCAGTAATGGTTGTGGTGGCTCAACAGCTGTCTGAGGAGCACTAGTGTAAGGCGCTGTGTGAGGGGCTCCAGCGGGTGCTGGGGAATGAATCCTGGAAAGCAAAATTCACCCCCTCCGGGGTCTCCAGTCTCTTCAAGTGAGGTCTGCGGTGCACACGTGACAAGCCCACATGGCGGGGAGTTTTTAATTAATAAATGAAGAAGGAATCAGCAAATTCTTCTAGGCCTTAGAGATTTTATGTGAGTGTGTCAAAGATATGGATGCAAAGGATAATTAATTTCTCATTAAGCCCACAGCTGCATTTTCACCAGTACACCAGCCAGGAGCATTTGAGGGCTTGTGCGTGCCCAGCAGAAGCTTTGGAGCATGTAGTGGCCTCCTGGTGCAGATGCTGGGCCCCAACTGTTGGGATGCAAATTCAGATTCCACCACTTACGAGAACCAGAGCCTCGTGCAAGTATTTCTCCTCCGAGGCCCAGTTTTCTGATCTGTTCAACGGTGACAGTATCAGTACCTCCCCCAAAATGAGGACAACATTAATACTTGTAAAGTACTTAGAACAGTGTCTGGAACATAGTAGGTACTCAGTAAATCCTAACTATAATTATTATTTGCCAAACAATGTGCTTTCCATTGGAAAACTAGTGTATGGTGTGATGCAGTGCATGGTTAGAGGAAATATGGTTTTGAGATGGGGAAGTCGGGGAAGGGTTCATGGAAAAGAAATGTTCCCAGCTGTATCTCAGGCGTCTTTTATACCCTGAGCAAAAGGGTTTGTTTATTTCTACCATGACTCTGCCTTCAAGCTCAGGAAAAAGATTTAGTATGGGAGGAAGCGCTTCCCTAAAGAGGCATACGTCAAATGCTCCCTGCAACTTTGAAATTGAATAAAATGTGGTCTTTGCTCTCATGCATTTCTGAGCCTGTTCATCCATCCCTTGTGCCAGTGACTGGAGCTACTAAGGCGGATCTAGAAGTGGGGAACACTATTCCCTAGAGATGCTCAAAGTTGAGGAATGTGGAGTCCATTTATGAAAGCTTGGGAAATGTCGGAAAATTACAGACTCTTCTTCAGGGTTTCTGTGGCTATTAGATGAGTGTCTGGAACATAGTGTGTTCTCGGTAGATACCATGGGACGGCAGATGCATGGTGCTTCCTGCAGGGAGAGGGACAGGTGGTCCCTCTGGGTCCTTCCACCCCTCTGTGACATCCACACAGTTCTGAGTTCACAGGTGAAGGGCACCAAGAAAACATTGGGAACTTTTCCTGAACCATGTTGACAAAGTCTAGCGAAATGGGCCTGCCACGTTGCCCAGGGGATTGTGGGAATTTCTGTCTGTGGCTCACCTCGAATGTGATGGTCATTTGATGGCTCCCTATCTCAAAGCCAGTCTGCAAAAGGAAGTCCTTCCTCTGCCTCCATCTCCCTCTCTTTTTCCAGGGAAGAGGTGATGAAATGCACAACTCGTTCCAACTTTTATAAATTAAAAGAAAAATTCTTTTGGTTTTTCAAAGCATGCAAGAGTAATTCTAACAGTAAAATTATGCCATAGAATAATAAACACATGAAAAGACGGTCAAACGTACTAGGAAACAGGGAAATACCATAAATTGAAATCACACGGAGACATCATTTAACACCCACTTGGTCAGATTGGCCCCCAAATTATACTCATCACACTGGATGTAGAGCCAAACGTAATTCCCACTCACTAATGGTGGGAATGAAATTGATTTGACACTTTGGAGAGCAATTTGTTGCTGTCTAGTGAAACCAGAGATGCACTTACCCTTCAGCCCAGCAATTCCATTCCTAGAGAAAAACTCTTTAACATGTTAAGAAGAGATATGTTCAGGAATATTCATTATAGCCTGACTATTCTATAAAGAGTGATTTGAGAGCTAGAAAGCAACTCAAATGTCTATCCTCAATCTAAAGACTGGTTAAATAATTTGATATTTACATACAATGGAATACTATACAATACCTTGGGCAAAACACGAAGAGGTACTAGGAAGGTATGATCTCAGAAACAATATTTAGTGGAAATGCAAGGTGCAGAAGGATACCATTGTCATTAAGTTTGAAATAATATAAAGGAATGCCTTATTATTTGCAAATATTTACATATAAATAGAAGCATAAAAACACATTTGGAACAACCATTAGATTTAGAGGGATGGCTCCCGCTAGGGAAGGCAAGATGAGTACACAGGGACTCCACTTACATCTGTGATAGTTTATTCCTTATACTCAGAGGTCTGAGGTCTTTCCTCTGTACATTTGTGGTGTACAAATGTTTATTTAGCATCTATATTTTTAAAGTTTGTAAAAAGTTAAAATTTTTATAATGGGTACAGCCCTGGTCAGTGTGGGTCAGTTGTTTGAGGTTGTCTTATGCACTGAAAGGTTGCCGGTTCGATTTCTGGTCAAAGGCACATGCCCAGGTTACAGGCTAAATCCCAGGTAGGGGCCATGTAGGAAAAAGCCGGCCAATGTTTCTCCCTTTTTCTCTCTCTCCCTCTCCCTCCTCCTCTCTCTAAAGATCAGTCAATTAATACATAAGCTTAAATAAGCAATAAAATGGGCACAGACTCCCAATTCATCTCCTCTGCCCACTGGCACATGGGCATGCTGGAGGGTGACTAGAAGCTGCTGCCCCTTTGCTCCAGGTCCAGCTGGGACATCCTAGGTGCTGTGAGCACCTTCCTGCTAGCCATGGGGTCCCGTGTGCTCCTGGCAATCAATGTTTTTGAACTAAAAATCTTGCCCTCTTTTTTTCTGGTTTGAGGATTTGTGGGAATCCTATTTTGATATATCCATGGAGATGCAAAATAGGGTCATAGTAACAGGAGCCTAACAACAGCTCTCTGGCACATTCTCTATATTGCAGATTGCTGGAGTTTCCTCTCATCCCATCCCCTCCTTGGGAATGACTGGAATTTCTTGCAAGTGACCACAGCCATCTTCTGCCCTGACATCCTTTTGATAAGGACATGGGACCAACAGTCTTGAGTATTTCTCAGTGCCCCGGGCTGAGAAGCTCTCCCTCTGCGTCCTCACTGCCTGGCTCCCATGGAGGTCTCCATGCCTCTGACTTTCACCGAACGGCCCCTCTCTGCTCCTCTTGCAGACATGCGGCCCTGGCGTGGGGAGGTCTGTCCCCTGGGAAAATGCTTCACTTTCTTCCATGGGACAATGAAGCCGCGCCGACTTCTTCTCTGGGCGCCTGTTACCATGCAGGCGGTTCCGCCCTGTACGTGCCTTCTTCCATTACAGCCCCTCTCCCTGGGAATCTGGTCCCAGTCCAAGGCAAAGGGCACAAACTGGGCAGGCCTCCAGTGCCCTGTCCCCTGATGTGCAGCCTCTGTCCTTGACCAAGCCCACCACCCTCAGCCTCAGTTCGGCACCATGAGCCCCTTATCTGGCCAGCAGAGCGCTTGCCCTGGGACTAAAGCCGGGAGGTCTTTCCTCTCTGCCTCCTGCTTATTCATGTCCTATAGTTCACCTTAAATAAAAGGAAGAAAATCGCATGAAATTGGGACTTTGCGGCACGAATCCTGGGCACATGGTTGCTCTGATAACATACCTTGTAGTCTGTGGCAGTCAGGCTCTGGGCAGGAGACACTTGGCACTCCCAGAGGGTTTAGCTGATAAGAATGTAATGAGAGGACTATTTGCAGAGATAAGGGACTAGAGGAGATGTGAACACCCAGGGACCAGCAACAGCAAGAAGCTGTTAGCACTCCTGCCCCTGGAGGGCTGAGGGGGAAGGAAGTGTCCTCAGGGCCCTGGGCCAATGGGAGCTGAGGAGGAGGGGCCTTCTGGCAGGAGCTGTGGTCCTGGAGGAAAGGCCACTGCCCATCACTGCCTTCGGGGCTCAGCAGAGGGAATGGGAACAAACACCCTGAGGCCTCTCCCTCCACACTCCAGTCAGCTGCCTGCTTCTTGCTGGTCAAATCCCACTGGGCAGCAGAAGCCCAGCACCCCAGGGATGCATTCCTGAGAGGTCATTCCTCTGGGCAGGGGTGTGGCGAGCAGGGCAGGGTGTGGAGGGAGAGGGGTCAGTGGAGAATAGTCAGCACCTTGTATATTTCTGTATGCATTTGTCATGCAACTGGATAATCTAGATGTAATGGGGAGGCCCTTGGATTCAAATTGTTATAGCTTTGGGCAGTTGGGGCTATCTGTGGTCTGGTTGACTTTGGGAGTCTTAGCTGAGTGAGCCAGGGAGGGGTCTGGGAAGGAAAGGGCCTGACACTACAGCTTTGGGTCAGGTAATTGGCTCTGTGCTTTGAAAAGAATAATGTTTTGGATGAGGCTTGGGGTATGGCCCTCTAGCTTGCTCTAAATCAGGGGTGGGGAACCTTTTTTCTGTCAATGGCTATTGGGATATTTATAACATCATGTGAGAGCCAAATGAAATTATCAACATAAAAATTAGCCTTCTATATTTGGTCAACACTTAATTGGCTCACCCCTTGTGCCTTGGCAGGCCCAGGCCAAATGATTTCTTGGGCCTTGCGTGGCCCGTGGGCCGGATGTTCCTGCCTAAATACTTGGTTGTCCAGAGAATGGATGTATCTACCTTAAGGTGATTGAACTCGGTGCTCTCAGGTGGCAGTTTGAGGACTTGAAACAGGATCCGAGCCCAGAGTTCTCCTCCTGGCTCCACCTTCATTACCTCCCCATGGCTCACCTGAGCACATCCCCCATTCCTCAGAGGCTGTGATTGATGTCGGAGAGGTGACCCTGACTAGAGCTCAGAGGAGCTCTGCAGAAAAATCTAGTTCACAGTGTTTAAACTAGTATTCTTTCTCTTTATTTATCTACAGAGGGTTTTTCCTTGGGAAACCCCACAGAACTGGTGCTTTGAGGACCATATCTGTTAGAATTTGCTGGTCAGAAACCCTACCAGCGTGGCCCTGTCAGCAAGGGGCCTGTATTTTCCTTATATCGCGTGTCCGGCACACGCAGTCCAGAGTGGGCAAGGTGGCCCCACAGTGCCCGCAGCAGCCTGGGCTCCCTCTGTCTCCCCTGCTGCCGCCCGCAGAATGAGACACCATTTTGTCATCGTCGTGCTCATTGTCTTCTGGTGACAAGGTGGTTTCTTCCAGGCGGGAAGAAAGAGAAGGACAAAGCATAGAAGGTCCACGCCAGCTAATTCTGCTCTCTGTAGCCAGCCTTCCTGGGTGCCCCCTCTGGAACGGGCCACGCTGTGGTAGGCTGTCCTGCTATGGGCCGAGCTCCTCCCCTCCATCCTGTTTGTGGTCTCCCGTGGGTTTTGACTGGGCCTCAGTATTGCGGGGACAGCCCTGCAATCCGCCCTGGTGATGGCTATGGGACACTTCTCCCGGGCCCTGTCATCTCCCGAGGTGGCTTCGACACAGACACTCAGCAGGGGGAGTGGAGCGATGCGTCTTCTAAGGTAGATAGATATTCTTAGAAACATTCTTGAGCCCATGGGCCATTTGAAGGGACATGTGTGTGTGTGTGTGTGTGTGTGTGTGTGTGTGTGTGAGAGAGAGAGAGAGAGAGAGAGAGAGAGAGAGAGAGAGAGAGAGCAGGCTTTTCCATCCTGTGGCAATGGCAGCGGGTATTTATAGCTGGATCTGCAGGGCCATTCTCACGTGGCTGAGCAAATGAAAACCTCATGTGGATTGTGTTTGGTTTCCCCCCTGCCTTGGCCATCACAGGCTATCGGGTTCCTCGGCCCTTGTTGTTGTAACCAGAGCCTTCGGAGCATCGCGGGGACTGGGAGGTTATGTAAATTCACTGTTTCAGGCAGAGGGCCTGTTCTCCTCCAGGCGGGCCACAGGGCCTCTGCGGGGACTTCTGGGGAGAGCTTGCGGGTGACCCTCAGTGGCAGCCTCGCCATCACCACGCTCTGGAAGGCGGTGGATTAACCCGTGGGGTGTGGATTAACCCATGGGGTGTGGATTCCTTAGCTCACTGCCCTTCGGCCTATGAGTTCCTTTGAAAGAAAACAATTCTTGCCCCTTGTTTTTCTGTATTCTTAAGTCTTTTCTGTCTGTGTTTTGCTTTCTCGGTTAGACTGAGAACACCTGGGGCCTGGTGTGTCTGCCTGGAGCTCCTGGCGGGACAGGGGGTGTGTGGTGGTGGGGGGCGGGTGAGGGGGTTAGCAGCTCAGGTCCTGCTTCTCCAGAATGGCTGAAGAGTCATGGACTTCTCTGGACAGTGGGGCTGCGGCGGTTCATCTGATCCTTCCTGAGGCTGGCGTGCTTCCTGACCACTTCACATAGAGGCTCCATCATCTCATTCTGGTGCTTGGAACCCGCACATTCACTTTGGATTTAAGCAGCTGAGGCTGCGGAGGGTCTGCGGCTGGGGCAGGGGGTAGGGTGGCCTGGCCCAGACCTGCCAGAGCATTCAGGGGCCCCGAGGAGCCTGTAAAGGAGGGAGCTTCAGCTTAGCTGCCATTATCCTGGGGAGCTGTGTTCTCATTGGCAACCCCCAGGGCTGTCAGACCTTCAGCAGCTGGCCTACCACATGTATGGCTTTATTAATTCCTAGTCTTCAAACACACCAACTATACCTCTCCAGACCTACTATGTGTCAGGCACTGAGCTAAGCACTTGTGCACTCCAACATATCTCATTCTCACCATAGACCTGCAAAGTGGGTGTTACCCCATTTCACAGATGAGAACACTGAGCTTCTGAGAGTTTAGGCACTTGACTTGGTCACATAGCTAGTTAAAGGTAACATGTGCCTGATTGCAGGTAACATGTGCCTGATTCTATGCTGCTCCTTGATCTATGGCAACCATCTCCCTTCGTGATGAACTCAACAACCAACCACCTGCTTCCGTGTTATAACTCAGCCCCACAAGCATTGTTCAGTGTCCCCACCTGCTCGCCCTGCCTGTGTCTAGCCACAGAGTGGGAGGGGACTTCTGATTTGGGAGACATAAGTAGCTTCTGGTACATCTGTAGTTTGACCCCTAGGATTCTGCGCTTCAGCCCTGCACCCTGCTTTCTGCTAAGAACACACCCACACCCTGTATCCCGTCTCCCGCCTCCCGCCTCCTGTGAGTTCTAGAGGGTTTCCAGTCCCAGGGCAGAGACAGCTCATTAAGAGTTTGTCCTGTTTCCAGGAATCCCAAAGAGACAAGAATCCTTACTGAAAAGTCAAGCATTCTTGGGAAAGTGTGATTCCTCACGCTGGGAAATGGGAGCCCAGACCCGTCCAGGAAAATAAGTGTGGATTGCACAGCCAGATGGAAGCGGATTGGCCGCTCCTGACACCCCCTCCCTGGCTACTCTCCCCTCACAAAGCACACTGGGAATTTGCCTTTCCAGTTCATCCTAGGGCACCAACATGACATTTTCCTCCGGATTCATAAGGGAAGAAGAGGCAGATGGGGTGCCTGCGTGGGGTGTGTGTGTAGTTTTGCTCAGCTGCAGATCACATTCTTTGCCTTCTTGGCATGAACCACCCCCTTATTGAAGAACCCTCTAGTGAGTTTTGGGGGTGAGAATGGGTCCCAGAATAGAGAATGGCAGGCAAGGAGCCCACCTGCTCTTCTGTTGGAGGAAATGTCTCCTCCTACTTTGGGGCGGCTCCACCTCCCAGAGGGTCACAGGTCAACACATAGGACAGCTACAGGAGGACACTGAGAAGCCAGCTACCAGGGCGACTCAGGAAAACTCGTGGGCTAGAGGCAGACAAGAGCCAGAAGTGTGGAGTGGGTCGTGATCAAGAAACAGCTTGGAAGCATATGGAGTTGAAAAAACCTTTCTCTCATTGATTATAAAAGAAGTGCAGGCTTATGATAGAAAATAAATATAAGCCTATGAGACCCAAAGGGACGAGGCTCTTTCTGTCCCTATACCCTGCTCCTCACCTTCCCACCTGGCCACCACACACGCTTGGGAAACTTGCCTTCCCAGTCCAGCTGACATTTGACAAGTCACCTTTCAGTCCTCCCTGCCTGCACACATTTTAAAGCATGGTGAGCTCATACTGCGGGCACGCAGGTGGGACAGGTATGTATCCTGCTTCCTCCTCTGCCTCCCTTAGGGTTACCAGTTGTGTAAAGGAGAAAAGCTCTGAGCTGGATGATAAAAGTGGTCGCTGAGCCAGTCTGATAGAAAGCTCAGAACTGGGGGGAAGGGCCCTAAAACACTAAAGAGCACCCAGTGGAATGGAAGATCTTTCTTTAATGTTTTAAAATATATTTTACTGATTTTTTTTTACAGAGAGGAAGGGAGAGGGAGAGAGAGTTAGAAACATGGGTGAGAGAGAAATATCAATCAGCTGCCTCCTGCACACCCCCTACTGGGGATATGCCTGAAACCAAGGTACATACCCTTGACCGGAATCAAACCTGGGACCCTTGAGTCCGAAGACCGATGCCCTGTCCATTGATCGAAACCCGTTAGGGAGATGGGAGATCTTTACAAAGATGGAGGGTGACGAAGATCTCAAGTTCAACTTCCCAGCTCCCATGTGG
Source organism: Vespertilio murinus (assembly GCA_963924515.1). Taxonomy (NCBI): domain Eukaryota; kingdom Metazoa; phylum Chordata; class Mammalia; order Chiroptera; family Vespertilionidae; genus Vespertilio; species Vespertilio murinus. The sequence goes on from OZ004705.1 coordinate 118,400,988, forward strand.
GCTGTGAGCAGCAGCAAAGTCTCTGCCTTTGACTGAGGCTCAGGTTCCCTGGCCACAGATATAGCCCTAATGCCATTGAGGTGTAGCCTTTTACAACACTGAGCTTTTGGTCGTTAGTTGCTCCATTTTATGGATTCAGAAACTAGGACTTGGAACAGTTAAGGACCTTGAATCAGGTCCATACCACACAGCAGGAGAGCTGCAGTTTGAACTAATTTATCTTCCTCTAACCACCGTCCTGCACAGCTTCCCATTCTGGAGTGTGCATCCAATCAGTAATCCCAGGGTCAATGCTTCTCCTCACCACTGGCTCTTCCTTCAGGAAGCATTCCAGGTTCAATTCCACTGGACACTGTTCCCTTCTCTCCTCCACTGTCTTCCATATTAGCCTCCTCCAATTCCCAGCTGCTCAGTAATTGCCATTGTGGCCAAATGTCACCTGAGGAGCCCTGCCTTTGAAATTCAGAATGCATTAGTTGAGTCCAGTCCCCCCAACCCCAACCCACCCCCACCCTACCCCAAGCACAGGAAGTCCATATCCTTCCATAGGAGCAGAGGTTCTCAAAGACTGGCTCTGGGCCAGCAGAGTCAGGATCACCTGGAACTTGTTAGAAAGGCAAATCCTTGGGCCCCGACCCAGGCCCACTAAATCAAAGGCTGGGAATGCAGCCCAGCTGTTGTGTTTTATCAAGCCCGCCAGGTGATCCTGGTCACACTGAAGTCTGAGAACCCCTGGGCGAGGGATTCCCAAGTCAGGGGCAAGGGCTTATCATTTCTCATCATCTCCAGCTCCAAGTTCCTGTTTCCATCTAATTAGTTAAGATTATGAATCACCACTGGTCACAAGCAGGGTGGCCCAGACATTAAGATGTGAACTCTGGAGCTAGGATTTGAATTTGAATTGGATTTGAATTCTGCCTGTACCTGACTCATTGTGATCCCTGAGTGGGTGGCTTAAATTCCCTCCGCCTCAGACCTCTTAGCCCTACTGGGGGATTACAATGGTGCCCCCACCCCAACCCCTCAAATGCTATGAGCATTTGGTAAGATTGCATGGCAAGTACTACATAAGTGCCTGGCACATAGTAGGCCTGCAGTAAATGTTAACTATTATTATATTATTACTGGTTTCATGCAAGTGGACTTTTTTTTTTCACTGTGTTGACTCAGTTGTAGGATTTAATGCCCATACCCCTTTTGCACACACACACACACACACACACACACACACACACACACACAGTTCACACTAGGGCTTTGTGGAAATGGTAAACTTTAGTGGAAATGGTAAACTTTAGTGAGGTTTGAGGAGACCAGCAGTGTTTACATCACAATAATGCAAACAATTTGCAGTTGAACACTGGACAACCTTGTCCTAAAAAAGATGGATTGCTTGGCCAGACATCAGGTTGTCTGGCCTTCTTCCTGAGCTTCTGGGTGCTTACCAGCAGCTCAAGGAATTCCCCTTTTAGATGCCCAGTAGTCCCGCAGTGTTTATTCTCAAGCCCCACCCTAAATTTTGCTCCTTGACTCACTTAGCAAATCCAAAGACAACCTCTAAATCGGGGTAGAGGAACCTTTTTTTTTTTTTCCTGCCAAGGGCCATTTGGACAATTTTAACATCATTCACAGGCATACAAAATTATCAACTTAAAAATTAGCCCTGCTGTATTTGATCAAACTTTAAATTAATTCAACCCTAATGCCTTAGCAGGACTAGGTCAAATTATTTATCGGGGCCTAATAGGACAGGAGGGCTGGACCTTCCCCACTCCTGCCCTAAATAATGGACCTTCTGCTCAGATGCTTCTACTGGCTTCCTCCCTCATCAGAGAGGAGAGTAGCAGTGCAGTTACCAGTATTTCCGGCCCATGAAACCTCTGCTCCCTCTCAGCATGCGTTAGTGGAAGAGTCAGAGTTGGTTGATTTGAATGTGCATGAGAGCATTTATATGGATATGCATGCCTGTGTCTTTTTTCCCATCAGAGCATATTCTATAAATGTCCTTTCTGCTCTTTGTTCTAATGTTCACACCCTTCCAACTAGGGATGTGTTCTCGATGAGGGTTTCTCAACCTTGGTACTAGCCTGGATAATTCTTTGTCGGGGAGGAGGGTGCTGTCCCAGCATCCCAGGTCTCTACCCACTAGATGCCAGTAACGTTTCCTAGTTGTGACAGCCAAAAATGTTGCCAAAGGACCCAGGGACCACCCAAAGTCGAGAGCCACTGGTTTCAGCTTAGTCTCCCAGAGTTTACCTCTGTGCTGTACTTAAGGTCAGGGGACTGGATTTACCCATTGAAAAGCAAGACACAGCGTCCCAGCAGCCTCTGGGTCACCGCTGATTCCTAAGGAGAATCACCAGTACTTTGTAATTGCATTTCCTCAAAGACCCCGCACTTAACCCATCTGCTTTTGAGCCAAGGACACCCTGCTCTCTTTCCAGTCCCCCTCTCCCCAGGCAGCAGGAAACCTCATGGGGATCAGGGAATGGTCTTTGGGGTTTGGCTCATAAATACTCAGGGTCTCATTTTTCTTACTGAGAAAAAAAAAAAGTCTTTATCACGTTTAACATTCTTGTAGCCGTAGTGGAAACTTTTGTTCTTTGGAGAGTTTCCCATTCCAGGCCCAGGGTCAGATTCCTCAGCAGAGCCCTGAGCATTTTCTAGGGAAGTTTCTTTCACCACCGAGATTGCACCTTTGATGCATTCACACAGCTATGTTTGGATTCCGTGGATTAAGACATCCCAGGATCCTGAAATAGCCATGGGGGCAGCTGGGCAGCTGGAGGAAGCGCTGCACGTCTGGGACTCAGTGGTCAGCCAAGATCAAAACCCTTTCAAGGTTCCCTTACATTTTTGGAGCTCTCTCTTCACACTTGAGCATCTCAAACCTAAGACGAACAGCCAGTGCTTCAGTCCATATAAGTTAAATTATGCTGCGGTAACACACATCCCCCAAGTTCCAGGGACTTCAAACAACTGGTGTTCCTATTGGTAGTCAGTCAATAGAGAGTTTCTGCTCATGATGGTCACTCAGAAGCCAGGCTGGCAGAATAGGCATCTCCTTAAATGTTGACGACTAGTGTAGCAAAGGGAAAGATGGTCTGGTCCTGCCAATTAATTCTCTAGACCTCTAATTACACTTGAATTAGCCAGGGTTCTCCAGTGATATACAACCAATAAGGAGTCAGCCTCTCTCTCTCTCTCTCTCTATCTATCTATCTATATTTATTTATTTTCAGGAACTGGCTCACTTGATTGTGGGAATTGGTTGAAAATCTAGAGGGCAGCCCAGCAGGCTGCAGACCCTAGGGAGAGTTGAGTCCAAATGTATCTTGGTTCCAAATGCAGTCTGCAGACAGGATTTCTCCTTCCTTGGACAACCTCAGTCTTCTCTTTAAAGCCTCCAAGTGATTAGACGAGGCCCACCACATTATGGAGGATAATCAGCTTCACTCAAAGTCCCCTGATTTCAGTGTTGATCTCAACAACACTCCACCACAGTGACATCTACACATCTAGTGCCATGGCCTGGCCAAGTGGACACTTAAATTAAGAATCACAACACTCAGCTTCTCCTCTCACCTCATGGGCCAGAATTGGTCACGTGGCCCCACACAGACACGATGGCCAGGAATCCACTCTGTGCCTAAAGTGGGAGGTCGGGAACCAACCATATTTGACCAAACACCAGTAACTATCACAACAGTCATTGATGGTGGCTGAGGATGTAGGCACCAGTCTGCGGTATGTCCATGCCAGTGTGTGCTGCTAGGTCAATTCGGGAAGAGCTTTAGATTTAGACCCACATGCCCCTTTGCTCAGAGGTGGGCTGTGGAGGGACTGGGTTGTGACATGGCCAGGCCGACAGGGAGACTAGATTTCACTCTATTGCTGAACACCTTCTCTGCTTGGATCAGAAAGGGTCAGGAGTCAGCTCTCCCTTTGCACCATCTCACTCTGTGCTTCTGACAAGTCCCTCCCAGGCAGGGCCCGATTTTCCTGGCCATCTGGAGGGGGTTGAGCAATGGCATCTCAAAGTTTCCTTCTGGCTCAAACATCCTGTGCACTTTGGGTCCACACCCTGTCCCAGTGGCCTCCAGTACCAGGGTTTGTGGCCAGGCTGTCCGGTTGGTACGCTGAGGGGCATGACAGAGGTTTTCTCCATGAAGCTGACAGGATCGTTCTGGGCTCTCACCGCAGCTATGGACTCATTTGTGCCCTGGCCACACTGTGCTCACCAGCCCTGAGAGAATGCATGCTACCCACAGGCTGGGCAGTGTCATTTCTGTGCCCAGTGTTCTCTGGCATCCCCCTGCCTTGATAGGGGGAGGGGGCTGAGGGGAAGGATGTGTTGGGATGGAGCTCTGGGAGGCAGGCTGAGGGCTGGCAGGAGATGGAAACAGTCTGGCCAGCTGACACTGAGGTCAGGGAGCTAAGCCTGCCCTTCCTGGCCACCTGGACAGACCTCCTGTCCAAAGGCAGAGTTTCAAGGGCTTTGAGCCTCCTCCATATGCACATTTGACACTCTAATACCCACTCAGCCTGTCGTCTCAAATGAGGTATTGTAGGAGGAAGCACGTGGAAAATGACATGTTTTATTATTAAAACAATAATTATTATCATGTGCTGCCTACTCCACAAGATGTCTGGTGGTAGGTGCTAGGGATGGGAAGTGGACAAAGACATTGAATTGGTTAGCACACAGGTGCTGCCAGCTCTAACGGCCTGCTCTGGGTGGGCAGAGCTTGAGGGATCTCAGAGAGGGGAGCCTCAGTTTTGTTTGTGGGGGTGGCAAGGTCCATGGGAGCAGTGACAAGCCGGGCCTTGAAGGATATCAGCTGCTGGGTAGGCTTGGGGAAACCTGGCAGGTCTGGCCTGGCTGCCAGGGAGGAGGGGGAGGATGGATGGGATCAAGGGAAGGGAAGCTACAATGGAGGGTTGTGATCAGATTATGAAGAGTCTGAATAATACATGAGGACTGGGCCTTCACTGAGGTTTTTGCAATTACTAGGTTTTAGAAACTTTTATGCCCGTTTAGCTGAGAGGAAAGCTATTGCTTCACGTTTATTGAAAACCTGCCTATTGATTCACAATAGGCAACATTTCACTCACAGATTTAATCACAGTGGAGCTGGCTGCCTGGGGATTTTGCTATTCTCCTTCCTCTAGGAACTTTCAGGTAGAATTCACTCATCTTCCTGCTCTAGTCTGGTCATATTCAAATGGGAGGTAGGAGGTAGAACCCGCTTTTCTTCTTTTTATGAAAGGAACAACTACTTATTTTAGAAAGCGTGGGAAATACAGATAAGAACAAAAATGGGGGGAAAAGCAAAAGACACGTTTGGTGTTAGCATTTGGGTGATTTCTTGCAGCAAGCATTCTGAGGGCAGACAGTGTCTTGCGTGATACCTTTTTCCGGGGCATGAACTTGACCCTGGTCGGTGTTCCGTCCACAATCATAGATTGATATAGTGAGGTTCCCTTTGGTTGAGCCCCAGGAGAACCACCTATATTCAAATCCTAATGCTGCTGCTATTCATTACCTGTGAGACCTTGGCAACTTACTCTCTCCAGGCCTCAGTTTCTTTATCTATAAAATGGGAACAATAGCAACAACAACAGGGCCTACATCCTAAAATGTGGGGACCAAATAAGTTCCCTTGTGAAAAGCACACAGTAGGTTTGTTGTTGGTTATTGCACTGCCCTCTGCCTGAGTCCCAGCCCTGGGGCTTGTTCAGAGCTTTTCCCTGGAAAAGGCTGGCTCATCCTTGCTCCCTCCTTCCTGTCTGGTAGTTGCTCCGTGGGCTCTGGGCAGGCTGTCCCTTTAAGAAACACAGCCCCATACTTTGCACCTCCACTGGGGGCCTGGCTCCCCTGCCTGGGCTGCAGATGGAACCCTCCTGGGCTGGAGCTGTGTACTGGAGCCTCTGAGGAGGGGGCTCCTGAGAATCAAGTGCACATCCCCCAGGAATCCATGCCCAGGGAAGGACTCCCTGTCTGCAGCCTCCCGACTGAGGCCCCGGCTCCCACCCTCCGGGGCCAGAGGGGGATGGTTCTTAAGGCCTGAGCTCAGGATCCCTAAGCAGAAAGTTAGGAAATAGCTGCATGAGTGTGGTAAAAGAAAGAAACCCAACATCGCACCCTTCTCCTTGAGTTGTGGATTGCAGGTTCTGGGGTGAGTCCGGTGATTCCTATCCAAGGAATTTTTTTTTACTGAGGTGTAGTAGACATATAATGTCATATGAGTTTCAGGTGCACATGAATGATTCAACATTTGCATACCTCATGATGTGATCACACAATAAGCCTGGTAACCATCTGTCACCGTCCACGGTTATTATGGAATCGTGGAGTATTTCCCCCTTGCTGCACATTACATCCCCATGACTTAATTATTTTATAATTGGCAGTTTGTTAGCTCCTATCCCCATTCACTTTTTTTTAGCCAGCTTCCAATCCCCCTACCTTCTGGCAACCATCAGTTTGTTCTATGAGCCTGTTTCTTTTTTGTTTGATTTGTATGTGTGTTTTGTTTAGATTTTACATATAAGTATTTCTCCATCAGACTTACCTCACTTAGTGTAATACCCTCTAGGTCAGCCGTGTGCAAACTACGGCACGCGGGCCGGATCCGGCCCATTCGGCTATTCTATCCGGCCCGTAGAGCCGAAAGAGCGGAGGGTTCTCTTGCTCTCCCCTCCGCTCCTTCACCAGCAGCCCAAGATGAGAGTGCCAGCATGGTCAGGTTGCTTTTGTTCCGCCCCTCCGGTCCAGTTTAAGAACCCATTGTGGCCCTCGGGTCAAAAAGTTTGCCCACCCCTGCTCTAGGTCCATCCATGCTGTCGCAAATGGCAACGTTTCATTTGGAATCCAATAGGCAAGTGTGGGAAGGAGGAGGTGGATGTGGGGCTGGGATTCCCAGTGGGTGGTGAGATGTGGGGGTGTCACCCTTGAGTCAGGGGGCTGAGGGTTGACCTCTGGCCCAAGGGGTGAAGATCAGGGAGAGGCGGGTAGCAGACCCTCTGTGGAGGAAACATCGTGCGATCAGTGAGGGCTGTGTTCACAGATGCCTGAGACCAGTGACATTGACAGCCTGAGGGTGAAGCGAGTGACCCTGCGATGCTGTCTCAGCAAGGGGACTCTAGCCAGTTCCTTTTCCTCCTGGGGTGAGGAGACAGGCCTGGCTTATTTGTTCCCCAGGCCCCAGAGAGGTCTGTGCCGGCCCCTTGGACCGGGACCGCTGCCTGGGAGCAGCAGTGGGCAGTGCCACAGTGGGAGGGGGAGGAGGCAGGTCTGCCAAGGACCGGGAAGAATGGGGCGTCTGTTGTTCCTGGGCCTGGGAACGACGCCTAGGGGGAGACCCACGTGGGCCTAGCTCAGCGTGAGAAGGAATCGGGGAGAGGTCGGTGCAGAGGCAGAACACGGCTGAGCTGGCGCTCTCACCGTCTGCAGAGCAAAGGGTCCCTGGCCCCATATTCTGTAGCTTGGGCCTAGGTGGGCTCCCTGGCTGGGAAGCCCAGATGCAGTTTGGAGGGCTGGGGTCTGTGCGTGAGGGGTAGCCTCCCACTGCGGAGGCAGGAGGCAGACAGGAGCAGTCTCGGCCCCTGCATCCACCGGGGGCCGTGATGCTCTCCGCTGAGTTCTGCTCCAGCGACTCTTCCCTGGGCTCCTTGTGCTGGGTTCTGTGCTGGGGTCTATGTGATGGAATCATGAGGGTGAAAGATCTGGACAGGTGTTTTTGATATGGGATCAAAGTCCTCTTTGGAAAGTAACAATAATAGCTACCATTTATTCTGCACCTGGATTGTGCCAGTCCCTGTGCCAAGGCCTTGATGGGTACTATCTCATGTAATTCTCACAGTAATTCCTTGAGTCGTGAATAATGTTAGAGATCCTGGAGATGAAGAAACCGAGGCTCAGAGAGGTTCAGGGTCCTGCCTGAGGACACAGAGCAGGGAAACTGCAGAACCAGGCTTGGACTTTCTTATTCAGTCAACCATTTATTCATTTGATGAAGTGGAGCTAATTTCCTGCCCTGTGCCAGCCCTTCTGGTGGGCTCCGATGGCGTGGCTGGGCATAGGACTAAGGAATGCCCGGCCGGGCCACCTAACTCCTCAGCCCCATGCGGTCTTTCAAATGGGCCCAGAGACACCTTGGGGAGAGTGTTAAGAACTCTGCTTAAGAATGTTCTTTTACTTAAGAACTGTTTCCTTTTGTTTTCATTTTAATAATAATCTAAACATTGAATGCATCTGAAGCATCTGAATGGCCACCATAACCTACCACTGGCATCAATTTTAGTCCCTAAGTTTATGTTTCGGTGCAAGATGGCACCAAGTGGTTTCCTAAAAGGATAGTGTTGCGCTTTTAATGCCTTGTTTCTTAAACTGGGTTCCACATTGTCTGCATGGAAGGCCCACACTGATTCTGCTGCAGAGAGAGCGGGGTACAGGATAGCCCCCTCAGGAAAGCTGGTCCGGCCCGCCCCTCTCCTCAGGCAGTGACCTGGGACTCAGCTGGGGTGAAGCAGCTGGCGGACTCGGACATTCCAACCTCTGGTTCTCCAAGATCAGGATGGACCCAGACCAGACGCTCAGACAGGAACATGCAAGGCCCCAAGTTAGGAGCCAAGAGACCCACATCCGACACAGCATGTTGGCCCCCAGCAGATGGCTGCTCCTCTCTGGGCCTTTACAGCTGTTACAACTTGTGCTGAGGCTGGGAAGGGGGTGGGAGGGCCTCCCAAGGGCACCCTGTGACATCCTCTCAAAGAAGGGTGTTCTCCCTCGGGTCATTCCAGGACTCTGACCTCTCCCTCTAGCCTGGGGCTGGGCCCTTGGAGTGGCCTAGGTGACAGAACCGTGTGTAGGTCAGATGTCCCCCCAGTGCAGGTGACTGGAGACAGGAGATTCAGGGTCCAGATCTCCTCTTCTTCCTCTTCCAGCTCCTGTTCCTCTCCTGCTACGGAGGTTCAGGTCCTGCCGTGAGGACCTGCTTTGTGCACCTGCTTTGTGTCATGCTCTGGTGGATCTTCACTTCTGGTCACCGGCTCTCTCCTGGGGCCTGGACAGGCGTCCTTGTCTTTCTTTCCCCAGACCCCTTCCCACCTTTGTCCACCTTCTTTATTTAAAAAATTATTTATTGTGTAAAGTATTACATATGAATCCCCCCCCAACCCCCGTTGATCTCTTCCCGATGGGGTTTCCACACCCACCCCCAGCAGATGTCCTCACTGACTGTGTCCATGGGTTATGCCCATATGCATGCATACAAGTCCTTTGGTTGATTTCTCACCCCTCTCCCCACCCTGCCTTCCTCCTGAGGTTGGACAATCTGTTCGATGCTTCTCTGGATCTATTTTAGTTAATCAGTTTATGTTGTTTGTTATATTCCACATATGAGTGAGATCATATGATATTTATCTTTCCCTAACTGGCTTATTTCGCTTAGCATAATGCTCTCCAGGTCCATCCATGGTGTTGCAAATGGTAAGAGTTCCTTCTTTTTTACAGCAGCGTAGTATTTCATAATGTTGATGTGCCACAGTTTTTTAGTCCACTCATCTGCTGATGGGCTCTTAGGCTGTTTCCAAATCTTAGCTATTGTAAATTGTGCTGCTCTGAACATAGGGGTGCATATATCCTTTCTGATGGATGTTTCTGATTTCTTGGGATATAGTCCCAGAAGTGGGATGACTGGGTAATGGCAGTTCCATTTTTAACGTTTTGAGGAAACTCCATACTGTCTTCCGCAGTGGCTGCACCAGGCTGCATTCCTCCTAGCAGTGCACGAGGGTTCCTTTTTCTCTGCATCCTTGCCAGCACTTGTCGTTTGTTGATGACAGCCATTCTGACAGGTGTGAGACAGTACCTCGTTGTCATTTAGATTTGCATCTCTCGGATGATTAGTGACTTTGGGCATGTTTTCATATGTCTCTTGGCCTTCCCTATATCCTCTTTCATAAGGGGTCTATTTAGGTCATTTGCCCATTTTTGTTTGGATTGTTTATCTTCCTTTTGTTAAGTTGTATGAGTTCCCTGTAAATGTTGGAGATTAAACCCTTATCGGATATACCATTGGCACATATGTTCTCCCATGCAGTGGGCTTTCTTGTTGTCTTGTCCATCTTCTATGTTAGGAGTCGGCAGATGTTTTCTGGAAAGGCCCTGAGTTAGTATTTCGGCTTTGGGGACACACAGTCTGTGTTAGAGTCACAACTCAAGCACCAAGGCCCCTGGAGAATATGTAAGTGAATGGGCATGGCTGAGCACCAATGACGCAAGAGCTACACAAGCTGGCTGGGGCCAGATTTGGCAGCCTCTGACGGAGATGCATTAGCCTCTGTGGGGAAAGCCTCAGTCCCCATGGCCGGCTGGACTCCTTAACGTGACGGGCCCCACCCTCTGCTCCATCTCAGAGGCATCTTCTGTCTGTACCAGGTTCTTCTCGCGCCTCTGCTCTCCTGCCACCTGCACCGCCTGCCCTTCAAATCTCTCTTCCCTTCCACGCCTCCTGGCCTTTGCCTGTGCTGCCCCTTCTTCTGGAATGCCCTCCATCCTCATGCATCCTGTCTGCTCATGCGCCTTGGGCTCCTTGTTCAGGTTAGATGTCTCCCTTCAGTCCTCAGCCCTCGCCAGCTGTGGGCCCCTCATCTCCTCCACGAGCCTGGCGCTTAGTACTTGTCCCCCAGTGACCTTTCAGATGCTGCAGTGTAGTCATTGTTTCTAACTCCATCTCCTCCAGGGCAGGAATCCACAGGACTTGGCTAGCCCCGCCGCCTCCCCCTGCCCAGCGCCGGCCTGCCAGGCAGTGGGCACTCAGGAAATGGCATTGGCACAATTGCCATGACTGTTCCCACTGCATCAGGGGCTCTCAGGGTCTGGCTGTGCCATTTTGGGAAACCAAGGTCCCTTCAGGTGCCCGGCCTTGATGCGTCCTGTAGCTAAATCCATTGCTGGCCCGTAACCTGAGCCTGCCCGGACCTGGTGCCCTGTTTGTTTTGACATCCCGTGAAGGGCTAGAGGGGAGCCGAGAGATCCCGGTTTCAAAGCAGGAATTCTTCCTCGCAGCTGCGGAGGGCCAGGCCCCTGTGGCTCCTGGGCTCCCGTGTTAGCGTTTCCAGTTAATTAAGCAAACAAGCCCCTCATCCCTGACAGAGACGGGCCTGCAGATTCAGGATGGAGGTTTGTGTCAGCACGTGGGAGCGGCCTCCTGGCTCCTGTGCAGGATGAGCTGAAAGAGGGGACTGTGGGCCAGAGAGGCCCGGGTGTCTGCTCACTGGAGAACATGTGGGCTGCAGGGGCCAGCTCCAGGTGGGGCCGAGCACGAGTCTGCTCCTCCTGCCCTTCCTGGGCACTTTGTGAACAGGTGGGATGTGGAGCAAGGCCAGCTGGGTGAGAACGGGAGGGGAGGGCCCAGGACACTGGATTGGCCTGGCAGCTTGTTGGAGGCAGGTTATTCTAACTCCTGGCCATGAGGACAGTGGGGACAGGTGGCCTGGGGGAGGTTTTTGGTGGGGCCTGAGGAGCTGCCTGCCAAGGGGGAGCCTGGGCAGGGATGCTGCTCACCGTGCCAGGCCTGGGTGAGGATTTATAGGGAACAGTAGCTACCAGATGCCGTAGAAGCAGCCCAACCACTGTGTCCCTGCCCACCTGCTCTCTGTGGAGCTCAGGAGGAGATGCTGGACTCTGCCAGCACCAGGCCTTACAGGGTCTCCGCAAGCAGGTGGCAAGGGAATTAGGCCTCGGGAGTGGCAGGTGCACAGTGCACGCAGATGACCATGCTGCGTGTCCAGCAGGTGCATTTCCTAGCAGGTGTACGTGCCCTGCGGGCTGGCTGGCTTCATGCATCCCCTTGGTGGTGGGATCTGCGAGTGTCCCCCTCCCCCCACGGCCTGCATGGTTCAGGGTTCGGGTTCTGGAGGAGGCTGCACACAAATGAAAGAGCCTAGAAAATATTAATTTGGCGATTAATTTGGGGGCCAGATGGAAGCCCAACTCCAGGGGGAGGACTCCACCCCGCTCTGGCCTTGCTACTCCTTTTATTAAGGTTTGGGATCCACCCATAGCTAGTAATAGCCAATCAACAAGGATTTACATAAGATTAAAAGTCAGAGGTTGCTTTAGCTACTATCATTTCAACTAGTCAATGAGTGGTTGCCTCTGATCTTTCAGAGCTTCAAGGTTGACCAGCCTTCCGGGCTCCTTGTCCACACCTCTCTGCTAGTGAGGACAACGGGCGGCTTCCAACAGGGATCCTCTTGCAATTCATAGCCTGAACATGGCATGCGGTGGCCCTGGCGCCTCTTGGGCAGAATATGGTAGGAGAGACCCAGTCCTTCGCTGCCACTGTAACTGGTCCAGGACTAATGATTTGGCCTTTGAGAACCTCCTGTTTCCAGTAGGAAGTGGGGACAAGGCTCACATTTTATGTGCATCCCAAAGGCATAGGGTAATATTGGATAAGGCAGAGATATACCCGGCCCGGCTCAGAGAACCTAGTTTCCTTCCCCATCAGACAGATGTCTTGTCCACCTTCTGCCTGCTGGCTCTGTATCGAGCTGTCTTAAAGGATAGGGGAGAAATAGCAATGCTGTGCCTAGCATCTGCTCAGTGGGGGGAGGAGAGGCCTGGGGAGGAAGTGGTTCCTGGGCCAGTGCTCCAGATCTGGTGTAACAAGTCCAAACACTTGGTAGCAGATATTTTTTGACTTTTGAGAGCCCTTCCCTTATCCCCCTGAGACTCTGAGAGCTTCCTGCCTTCTATACATCGCTGCCTCCTCACCATCACTCTCAGGACAGAGCCGCATTCTGCAGGCAGCGGGGCCATTCCCCATTCTGGGAAAGCAGATCTTGGAAGGTGAGCATCCCTGGGTGCTAGGTGCTAGCTCTACCATAGTTGAGAAGGTCTCTCTCTCTCTCTCTCTCTCTCTCTCTCTCTCTCTCTCCCTTTCTCTCTCCCTCTCTCCCCCCACCCCCTCCCCACCTCTACCTCTCTCCCTCCTCCACCTCTCTCATTTCCACAGAACCCCCAGGTTGTATAGCTGGTGTGACCAATAGCTCTTCTTTCCTAGAAAACACATCCAAAATGCTACCTGATCCTCCTAAGATTCCCAAATCCCTTGCTTCCTGCTTCTGCTGCTCATTGTTCTCACTTTGTCTTGGGACCATAAAGCCAGGTGTGGGCTATGGGAAGGCACGCTGAGGGTAAGCAAGTGATGATGATCACATATGCAGTCAGGGGTTCTAGGCCTTCCACGAGGCAGCTCAGAACCTTGTGGATGTGGATGGACCATTGGGAGCACTTTTCTCTGTAAAAGGGATTTCTACATATTCTCCAGGCTTCAAAGAGAAAGTGTATGGTAAATAAAGACTTGGACAAGCTGTGATTTGTTTCTGGAATATTAGGGAACATCATCTGAAGAGAGAGGTGCTGTGTCTTGGGCCCTGGCAGGTCTCAGTATTTAGGGAAATATCTATATATATAAAAGCCAAGCGACCAGAATGACCTGTTGCTTTGACCATGCACTGCAGCCCCGATCACCCCCCACACCCACCCCCGCCCATAGGTCCCCCAGCCCCAATCAGGCCCTATCAAGGTGGGGCATGCCTCACCACCAACCTCCTGCATCTCCCCTCCCCTCCCCCACTGCCCCCTGATGACCCAGCCCCAATTGTCCCTAATCAGGGTGGGCTGACTGGACCCCTCCATGTACAGGGCCTCTAGTTCACACATAAATCCTGGCTAAGATCTTTAGAAGGCTTTATTTTTGTGTTACATTTTTGTAGTAGTTGTTCTCACTATATACACGGTCTTCAGTAGAAACTGTTTCAAGAATACCAAGCAACGGAGCAGGGTTTGCCCATCTGTTCTCTGTGCTGAGGGTTCCAGGGTGGTTTGCCCCCTACGAATGGCCTTTATAAGGACAGTCGCGTCTGTGCAGTGCAGGCAGAGAAAGGACTGAGTTCGTTCACACAGGGGCCAACAGGGGCGCAGCCACCCAGGAGCGGGCATGAGAGTGTTCCGCAGTCAGGTTTTGCCTCTGGGCTGTGGGATAGGGCTTGCTTGATCCAGAGAACAGATGCCCTCACACCTTGGCCCTCCAGTGGGGGTCCATGGAGGCTCCCTGTGCCTGTAGGTGTGGGGGTGGGACCTCATCTGTCTGTGTGAACTGTGCTTCCCTTTAACCTCCTTGGTCTGAGAGTGGGTTCTCTTAATGGACCAAAAGGGAATTTGGGAAACCCCAAACCCAGTTTCAGAACCCAAGGAGGGTGGTCCCCTTGCTGACTGAGACCTGGGTTGCTTCTGAGGTCGGACCTCCAGCAATGGCCAAGCCAAGCTTCCCCACTGTGTGCCTGCTTCAGTCAGAGCATCTCCTCTCTGCCTGAGCTCAGCTCAAACATCCCCACTGCTGTACAGTTTCTCCAGCCCCTATCTCCTATTTTCTCCCCAAGGCAGGAGTCACCCTACCCTGATTCCTGGCTCTCCTTCCTTCCCCTGCGGGGATAGAGACCCCACACCCTCACTCTCCTCATGTTCTGTGCAGCTCTGCCCAGCCCGCTGTCCCTTTCTGACCAGCTCACCAGTTGTACCCCTCCCCGCACCTGAGAGGGTTTCTGATGCTCAGGTCTGTGTGTAACTCACGGCCACATCCCGACAGTGACATGCCTGGCACAGGGTGGGAGTCCATATATAACTGCAGAATGAATGAATCATGGGGTAACAGCTGGGTTTCATTCATTCGCCTTTACCATTCACAGTGCATGTTTCCCTCTCTCTCTGGGCCAGTCGTGGGAGAGGGACGGCCTCCTGGGGAAGCTGCTGGAAAGCGGAAACGTTATGAGAAATTAGAAATGGGAGGTGGCCCTGGTTGGAGTCAGTTCTCCAGTGGGTCCTCTGGGAGACATGGTCGCAGGAGGCTCATTTGCTTTGAGCGCACTCCCTCGCCCAGGCCGGCAGGGTGAGTGGGCTTCAGGGCGGGCAGGGCTGGGCTCAGAACCCAGACCCCTGTGCCCAGGCCTGCGTCTTCTTCCTTGTGGGTGGGGACAACCCCAAGCTAAGGGATAGACTGCGGCTCAGTCAGCCCCGCTGGGCCCCTAGGACAGCAGGCCGCCTGGGAACGGCTGGGAAGCCAGTCCAGGCTGTGGGCTCACCTCCCCCAAGGCCAGGATGTGGCGTGGGACCCAGGCGGGTGGAGGTTCCCACCACTCAGCTCCTGCCCTCACTCCCAAATGCTCCAGGCCCCGGCAGCGTCTCAGCAGGAGAGGGTGGGGGGGACACCAGCTGCCCAGGGCAAGGCCCCGTATGAGACCAGGGCAGCCCTGCAGGCAGCCACCTTTGACATTTGTCCTCCACTGGACAGCTGCCAGGGCCCTGCAGCCCAGCTGGGCTGTGCTTGGGGGACGAGCGCCAGGGATTAACCACGGCAGGCCCCGCCTGAGTCAGGCCGAGCCTAGTGCTCCCAGATCAGCCAGCATCCACCGACCACGTACCCAGGGTGACATGGGCATATTTACAGATGCTCTCTCTTTAATCCTCACATCAGTCTGGTGAATGCAGACACCAGCTCCATTTTCCAGATGAGTAAACTGAAGCACTGCGTAAATGTATACAGTTGGTGAGTAATGTTCCCTATGCTTATTTTTTATTACAAGGGCCTACTGTGGGTGAGGCGGTGATTCTAGGCACTATGGATAGAGCTGTGAATGATGACAAAACTGTCTCATGGAGCGAATATTCTAGTGGCAGAGGAAGGTGACAGAAAAAGTAAAGTATGTGGCATCTAACTCTTGTGCCGATGCACTCAGGTGAAAGGGGAGGGCTGACTAGGTTTGCAGAGAAGAGGAACAGGTGAGAGTAAAACTCAGGTGAGTCCCAAAGGCCATACCTTCCTCCCTTCCCCCCTCTCCCCACCAGACTTCCCAGCCCTCCCAGGACCCAGGTCTGGAACAAGTAGGGCTGTTTCTTGCTCTTTCCCTCCCTCTGTGGCAACTTGAGAAGAATCTACTTAGTGATGATGATGGTGATGACGATGATGACAGCAGCTAATATTTGTGGAAGACTTACTGAAATGGATGGTGAAAAATGTGTATTATTACAACTCACAGATGCAGAAGGAAGTAATTATTCCCTGTGATTGATAACTGGCAGTTAGTCTCAGCTTGATAAATAAAGGTAGGTTAGTCTCTTCTGGTATGAGAAGGTAGCTTTGGGCCACGTCACAAGGCAGACTCTCTGAAGGGCGTCACCTGCTCTGGCCTCCTCCCCATGTGGGCTGGTGCCGGGAACCTCCAGTATTACCCGGGCTGCCGAGAGGACCTGGGACCCTGGGATCCCTGTGTGTGCTGAGTTTCCGCTACTTCTTGGTCACTGTGCTGAAACCCACTTAGGGGCCAGGTTTGGTCTTATCTCTGGCGCTTCTGAGGGGGGACCTGGCCTGGCTGATGATCCTGTGGCTTCCTCAGGCCCCGGGCTCTCCTGGGACGCTCACCGGCCTCTGGAGGGCCTGCGTGTCCAGCTGTGGCCTGGGTGTGAGGCTCTCGATGGGTGGCCTGAGGGTGGCACGCAGGTAACTCCCTCAGTCCTTGCTCACCTGCCTGTGGCAGCCCGATGCTGAGCCCAGCTGAAAGCAACGCCTCTCCAAGGTCGAGTCATTTCCCAGATGTGTCCCTGGCCGAGGACTCTGTCACTGGGCTGTTAGCAATGTCCCTCTCCCTCCCCCCAACCTCCAGGAGGGGAGGGCGTGGCGTCCTCACCATTGACTTCTTTCTCTCATGGCCCTGCAAAGGTTTTCTGTCCCCTCTTCCTGTCAGCAGGAAACACAGCTGCTCCCTGCTCCATGGGTGGCTCTGAACTGGGGGTTCCTTTGCCCAGCAAACTAGGTCACGGCTTACCTCTGCTCTTAGAAGGTCCTAGAGAAGAGATGGATAACAAAACAAACACTTGGATTTCCCGGGGGCAAAATATATTGGAAACTGTTTACATAGTTCCCTTATAAAATACTTGTATGGACATCCAATGCATAGTCCTCCTTCGGCCCTTCTCAGACCGCGGTGTGCGGGGTGTGCCGGCCTGTTCCCTTTCACGATGAGGACGGTGAGAGGTAGTGAAGCCGCCATCCCGAGGCCTCACTGACAGTGGGTGGCAGAGCACAGTTTCAAAGCTATAAAGTCTGCACTCTTGACCCCACCCCCACCCCGTTCCTGGGCTTCTGCTGCTTCTCCAAAAGAAGTCTCGGGTGCAAGTTCTTTAGCCAACGCTCAGTGACATGAAATGTGGCCCCTTGGATACAGTGGGAAATTCCCAGAGAAAGGGGATTGGCCTCATTGAGCTCACCCAGGGGGCAGTGTCAGGCAGACCCTGCATACCACAGGGGATCTCTTTTCGGGTTAGCAAGGGCTGTTTGCCTGCCAGTGCTCTCCCGATCATACACACGGGCATACCCGCACACGCCTGCTCTCACGCAGCCTGACATGGGCAATGCCTTTCACCAGCTGTGCGGTGGCTGCGCTCCACAAGGAGTGTGGCGTGACAGCCTCCCCGCCCTGCTTCCCCGAGGAGGCCTTGGACCCGCAGCTGGCGCCTCTCTGCAGAGCCTGGCACACCCCGCCTCGCAGCTCTCCCCTGGCCGAAGCCCTGCCCCTTTTGTCTGCCAGGGGCTGCTCTCCAGCTGCAGAGGACCAGGGGGCAACATTTGAAAAACTCCGCTCTGGCCCTCAGTTGCTCTGGAGTTACAAGGCTAAGTCAGGGAGGTGGGAGGCGGAAATCTGTTCAGCACCTAAACATAGCCAGGGGGAATAAACTCTTGCTTTCTATTTTTAGCTTTTATTACACAATTAGCATCATGTTAATGGTGTTACAATATTAACTCTAAATAAAATGGCGGGGGTGGGGGGGATCTACACACAGTTATACCATGTGCACATGGACTAATTTTTCCAAAAGTCCCCAATGACCCGGGCATTCTGAGATGGAGGGGCAGGGAAGGGAAGGGAAGGAAGGGAAGGAGCAGGCAGTGAGAAGTGATTTAGGTGACCTGAAATGGCCGGAATCAAGCCAATGCACAGGTTTGATTTCAAGCTTATGGCTTCTCTTTGGTAAGACTGAGCTCTGGAATCGCCTCCTCCAGGAAGCCTTCCCTGTTGGCTTCCTTGTCCACAGCCAGGCTGTATTCGGTGCCTCTTCCTACTCACATCACGTCTTACTATGTGCTTCCCATACTGAGTTATGACTGTTTATATGCTTGGCTCTTCCACGAGGCTGATTCCTAGGTGCTCAGGAATCAGGAGTACATAGGGGTCAGGCATTGACAAAAGACGATACCCACTGAGGCTCAGGCAGATGTCCCAGGTCTGCGGGACAGAAAGCAACTTTGAAGTGTGTGACCCGTGCCTGATCAGGGTGTGTTTTCTTAGAAGTGTTTTGTGCGTGCAAAACAGAGAGGAGGAAGACTTGGCCGCATCTCACCAGTGCCTGGGAGGTCTCTTCCCATGTTGGGAAAGAGAAGAACACTTGAAGAGCATGAGAAGGGGCCCCGGTCCCCCCTCACAACTGGGCGAGCTTCGGATCTGCTGCTCTCTCCCTCAGCCTGCAGGAGGCAGGGACAGTGTCCTCATATTGGAATCCCTGCTGCCCCGCAGGGGGCCCGGTCACAGACTAGATGCCCAGTGAACATTTGTGCAGTGAATTGATGAATGAATAGCTGCACGTATGGAGGAAGGAACTCTTGCAGTTAAGTGAAATTCATCAGGGAAGACCTGAGAGATAGGCATGGAGTGCAGTTATGGAAGGGGGAGGGGCAGGCATTGGCAAAGAGGCTTTGTGGTTGGGTAGTGGGGGCAGGCTGTGGGTGCCCCTCTCGGTGCGGATACTTGCAGCCAGATGCTGGTTCCGAGTGGCATCGCTTGTGGGAGAGGAAGTCGCATGAACCACAGGCCCAGAGAGAGGCCTTTCCCTTTTCCTTTGCTGCTTTTCCTCCAGCACTGAGAGTTGGACACATTGCTAAGATTCCTTGAGTCCCTAGAGCAGGGGTGGGGGTGCGGAAGGGGGGGCGGTTCTAACAAATGAGTCTGGACAGAGGCATGTGGAGAGTGGCCCAGGGAGACGGGGAGCAGGGGGGGGGAGCACATTGGGAGCTTGGGGAGGAGGCCATTCTATTTCGGGTGACTGATTCCCAGCCCCTCTCCCGCCAGATCTGCAGCAGACCCCACCTCTGCACACAATCCAGCGTCCCCACTTCTGTGCACTGGCTTCTGGTCGGGCCTGGCTCCCTCCCTGCAGCCTTCCGCACTTGGCTCATTCTCCCGTGTGCTTGCCTCATTCCAAAACCTCCTCCCCATCTTTTCAGAGAAGCCTTCCCTAAATAAATAGCAGTCAACATCTACAGTTATCCCCAATCCTACTGTGCGCCCTGCCCCATACTAAGAGCTTTGCATGTCCTTGTTCAACTCACAAGAAACACATGCGCTCATTACTCCTGTGACCCCTACTTGACAAATGGAGAAACTGAGCCTCAGAGAGGGTGAGTGAACCAGGCCAGGCCCCCCCTGCCAGGTGGTGTCAAAGCCCTGGCTAGATCCCAGATCTGCCTCGCCCCAAAGCCTGATCTCCCCCACAGCCACACAGCCCTCTCTCTGAGTCAGAAACTCGGGGTGGGGCCCGGCAAGTTGCATTTTAATAAACCCTCTAGGACAGTGGTCAGCAAACTGCGGCTCTTTGGCCCCTTGTGTGTGGCTCTTCCACAAAATACCATGGCCCAGGCGAGTCTATTTTGAAGAAGTAGCATTAGAAGAAGTTTAAGTTTAAAGAAAAAATGGCTCTCAAAAGAAATTTCAATCATTGTACTGTTGATATTTGGCTCTGTTGACTAATGAGTTTGCTGACCATGGCTCTAGGAGATTCTAGAACTGCTGGCTCCAACCTGGCTGAAAGCCTCCAAATCCGCCTGAGACTGGAAGCAAGGAGCCTGACTCAGTGGCCAGTTCTGTGTGCGGGCTCTGAGCACACGGCGAGGTGCTCAGGGTTCCCGGGCACCCTTTTCTGGTTATGAACTAGGAGCAGCCACAGCCTTAGAGGGGAACAGCCCCGGCTTTGTGTCTCTGGAGAGGAGCTCCCCAGAATGGTTACTTGATCTTGATGGCACCTTAGTGTCACCTGGGGACTTTGCAAACTATCAACGCCAGCTCCCTCCAAGGCCAGGCCAGCGTCTGAGGCTGGGATCGGGCCTGAGTGGCTGCAGAGTGAGTGCATCGGGTGGAAAACCCCGGCTGCTCACTCTCAGGCCTCTCCCTCCCCATCACTACCTCCTGGGAAGGGGCAAGGTGGCTCTCACAGTGACTCTGGGGGAAGTGTGATGAGCCGGCCTCCCTCCGCTCTCTGGGATCTGCCCCCGGCAGGGCGGGTGCATCTGGCCAGCTCCGGTGCTGAGGTCAGGAGCCTGCTTCTGTGGGGAGGCCACGGGCACCCTCCTGTGCCGATGCCTGGGCCTAGGAGCTGGCCGCTGTCCTGAGTGGGGCACTGGGAAGTCCTTTTGGCCGGAGATACAAAGCCACACACTCCCACAGATTTCCAGGAATGTGACCGATAAGGTGACCTCTGTCAGGGTGCCCCATGAGTCTGTTTCTGAACTGGTATTGAACTCAAACAAAAAACAGGGAGGTTTTATGTAGGACCCGTCCCACCCCCAACCCCCATGCCCAAACATCATATACTCGACAGAGTTAGTGCTGAATTTCATAAGACGGCAGAAATGAGCCAATGAGCTGGTGCTCCGTTTGCTGCGTCTGAGTCAAAACCAAGCCCCCCTCTGATCACCTCCCCGGGGCCTGGCCTCCCAGCCTCCAACCTCCTTCACCACCGCCTCCTCTCCGACCATTAGCTCCTTAACCTCAAGTCAGTGAATGTGGATAGTGCTGCAGAAGATTGGAAAAGGATCTGTTGTAGCGGAGAGAAGAGAAAATGATTTAGAATCGGCCTTACCTTTTTTTAATGTGTGCCCAGGTGATGCTGATGTTGCTGGCCCACCTGCTGAGGTCACCTGAGCTAAAGGGAACCAAAGGCAGGGGCTCCCGCTTTAGAGGTGTGTGGGGAGTCTGTTGGTGGGCAGAGGCATCTTTGGACCCAGATGTAGTCACGTATCTTGCAAGCGTAGCTGAACATTAGAACCACTGGGAGAGATGGACACATGCCAGAGCCCAGGAGGGGGACTGTTCCAGCTTTCCTGGGACTAAGAGGTCCCTGGGATGTGGGGCTTTTTTAAACCAGGACAGACCTGAGCAAGCCTGTTGGCTCCCCCCACCCACCTAGAGATTCTGGCTTAATCAGTTCTGATTTGGATCTAGGCATTGATATTTTTCAGAATGCCCTGTGAGGCACCTGTGCAGCCGGTGAGGGAACTGGGGGGATGTAATCACAAGTCTGGAAAGAAGGAGTTAAAGGTGAAGACGGGTGCTGGTGAGAGAGAACAGGAGGTCCATGGGCACCCTTCTGTGCCAATGCCTGAGCCTGGGAGCTGGCTGCTGTCCTGAGTGGAGCATTAGGAAGTCCATTTGTCTGGAGATATAGAACCACACACTCACAGCTTTTCAGGAACATGGCCAGTAAGGTGACCTCCATCTGTGTGCTCTGTGCGTCTATTTCTGAGCTGGTGCGGAACTCAGCAGGAAGAGGAAGGTGTATGTGTGGGCCCTCCACACTGGTTATATCGCAGAGTCCTGGGTCCTCGCTGGAGATCTGCCGACCCAGGAGCTGAGAGCAGGGCCTGCAGCTAGCGGGGTTGCTGAGCTGCTGGGGAGGCACTGCGGAGGGGGGGAATGAAGCGCTGACTTGAGGGAGGGGAGCTGGGAACCCAGCATAGGCTCCGAGCAGGTGGCTTGTGGTGGGTTTGGCCTGAGCCAAGAGGAGTGGGCGGGTGCAGATGGAGCCCAGCCTTGGCCTTGGAGGTCATCCCAACCAGTGGGAAAGGAGGTGCACCTTGGAGAGAGCTCCCAGCTCGGAGGACATCCCAGCTAGCTCAGCAAGTGAGCCCTGCCACCATGACCACTCGGCCGTGCCCTGCGTGTCTGTGTGGGACCTGAGCGTCCACAAGGAGCACAGGACTCCCACAGGAAGTGTGTCTGAGTGGCGTGGACTGGGGTGGAAGCGGACGATGATTTATGGAGTGAAGGAGAGACAGTGCTTGCTGGGGACGCGGGGCTGGGAATGGTCTGTGGACCCTGCCTCTGACCAGCGCAGCCATGTGCTTGGACCGGGCAGGTCACTTGGCTTCTCAGAGCCTCCGTTTCCTCCTTGTAAAATCAGATGCTAATCCGCACTTAAAGGATTGTGGGGAGAATTGAAGGAGATAATCACATGAGAGATGCTTGGTGGGTAGCAGTGCTCAAGGAAGCACTAGCGGCCTGTCGTTTGGAGCCTCGGGACTGTGGTGTCATTGGCAGCAGAAAGCAGGGTGGTCTGAGGGGAAGTGGTGGAGGTGTATGAGGAGCCGGTGGGAGCCGTGTGCACATCTGAGTGAGAGGCGGGAGTTGGATGGTGGAGCTGAGGATGGGAGTTGGTGGGAGAAAGGAGGGTGTGGAGGGAGCAGGAGGAGGGCAGAGGTCTGAGAGGTGGACCTCGGCAGAGCTCAGGTGCATCTGCTGGGTTCGGGCTCTGTGCTGGACGCTGGCTACTGGGGAACTCTGCGACACTGGCCCCGAGCGCAGGAAGGTCACAGGGGTCAGAGTGGCTGTCATTCAGGAAGTAATAGCGGTGCTGTCTGATGTTTGATGATGGGAGAAAGCAGGCTGCTCAGGAGGGTGCCCAGTGGCACCTGCAGAAAGGGTAAGGCTTGCCAGGGGAGTGCCCAGGAGGATGGAGATGGGCATGGGGAGGCTGTGCCAGGCAGAGGGACCAGCTAGTCAAAATCAAAGAGGAAGAGGGGGCTTGGAGCATCGGGACAGCTGGGTGGGATGGCACATTGTTCTGAAACACTGGGAAGAGGGGGGACTAAGAAATTGTCTTTGGAGTGTGACAGGGTGGAAAGAAGGGATGCCCAGAAGAGAGATGCCAGGGCGAGGTGAGTCATGGGCCTCAATTACTGGGCACTGAGGAGCCACATGAGTGGAGACAATGAGGTGCCCTACCAGAGAGATAAAGCCCTTCAGTGGAGAGAATTGGTGGAGCTTGCAGGGAAGTTGGGAAGCTTGTTGTCAAAGAAAGGATTTAGAAATGGGAGCAGGAACTGCCCCCAGGGCTTGGGGCTCCGGGAGAGACAGCTGGCCCCCAGAGGAAGTCCAGCTCCTGGGTCTGCCGTCCAGGCAATCAGGTCTCCTCTCCTCTGAAGAAATACCCTTCCTCGGAGCACAGAAGGGACAAAGAAGCCCTCTGCCTTTTACCTGCAGCGGGCCTTTCGTTTGCAGGAAGGAAGGGCGAGTAGGGACAAACAGAAATGCAGGCGTCCTGGGTTTGTCTGGGAATGCCAAGCTCTGCTTGAACCGTGCCAGTTCATAAAGGAGCATGCCTTTGCCTCCGACTGAGTGTCACTTGAGACACCTCTTGAGGGTGTCTACCCAAGGTCTAGTGGACCTCCAGTGGACTTGGGAGAAGAGAAGAAGTGAAGTTCATTGGGTTTGCCATAAAATTTATTTCTGGGGACTCAATTTTCTCCTCTCTCTCTCTCTCTCCCCACCCCACCCCCACCCACTGCCATTAGAGGTCCTTCATTTGGGAAGAGGACCTGCTGTATGCATGGCACTGGGCCAGGAGCTGTCCTCATGGGGCCCTGAGGCTATTCATTTTGCTTCAATGGATATAAATCAATAAAGAAATAACATAGCCCTAGCAGGTTTGGCTCAATGGATACAGTGTCAGCCTGTGGACTGAAGGGTTCCAGGTTCGATTCTGGCCAAGGGCAAAATGCCCCGGTTGCAGGCTTGATCCCCATTAGGGGGCATGCAGCCAATCAATGATTCTCAGCCAATCAATGATTCTCTCTCATTATTAATGTTTCTATCTCTTCCTCTTCCTTCTTCTCTAAAATCAATAAAAATATATTTTAAAAAAAGAAATAACTTAAAGTGCAATGAAGTAGTAGATGACCAAGTGTCTTATAAACAGAACACAAGCGCTCTGAGTTTCTTTGGGAGGAATTGGGTAGATTAGGGTGTTCTGGAAGGCTGTTTGGAGGTGGCAGGACCTACAGGGGATGGAGCAGAGGAGTGGGAAAGCGAGTGGGCATGGACATGGACATGGGCATGGGTGCAGAATAATGTTGTGAACCCAAATGTAGAGCAAGCAGAGCCATTCTTCACTTTATTTCAAAGCTAACACGTTCCCTAGCTTTTAATACCCAGTTGCAGAAGGAGGTATAATCTTTGTGCTATGCCTTATAACAGACAAGAGTCAAGAATTCAGGAAATACTGCCATTGATTTAATCCAATCCAAGGCTCTTATCAAGTTCCTGCTGTGTCTGCGGAAAAAGCCCTGTGGGGGAGCCAGAGATAAAAGCCAAAGTGTCAGGCCCTCTAGGAATGTCAGTCCCTCCAGCAGTGGTGCTCTGAGGGCGGAGTGAGTACCACAAGGAGCTCAGAAACCCAGCGCCTGTGTGGAGGGTGAGGGGGAGAAGGGAAGACCAGGGTGGGAAACAGCCCAGCCTTGCTGAGTTAACCACCTAGGCCATTCGGGCAGGAAGCCATCCCCAACTGGAGAAACTGTTATCTGTTCCTTCCAACCATTCCGGGACTGTGGCTCACGTTTTTGGATACAGAGGGAGTGGCTGCGGGGCTGCCCTTCCCGGGAAAGTCAGCCTGCGCGGGCTGCCTGGGGAGACGGGCAGCGCCAGCTGCGTGGTTTGTGGGGCCCGGTGCAAAGTGGAAATGCAGAGCTCCTTGTTCCAAAGGGATGAAGGATTTCATGACGGTGATAGCAGAGCCTAAACCCAAGCGGGGTCCTTCTGAAGGCCCCCAGTCCACATGCCGGGAGGCTGCCCGGATGATGGCACAGCCTGGACCTTTCTGTGACTCAGTGTGTGCGGTAAGGTGACCTGCCTGGTGTTGCCTGTCTCGGGGCAGGGCTTCTCTGGACTAGATTATTTCTGGAGAATTCCAGGAGGGGGGCGGGGCGGGGAGAGGGGGGTGAGGCTCCTCTCTGTGCAGGGGAGGCTGCCTCCTCCTCCTCTCCTCTCTGTGCAGGGGGAGCTGGCTGCGTCCTTGTCTCCTCTCTGTGCAGTGGGAGGCTATCTGAGATCTGCAATCATTCAGACCCAGGGTCATACATTTTATGAACTTGTCTAACTTGGCTGGGTTCTTATCTTCTCTAAGCCTTAATATCCCTAGATGTGAAAATGCAGATCATAATATCATCTTTGCCGGATGTCGGGGTGATTAACTGAAATTAAAAAAAAAAAAAAAACAAACGTGAAAATCTGAGCCCCGCTGAGCTGGTAATAAATGTGAGTCAGGGTCCTTCTTTCTGGAAATGTACTGAACATCTAGCTTGTGAAGTGTGGGGCACGGAATAGTTCGGAGACACATTACTTGTTTTTTTCCATCTCAGGCTGGTTGGGGGAGCAGCGAAAATCAACAGGAGAATTTCAGATAGAGGCTGGGTGTGGGGTGTGCCCGGGAGGTGGGGAGTGTTATAACAGACACCCAAGGGAACCCAGCTACGTCTGCTGGACACACACAAACACATGTGCACACATGTACTCGTGCACGTGTATACACTTCCAGAGTGGAATCTAAACTGGGCTGCAATCAGGGGGTGTCTTACACAAAAGAGCCCGAGTTTGGTGTCATCTCCTGGTTTTGAACCTCAAAGTCCTCATTGGTCAGTGATCCTGACCTCACTTGATTGTCTTGGGATTAGATGAGATGACAGATGTCACCTCAGACTCTGGTCCATGGCAGGTACAAGCGTCCTTTGAGTAGGTCTTTGCTCCCAGGCAGTTGCTCATGGGGACATGACGATGAGACACTGCACTCCTGATACTTGATAAATATGAGACTCAGGCAGCCCTTCCATGACCTACAAGCTGCTCATTAGAAATTGGAGTGGGGCGGGTGTGGAGCAGTATTCATTTCCTCTGCTCATCTGCTTTGAGGAACTGGCTGGATCCTCTCTCTGCTGAGGTTTGAAAGTCAGTGGAATCAGGTGTATTTGTTTCCTGGAGATGAACACACATATACACATATCACCTACGCACACACACCATACCACATACACCCAAACCATATGCACACACATGCCACATACAACCATCCCTACACACACACCTCTGCACCCAGAGTCACATCCTCTCACATGCTAATTTGCATTAATTTCTTCTCTTCTCCCTCCCCCTCAGCCCTTTACTGAACACCTCCCACACTTGCTTATCCACGCTTCATGGATCCGGTCTCTCCCCAACCCCACCCAAACCCCATCCCTCCTGATGCCTTGTCCTAAGAACTCCACATCATGGTCCCATCCTCAGCCCCCTTGGCCATCTTCTCTGCCTCTGACAAATTTTAGGGCTGTACCCCGGCAGTGAGAGCCCTATTTTTACCCACCTGGATGCCCTGGGCTGCTGTCATTCAGCCCTATCCCCAGAGACATCCGATGAAAACAGGTCTGTCCTGTGTGTGCTTCTAACTCCATTTTCACTCAGCCCCTCAGCTCCTCTCATGCTTTCCTGGGCTGAGCCCTGCACCTTAGCCCTCACTCTGAGCAGCCTGGGGCGGGAGAGGAGGAGGGAACTCTGTTTGAGGGCTTGCAGTGTGCCTGGTGCTATGCTGGCTGCCTGATATTTGCCTTTCATTTGGTGCTCATGGCAGCCCTGGGAGGTGGGCGTTGCCATCCTTGTGTCAGTGAGGCTCATGGATACTAAGTCACTTAGCAATAGGCTTAATATGAAGGCATATACTCTTTCACTCCTTACTCCCAGAAGATGAAACCAGATGGGCTGAGGCTTGGCCTGTGGGGATTCCATGTTCCACATCCCCTCACTCCCAGGCAGTCTTTTTCTAGAATCTGCAAAGTAGCTTATAATATTAGAAATCTTCTAGAAGGGAACCTGAGCCCTTGGTGGCTTCATATTCTGAGGCTATGGATAGACCTGTTTGATTTGTTATTAACGGCTTAATTGACTATAATCCTATATAGTAAAAGCCTAATATGCTAAGTGTCCAGTTGTCCATTCAACAAATCAAAGCATAATATGCTAATGATATGCTAAGGCTGCTCAACCGCTTGCTATGATATGCACTGACCATCAGGGGAACAGATACTCTGACCGGTACGTTAGCTTGCTGCTGGAGTCCAGCTGATTGGGTCTGATCGAGATGGGCCATACATGCCCTGGATCCCTCCCATGGTCCCTCCCCAGCTGGCCAACTTCCCTCATCCCTTCCTAGCCCTGATTGTGCCCCAGTGGGGTCCCTCAGCCTGGTCTGTGCCCTCTCACAGGACATCCAGGACCCCTCAGCGGATGTCAGCCAGTTTTGGCCCATTCCACAGGCCAGACCAAGAGACCCCTCTGGTGCATGAATTCATGGACTAGGCCTCTAATAGATACATAGCAAGCCTTACATAATTAAAGAACATAATAAGTTTAACCTTTGCATGCACCTCTGAAACTATCACCTGATGGTTTGCTCTTAGACCCCCAGCACCAAGAGCAATGCCAGGCGTGGAGCAGGTGCTTAGGAGTTAAGTGATTGGACCAGGTAATGAATGGTGAACTAAGGGAGCTCAGGGGATATACGGTTCATTCAGCCAGCAGCATGTAGCACCTCGTGTGTTCTGTGGCCTAGAGCCCAGTGTTGGGTGGGAGAAAATCCAGGGAGCATGTGGTTTGACCTGCTCACTTACAGGAGAGGCTCAAGAAAGTATGCTCTCTTGTCCAAGGTCATTCATCTTTTATCCAAGGTCTTTCCTCTCTTGTCCAGGTGGCCTGCTAGGGCAGAGTTGGGACTAAATAAATCCTAAGATGAGGTCTCCTCTTCTTTAGCCTAAGGTGGTTCATCTTTTAAAGCATCATTTTCTCATCAAAGTAATAAATGCTCATAGTAAGAAATTTTGGAAAATCTGGAAAAGTGTAAGAAAAATAACCCCAAACTCTAGGAACCCAAAGATCATTGTGTGTGTCTCTAATCAGTCCCTATTAACCAATCCTCATGTTTCGGTATTTTCAGTCTTGTGACCCTGGGTTGGCATCTGGTCCTGACTCTGATGGCACCTCTGATTATGACCAGCACCCTCCCTGTGGTAAATGCTCCTCTCCCCTCCCTCCCCCGCTGTGTGAGTTGGGAGCCCAGGGTGGAATACCACGCCCCACTGGGCATGCAGTTCTACAAATATTCCTCAGACTCAAGCATTTGCACTTCCCCTGCCATCACGGTATCCACACTTTATTAGGTGTATTTGTTTAATTGTCTCCTGCCCCACCAAACCAAATTACCATTGTCTTTTTCCAGCTCTTCATATGACACTTATGTGCTCAGCAAATATTTGGTAGAATGAATGAACGGATGAAATTATGTGGACAAGAGTGAGGGGCAGGTGAGGGGTCACCTTGGGTCTGCCTTTTTCAATCACATTTGCCTTCCAGGAGCCAACTCAGATTCCCTTCCCGATCTCTGAGTCCCTCCCCTCCCCTACACTGCCTGCCAGGAGAGATGGGATATGCCTGTGGTCTGGTCCAGGATTTATGTCCAGCCTGGTCCAGAGGCACCTGTGGGGGCCTTCTCAGGTGTGAATGCAGGATGCTGAGGGGACTGGCAGGATTGCAAGAGGGCACCATGTCTGGGAAGACAGCTGGAGCTCAGAGTGTGACCAAGTGTCCAGGCCCACCTAATAGCACATGGGTCCTGCCCTCAGGAATGACAGCCCTAATAGCACATGGGTCCTGCCCTCAGGAATGACAGCACACCTTTGTCCTAGGACCCTGGGAGAAGAGGACCAGCAGGAGTGGCCAGTAGGGCTCCCCACCAGGGTTTGTGCTCAGCATGCTGGGTGCTGGGGTGAGTCCAAGCAGGGTACACAGACAGAAGCTGCGGGCTCTCTTCCCTGGAGCCTTATCTGTGTGATGGAGGGGGGAACCTAGAGGGTGGTTTCCCTTTGGCCAGGAGCCCCTGTGGCTCTGATGGGAAGCAGACTTGGTGTTGAAATTCCTTCTTCTCCTTTACTTCACAGCTGCTGTCCAAAGAGCTCCCAGCCCTCCCTCTCCTGCTCGGCCCAAGTCCTGTTTTCTGTGCCCAGTACATGTCATGCCAAAGCCCTTCTTCTGCTCACACACGTGCGGGCACACCCTCCGTGACATCTCTGGCATCCTACCTCTCCTCTCTGTTCTCAGTGATTTCAGGGCCTGAAGAGAGAGCTGGAGAGAGCTGCCTCCTACCCCTTCCCCTCCTTCTGTCTCTCCTGTGGTCCACATCCCCGCCCCCCGCTCCATGGAGCCATTGGACTTGTCCACCCAAATCCCAGCTCTCCCCAGGCCTCACAAACTCGCTCTTTTCTCTAAGAACAACCGACTAATCAGCAGCAAACTACACCCACCCATCTTTCAGCAGCTCCTCCTCAGCTGGCATGGGGGCCTGGCCTAACCTTGTTGCCCATGCCTCTCTCTGAGCCTGCGTTCCAGCCTGGGAAAACGACAGCCCTTCATCTCTCACTCGCCTTGGGGCTTTCTTGGTGCCAGACGCTCTGGTACACCTGGTGAATGCTTTCTTGGTCACCCCTGCATATTGGCATGTGCCAGTATTCCCTCTTCCTCTGTGACCCAGCTTCTGTGCCATTTCCTGGGGAGACTTTCAGATCACCATCCAGAAGTCACTCTTATCCTTCCTGCAATCCAGGCCAGGACCGCACCTCCTCCCTCTTGTGCATCCTAGTTGTTTATGCACGTGCCTCCCCAACAGGACTGCCAACCTGGTGAGGATAGGATATGAGGTTTGGTTCATCTGAAACGCCCAGGAACTTGCTTTGTACCTGGCAGTCACTCAGCGAGTGGGTGGATGGATGGATGGATGGATGGATGGATAATGGATGGATGGATGGATGAATGAATGGATAGATGGATGAATGCTTGACCATGGCCTTGGGCAGCTAGTATCTGCTTGTTTTCTGCCCCCTGTGAGACAAAGAAACCTATATTCTCTTTATCATTTTCAAAATGAGAAACCAATTGGAAAATCCCTAACTTCACATTCACCCCAAGTCAGAGAAATGCCACTTTGGGGAATTTTCAGT
Organism: Vespertilio murinus; assembly: GCA_963924515.1. Taxonomy (NCBI): domain Eukaryota; kingdom Metazoa; phylum Chordata; class Mammalia; order Chiroptera; family Vespertilionidae; genus Vespertilio; species Vespertilio murinus. The sequence goes on from OZ004705.1 coordinate 118,431,194, forward strand.
TTCATTTTCCCAACAAAATACCCCTTTTTCTCCTTTCCCTTTTCCCCTTCTCTGTGTTTCCCACTCGACTGGGCAGCCTGCACAGAGGGGATGGGGCTGAGAAAGTTGACTTTTGCTTTTTTTGTCTTTCCCAGAGCAGAGGGGAAAACCATAATTTAGGTGGTTGCTAAAAATAGCTCCCCAGTCCTATAAAGAGAGCTTGATTATTTTTGAAAGTGCTCCCACCGCTTCCCAGCCCTGCCTGAAGCTCACACTCTCTTGTCCTGAGGTTGACAGGGAAGTGACAACAGTGGCCAAGCCCTGTCTGAGAGACGCTCCCACAGAGAAGTGGGCGATGGGATGTCTTCATGCTTTCTTTTCTTGTCCCACTCCGAGGGATCTCACTCCCAGCAACCGCTCAGCACTGAGTGGTAGATGTGAGATCTGGAGGCCTGGTTTGAGTCCTCGCTTTATACTTGCATCTTTCTGAGCCTCACATGTCTCATCTGTAAAAGTGGGTGGTTGGATAGGGGCGTTGATAATCATATTTACCCTGCAGGAGTGCGGTGAACGTTCAATGTAAACCTTGAATGTGGTAGGTGTTCCCAAATGATAATTATAACTTTGTTATGATTACAATCGCTGGATTTAGAACACAACCCTGCCATTTTAGTGGTTGAGGACACGTGATTAGCCTATTTAATACACTAAGTTGAACCATATAAAATTAATGATTTTGTAGATTAAACATAATTGAATACTGTCAGCTCTGTGTAATTCAACCTAACACAGTGATGGGTAAGCTTTCTGTAAAGGGCCAGGTGGTGAATGCTTTTGGCTTTGTGAGCCATGGGGTCTCTAGTGCATGATCGCAGCCATGGGTGATACTTAAATGGTGGGTGTGCTGTGTTCCAATAAGTCTGTATTTGCAAACACAGGCTGTGGGCTGGATTTGGCCCCTGCAATAATAATATGTAACACTCATTCATGTAGAGAGCTTCCTGTAATATAGACAGTCAACTTTCAGGTATCTTCATAATTATAACAGTGGCATAATATGTAGCTATTCATAGTGTTTCCCATTACTAGGCTCTGTTAAGTGCTTTACAAATATTGATTTAGTCCACATGACACCCTATGCAGAATGTGCTGTTATTATTTCCCCATTTTCCTGATGAGTTACTTAGGCCAAGTAATGTGTCTGAAGCCACAGAGTTAGAGTTGCTGGCAGTTGAACAGAACCCAACCAAGGTTGTGGGTAGAATTGGGTGCTGGGGATTTAGACAGCTTTAGGCCGGGAGTGTGTGTGTAGATAGAGTTAGGAGGGATCTCAAGCCTATTTGCAGACCCCAACGCGTGAGGAGATGGTCCTTAGAGACTTGAAGTGGGAGTGGGCGTGGTATAGGTGGGCAGAGGGGAGAAGGTGGGCAGAGGCTTACGATGGAAAAGTATAGACTCTTCCATGGGAGCCAGGTCCCAGGCAAGCTGGGCCTGGGTCTGTTTCCTAGGTGACCTCCAGTAGTGCACAGTGGGTCAGTATATAAGGCAGAATCTCCTGCCTGTGAAACAGGAAATTGTTTGCATTCCTTATGTTTCATGCAGTAGCTCTGGGCCCCATTCCAAGACCCCGGCCCCAGGGGACATGGTGGGGTGAGGAGGGCAAAGGAGCAGGCTCCCCAGAATGCCTGAGCTATACTGTCAAACCAAGGTACTTGTATCCCCTATCTATTCCCTTTGCCTATTAATTTAGCTACAAAATCATAGGCCACTGGTTAGAATTCTGGCCTCACGCACACTATGTTGTTTATGCCTCCTTGCCTTTGCTTATGCTGTTCCCCTTGCCTAGAATGCCTTTTCCACACTTTACCCTTCCTTAATTCTATCATCTCTTTCAAGACTAGCTCAATATCCAATATCATCTTCTCCCAGACACCTTCCCTGAGCTAAATCAGGTCCCCTTTCTCTGTGCCGCCATTGTGCATGTCTCTCCAGCCCTTCTCTGTCGACTGCCTTGCCTTCCTGGCTCCTACACTAGAAGAAACCTCCTTGAAGAGAAGGACCGCACCTCGTTTAGTTATCACCACCCATGTCCATGTCTAGCACACAGGCTAGAAGCTGGTTAAAACCACGTGTGTTCAAGTGGCCACCACTGTCCTCAAAATTCGGTCCTTCACCCATAGGCTGTGGTTGTTGGCCAAGTTGCCTGACCTTTGGGAGTCCTGATGTCATCATCAGTAAGAAAGTAGAGTCATGTTCTTGGAGAGTTTCAGGGACTAAGTGAGATAAAGCACTACATTGTCAGCACAGTGCCTAGCTCCTAGCAGGCGTTTGGAAGTGGCCAAGGAGAGACACAATACCATATCCTTGCCCTGTTACCCCCATGTGTAGAGCTCAGGGAAGGGAACAGGAGAAGACAACTTGAATACTTTGAAGCCACAGAATTGGTCCCAAGAGATAAAGGGAGGGTTCATGAGTCAGCTTTGGTCATGTGATAGAAGCCCTGAACTTGGAGTCAGAATATTGATTGATTGATTGATTGATTGATTTTTATATTTTATATTTTGGAGTCAGAATATTTCGTTGTGAGTTCTAGTTCTGTCTCTTAGCAGCTGGTATTGTGACAAGCCATGTGGCAGCTTCTGGAGCCTCATAATTATTATCTGTAGGGAAGGATAATAGCAATAACCACCTCACAAGGCCATCACAAAGCTGAAATGAGACTGCAGAGCTATGAAAACACTTGACCCAGCTCATAGGAAATACTCAATTACGAGTGATTGAGCCTGGGCCTATAGAACTCTTGAGAAAGCTCTGATCAGGTGTCAGATACAGACATTCCTTAGACATGTGCCCTATGGCTTAATGGTTTATAGCTTTAGAGTCAAAGTCATGTGTTTGAGCCTATCTATGCCATAACTACCTGTGTGTCTTGAGCAAATGACTTAACTTCTTTGAACAGCAGGTTTTTCTTGTTTCTTTTACTAACTTTTTAAAAATGATGCCACCTATCTCAGAGAGTTGTGGTGGGGATGAAATGTAGATATAACCCTGTGTGTAGAATATACAAAAGTCTCAGTTGTAAAAATATTCTGCTTTTAGTTATGAGTTAAGAGTAAGCACTGATGATACAGAACTTTTGAAGTCCTAATTAATGCAAAAACTGATGCGTAGAGGGCCTGAGGGCTAGGGTTTGAGGGTAAGGATTTTCATCTTTGCAGACCAAATGGGAGTACTGCACTCACGCAATAGGAAGTGCTTCCTGGCTCCGGTGGAATGTGGGAGGAGCATGCAGTGGAAGCTGAGAGCCCTGGGGAATCTTTGGGAATGAGATCAAATCTGATAGAGTGAAAGGTCAGGGCTGACTGGGCTTTGGGAGTTCTTCAGTCCAACCCTGCCACTGCACCGAGAGGAAACTGAGGCCTAGATAGGATAACACCATGATCCCCTGACCCACAGCTGACTGGTGACAAGCTCTGGTCTCCTCAATAGAGGAAATATGTGTTCTCTACAATGTGGAAGGGTGGCATTAAGGAGGGGAAGTCTGGCAGAAGCCCCAAGCTGGAGGAGACCCCTGACAGTCACAGAATGGCTAACTGATGGTGACCAGATGTTTTGGTGTCTTAGGGTGCTGGTCGGTCTATGTTTAGGGACTAACAGTCCTGGAAGACCTTGTCCCCACAGTAGAAGAAAGGGATGGGGCCAGGAGATAGGATAGGGAGGACATGGAGTTGTTGGTGTTGGGGAAGTTTCCATGGAGAGAAAGGTGGGTGATGGTGGGATCAGGTTAAATCCCTCTGGCCCAAGTTCAAGTCCACTGGATTTTGTTCTGTTGTTGCTACCTGTTTTTCCAAATTGCTTCTCATACTGTTCTAATGTGGGAACCTCCATTGCCCATCTTTGGGAAGGGTTTTGCTGAAATGACTCTCTCTGAGAGCGCCGAATCCTAACCACTAGACCACCAGGGAACCTAGAAATGACTCTCTCTGGTCACCTCCACCTACCCTCTTCCCTGCTCTGGATGAGTTCAAGGGTTTACCTTTCCATCTGGAGGTAGCTCAGAGCCTGAGGAGAAGTCAGATCCTCTGAGTCAGACTTCCCAGTTACCAGAGATATGCCAGGAGGCTTAAATCTGGCTGGGCTTGCTTCTATGATGCTTGGCTTGGTGACCCATCCACATCTGGAGAAGGGCTCCTGGCTGAGGCTCTGGGCCGGCAGTCACCTTTCTGTGATGATGCCTATGAAGCTGCTGCAGCAGTGAGGCCCCAGTGTGATCCAGGCATCTCATTTACATTTCCTCCTTTTCTCTTCACCAAAACCCAGTGGGGAAGATGCAATCATTATTATCTTGGTGTCACAGATGAGAAGCCTGAGGTTCTGAGAGGTAAACACCCCATGAAACATACTCAGGGTCACCAGCCAGGAGGCAAATCCCAGTTCCTCCCACTTCAAAGACTCTGCTCAGATGGAGGAGGGGTTACAGCAGGGGTTGATGGGAACTTGGGGTGGTGGCAGGTGGAAGCTGTTCCTCCTTAAAAAAAGAAAATCAGGTGGCCTTTGGAATCTTTATGACCCTTTCCTGGTCTAGAGGGGACCTTTGAGACCGGAGCTATTTCTAAACTAAGCTGTGAAGATTGATCTTCTCTAGTGGGGAAGGCTAGTAGGGGCTGGAGCTGTGGGTAAAAGGGCCATTGATGCAGGAAGGCAAGCTCTGGTGTTGTAGGTCATACAACAGCCTGAACACTGGAGCCCTGGGGTTCAATCCCAGCTCTGTCCCTCTCCTGTGAGACCCAGATATCTCCTCTTTGGAATGTAGTTTTCTGATCTCTCAGCTGGAAATTAGTTATTTCCAGCTGAATGTCTGTGGCTTTAGTTTTGGATGCTTCGATGTGTCCCTAAGAAAGAGAGGCAGCAACAAGTTTAAAGAGGTGTTCATGGGGAGGAGGAAGCCCTGAGAAATAGAAATATACTCAGCAGCTGTCAAACGGGCCACCCTTTAAAGGGGCAGATATACAGCGTTCCCTGGGTGTGCAGGCTCTTCTCTGGATCTACTTCTTCCTTCCTTTTGAAGCCACTCCCCATCACTCCTTATTCTCAGGGGAGACATTAAAAATATTTAAGGAAAGTCATGGTCAATGTTTTTCAATCAAAGGCACATATAACCAATCTATGTGTCTCTCTCATATCAATGTCTCTCTCTTTCTCTCCTTCCCTCCTTTCCACTGTCTCTGAAAAGCAATGGAGAAATACGTTTTCAGGTGAGAATTAACTAATAACCAAATATATATTTAAGGTATGGCATGGCACCAACTAATCAGAGAAGTCACAATTATAAACAGCTGGTGTAAGATTAACAGGGTACGGTATATTAGCTGTATGCCTTCCCTGCTCTCCCCCTCCCCCTGTTTCTTCCTGGCAAATCCTGTCTCAGGGGGTGAAGGGCAAAGAAGGACAAGAAAGGAGACTAGGGAGCAAGAAGACAAGGAGTTGAATGCAGGAAAGAGTTTAAAGGTCCTCCCAGACATCAGCTCATCCCTCCCCAAACCCCATCATGCTATCAACCCAGCCTCACCATGGCCTCTTTCCTTCCCCAAGCTTTGTGCCCTGAGCAAAGCAGTCTTGCCTCCCAGCTGAAGCTTCATTTTGTAAGCTGATGGGAAAAAAGGGGTACTCTGCATCATCATCTCAAACTTGATAATGGGCAGGGGACTCCCAGGGTAGTCCACCTCATCTGCCTGCAGAATTGTTACTTTACCTAGCCTGAGAGCAGGGACCAGGGCTTTGTCTCATCCACTCTTGGCTAACAAGTTCCATAGCCTCCCTTCCTCTCTTGTTTTCCTCAGTGCCAACCTATTCCAGGTTTGCCACCGTGTACCAGGGTTGCTGTCTTAGCCTGCCTGCTGCTTTCTCTACTCCCAATTTTGAGGTTGTCCCCTTGTTCCCTACAAGTGTTCCAGTTTGCTTATCAATGACTAGAAGTCAGAGATTTCAATCATGATTTCTTGACTGAGTGATAAGGACCCTTTTCCTCCTGTGAAAACACAAGTTGGTTGTTTTCAATTGACCACAAAATAGTTTTTAACATTAAGTGCAAAGCATTTTATTGGCTATAGAAATTGTGGGGAGGTGGTCAAAGAAGCAGGAGGCATAGCCCTGTCTTCACTGTGGCTGTGCTGAGCCAAAATGTAAGTACACAGTAGTCAACCTATACAACATGGGCAGCCTTGGGTATATACTATTTGAGGCTATCCTGTCACAAAGTTTATAAAGAAATATAAAAGTTCTAGAATGACAATTAAAATGCATCATGACTTATATGAGAGGCCAGATCAGATGACTAAGTTAGTAGCGAAATGGTTAGGGCTTAAGGAGACAAAGCAATGCCCTCCAGAAGCTACCTTGCATTTACTAGGAACACGTTAATGCCACCTTTCACTTATTTTTTTTCTAGAGCTTGGGTCGAAGGAATGCCTTAGGTTAGGCATAGCTCAGTTCCACCAGACTTCAGGGAGTGTCTCCTCCAGTGTCTTTACAGGAAAGGACTAGGTAACTGTGTGGTTTGTGGATCAAGAGCTGGTTGGAGGACCATTCCCTGAGAGTTGACTAGTTCTTCGCCATTCCCATCTAGGTCTGTTTGTATTCCTGTTGTGTTCAGCATTTTTAGTAATGATGTGTGTAAAGACCATGAACACATTCTGATCATTCTGTTCATGACCCAAATCCAGAAGAAACAGCTAAGAATCAATTCTTAAAATACCTTAACTCTTCCCTCCCCATTGTATGAAACCTTGAAACTAGGTATCCCCGAATCCCAGAATGGATGAAATGAGTGAGTGAGCCCTGCTGGACATGGGTCTGCCAAGGTCAGGGAAAAGGATTCCATCTGACGTGATGGGGAGGCAAGATGAGGGCCATCTCTGACCTCCTGAGAGTCCAATTGGGACCACACCCATCCTTTTCTCTAGAGGCACAGAGTAGGCATCTGAAAGTGTGTGTCAGGAAACACTGGGAGGGTGTGGTGAGGAGGAAATGCCTCCAGGTAGAAAGAGCCAGAGAAATGCTTGGCTATTGGGTTGAGGGTTCCTGACAGTTGAACAAAGAAGTTATGGTGGCAGAGGAACCATGGTTCCCGCCCTCCTGGCTGCCATGTCTGACCATTCTGTGCTCTCTGCTCCCCTATTCAGATCACGATGAAGACCTAGGGCACCTGTCTGTTGACTGTTCCCCCTGGCCTGTGGTGACCATGGCCCCCCGCAAGAGGAGCCGCCATGGCCTGGGCTTCCTGTGCTGCTTTGGGGGCAACGAGCTCCCTGAGATCAACCTCCGGGACAATAACCCCCTGCAGTACATGGAGTTCTCCGGTCCTATCCCAAACACGGAGGAGCTCAACGTCCGCTTCGCAGAGCTGGTGGTGAGTGAGGCGCCGGGAAGGTGATGGCAAGGAAGAGGGGAATGGCTGGAGCAGGCAGAGCAAGACAGCAGGCAGGGGAGCATGTGCTGCGATCCTAACCTCTGAAGCTGTGCGTGGCACTGACTTGGTCCCCAAGGACACCCGAGCTGTGTGGGAGAAGCAGACCACATCCCCAGAAGAGTGGACCTACCTCATTTCTGCTTTGGCTTCTAGACCTAATGGACAGCAGCAGTTAGGCCACCGTGGAAAGAGCGGGTCCAGGATTTTGTGGAATGAGGCAGTGAGCACTCAGAGATCATCCCAACCTGACATTCTCTCTGGGTTTCCCTGGATCCTTTTGCCCCAGGTGCAGGAAGAAGCAGGGTGGGATTCTGTAGGCAGACACTGGGCACTCAGAACGGTGATGACTGGTGGGAAATACGGAGATAGCGATGCCTATATCATACTTGGAGTTTCCTTGGGCTGGGGACCCTACATCCAGCCTTAGAGAGGCAGCAGCCCTTGCTGTTCACACTGGCATCAGCCCTTCTCTCTGATGCCCACCTGGACCAGAGCAATAACAGTGTGCCTTTGTGGGAACCGCTGTGTGTGAAAAACTACCTCCTCTACCACAAAGGGGCAGAACAGGAAAGAAGCATGATTCCTCTCTTGGGAGGTGTGATGGTGAGATAGCCTGCAGGCCCAGGAAAGCCCAGGGATGTGAGGCCTGTACCCAGGATTCAGACCTGAACCCCGCCATAGGGCAGAGTGACAGGCACAAGCCCATCTCTGGGAGCCTATCTACCGTGAGCTCCAGGCCACTCATGCTCCTGGCTGACCAACATAGAGATGATGCCATATGATTCGGAATGAGATATCACACTTGAATTCAATAATAGAAGTATCTGATTAAGGCCATCTAGCCCTTTAAATAACAGGACGCTATCAGATGAGAACATGAAGGCTATGTGAAAAGGTTGCCTGCCCTCCCTATCATATCAGGTTTACTAGTAGGAACACTTGCTGCTGTCTTAATGTATACCCTTCCCTCAGGGTGGGGCGAGGTTGGGAGAGAGCAAGCGTTTCCTAGTGTGGACTAACACGTGGAGCCTGATGGGTTAGTCAGCGCTGCTAAGATCTGTTTTCACTCGGAATGCTGCTGCCACCACGTGTGGGTTCCCATACCAAGCAATTCCAGTTCTCTGCGGACACCAGCGGGTGTCCCAAAACTTAACTCGTTTCTGACGCTAGCTACCCAGAATTAGGGCAGACCCCATGGGTTGAGGGCTCAGACTACAAGATTGCTCCTCCCACTTCATACACCAATCACAGCTAGTGGGTTTCCAGGTTACCCACACTGCTGTTCGACTTGGCTGCAAATTGTTGGTTCTCACCATCCCCGCCCCCCTTCAGGTTCAGTAGCTTGTTGAATGGCCCACAGAACTCAGGGGAACACTTTTCTTACGAATGCCAGTTTATGATAAGGGATGTTATAAAGAATACCCATGATGAAGGGGTGCATAGGATAAGACTCCTGTCCTTGTGGACTTTAGGGTGCAGCATCTGAATGGGTTATAAATGCCCTGTCTCAGCATCTGAATGGGTTCAACACCTTGGAAGCTCTGAACCCTGCTATTTAGGGACTTTGATGTTAACTTCATCATGTCATGATAAAGTTTTAGCTCAATCCCCAACCCCTCTCCTCCCTCTGGAATTTGGCAGGCGAGGCTGCAAGTTCGAGGCTTCTGAGTCAGGGCTTGATCTTTCTGCCCAGCCCCCATCTGGAAGCACTGTAGGTCCCACTGGGAGTGGAGTTGCTTCATTCTTATGTCACTTGTGGAAAAGAAGCTCTTATCACCCAGGAAATTCCAAAGGATTTAGGAGCTCTGTGCTAGGAACTGGGAACAAAGATCAAAAGTGTATTCCTCGAGCTGTCACAGGCAGGGACATTTTCTTGGTCAGAAAGCAGAAGGACATGAAATTCCTGCCTCTGGCCCTGTGATTCAGCAAGTATTCACAGAGGACCTTTCGAGAGCTTGGCTCCTAACAAGGCGAGGTGGCAAAGCAGGAATGAGTCTGAGAAGTCTTGTATGTGAGGAGACTAGTGTTGGTTATTGAAAAGTAAATGAAAAAAAATGTTTATTGGGAGACAGCTGAGTGCTGGGCCCTGTGGGACAGCGGCTTAATGATGAGCCAACTGGCACAGTCGCTGACAGTAGGGCAGGCTGAGCTTGAACAGTCTGACCGTTATGATGAGTGTTAGGAGGAGGAATGTTCAGGGAGCCCAAGGCGTGTCTAGCAGGGAGCTTTATTCTAGATTGGGGATCCGGAAGGTCCCCCCGAAGCAGTGACACTGCCACTGAGATCTGAACCCAGAGCGATGGTCAGATAAGTGAATGGGGATGCAGAACCATCAGAGAGGGGCCCCCACAGAAAAGAGCAGGTCCTTTTGAGAGACACCCCTACGATTAGACTAACTGGGCATTTGGATTTATTTCTACAGAGAGCCCTGAGGCTTTAAGCAGGGCCTTGAGGTGACCTGATCTGCTGTTGTAACCACCATGCAGGGTCCTCTATTGAGGAAAGATTCTGGGTGGACCATTCTGAGGCTCTTGGTGAGGTCCATGCTAGGAGAGTGATGGCTTGCACCTGTGTTAGCAGTGAGGGTGGAAGAAAGTGGAGAGATGCAAGAGCTTTTCAGGAGAAACTGTAATAGGACTTGTTGGGTGAGTGAGTAGAAATCAAGTAGCACCCATGATTCTGAAATGAGATACTGGGCGGGTGTTGGACCCTGCATGGGACAGGATATGCCCGCAGGGACTCGGGCTTTGGGGGTTGGGATGATGAACTCAGTTTACATACTCTTTGCAGCAGGGCAGAGGGGGTGAGTAAGGAGCGATTGGGTCACAGAGCCGGGGCTATCTGGGCTGAGCCAAATCACCAAGAAATATCCATTGACTTAGTGACAGGGACCCCTGAGGAGAAAAGACAAATAACCACAATGCAATGCTGAATAGGACCATTCTGGAGTTCAGGAAGGAAGCGGAGTTCTTACCTGAGAAGAGGCTGACTCTGAGCTTGGGACTGAGACCATCCACGGGCGGGCAGGGAAGGCGGCCTGGGTGGAGCTGACTGTGTAAGCCAGGCAGAGAGGGGCAGTTGGTGCTGGGAACTGGGACATCTCTGACTCTGACTGTGATGCAGGAATGCTGCAGGACCCTCCAGCGGGGCTCTGGGAACTCTGACCAAGGACACACCTGGGATGTGTGGAACTTGGTTCTAGGAAGAACCTTTGTTTATTAGCTCTGCAGGAGGCTGTTTCCAAAGCCAGGTGAACTGATGGGCAGTGTTTCTAATCACCTTTGTGTGCTGTCCAAGGTGGCAGGCTGGCCACTTCGCCTGTGGTCTGAACTGGGATGAGCTGTAAGGGTCAAATATACACCAGATTTCGTGTCAAATACCTCACTGATCATTTCTTTACATTGATGACGTGGATATGATAATATTTTAGATATTTTGGAGTAAATAAAATGTGTTATTAAAATTAACGTCACCTATCTCTTAATTTTTTAATGTGCCTGAAAAAAATTTAAAAGACCATGTGGATCACATGATATTCCTATTGGGACAATCTTGAGCCAGGTGAAGGAAAATCTTAACTGTTCTCTCCTGAATAAAAGTATAGGGAGCCCTGCTGGTTTGGCTGAGTGATTGATTGAGTGTGGACCCATGAACCAAGAAGTTGCTGGTTAGATGCCGGGTCAGGGCACTTGCCTGGATTGTGAGCTCATTCCCCAGTAGGGGCGTGTAGGAGGCAGCTGATCTATGGTTCTTTCCCATTAATGTATTATATATATGTATAATACATTAATGTATTATACTCAGTGTGTGTGTGTGTGTGTGTGTGTGTGTGTGTGTGTGTATACACACACACACACACACACACACACACACACACTGAGTGGCCAGATTATTATAATAATCTGGCACTCGGTGTATATCCTATATAATAAAAGGCTAATATGAAAATCGTCCCCTCAACCAGGAGTTCAACCAGCAGGCAGGCCAGCCAAACCACCTTTGTCCCCTCCCCCTGGCCAGGCTGGCCAGACCCCACCCATGCACAAATTCATGCACCGAGCCTGCCTCTAATACACACACACACACACACACACACACACACACACATACACACACACACACACACACACACACACACACTGAGTGGCCAAATATATTATATATTTTTATTGACTTCAGAGAAGCAGGGAGAGGGAAAGATAGGAACATCAATGATGAGAGAGAATCAGTGATTGGCTGGCTTCCTGCACACCCCCTACTGGGGATCCAACCCACAACCAGCATGTGCCCTTGACTAGAATGGAACTCAGGACCCTTCAGTCCTAGGGCTGACGCTCTATCCACTGAGCCAAACTGACTATGGCTTTTATTGATATTTCTATCTCTCTCCCTTCCTCTCTCTCTAAAATCAATAAAAACGTAAAATAAGTAAATAAATAAAAGTATGGGGACAAGTGAATGGATGCTTTAAATGCTACTCTCACCGTTTATCATTTTTAAAAATGAAAAGGTTGGTAATGCTGAGCTTTGTTATCTTAAAGCAAGTTGAGAAGTGCGATGTGTCCCCCCATCCCATTAGCTATGTCTTAGATGAGGCTGAGCATCGCTCTTGAGTGACAGGTAAAAACCTTCAAGAAGGAAGCGTTCTGACACACCTGTAAAGCCACCGCAAACTGCCCAGAGATCTACCCTGAGTTTGATGATGTCAGAAACACCTGGGCTCCCCTCAGGAAGCATGGCCTTGCCTGCCAGAGCCCCAGCCTTTTCTGGGGGTCATGTGGGTACCAGGGCTGCCACTGGCAGGGACACCTCCAGGAAGCAGGGCACCGCCTCCCTTGGCATGGCATGCCCTTCCTGCCAGGAGAGCAGCTCTGCCTTCATCCTCACCAGCTCCCCAGCCAGTGCTGGGGCCCATGCGGAGGTCAGAGGAGCCGGGAATTTCTGCAGGAGAGACTGGCAGGTCAGGGAGACTTGCAGGACGGGGCAAGGCCTGGCTCCTTTCCTTGTCTGGCCTTGACTTATATGTTGACAAGTTTAAGAACGACAAGGTGAGGGAGACAAGAAACCCGGTAGGAGGATTAATGGCTGGCAAAGCATTGCAGAAGGTGTGCAGGGCTGGATGAGGAGGTGGGTCTGCAGGGGCAGCCGTGAAGGGGTGAGGGAGACTGGTGCAGGGCGAGTGTGGGTGGAAGCAGCACAGGCTTGGGCTGAAGCCAGGGCGCAGGCTGTGTTTCCAGAAGAAAGAATGGCCCTGCCATCCCTCTGATCCTTTTTGGGAGGGAGGCGTAGGCTGAGGGATGGGTTTGGGGGCCTTGTTATCTCCTGGAGGGCTGAGTATTCATCTCTGGATGCAGACGCTTCTTCTTGCTGTCTTTGCAGGATGAATTGGATCTCACCGATAAGAACCGGGAGGCAGTGTTTGCTCTGCCCCCTGAGAAGAAATGGCAGATCTACTGCAGCAAGAAGAAGGTGCCCCCTCTGACCCCTCACCCCCCCAACTCCACCCCCCCCACCCCGATGTAGCTCAGAGTCCACAGCTCGGGGTGTATTTGTTACACACAGCACTGAGCTAGGTGTTGGAGGGATGGCAATGAATAAATCAGGACAAATATTTCTGCTCTCACGCAGCGTATACTCAAGGAAATGGGCTGTTTTTCAAAAGCCCTTTAAGCAGGCCCCTGCTGGGACTCAGGACGGGTGCTGGGTTAGGGAGGCACACAGAGGACACATCTAGACTCCCTTCTGTGCGGGACCTGCACCTGGAGGGTGGCCACCCTGGGCCTAGGTGGGGAGGGGCCATTGGGGAGGGCAGGGACCATTGGGGCATCTTGAGCACCCGCTCTGCCCTGTCTCAGGCTCGGCCTCACAGGCCAGCATGCATATCAGGGTCACGCTAGAAGGTCACACATGGGTCCGTTCTCCCCACCATCGCCTCCCTTGCCTCTAGTTCATTTGACCCTGGTCCTTCCTAGAAAGGGGTGTAGGGCTTCAGTCAGGGCTCAATTGGATGTTCTCTCCTCCTCCTCTTCTTTTCCTCTTCCTTTCTTCATCTCTGTGTCTCTTTTGCTCATCTCTTTCTCTCTCTGTGTGTGAGTCCATCTGTTTCTTTCAGTCTGTTTTCTTTTTCTTACCCCCTCCCCCCCTCCAATTTCTCAGACTTTTCTTTGACTTCAAAGTACAAGTATTTGGGAATTAGGACCGGGCAGAGCCCCCACTGAGAGGCTGACTGTGAAATGGGGGGAGGGGAGGCAGAGACTAGCATCACTCACCATTTATTGGAAGGCACTGAGCAACAGTCCAGTCCAGACCTTTATTCTGCACATGAGGCAAGAAAAGCCTGGCGAGGCCGTGGCCCAGCCGGACCCTCCACTGGTTATGGCCGCACCATGGCTAGAGCCCGCCTGCTTGGTCTGCGGACCTGTGGCTGGTGGCATGGGCTGCACACACTGCAAGTCATTATCTGCTGCACTCAGTGCACACACATTAAGTGTTTACAGAACCACATTCTGTGTCTATGAATCTCACTCTCAGAAAAGCACGTCTTAAAAAAACGCAAGTTGTGGGAGGAAGGGAGGGAGGAATGAGAAAATTAATTTTGGGAGCAATTAATCCTGTCTCATGATTCCCTACTTTGCAAATTGAGTTACTGTGTGTGGAGTTCCTTTAAGTTGATCTCTCATACAGATAAATTTTTTAAAACAAGTTATTAATAATGTAAGGATTCCCCCTCCTCTCTCTCTCTCTCTCTCTCTCTCTCTCTTCCAAATCAAAGTGTGTGCAATTTCCCCATCCACGCTTTCCACACCGTGCCTTCTTCTGTCTGCAGCGCCATCTCCACTGTCTTAGCTTCAGTCATCCTCAGTAATTCAGCCCCGTCCCCAGCCCCACTGCCTCACCCCCCAGGGTTTCCGTGGCCTACTAGGGACAATTCTCCCACAGAGCATTTGTCACCGTGCCCCTGACACTATGAAGACACAGATGATGACTTCTTACTCAGTACTTTCAGGACTCAGTGAGGTGATTGGCATGAAGAAGGCGCTCACTACATGCATATGGAGTGGGTAAAGGCAGGGAAATGTGTGTTTTATGGTGCATTTGCTGTGGGTTCTGTGAACCCTTCTTCAAGGTAGAAGATAGAATTGGGTGGCCTCCGGCATGAGATTTAACATATAGAAGTCACATAAAGTCACAAAGACCAAGTCAGGACTTTTTTCCCCACTGGACTCAAATTTGGGTTTTATGAAACCACATCCTGGAGCCCCAGTGGACAGAGCTGAGAGATTCAGGGTAAAGTCCCAGCCAGCGGGCCGAGAGGTTCTGGAGGAGGTAAATTTTCATGCTGATTTGGAAGCAGGAATTTGGTAAAGAGAAGCCAGTAGGAATGGCCCAGTGGGACAGGGACAGGGACAGGAGGGAGCAAGGGCAGATCCTTTGGCAGAGGAGAGGGCAGGGTTTTCAGTCAGCTCAGATGTTTGTCCAACGCCTATCTCTCTGTCCACTGGGGAAGGACTGGGGCTTTTTCCTGGCACCTGACAGCTGGGCCAGAGGCCCTCTGATCCGGGCTCTGCCTCTCAGCTCCACAGACCCCTCCTGAGTCTTTCCCAAATCAGGGTCTTTTTCTCTTTTTTGTAAAGTTATTATTTAGTGAGCACCTACTGTGTGTCAGGACCTACACCAAATGCTTTTATATCAGTGCTTCTCAAACTATCTGGGAGCAAGAAACCAAGTTTTTAAGTTCCCAAACCATCACAGGCAGACCAAATACTTTTGTAGAATACAATGAGACTATTATCAGAAACATAACATTTGAAAAAAAATGCAAAAAGACATATGAAATACTAGCACAAATTTTTTATAATGTTTATTGCTTCTAAGATTCTTTTTTTAAATTTATTTTTATTGATTATGATATCACATAATTGTCCTTATCCCCCCCATTCCCATCCCAACCCCCTCCCTACATATTCCCCCGCCCCCTTGTTGTCCATGGTCACTGGCTAGGCCCATGTGCATGCACACAAGTCCTTTGGTTGATCTCTTCCTTTTACCCCCACCCTCCCCTACTTTCCCTCTGAGGTTTGAGAGTCTGATTGCTGCTTCTCTTTCTCTGGGTCTGTTTTTGTTCACCAGTCTATGTTGTTCATTATTTCCTCTAGATGTGTGAGGTCATGTGATCCAAGAAATACCCTTGTAAAAACCTAAACTGCGACAGCACAAATTTTTATTAACTTCAACAGACAAAATTATATTTTGTGAAATAGAGTCAAAAGAAATAAGGCAAAAGGACTTTATTTTTAATTGCACATATTTTTCATTGAACGTGTGTATACCTGCCTGGTTTCTGCCCACACCACTAGCTAGTAGTGAGAGTCAGTGTTTATCAGCCACTTTTGGCCGAGGAAGAAGGGGGAGCTGGGAGACTGTGATTCTCTTGCCCCATCCCATCGAGGTGGGGCTGGGGAATGCCTGCCCGGGGCCTGGAGCTGAGGACCACAGGCACCACCTGCCTGGCAGGTTGGTCCTTATAAGTCCTCTTGTTCCAGGAGCAGGAGGACCCCAACAAGATGGCGACCAGCTGGCCTGACTATTACATCGACCGTATCAACTCCATGGCCGCGGTGAGTGGCGCTCCTCTCTTGCCCTGGACCCACTGGAGAGACTATGGAGGCCAGTGAGCCTCCATAATCTCCGCCTGCACCTCACACCCCACCGGGATCAGAGCCCAAGATGCTATCATCATCCCTCCCTTCTCCATGTGACTTCAGAGTGTCCCCACCATTTAACCACTTATTTGCCATAGAAGCTGGGGAAGAAGGCTGGGCCAATACTTCTCCCCATTTTACAGATGAGGAATGTGAAGTCCAGGCCAGAACCTGCGTCTTCTCATAGTCCGACAGTCTGTCTTAGTCAGCTATTCTCTGGTCTCGCTCTTCCTGAGGCCAGGGTGGCTCCCCACAGCAGGGCTGGGGACACAGGGGCTGGGAGACAGAGCCCAGTGTGACCTCCGCTCTGTATCTGCCTCAGATGCAAAGTCTGTACAAATTCGATGAGGAGGAGATAGAGATGAGGAACCAAGTGGTGGAAGCCCTGAAGACGGCTCTCCGGACGCAGCCCATGAGGTGTGTTCCTCCTTCCCTCACCTCCTTCTCTCACCTCCTTCCACTGCCCTCCGCCCAGTGCTTCCCTCAGCTTCCTAAAGCGCCAGGCAGTTCCCATCCTGGTCCCCTTGGCCAACCCCTCTCCCCAGTGTCGCCTGGAGCTGACTTCATTCCAGCTCCCACATCCTTTTTTTCTTTCTTTTTTTTTTTTTTTAAAAAATTATTTTATTATTTTTCACAGAGAGGAAGAGAGAGGGATAGAGAATTAGAAACATCTATGAGAGAGAATCATCGATCAGTTGCCTCTTGCACACCCCCTACTGGAGATATGCCCGCAACCAAGGTACATGCCCTTGACTGGAATGGAACCTGGGACCTTTTGCTCTATCCACTGAGCCAAACCGGTTTTGGCACCCACACCTTTTTCTCTGAGGAGCTGGAGATGGACAAGTTGGGGAGGAGGACAGATGGACATAGAAAAGTAGAATACACCTCGGGTCTTTGTAAGAGCTATCCAAAGAGATATGGAGGACAGATACTTGTTTTTCTCAGGAGAATAGAACAGGATGGAAGGGAGCTAAACATTCAAGGCTTGTATGCATGCATATAAGCCTAACCAGTGGTTACGGACAACAGAGGAATGGGGTTTACGGGGGGAGGGGAGGGTTAGGGTGGGAATAGGGAGGCCTAAGAAGCGTGGCTCTCGTCCCCTCTTTGGACCCTTATACTACCTGGCCTGGGGAGTGGGGGTTTGGGGGTTTCTTCTCCAGCCTTTGAGGCACCCATCCCCTGTTCCTGGCCTTTTTTGTTGCTCCCACTCTGGTGGTGACATCTCATCCATGGACACCACAGCTCCCCCTAGTGGCAGGAGTATTTCTCACCCACACTTGAGATACTTCATCCTGAGTTCTTTTTTTTTTTTTTTTTTTTTTTTTAATTTCTTTATTGATTAAGGTATCACATATTTGTCTTAGGCGTGGGAGCCTGGAAGTGGGCTCACATCAGTTTGTGAGAGCCAAGTGTTACATTTTTGCAAACTGTATTATACACAGTTGTAACTAAAATGTAACTTAATATAAAGTTATGATTAAATTACGCCAAAAACAAAGGTAATAAATACTCGACACTTATCACTCCCTAATTACCTAATGATTTTACTGACCCCATTTACTGTAATGTATAATCTTCACTATTACTTATGCTCTAGTCTAGTTTGTGCCTGTTGTATATGCATGGTGGAAATACTATAAATGCCACATCTTTTCCCAGCTCCATAGTCAAGGAGGTCACATTGATGGCTTTAATCGGCTATGCTGGGAGTATTTATGCCATGGAAACTGGAAAACACTACAATCAGGCCTTTTTAATTTCTCCAGAGAAACAGTCTTTTAACATTTACCAGTATTGGTCTGTGAGCGAGCGTGTGTGAGTGTGTGTGTGTGTGTGTGTGTGTGTGTGTGTGTGTGTGTGTGGTCTGGGCTGAGCTCTCACCCCAGGAGCCTGGAAACAGAGCCTCAAGGAGAATGGAACATCCTATTTTCCACTTGTCTCTCAGATTGTAGGGGGAGGGGAGTAGGGGGCTGGGGGGGAGGGGAGAGGGGGGCTGGAATGGAAAGGACAGTCAGGAAGGAGGAGAGGTCAGGGAGCAAAGGGGTTAAGGGGAGTGTCCAGGTTTGTGTCCCATTCAGTTTATTTTTTTCCCCTGGGTATACCTCTGATGGCAAAACTTACACCAACTCATGGTGGTGATTTTGTAAAATAGAAAAGCCTGTACTAATGTAAATAACACTTATTTTAACAACTTAATTTGAGAGTAAATTTTATTTTTCTAGGTACATTTGTGTAATATAGAAATACCCATAAATATACTTGGAATCAAAAGTATTCATTACTTTTTTAAATAGTCAAAATAAAATTAGATTGGAATTTAAAAAAATAATCTAATTAAATGGAAATACAGTTACCAAATATCAAAATTTGGTGAGATAGCAATAAATGTGCCTTAAATAGCAGGAACTGGCAACTGTCATCGTTTTGACGTGCTGACAAGTGTCAGTGATATTTTGAGATGCCTGCAACAACTGAAACTTGATATGAAGATCACTGTGATTCCTTTGGGAACAAAGTCACAGATTCTACTAATACTACTGACATTGCCTTCATCTATCCTGGAAGGAAATGCTAAGTTTCAGTTGAAAATTGCCAAAAATAAAAGCACAGGTATACTTTGGAGATACTATGGGTTTGGTTCCAGACCACAGGAAGAAACTGAATATCACAATAAAGTGAGTCACACGCATGTTTCGGTTTCCCAAGGCACATAAAGTTGTGTTTCTAATACTGCAGTCTATTAAGTGTGCATTAGCATTGTGACTAAAAAACAAGGCATGCACCTTAAAAAACACTATATTGCTAAAAAATGCCAACTGTCATCTGGGCCTTCAGCGAGACATAATTTCATTGCAATATCTGTGAAGCACAAAAAAACATCTACCTAATAAAAGAGTAACATCTTAATTGACCATGTCTTCACGATGCCCACCAGCCAATCAGTAGTGAGTATGCAAATCAACCCAACAAAGATGGCCAGTTAATTTCCATATGCAGGCTCCAAGTGGCTGGGGGTGGGGTGACAATGCAGGCGTTCGGCCCCACCCCCGGCCGCTCAAGGCCTCTGGGCAGCATGGGAAGGTGCAAAGGTGGCTCCTGGCCAGAAGGGAAAGGCAGCTTCAGCCAGAGTGAAGGCAGTGCCAGCAGCCAGGGGAAGGAAGGCCCATTCTTGCATGAATCTTCATGCATTGGACATCTAGTAGTGCAATAAAACAAGGTATGCCTTATAACTTTATTTTTTCATCCACATCCCTGGACCCATGAATGCTAGCCATTGACCAACAGAGAAGAAAAGACAATAGCCTGGCTTGGTCAAGAACCACTGAACCAAATGTTTTTTATTATTTTCTTAAGGATCCCTTGCAGAGTGCCTTCTGGAGCCTTGGTCCTTTGACTTTTGACTCTGATGCACCCCCACCCACACACACACCCATGGTTGGGAAGTCCTTCCTACTGTCTGACTGCAATTCTCTTAATTCCCATCCTCCCTGGACATAAGTCTTCAGGTTTCACAGCCCTAATAATTATTGTAACAATGATCATGATCATCGCCTTCTCTTGCACAGTACCATAGCTATGCAACTGACAGTGAATGACTTGCAAATGAACAGTATTTAAAATTCAAACAAGATACGAGTCCCCCATGAGCCCGCTAGTATTTCAGTGTTTTAGATACCCTGCATAAATGACCCATGCGGTTACTGTAGGTGGGACACAATGGGGCACAGGGCACGGGATGACTCTTTGCAAACGGTTGTACAGAATAACACGCAAGTGCAGGATGCCCATTCGCTAACGGCTCTGGCCTGGGCAGGTTCGTGACCCGCTTCATCGAGCTGGATGGCTTGACCTGTCTGCTGAACTTCCTCCGGAGCATGGACCACGCCACCTGCGAGAGCCGCATCCACACCTCCCTCATCGGCTGCATCAAGGCTCTGATGAACAACTCTCAGGGGCGGGCTCACGTGCTGGCGCAACCCGAGGCCATCAGCACCATCGCGCAGAGCCTGCGCACGGAGAACAGCAAGACCAAGGTGGCCGTGCTGGAGATCCTGGGCGCCGTGTGCCTGGTGCCAGGCGGCCACAAGAAGGTCCTGCAGGCCATGCTGCACTACCAGGTGTACGCAGCCGAGCGCACGCGCTTCCAGGTGAGGGCCCGCGGCGGCTTGCAGAGGGACCTGGAGAGATAGTACTTTGGCGAGGAAAATGGACTTCTTGCTGGAACATGGGTTCCCTGAGGCTGGGATACTGGTTTGTTTCATTTTCGTGGCTCTGTCTCCCTGAACTCAGCTCCTGGCTCATTAGAGGGACCAGGGAAGAATTGTCTAATTCATGCAATTGTTGGGCTCAGGATTTTAGGCCCTGTGCCTGGCCCGTGCCTATTATGGGGACCCTGGGAACAGTTCTGCGAGCTCAGGCCAGGCTGTTCTCTTTTCTTCTCCCTGGGCTGCCCCAGAAACGTGCCAATGAGGTAAACAATGAGTATCACATTTCTCGGCGTAGGGTAAGTCTCTGTACACATGAACTGTCATTACAATCTGTGGTTTATCCTCTAGGATAGGCTATTTGTTTATTCTCTCATCAAACATGTTTAAGCACCTATTCTGTGTGAAAAGTGGGCCCTGACCCTTTGCAGAAGATGTGAAAGAGACAAAGACAGGGCCATGCAGTGGAGGAGCTGTAAGGTGCCTGAGCAGAATTTCAGCACTGCCCAGCAAAATCACCCAGCCTGAGGCTGGGTGGAGAGGGAGTAAGGCAGGGCTGGGACGAGGCATGGAGAGGCAACGGATGCCTCTCGGAAACTATGGCAAAGGCCCTGGATAAGTTGGACAGTTAGGTAGAGAGAATGATTGGGGCACTCTACTAGTTGGGATGGCAGGGGTAAAGGCACAGAGACTGGACCTCCAGGATCCTGAGCTCCCCTCTCCTCTCCTGTGCTGCTTTCCCATCCAGACCCTGCTGAATGAACTGGACCGAAGTCTGGGCCGGTACCGGGATGAAGTGAACCTGAAGACAGCCATCATGTCCTTTATCAACGCCGTCCTCAATGCTGGTGCCGGGGAGGTGAGGCACCTTTCCTTGCCCTGACTTTCTGGACCTGAGCTAGTGTGTGTGCCTCCTGGGGAAGTCGCAGAGGGGAGGGCCAAGCATCTGGTTGGGTGGCTGCCACTGCCATCGTTGTCTTTATCTCCTCTTGCTGCCTTCTTTGGGCTGAGCAGGAATAGCTTGTCATTAACCTTGCTGCCAGGAGGGGCTTCTGGGAGTATCCTGCTTAGCATTGTGCATTATGTGTCATGGACACACCCCACCTTGGCTGGCTGATGATGGCTTCGGGCGGTGGGATTATTTATGGGAAGAGGAAATCTTTTTTAAAGATTTCTAAAGATCTGCTGTGGCCTGGTTTCTAGGTTGGCTAGTCATGCTCTTCTAGCACCTTCTGTTAGGAGGCCTGGTTTCTTGTTTCGTTCCTTTGGGGTCAGAATGGGATTTTCAGACCATAAAAATAGCAATAATTAAAGAATAATTAGTCAGATGCCTCAGTCAAGGTCAGCTTATTGAAGGATAAAAAGGGCACTTGAATAATCTGTACTTTTCTCTATTTTCTGCCAGCATGTTTTTGGTGTTTTGTTTTGTTTGTCACCCAATCCTTATGACCTCAGTTAGGTGAGGTGGATTTGGGGAAGAATCTGTCTCTAAGATGCTGACAACACATTTGTCATTACTAGCTATTTATGGCTGACATCTGTTCTGATTAGTTGGTAACCATAACTCATCAGGTAATATTTACTAACACCATTCCCATAGGTCAAACTCACAGCCTTGTTTATTTGGCCCGTGTTAGGCTTTGAGTTTCACATGCTTGCTGTAGGTAATATCATGACCATTTTACAGACTAGGAAACTAAGGCTTTCCCAAAGTCACAAAACTAGTAAAAGCGACAAAGCAGATATTTAAGCCAAGATCTGTCTGATTCCAAAGCTTGTGCTTTGTATCACTGTACAACACTGGCCTTTGATGCCAAAAGCTATGAGACTCAACAGAGATGAGGCAGGAGACCTATAGTGAGTGGATTAACAACATCAAAAGATTCTCCTGCCACCCTTCCTTGGGGCTCTGGGACTTGAAGAAGTTCCAGCTGAGTGGGCTGCAGAAGTGGTCGGGTGATGACTGCAGTGGCAGTGAGGGTCCACTAGGGACTCTTATGGAAATTGAGACCAGCCAAAGAGTCTGGTCCTTCCTTGCTGACCCCCTAGGACAATCTGGAGTTCCGCCTACATCTACGGTACGAGTTCCTGATGCTGGGGATACAGCCCGTGATTGACAAACTCCGGCAGCACGAGAATGCCATCCTGGACAAGTAAGGCCCACACCACCCATCCCCATGGCAGACCTATGGGGACAAAGTCTTGGGGGGTAATGGTCACAACCTTCATGGAGGCTGCCCTTCCCACTGGAGACCACCTGCCAGACACAACATCAATGCAGAATCAGCTCTGTGTGTGGGGCGGGCTGTAGCTCCCCAACGTCTTGTCCCATGTCTTACCTATATCCAGATCTGTCCTCTTTGCTGACCTGCTGTCTCATCTCTGATGTTATAGACAGGTGGACCCTGTGGTCCTCAACCACAGAAGTACTTCCCCTTTGAGGGGCATTTGGAAACATGTGGGGCTATTGTTTGGTGTCAGACTGCCTGGTTGTTAGGGACCAGGAATGCTAAATGTCCTACAGTGCGCTCCTGGCCAACAGAAATGGCCCACTCAGAAGACAAGCCATAAAGCCCTTTGTGGGTCACAGTTACATTCCAGTGTGTTACTAGCAGCCCCTCTGGGTCTGACCCATGGGCACAGACTCTTTTATTACACTGGACCTTAAGGGGAAGAGGATGAATCCTTTTGGAGTGGAATGGAGAGTTGAAGGGGTAGAAAATGAGTGAGATTGACCTTGAGGGCTGACCTGGGGACAGCATGAGGACACTGGGAAAGGTATATGTAGGACAGTAGTCCCAGACTGGGAGAGTTTTACCCCCATCGCAGGGACATTTGGTAATGCCTGGAGACATTTTTGGTTGTCACAACTGAAGGTGGGGGCAACTAGTGGGTGGAACCTCCTGCAACTGACAGGTTAGCCTCCCATAACCAAGGGTAATCCAGCCCCAATGTCAATGGTGCTGGGTTGACCTCTCTGAGGGCAGGGCATGGGAGTCTATACAGGGGAGTGTTGCCTGCAGACAGCTGCTTCCTTCTGGTTTGGCATTGGCCTCACCTGAATGAAGCTTTCAGGTTTCCCTGGTAGGGGGCTTGAAGGGGCTATAACCCTTCAAGGATGTCCTGATGCTAATGTCTGCGCTCTCAATGCTCCCATCCTACCCAGGCACTTAGACTTCTTCGAGATGGTCCGGAATGAGGATGACCTGGAGCTAGCCAAGAGGTTTGACATGGTGAGGAGCCTGCTGGGGTGAGGTGACTGTGGCAGTCCAGGTGGCCCCACAGCCTCTTCTACAGATCCTGTGCCTGGTGGGTCTAGTGCTGGTTGGGTTCCCTGGTGCATCCCCCCATGGCCAGGTCCTAGTTCTGGATGCCCGACAGTATGTGGGCCTCACCTGGCGGGTTTCACCTGATAGAGTATTTACCCCCTAGAGGGTCACAACCCCCAAAGGAAAGAGACATTCTTTCTTCCAGCTGAGTAGTCTCAAATGCCGCTCCTGGACTACTTTTCCCTGCCTTCTGGCAATCCCATCACGCACCAGATCATGCTTAGCAAAAACAATTATATTTTCATTTCAGCCCTAGTAGCCCTCTACTGCTTAAATGTTGTACTATAAAATCCCCATCCAAATAGAAACCTGCTTTGGGTGGTGCTTCAGTCACAAACCACCATCCTGTATATTCTCTCAAAGTTCCTGGATTTATAGACTCGGAAGCAGGTTGGAGAGACTGGGCAGCTGTCCTGTTGTCACAACCAGAGAGCAGGCCTGGGGCTGACCATGTCAGGCGTTGGACCTGTGTGCCATGTGCTTCTTCACTCACCCGTGTCCCTGCTTCCTCCCCTGGGTTTGAATCAGTAGTTCTCAACCAGGGGCAACTTAGCAGCCCGCACCCCCCACCCACAGGGACATGCACATGTCTTAAGACATTTTTAAGTTGTCACAACTAGTGGGAGAAGGATGCCACTGGATGCTGCCAAACACCCTATAGTGAGCAAGGCAGCCCTACAACACAAATGATCTGGTCCAAGATGCCAATAGGCCCAGGCTGAGAAGCCCTGCTTATATAATTAGCATATCTCCCTCTTGCTCCTGGGCCAGAGGCAGGGGAAGGTGGGACCTCCTGGGGGTTGGTGCAGTGGATGGAGGCAGGGTCTTTCCCCCCTATTCTCTTCCTCACTGTCTCCCCCATCTCAGTCACTGCTGCTCCCACCCCCCAGGTCCACATCGACACTAAGAGTGCTTCCCAGATGTTTGAGCTGATCCACCGGAAGCTGAAGCACACCGAGGCCTACCCCTGCCTGCTGTCTGTCTTACACCACTGCCTGCAGATGCCCTGTGAGTAGCCAGCACCTGCTCAGCCAGCCCCAGGAGGTCAGGCCAGGACTCAGGCCCCTTCTCTTCCCTCCCTCCTAAGGCCAGGACTTCCACAATCACCTTGGGGAGTTGCTGGACGTGGTCCCAAGCAGTGCCAGTATCCCAGTCCAATGAACAGTACTTGATCACCCTGAAATCATACAGCTCTGACAGGAGAGTGAGCAGACTTCTTGGGGAGTTCCCAAAAGGTCTGTGTTTGGGGGATGGCACAGATGTGCAATGAGCAGGCTAATTTTTTGAAAACCAATTCCTCCAGCCAGTCCTTGCTGGAACCCACCCTAACACCCTTGCCCCTGCCTCTCTTTTCAAATGTCAGCATCTACAGGGGCAGATGCTAAGCTCTTAAGATCCAAGTGTGCACGGTGACTACATAAATGACACATAATTATTGATAAGCCACTCCAGCATGCAACGTGAAACTGTACCATTTGGTATTTAAGCTCTTCACAAAATGGAATATTTGGAAAATCATGGTCAACCTAGACAGACTCTCTTTGGTGGTAATGAAGGTGGTGGTGGTGACAAGGACAGTTTACCGTGTACCAGCTCTGGGCCAGGTGCAGTGTGAGGTCCTTTAGCACGTGTCTTTGAACCTCAGAATGATGTACAGAGTGAGCATTATGGTCTTGTTTTCAGTGGATGAACTTGAGGCTGAGCCAGTCTGTGCATATGAAGGAACTTCTGTTTCTTTGGGGTCAGGGCTCTAGATGAAGTGTGTTCTGCTTTTGTGAGCCAGTGTTCTGGCTCCACTCTGGTTTCCTGGAGCATGACACCATGTGGCAATGCCTGTGTAAGTGGAGTGGTGGGAAAAACAAAACACAGAAAAGCAAACTCAGTGGCTGGGACTGAGCAGCTCTTAGTTCTTCTCCGAAAGTCAGAGCAGAGGTCTTCATGGAATACACGGGAAGGTCTCGGGAAACCTGACTTCTGTCCCATGTTCCTGTGCTTGGTGTCCCATGGGCACGTGTCTGGGTCTCTCTATCTACTTTAGAAGGGGCTTTAAAGATATGACCTTCCATCTTGTAGACATTAATGATTTGACTTCAAGGTCAGGATCATGCTGGTTGACCTTCCTGGGTGGTCAGCAGAGATGAAGTATTGGGGATCAAGAACTACTGAAGAGTTTCAACCTTGAAAAAAGTCTATGCCCAGCCAGACTATGATTAGAGGGGATAAGAGTGGGACCCCGTGAGATTGGGCATAACACACCATGCCTTTGCCTTTCTAGTTCAGAGTCACCTTCACCAAAACAAATCTTCTGGGTTCCATTACCACATCTCTGACACAGTCTGATTCCCTCCCCGTGCACACCTGCAGTTAGTTTCCATCCATCTTTCTCTGTAGAACAATAGCATACATATTGCCTAAAACCTCTTCTTTTTAAAAAATTTCCCTGCAGACTTCATTATTCAGCATGTAATATTTTGGAGTAGATTTGCCTTCTGAAAGGCTTTTCTTAAGGTAATTGAAAAAGCAATTTGCATTCCCAAGGCCTTAGATGCTTGGGTACCCACAGGGAAGAAAAGCAGATAGGAAGCATTTCAGAGAAATATGTCCAGAGGTTTGACACAGTCAGAGGGTCAGTCACAGATAATCAAGAAATGACTGGATTTGATATTCCCCATCATCAGCAATTGCATTGCCACCTGTATCAGACTGGGAGCTTGCCAAGGGAATGGAGGGCATCTCACCAGCCTGGGCCCAGGCAGTGACTCTAGGGTGAGGCTCCAGGGCTCAGTGTAGATGCGATGCCTGTGTCCCTCAGACAAGCGGAACGGCGGCTTCCTGCAGCAGTGGCAGCTCCTGGACCGCATCCTACAGCAGATTGTCCTCCAGGATGAGCGGGGTGTGGACCCTGACCTGGCTCCCTTGGAGAACTTCAACGTCAAGAACATCGTCAACATGTGAGCAGTAGCCAGCCCTCACCTGTCTTCCTCCTCCTTCTCATCTCTCTCCTACATGGGGGTCTCACTCCCCGTCTCACCCAGACTTCTCCACACTGGCCTTGAGCAGCATTGTCCAAAGGAACTCTGAGATCATGGAAGTGCTCCATGTCTACCCTGTCCACACGTGGCTGCTCAGCACTGATATGTGGCTTATTTGACTGAGGAACTGAATTTTACATTGTATTTCTTTTTAATCAAATAACGATATGACATATGGCCAGGGCCCACCATATTGGACAGCACAACTGAGGGTTACTCACCTCTCACTGGTCCGTTGGGAGGAGTGGATAGAAGAGAAGTTTAAACTCATGAACACAGAGGATGAGTCAGCAGATCATGCCTGTGGGCCAGTTCCACAGCTTGTGTTTGTATGGTCCATGAGCTAAGAAGAGATTTAACATTTTAAAAAGATTGTTAAAAACACACACGAATATGTAGCAGAGACTGTACACAGTATATAACCTCTGTCCCTTTGGAGGTTTTCTGACCGCTGATGCAGGGCAAGACCCTTTAACCATGAGGTTATGGGACAAGGGGGGCACAGTCTGAAGTATTCTGACCTTTTAGGCTTTGTCTGACCCTGGGTACAGAGGAACACAGAGAGCGAGTTCCAAGTCACATCAATCATATTCAGACCTTCTGTTCCGAATATTGATTTTAAACTTAAACACTGAATTTTAATTAGAAACATTTATCTTTCAGCATAAAATTTTAAACACTGAATTTAAAAATTTTAATTTCAAGCTTTTACTTATTTTTCAGCCTAAGTCTGAGCCAGTTAGTCTTAAGGAGATTAAATAGGCTCTCACTGATTGGTTGTATTGCATTTCAACAATAAGCAGAAAACAAATTTTAAACAATTCAGCTACTGTCAACAAACTCTAGGACAGCTGGTGGGCCCCAGCTCAGCAACACTGTCCTGCTTAATGCTTCCTCACTCTCTGGACCTGCCCAGCCCCAGGTCAGATCCCAGTCCACCAGGCCTCCTGCCCAGTGTCAAAGAACCTGGGTCAAAACTCTCTGAGAGGCTCAAAAAAGCCGTTTCACAGATGGAGGTGCAGGAGGTAGCAGCCCAGGGATGGTGGTAGTGGTTCTCCCCAAAGAAATCTCTGCACAAGTTATTTCCCTTCCATACTGACCCCCTCATCCTGGTGGAGGATTCCAAGAGTCATGGATCTCAATCTTCCACATTCTCAGGTTTACCCAAGACATGATTACTGGGGTCTCACCTTGGGGTTTCACCTCTCTTGTACCCTGATCTCTAAATGAAAGCTTACTTTTATCCTGGTTGCAAGAGTTTGATGCGAATGAGGACTTCTTATAATTTAGACATCTCCTCCCCCCCACCTTCACTCTCATTCTGTGTTGGAATGAGTGACCTCTCTCACTCTTACTCATTGGTCTTTGGAAGCCTGCACCATGGTAGTGCCAATATTTTGATCTCTGTTAATGCAAAAACCTGTGTGTACAAAGGGGTACAAATCATTTACAGTTAAGGGAAGCCTGAGATTTGGGCCTAGTTCTACCATTAAAATCTTGTCTCCAATATCATCTCAGAAGCTTCAACTGTCCCACAAAGGGGTTAGATTACAGGGCACTTAGGGGTCCTTGTAGCTCTCACAGTTCATGGAGAAACACACAGTGGGAACTGGGAAGGGATGGAGACCTGGAGGAACATGGAGAGTCAATATCCCGCCCTCCTCGATATGGCCAGATAGACTGGGGTCGAGGTACTAATGGGAAGTTGAATGCCAACATTCAACAGGACCCTCTCTCTGCTCCCCACCAGGCTCATCAATGAGAATGAAGTGAAGCAGTGGCGAGACCAGGCAGAGAAGTTCCGGAAAGGTGAGGAGCCCTGCCTAAACCTGCTGCACGCTCCACACACCCCTACCGCTGTCCAGCCTAGGACTCACCTCCTCTGGAGGGGGGCACACGCAGACTCACATTCTCTCTCTCCACTTCCTCTCCTGCCCCACATCATCCAGAACACACAGAACTGGTGAGCAAGCTAGAGAGGAAGGAGCGAGAATGTGAGACGAAGACCCTGGAGAAGGAAGAGATGATGCGGACGCTGAACAAGATGAAAGACAAGCTGGCCCGAGAGTCCCAAGAGCTGCGCCAGGCTCGGGGACAAGTGGCTGAGCTGGTAGCCCAACTCAGTGAGATCTCAGTACGTGGGCACTCTCCTCTCCTTCCACATAGATGAGCCGAGACCTTCAGGATATGGAGGGAAGAGCAGTTGTAGGGAGGAACCAAGGATCCTGGGATGAGGGAGAAGAGAGGGGGCCTCATCCTTTCATAGACGGGGCTCCTGAAGCTGTAAGGGTGACACAGTTGTGTTACTCAGAAAAGATAATGCTCTTTCTTCTGGGTGGTGCTGTCCCAAGAAGCACACCTTGGAAGTAGAGTGCAGGTGGGCTTGTGGCTTCCCCGCCCTCAGCAGGTCGTGGCCTACACAACTCTTTGTGTCAACCCTGCTGTTACATCGTGATGACTCTGACTTTGCTCAGTGTCTGTGTGAGTGTTTGACTTATGTGTTTGTCTATCTGTGGTTGTGTGTATGGTGGATGTCTGAGATACAGAGATAAAACGGGGGCTCAATGTAGGTGGGAGATAAGACCAGGATGGGGGGATCTAGTGTAGATGGAGAATAAGAGTAAGGAAAGGAATAATCATGGGAGACCTGAAAGGTGTCATTGCTAAAGGCTTTGTTCTTTTGATTTTTCTGTCTCCTCACAGACAGGACCTGTATCTTGCCCACCTCCCCCTGGAGGCCCATTTACCTTGAATTCCTCGATGACAACCAATGACCTGCCTCCACCTGCACCCCCTTTACCATTTGCCTGCTGTCCCCCACCGCCACCACCCCTTCCACCTGGTGGGCCTCCCACTCCCCCTGGCGCCCCACCTTGCTTTGGCATTGGCCTGCCTGTCCCTCCAGACCCTTTCCCCAGTAGTGATGTCTCACTCAGGAAGAAGTGTGTCCCCCAACCTTCCCACCCACTGAAGTCCTTCAACTGGGTCAAGCTGAATGAGGTGAGTAACCAGGAGAGGCCAGTGCATCCATTCTCCTATAGCTGGGGGGCAGTCAGCCCCACTTTTTGGAGATCTATCCCCTTGGTTCTTTTCTTTAGTGGGTGTAAGGGTAGACATAGAAGATGCAAAAGATGGGGTTGCTGATGCCACGCAGCTCACTCCACTGGGAAGAACAGTCTACCCTGGGAGAACATAGCTCATCATGGGGTAATGCTTACATTGCCCAAGCCACCTACAAAAGGAATTTGTGTGTGCTAAGGATTATTGGAATAATATAGATACAAGAGCATGTGCCAAGCAGGGGTGCTTTCTAGACAAGACAAGGGCAGGACTGAAACTATAAGGACAGGGTCAATCTGAGGAAAAGGGTAGAAGATCTAGGCAAAGATCTTGGGCCAATGACGGAGATGATAAAGATCAAGGACTAAAATGAGACCATGACAGGGGCTATGACACCCTTGCAATGAAGAGTTTGACTCCAAGCTATAGCCATTTTGGCATCTTCCCAGGAGAATGGTGCTACTTTCTAGATGGCTCATCAGTGAGAGGCCCTAACAAATATTACCCACTAATCACCCATTCCAGGCTCAAGTGTGGAGTTGATTTCTCTGTCGGACATTCAAGATCATACAGCATAGATGCCCTGGGTCACATGACCCCTAGAAAATGAAGGCCAGTTGCAGCCTGGGTCAAGCCCTGCATCTGGTTCTATACTGTTAAGAGGCCAGTGACTTTGTCCCTGAGATAAACACACATAAAGGCCATTGGATTCAGTTGGCCTGACTCACACTCACCCTTCAATAACAGCTATGATTAGAGTTGAGAGTAATGGGTGCCCTCTGACCTTTGGATCTAGAAAGTGTCTTCAAAGAAACACTTCTAGATCCTGAGGATGGGCTGAAAGAGAGGTTCTAACAAGACCAGGTTTGATTCAACACTCTGTGGCCTGTGAAACCACTCATGTTGTCTACACTCTACTTGTCTGTAAGGTGATCTCTATGATTCCTTCCACCTCTGGTTCTGTGACCTCGGTAGAAACATGATGCATGAATACAGTCCATTTGTAGTCTCCTGGGCCTCTGATGACATTGTCAACTTGAGCTATTAAAATTTTAGAGCCACTTCTTGGCAGCATGCTGAAGCAACATTGTTGGAGTTGGTGGCAGCTACATTGCACAGTTGTGCCCTGTGCATGTTTCTCCATGGTTACGTGGCAAGGCAGGAAGGCCAAGGGCATGTGAGCTAGCAGCCAGCTCTGCAGAACCAGAGACCAGAGGCTGTGTGGAAATGTTCATTGTTGATAATCAGAAGTGATGCTTTTAAATTGTTATAAAAAAGATATAATCTGCATCTCCTTTATTTATATCTATTTTATGATATATGATTTTAAAATGTCATGAAAAGTTGATTAGGTACCTTAGCAATTAAGGAATACAGACAAGGCAAAGTATTTTTATAATAATTTTTATCATATAGAGCTTTGTGCTTAGGATTTTCTCTGGGGTCCAGTACTAATAAAGCCTACTGAATTCCTCAGGGACCCAGCAAAGGCAGTTTCATGCCTAGACTAGAAAGCACCATTTTGGTGGAATAGGCACTGGGGAGCAGTCCTGGGAGCTGCAGACGTTTCTTAACCAGGGTGGGTGGCGGGAGTCAAATGTTTTGTGAACCTATTACCCCAGCTGCAAGCTTTGATTTGCATGATGAGGGGTAATTTCATCATTTGGGCTTCAGGTTCTTGATCTGTAAGATGAAGGTAATTGTGACATCCATAGCAAAGGTTGTTTTAATACATAGAAGATACTTGCCAAGTGACTAACACATAGGAAGTCATAAAAATAATATTATTAATAATAATATACACTAATAAAATAGTAAGATACAAATTGACCATACCTTCGTGACACCCACTAGCCAATCAGGAGTGAGTATGCAAATTAACCCCCCCAAAAATGTTGGGTTTATTTGCATATGCAGGCACCGAGTGGCCAAGGGTGGGGCGGGATGCAGGCGATCTGCACGCCCCCCCCCCCCCCCCCAGCCTCTCCAGGCCTTTGGGCAGCATGGGAAGGTGGAAAGGTGGATCCATCGGGATCAAAGGCAGTGCTGGCAGCCAGGGGAAGGAAGGCCCATTCTTGTACGAATCTTCATTCATCAGGCCTCTAGTAATAATAGATTGGTTATTGTTGGTAGCACTACGATGTGTGCTTTGGGTATGTTATCTCACTTAATC
Organism: Vespertilio murinus; assembly: GCA_963924515.1. Taxonomy (NCBI): domain Eukaryota; kingdom Metazoa; phylum Chordata; class Mammalia; order Chiroptera; family Vespertilionidae; genus Vespertilio; species Vespertilio murinus. The sequence continues at coordinate 118,463,148 of OZ004705.1, forward strand.
TAAACTTGAGCTCAGTAAGTAAGCACCGTTGAGACTCAATTCTCCCCTGTGACATGAGAAGAGAACAGTGCCCCTCCATTTGCCAGTGGTCCCACAGAGTGACGAGACAGGGACAGAGCAAGCCAGCCTGGTCTCTCTGACCCCACACACTCCTTGAGGGAAACAGTGAAATGTGCTTTGAGAAATATTTCCCTGGCATACACAAGTTGTCCCTGAGGGGCAGAAACTCCAGGAATCTAGACCACAGGTGATGGGGTCTCTGCCAGAATGGCATCAAAACTAAATTTGGGGAAGATGAGGCATGGCAGGCACATCAGGGTGACTTGGTGAGATTTAGGGTGTGGAGAACACTGGAGTAGACATACCCCGGTCTAGCTCCAGACTCAGCGCACCCCACTGGGAGTTCCTGTGGAGAATGGGGGAGGGCAAGTGTTTGGGAAGACACGCTGGCCCTTAGTCTGTTTTCTCTTCCTAGCGTTCAGCATCCCACCCTCTCATTCTGCCCTTTTCTCATCCTGGCATCACTGGGAATGAGGAGCAATGGGGAAGCTTCACCTCTCTGAGCCTTCCCAGTGTGCCCACTGGCACCCCAGGCCTGGGTTTAGGAGGGGACCGAATTAGAAGTTTCTCTCCCCTGCCTGCCCCATTCCATTCCCAACTATCTCCTTTCTGCTACTACCTTCCCCATTCCAGGAGCCTGGCCCCTCTCCCCAGGCCCCTTCCTCTTTCCTGACCCCACACGTGCTCCTGTGCGTACACACACACACACACACACACACACACACACACACATACACACACAGAGTGGCTGCCTCTGCCATGAAAAGAATGTGTCTGTGTTGGGTTTGGCCAGTTGCCTGTATCCCTTGCCGCTCCGAGCTTCCCAGCCCGGCATTCCACAAGAGGGTCCCTGGCCTTAGGAAGGCCACAGGAATGTCCCCACCCCCTGCTCTGGCCTAGCCTCCCCTTTTCCAGAGTTTAAGAAAATAAAAGTGAGTGAAAGGTATGTTTCTCTCTCCAAACCTTGCAGAGGGGGAGGCAGGGGAGGAGGTGGGGGCATTAGGAAGGCTCCCCATTCACCCTGCAGCCAGAGGACGGAGGGAGGCTTTACCTGAAGTCAGCAGGGCTGTAGGCGAGGTGGGTTCCCAGGAAGAGAGGTGGAACACCTGCGGGGAGGACCTCTGGTCTCCATCCTCTAAGCCAGTGGTTGGGAAACTCATTAGTCAACAGAGCCAAATATCAACAGTACAAGATTGAAATTTCTTTTGAGAGCCAAATTTTTTAAACTTAAACTTCTAACGCCACTTCTTCAAAATAGACTCGCCCAGGCCATGGTATTTTGTGGAAGAGTCACACTCAAGGGGCCAAAGAGCATCATGCGGCTCCAGAGCCACGGCTCTAAGGTGCTGCGGGACCACTGAAATGGCCTGGCTTGGCTGGCAGCTCCTCCCCAGAGGCTGGCAACTTCTTCCTAGGCTCCTGGAATGGGGTTCAATGCAAGGGTCCTAACAGAGGTGGGCAGGGCCTATAGTGAGGGGCCCTGGAATGTAAACTCTTGGCCCTTCCCAGTCATAAGCCAGGGGCCATCCTCCCTGGGTCTGACCATCAGGAGATTGTGGCAGAGTCATGCTGGCTCTGCCACAATTCTGGCAGTCACTGGAGGGGACAGGATGTCCTAGCTTTTGACATTGGTCCGCTTTCTGGGAATCGGGGAAAGTGGGAGGAAGACCCCTGGGAGAGAAAATGGCCATCTCAGATACAGGAAATATCATTTGCGCTAAGGATCTCCAGTATGTGTGGGCACTCTTCCTGCCGCTGACCCCGCCAGCCCGCCTTCAGGGGGAGGGCCCCAGAGCGCTGGCTCCACTTTGCTTTTCTGGAAGGAGTGTCATACTCGCCCATCCCTCACTCGGCTCACCCACTGATTTCTGTAATGTGCTTACACATGGCCCCACATGAACAGGTGGAGAAGGAGGTTGACTCTGGCCTCCATCCTGGGGCCAAGTATTGAAGAAGAGTGGAGGTTAGAGGGGAGGAATGACCCCCTTCTGAGGACCTGGCCACCTGGCTGTCAGGATGTGTACCCCTGGGGACAAGTGGGGGTAGGGAGGCACCAGCCATCTCCACAGAGAAGGAAGTGAGTCAACCATAGGTCTCCTCCCCGCCCCGAATCTTAGGAGCGGGTCCCTGGCACCGTATGGAATGAGATTGATGACATGCAGATATTTCGGATTCTGGACCTACAGGACTTCGAGAAAATGTTCTCAGCCTATCAGAGGCATCAGGTAAGACCTCGCCCCCTCAAGCCTCTTGGAGCTTGACTTTTGGCTTTGACTTCACATTTGCACCTTAATAAACCCATAGTGTCTGACACATGGCCCCTCCCTCCCTCCATCCTGAATGTGTTGAATGATTTGATCATTTGCCAGGCCCCAGGTGCATGCTGGGAACGTAGACATGAAGTAGAGGTGTGCAGTGCAGGAGGGGAGACATCCCATAGTATTACAGTTTGCATTCACACATCGAGTGATGCATGAGCATGTGGTGGTTTCTCTCCCTCATCCTGGAGCACTGGAGGTGGAGTCCGAGGGCGTGGCCACTGCTGATCCTGCTTTTTCTTTGGCAGCAGGATTTAGGGACTGTACCTAAAAGGCATTTTAACTTTTCAAACCATTTTTCTCCATATACTCTCATCTCTCAACATCCCCAAGAGTAGGGTAGAAGAGGATGCTAATATTTTAAGGTCATGTTTGAGGTTGAGGCTGGACCAGGCCCAGGCAGGCGGGCAGAGGCCCTGGGCTTTGCTCTGCAGGTGCTGGGTACAGGGGGCTGATGAGTAAGCAGCATGAGGGGGAGTGGGGTTGGTGGCAGAATACAGGGCATCCCCGAGCCAGGGATCTTAACTGTGCCAGTGCCTGTGGAATTGCCAAAAATGCAGGTTCTGGAATCTCATTCTCACATGAATGTGAGTCGGGAAATGGGTTGGGGCCCAGGAATATGCATTGCAGAAGCACATCTGGGAGCTGCCCCCCAAGTCCAGTTGGGCATTACTAGCCCAAGCCTGGAAGGGTTTGCTTTCTCTCTGGCCTGCCTCCAAGGGCTGTTTCTGCTCAGGGCTGTGCTCTTTTCTCCCATGGTTTCTCTGCTGAGCCCAGGGTTCCGGCCCTGAGGACTCTCCATATGCCAGTGATGGGGGCTGTGCCCTCCTGGCCCAGGACGTAGTGACCAAGCTCCCCACTTCTCCTGCCACGGCCAGGCCTGAGGCTGACCCTCCCTGAGGGCAAAGGTGTCCTTGCTCCCAGGGGACCAGCCACAGGGGTGGGGGCAGAGCTCTGGCCCTATTTGGGGGTTCTAGAAAAGCCAGATGGTTGTTTATATCATTTAAATGTGGGTATTGAAGGCATCTGCTTGCAGGAGGCATTTTCTGCCCTTGCTCATGCCAGGCTGCAGGGGCACAGGCAGCGACTGGAGGCATCCTGAGGGCCTGGTGCTCCTGCATGTCCATGCTCCAAGGGGGTCTGGGGCGTGCCTGCAAGGGGTGTTCCCGGTGTGGCCATCAAGTTCGAGCATCTCCTCCAGGATCCTGAGGCAGGGCTGGGATGGGGGCCATTAGGGGAAGAGGGGCTGAGGAGTTGAGGACAGGCTGGGTCTGGGGCCTCCCCATTTGGTGAGTGGGGAAGAGTTAGAGAGCCCCTAGTCTGTCCCACCTCACTGCTCTGAGCCCACACAGCCCAGCATCCTGTCTGGGTGCAAAGCTCATCCTGGCTACTGTCACTCAGTTGTCGGGCTTAAACTCACAGCAGCAGAGCTGGTCGTCTCGGGACCTGGGTGGTTGTGGGTGGAGGGACGTCTATGAGCTGTGGGTCTCCCTCTCTGTCCCAAGTAGGTTCTGACTTAGTGATTTCAGCTCCATCAGGGTCAGGAAGGGAGAACCGGGGGTGAGCTCCGCCTCCTCAGCTCCCCTGAGAGGCTCACAGGCTGGTGAGGGGCAAGGGACAAAGGACTGGGAGCAAAATTCAGAGATGCCAGCTTCCCTCTGCCTCAAGGAACACAATTTGCATAGGATCCTACTCAAATTCCATGCGTTTCCTCCCCATTTAGAAAGTTTAACTCACCATCTGGGCAGATTCCAGGCGGAGGAGAGAAAAGCCTGGGACCAGCAGCTGGGGTTGCTTGGCCCTGATGGGGAGTGGCAGGGGTCCCCTGTGCCCAGGGCCTGTGGGGGGCACTGCCTATCCTCCGCTGAGTTTGGCTTGGGGTGCATGTCTGCTAGAAGCTGTTCCTGTGCATGCTCCCCCCTTCCCCCCTCTGCAGCCAGGAGTCTGGTTGGGGTGGAGCAGGCGGAGTAGAGATGAGGGTCCCCATGTCTCTCCTCCCGTCCCTGGGTCCCTGCACCTCTTGGCTAACGTTGTGCATGTTTAATTCTCTGTTGGCTGTGGCCGCTGCCTGCCTAGGAGCTGATAACTAATCCTTCCCAGCAGGTGAGTCACTGAGGGGCCTGGACGCCCCGACTTTTAACTACTTCCCCCAGGCTGCTGCCTGGTCCTGGGCCCGAAAGAGCAGGCCTGCCCTTTCTACCTTCTGTCTTATTCCCCATCCATACAGGGTGGCAGGGGGAGGGTCCCCAAAGAGAAAGTGCATTGTAGGAGAGGGGTGAGCACAACAGACCCCGGCCAGCGGTGGAGTGAATGGGCCCTGGAGTGAGGAGGAAGCTCCTGCTCTGTGGTCTCCGCTGAGGGGAGGGCCCGCCAGGCCAGCCTGTAACACTGAGCAGAGGGGGTATTGCTCGCAGAGTGGCCACAGGAGTGGCGGCCCCTGCAGGCGCATAGCATGGGACATGTACTTGGAGGCAGCTCCCAGGATAGGAGCTCCTTAGGGGCTCAGAGAAAGCGAGGGGAAGGGGGCAGAGTTTTTTTTTATTTTGGGGGGAATATGCCTGCTAGAACCTCCAAGGAGAGAATTCTACAGGAAATTCTGCCTCATTTTCCCCACCTCTGAACATGTGGATGCCCTCTACCCAGAGGACATTGGGCTGGGCCTGATGTCTCCAGGAGTCCAGGGACTGTGACCTCGTGGGGACATAGAACCAGCTTACATTTTGGGGAGTTTGGGTGGGGCGGTGGGAGTGGGGGTTGGGTCCCTGGGGAAGTGTAGATCCTATGACATTCCCGAAGCCATAGGGAATGTGTCTCCCTCCATCGGAATAGCTCCTTTCTAGTTTGCCCAAACAGGGCAATCTCTAAAAAGGGGTTCTCCGTTGCCCCCAACTCATTCCAGCCCATGGTAAAGCCCCAGCTGCCTCCTACTAGGTCCGTAATGAGCCACCCTCCTCTCTCCCCTGCCTTTCCCTTCCCGTTCTCTCACACCAGGAGCCTGGCCTGGTTGAAGGGGGCGGCTCCTTCAGGGGGTGGGGTGGAGAGTAGAGGTTTGGGAAAAACACACCTCACCTTTCTGACTGGCTTGTTGGTTGCAGAAAGAGTTAGGCTCCACAGAGGACATCTACCTGGCGTCCCGCAAGGTCAAAGAGCTGTCGGTCATTGATGGCCGGAGGGCGCAGAACTGCATCATCCTGCTCTCTAAGTAAGTGCTTGCCCGGCCTGTGGGGTCCCCCCCCCCCCGGCCTGTGGGGCCTGCCCAGCCCGTGGGGATGGCCCAGCCTGTGGGGCCTGTCCCAGGATACCTTCCTGGTGGGAGGGTATGGGCCCCCAGGAAGCAGAGGACTGAGATGGGGCTGTGGAGGGAGATGGTTGACTTGAACCCCTGGGGGAGGTAGGTGGCCGAGGACTGGGGTGACAGCAGCCTCTGGCCTCCCCTCTCCACTGCCTTCTGGGAAAGAGGACAGGCCCTGATCTAGAACCCTCCCAGGGAACCCATGTCAGCAGCAGCGTGGGGCTCTGCACGCAGGAAACTGCCCCATCTCGAGGCCCCTGACCAGCCTGGTCAGCGTCTGCTGGTGGAGTGGCTCCGAGCCCATGGAGGCCCCCAGGCTCAGGCCACAGAGCAGCATGATCTCAGCCCCCAAGCATTTCCCGTGGCTGCAGAACAAACAGGGCAGTATGTGCACTAACAGCACAGCTTCTGTGCGGGGCCTCCCGCCTGGGCCAGGGTCAGAGGGCACTGCCTCCCAGGCTATTCTTAGTGCTGCCCCAGCCGCCCCTGGGACACCCACTCCTCCCCTCCTTCCCTCCCACAAGGCCCAGGCCTCTGTTCCTCCCCTTGAGGGTGGGGGAGAGGTCTGCACCTCAGGGCTCCCATTGGCTGAGCACCTGGAGGGGCTGGGAAGGGGTGTGTGTGTGTGTGTGTGTGTGTGTGTGTGTGTGTGTGTGTGTCGGGGGTGGGCTCCTCCCCCTCCCCAGACAGCAAGCGGATAAACCTGATTGAACAGCTGTGTGGGAGCCAGGCTGTCACAGACTGAGGCTGCTCTATCTGCCCAGAATGAGGGAAGCAGGAAGCTGCCCCTCAGAGGCCTGCCCTCCTCCCGCGCTCCCAGCGAGATGCTGTGGGTATTTTTGGCAGGCGGAGGAGGAGGAAGATCAGGACCCCCTTCTCCCCATGTCTCAGGCTGCACCCAAGATGCCCCTTTACTCCCAAAAGCCCCTGTCTCCCTGTCAGCTCTCACAGAGACTCAGGCACCGTTGTCAGAGACTAAAAGAACTCGTTGAGTTTTATGGAGTGAAACAAGTTAGTGTAGTCTGAGGAGGCTTTGCCAGAGCTGGGGAGGACTCTCCAAGGTGCTCTGTGCTCCACGTTCCGTAAGGGAGGAGGGAGAAGTGGGCGGGGTCTGTCCCAAGTGGGCTGCTCAGGGCTGGGCTCTGCCTAGGTTGAAGCTCTCGAACGAGGAGATCCGCCAGGCCGTCCTGAAGATGGATGAGCAGGAGGACCTCGCCAAGGACATGCTGGAGCAGGTGAGACCCCTGAAAGGGGCAGCGAACCCCTTCCCGACAGCCTCCCCCCAGGAGACCCAGCAGTCAAGGAGCAATCAGGCTGGAGGCTGGAGGAGTGGCCGAGAGGTTTCTGGAAACTTCCCTTAGCCAACCCAAACCACCATTAATTGGACTTAATTAAAATCCTGAGCTCTGTTCATCCAAGGCACTATTATATTACGTTATTTTATATTTGAGCGAAAGAGCAGCCAAACCTTAGAGGATGTTTGCCTTCGGTATATCGAGCAAAGACCTCATATTTAGAATACAGAACTCTACAAATCAGTGAGAATATGGCAAACAAGTGCCCTTAAACATGAGCAAAAACTTAAACAAGTGCTTCATGAAGGAGCATTCTAAGTGGCTCCTCTCAGTCACCAGAGAAACAGGGTGGATGTGGGTGTGTGAAATGGCCCCATGCACCCACCGGAACGGCTGAGATTAGAAAGAAGGGCCATCCCCAATGTGGGCTGGGAGGGCAGGCAGGGGGAATTGTCATTCCAGGCAGTCATATGGGAAAGCACTTGGGATACACTCAGACCCCCACCGGTGAGCGGCCCACTGTCTGTCGGTAGGAAAGCATAGACTGTGATATGTCGCTGCAGTGGAATACTACTCAGCAATGAACAATAAACAGACCATCCATACTTACAGCATGGGTGAATCTCAGACACTGTGCTATTGAGTGACAAAAAAAGGCACACACTAAAGGGAACACACACCTTGAGTCCATTTATAAGAAATTCAAGAATAAGCACATCAAACCTAAGGGGACAAACTTCAGCCGAGAGGCTGTGTTGTGCGGAGGGGTGGGCTGGGTGGTTAAAATGACACAAGGGAATGTTCTGGCGGGAAGGAAATCTGCATCCTGTCTGGGTGGTGGTGGGTAGTTTTGTAAAACTCATTGACCTGCACATTTAAAGGGGCATGTTTTACTCTGTATATACAACCTCAATTAAGGCTTTAAAAAAAGAAAATCACTGGACTGTATATTTAAGAAGAATGTACTTTGCTCTTTGTAAGTTATTTCTTAATTTTAAAAAAGAATAAAAAAAGCCAAAACCGGTTTGGCTCAGTGGATAGAGCGTCGGCCTGCAGACTGAAAGGTCCCGGGTTCGATTCTGGTCAAGGGCATGTACCTTGGTTGCCCGCACATTCCCGGGTGGGGGGTATGCAAGAGACAGCTGATCAATGTTTCTCTCCCATTGATGTTTCTAGCTCTCTATCCGTTTCTCTTCCTCTCTGTAAAAAAATCAATAAAATATGTTTTGTTTTTTTTAAAAAAAAAAGGAAAAAAAAAAAGGAAGGAAGGGAGGGAGGGAGGAAGGAAGGAAGTCTAGAACCTGATGCCCTGCAGTTCCTTTCGGGCAGAGGAAATGCAGATCATCCACAGAGGATGCCTGTCTCTTAAGGGGATGCCTCCCCAGGTTGAGCCTGTTAGTATGGGCTTCCGAGCGCTGTGCCACCATACCAGCTTCCTGTCTGACCTTCACCTGCTCTTTGCAGCTCCTCAAGTTCATCCCGGAGAAGAGTGACATTGACCTCCTGGAGGAGCACAAGCATGAGATTGAGCGGATGGCCCGCGCTGACCGCTTCCTCTATGAAATGAGCAGGTCGGCCGTGGGTGTGACGGGAGGGGTGGGGGAAGGCTGGCTGAGGAGGGGCCTGGCTGGCTTCTGGGTCTGGGGCTGGGGCCTGAGGGGGGCCGCCTATGACGTAGCCTTCCTGTCCGCAGGATCGACCACTACCAGCAGCGCCTGCAGGCCCTCTTCTTCAAGAAGAAGTTCCAGGAGCGGCTGGCTGAGGCCAAGCCCAAAGTGGAAGGTAGGGCTGAGGGGGTGGAGGAAGCCAGAGAGGAGAGGCACCTGGGGAGGCTGGGGAGGGAGTCCAGGAACAGGAAGAGGGAAATCCCCCCTAAATCCAAAATCAAAGACAAACTCTAACGCTGGTTTTGTAGATATATGCACTTGCGTATGTTCGCTCATGTGCCAGGCATGGACACACTCCCTGTGCCTCAGCATGCAACTCTGGGGCAAGGATCTGTGACATCTGCCCTAGCATGGGACGGAGATGCTGAAAAAATGATGGCACAGCAGTCCCCGCTTACCTGGGGTTTCCATGGTTTCAGCTATCTGAGGTCAACCATGGTCCAAAAATATTAAATGGAAGGTTGCAGAAATAGACAATTATTGAGTTTTAAATTGTGCACCGTTCTGAGTAGCATTAAGAACTCTCATGCCATCCCGCTCCATTCCGCCTGGGGCGTGAGCCATCTTTTTGTCCAGAATATCCATGCTGTAAACAGTCCTCATTAGTCACTTAGCAGCCGTGTCCAATATCAGAGAGAGAGGCCATCTACACATAACTTAGTGCTGTGATTGTCCTAATGTACAATTAGTTATTGTTAATCTCTTCCTGTGCCTAACTTAGAAATTAAACTTTATCTTAAGTGTATACTTCTAGGAAGAGTCACATTATGCATAGGGCTCGGTACTGTCCTTGGTTTTGGGCATCCACTGCGGGTTTTGGAAATGTAGCCCCCATAAATAAGGGAGGACCAGTAATAGTAAGCACTGAGAGCAATTCCTGGCATGCTTTGATTTCATCCACCTTTACCTGCCAGAGAGGTGCCCCCTCATAGGAGACTGCTGAGCACATTGTTTTAAGTGTGAGCTTCTTGGAAAGGTGGGAAATGGGCAAGGTGACCCCAGCAGTGTCTGGTTTTCTGGGTGTGAGAGCCCTGTCCTACACACACAGGCCTTGTCCAGAAGAGCGCTTTGTTATTAAACGAGAGCCATGTGCCCAGCGCTGTGTGAAACATTCCTCGCGGATGGTCTCGTATGGTCCTCACCACAACCCTGTGGGTGCAGGGCTCTCACCTCTAAGGTGATTGGCAAAAGCTGCCTCAGGCCATGTGACTGGTGCATGGTGGAGTCAGGACTGGAACACAATGTTGTTCTTCAAAACCCATCCCCTCACTCTCCTCCTGGTATACTCCCCAGGGGATGGCAGAGACGGAGGTGGAGGGGCAGGAGTGGGCAGAGGCAGGTGGTAGGATGGTGGGTAGCCATGGGGACAGGTGGGGATGCAGGCCAGGCTGTGAGGCCCATTGGTGGTGAGGATAGGGTCAGTGACGCAGAACTAGGGAGGCTGTGTCCAGGATGCTGAGGGGGACCGGCTGGGGGCAGAGCATGGGCCCCCTCTGCTGGACACCGAGGCTGCTGGCACATCCTGGGATGCCCATCCAGAGAATGGTCCTTTCTGGAGTTCTCCAAGCTGCTTCAGGGAGCTTTTCTGGGGGCAGTTGTGGCATGACAGAGCGAGAGGCAGACATCTTCTGTGATCTGGATCCTAACACACATGCACACGTGCTCACACCCACACACAAGTGCTCACACCCAACGAGGGCACTGCAGGCTGGCCATGATCTGTGATGTGAGGAACGGGGAGCCAGGTTTAAGGTCAGGCGGCACCTCCTGCCCCTGCCAAGGGGCCCCCTTCACACAGCTTTCTTTGTCCTGCTGTCCACTGCCCTCAGGGTCTGAGGCACAGGGAAAAGGTTCAGCCCACAGAACATGTGCTCAGCTTCTTATGCCTCTTGGGTCAGTGGAGAATTGGAAGCCACAGCACTTGGGGCTGTGGAGCCAGAGTAGCTTAGCCATCCGGTGGCTTTACTCCAGATGACTTCCTGTTCCCGGGGCCACTCCTCAACTCTCCCCACGTTAGTCACTGCAGCCGACAGGAGTCCGCCTTTCATATCACCAGGCAGAGCGAGGTGTGTTTAGATGGCAAAACCTGCCGGGACGGTCTCCATTGCTATAGCTACTGTTCTAGAAGGGTCCACAGGTCTCCTTTCTCCTAGGGGTGGGAGAGGCGGCTGAAGTGTATCTTACAGAATCAGGTTAGTAGCTCGATCGGGTGGGGACAGAGGATGGTGCAGGACTGGGGTTCATATTCCTCCTCTCAGTTCTCTGAGGAAATGCTCCTGGGTGACATCCCTCCACACCCCCCCCCCACAGAAGGTCCTCTGGGCCCATTCCCCAAACTTGACAAATGTACCAATTCTTTTATGAATATATTCATAAACATTTCTTGAATACATTTTTATGAATATGTTCATTTTCGAATATACTAAATTTACTGATTCTTATTATGAATGCATTTACTTAATATAGTCAAGATGAATATGGTTTCAAATGTAAACATGCTCTTATGAATGTATTCATGAGCCTATTATTCTTATGAATGTATCTGAACTGTCTGCACTGCACATGGGACTCTCCCCATTTGCACTGACTTCCTTTGAACCCTTGTCATCTGTTTTGCCAACATTTCAGCATTTTCAGGAGGATTCCTTCGCAGATTTTTCAAATATCATATCAACCAAAGAGAAACTATCCCAACCAATAAAAACTGCTGGGAACTTTTATAAGTGGTTCTATTTTAAAGTAAACTTTTTATTGAGATGTGCATGTGGAAAAGGACATGGAATCATGAGTCCTAGTTGGGGAATTACGGGGAAGTGAGCTCACCGGTGTGATTGACATCCAGTTGAGTGGAATGTTTCTAGCCCCTTCTTCAGGCCCCTCCCCAAACATTACCCCCTCCAACCACTGCTCTCCCCTCCTCACTAGAGGTTTTGTCCAGCTTGAGCTTTCTAGAAGTGGGACAGAGTATGAATAATTTTATACTTGTTTCTTTTGCTCCGCATTATGGTTGTGTGTCACCCCTGTTGTTACATGTAGCAGTGGGTCATTCATTCTCAGGGCTGCATTTTATTCCATTTATCAATATACCATAGTTTATTTAACCAGGGTATTTGTAACTTACACAGGGGACTGGCATCCACTCAAATGCCCTTCAAGTGTAACAGTAGCTTCTGAAGTTGAACATGTACATATTCTATGACAGACAATCCTTCCATGTTACTCTCTCCTTCTTCCCCTTCTCCTCCTCCTCCTCTTCCTCCTCTACCACCTTCATTTTTTTCTTCTTCTTCTCCTACAATTACCTTGAAGATATTCTTGAAGGTTTTCTGGACATTTAGCAGATGGTTCTCATCTTGTCTTCATAGCAGCATCTTAAAGCATGTTCAGTTTGGCATAAACCGAAGATCATAGGCTAGTTTGGTCTTCTTAACACCACATTTAATAACCAAAAGGCAAATCCCACAGCTAGTAGCCAACATTTCAGTGTAGGACTTGTCTCCTGATTCTGCACATTTGCCATAAATGCATAGTAGCTGAGAAAGGACCATGCCATCCACGTTAGACTTAACTACCGAAGTTCTGGTCACCGCTAGCTTAATTTGCATTTCTAGCAAATCCATTACTTAAGACAAGAGGATAAAATGGCTAAAATACCTATAGGTTGGAATGTTTTTAAAAATGATATTCAACAGATGTCAAGTCACCTATTTAATCAAAGACACCATCATCTACAGAGCACACCATTACCTTATAGGACAAAAGTAATTTGGCAATATTACAGTTGGTGACATGTTATAATTTAATTTGATAGATTTTTTTTCTTTTCAAAAATACTCAATAAAATCTGGCATTTCAAAAGAGGTACAGATAGTCCCATAATATGTAAAATGCTAAAATTAAAACTTCAATCACTAAGTTTAGAAAAGTGAAAGTAATATATATATATATATATATATATAGTAATATATATATATATATATATATATATAATCTAGAGACTATATTCATAATCTTTTAATATCCACAAGAAAATATATTCTTGAATATATTCTTAGGAAGAGTTGGAACATTCTAAGAATGTGTTATTTGGCAAACTGGCATTTGGCGAGTTGGTCCCTGCCCTGGAGGTGGGCAGCTGTGGGGTAGCTGGTCTGTGGCAGCGTGGGCATGGTTCTTGCCCCTCTGAGAGTGCAAGACACTTGCAGCCCCTTTTCTGGACTTTGTGGCGGCACCATGCTGGGGTGCAAGGGGACCAGCTGCCCTGGCCCCTTCTGTAGAGATCTGAACTGTCTCTCCCCACCCCCAGCCATCCTGCTGGCCTCTCGGGAGCTGATCCGCAGCAGGTGTCTGAAACAGATGCTGGAGATCGTCCTGGCCATCGGGAACTTCATGAACAAGGGGCAGCGTGGGGGCGCCTACGGGTTCCGGGTGGCCAGCCTCAACAAGATCGCTGACACCAAGTCCAGCATCGACAGGTGCGACCTGCCTGCTTCCTGAGCCTCCATCAACCTCCCCAGCCCCCCCTCCCCCCCCGGGCCTCACCCCTCATCCCTTGGGCCCTTCCTGCATTTCCAACCCAACCTGTGGCCTCTCTCTTCTATACCTCAGCCTGGTTTCCTGCTGACCCTCGTTCCCTTAGTCACAAGTTACCTTTCACCCGCAGGAACATCTCTCTGCTCCATTACCTGATCATGATCCTGGAGAAGCACTTCCCCGACATCCTGAACATGCCCTCGGAACTGAAGCATCTTCCAGAAGCCGCCAAAGTCAAGTGAGGGGTCCCTCCGAGGCCGCATCCCCTTATGTCTACACATGCTCTGTCCACATGTCCTCCTTGGGGCTACTCGGGGCTGACTAGGGAGGGGCAGTGTCTCAGGGTCTGCCAAATGAAGACAGACTATTTGCTCTTCAAACCTTTATTCAGGGATCTCCCGGGAATCAGAGTGGGGGGTGGGGAAGTGAGATGGGGTGGGAAGGCTATTAATAGAAGTGTCATTCCACCAGCTACCACTGGGGGCAGCTGGAACTTGACCCTTTCCAAGGAAGTAAGGGAGATAGTAAAAGACACTCTTCTAGACTTACCAAGTGGTGAGGGACCTGGGACCTCATACACCATCTCCTCTCTGTCACTGGCTGAGGGGCTCAGGGGGTGGGGCATTACTCTCTGGCTCCCAGAAAAAGGGCTCATAGCAGAAGTCAGGATGGTGGCATTGCAGTGAATGGTCCAAGGAACTGTGGGTGGGGCACCCACAGCATCTGCTATAGGCAGAAGTCAGACCTGAACATGTATAAGCTGATAGAAGCATCTTCAGTAGAAGCATAAATGCAGTGGTATGTGGCTAGCATCATCAAATGCTTACTGCTTGCAACTGTAATACTTACAAGTTATGAACTTATATCTCTTCCTTGGTGGTAAAAAATAAATCCAGGACAGAGGCCATGTGTTAGGAACCTGCCATGTCTGATTTCAGGGGATCTACAGAGCATAAGTTTCACCCCTGTTATTCTATAGCAGCACTGACAGAGCACAGTGGGTGGGGAGGAAGGCAGAGATTGGCTACGTGTTGGTAACTAATGCAGGACTGTGGCGCAGGCCCACTGAACCCCAGGTTTAGAACTGCCCTCTCCTGGACCACCCTCATCTCCTGCCCCTCCCTCTGTGCCCCCCACAGCCTGGCAGAGCTGGAGAAGGAGATCAGCAATCTCAGAAAGGGCCTCAGAGCGGTCGAGGTGGTGAGTACATCCTTCCTGACGTGTGAGTGTGAGGGGCTGCAGTCAGAGGCACTGGGTCAGTCAGGGGCATTGGGCCCCCAGACAGCAGGCATTGTCAGATGCATGTCCGGCTCCGTGCCCCTGGCTTGGGTGGTAGAATAATGAGCACAGCCTCTAGCACGGAGCCAGCCTTATCCGGGGCTTAAAGTTAGCCTCTCAAAGAGGGACGCTGACACTAACCCGGTCCCTGCCAACGTGCGTACTGGGCGGAGGAGTGGACTGAACTGTAGATCAGACACATACTTAACTCTGACTCCAGTAGGTGGGAAAGGGGACTCACGTGCTTTTGGCGCCAGTGAGGGGCACGATGGCACCTGTGACACTGGGGACTGCTATCCCCAGGGGTCCCTGCCTCATGTCTCCTTACCTCCTCCCAGGCACTAGAGGAGCCTGGCTTCACTCTTTGCTGGAGACCTAGCTCTTTGGTTGCCACCATTCCTGCTCTGATGGCTCCTCTGATGACACTGTCTCTGGCCCTAGGCTAGGCTGGCTCAGTGTGGGGGTGTCCCCAACCCTTTGTCTCCCATACCCATCTTCACTGAGTGCATTTGGGGGGGGGTGTTACGGGTATGGAGAATTTGTGGGGGTGTTACGGGTACAGAGAATGAGCTTAGAGAACGAAGTTAAAGATGAGGAAGAACCTTTCGCTGCCACTCTGAGGGTGACAGCCAATTTATCAAGTGCTTCCAAAGCGTGGTCCCCAGCCAGCAGCGTCAGCGAGATTTAAGCATGTGTCTCCCGCTTGGATGTGCACACGATCACCTGAGGGTCTTGATAAGAGGCAGACTCTGATCCCAGAGGTCTGGGTGGGACCCAAGAGTCTGTGTTTCTTCGCCTTCCCCAGGTGAGGCCGACACGGCTGGTGGCAGGCCACACGTGGGTAGCCCGGGTCTAGAGACAGGAAGATGGCAGGGCGGGCGAGGGCAGGATAGAGGCGGGTGGGCTGGCTGATAACTCTCACAATCTCTGCCGCCCTTAGAACTGACACCCAGGGTGTTCTTCTTCCAAAGGAAGGCCCATGGTGCCTGACAGGCAGGGTGGATGGGGCGGGGCCTTGACCCGGAATTCCCGACTAGGACCCACCAGCAGTCTAACCAGCACTTCCCTCTCGCCCTCAGGAGCTGGAATATCAGAAACGCCAGGCGCGGGATCCAAACGACAAGTTCGTCCCCGTCATGAGCGACTTCATCACGGTGTCTAGCTTTAGCTTCTCCGAGCTGGAGGACCAGCTCAGCGAGGCCCGGGACAAGGTGAGGGGCCGAGCCTCGGCTCACTCTAGCCTATCCTGCTCCATTCCTCTCCAACTGAGCCTTACGTAGACGAGGCTCCTTCACTACTCCAACCCAGTGCCCCAGAAGGGACAGACTCAGTCGCAGAGCCCCAGGACCAACCACATCCTCACTCCCACAAGGAGGCAATAGCAACTCTGATGCAGCAAAGATCCTAACCCATTCTTCAGGTGCCGGGCAGCGCACTGCTTTACCTCAGGCTCACTGCCCTCTCGATGGGTTTGCTGAATGGTTATTGGCCCTTCCCACAGATTCGTGCACTGAGATCCAGAGAGGTTCGGTAACTTTCCCGGGCTGCCCAGCTGTGCTGGACAGAGATGGGTTAGAATGGCTGGAGCTCAGCTTCGGCCTCAGTTCCTGCCTCCCACACTGACTTGCATATGGAGGCATCGGTGAGAATTTTAGTAAAACATGTGTCCTCCTTCAGGGGGGTCCGGAATGGGGCCTGAGTCTAGCAGTGCTGAGATGCTCATAGGAGCTCCCACGTGGGCCCCTGGAGCACACATGGGGCGGGAGGTCTTCCTTGGAGGACTCTGAGTGGGTCAGAGATGGTGGCTCTCACTGCAGAGCAGTGCCTGGTTACCTCTGTTAACACGTTAACCCCCACGACAACACTGAAGTAGGTTTTATCATCATCACCTCCACTTTACAGATGAGAAAACTGAGGCACAAGATGGTTAAATAACTAGCCCAATAACTATGATCTCTGAGGTCCTTCTGATTTCTGACCAGGCAGTTCTGTAGCTCTTGCCCCGTTCTCATACTGTGACAGGCCCAGAAGGGGCTCTGGGCAGCCTCGGCAGCCAGCTTGGACCCCCACATCCCCAGGGTGTCTGCCTCCACCTTTTCCTTCAGCCTTGTCTGCACCCTGCTAATAAGGGGGTCTCCCCTTCTACAGCCCTGACCCCACGCCAAACGCCCCAGCCTCGGCCTGGACTCGGCCCTGGCTGGCACCCAGCTAACCACGTGGCCTGTGGTGCTCAGCGGTGACTCTGCAACCTCTTCTCCCCCTGACAGTTCTCCAAGGCCCTGGTGCACTTCGGGGAGCAGGACAGCAAGATGCAGCCCGACGAATTCTTTGGCATCTTCGACACCTTCCTGCAGGCCTTCTCAGAGGCCCGGCAGGACCTGGAGGCCATGAGGAGGAGGAAGGAGGAGGAGGAGCGGCGGGTGCGCATGGAAGCCATGGTGAGCGGCAGGCAGGGCCTGCAGGGTGAGAGGCAGGTCCCAGTAGGGTGCCCCCAGGGGTCAATGGTTGGGGTGTGTGAGGAGGGCAGGGGCTGAGAAGCACTGTAGGGACTGATGTCACCCCCTCCCCCCAAGGGGAGAGAATGTCTGCTGCCCTAGAGGAGAGAGCACAGGGCGTCCTGGGCGGTGTTGGGCGGGGGGGGTGGCAGTTGGTGAACACCCAGATCCAGGGCACAGTGGGGAGGTACCCTGCTGGGTGATGGTGTGTAGGTCTGGGGGTGGCTGCCCGGCCTCAGCCTGTCCCCTTCCCCTGCAGCTGAAGGAGCAGCGGGAGCGGGAGCGGTGGCAGCGGCAGCAGAAGGTCCACGCGGGCAGCGCGCTGGAGGAGGGCGGCGAGTTCGACGACCTGGTGTCAGCCCTGCGCTCCGGGGAGGTTTTTGACAAGGACTTGTGCAAGCTCAAGCGCAGCCGCAAGCGATCGGGGAACCTGGCCCTGGAAGTGACCCGGGAGCGGGCAATCAACAGGCTTAATTGCTGACTTGGGCACTGGCCGCGCAGGAGGCCAGCAGACAGGGATGGCCAGGGGCAGAGCGGAGGCAGCGGGACTCTTAACCACGTGGTGCTCGGCTGAGAGCCCTGGGCTGGGTCCCGGGGTGCGGCTGTGAGGCAGGACCGCATGTGCCTGAAGGGCTGCTCCCTCTACTCTTCCCATGACTTGTCCTGCCTCTGGGCCCCAGCATCACTCTCGGAGGCCCGCCGGGACTACCCTGGCAGGCTCGGCACCCACATGCTGGCACGGAGCTGCCCACATCCAGCCTGGACAGGTCCCTGGGTCTTGCTCAGCTATCATGTGCGGTGGGCAGTACCTGGGCGGGGGCACCCCGAGACCAGGTGAGAGATCCAGGCTCCCAGCCCTCAACTGGCGGCTAATGGGCCATGCATCTGGGGGCCCCCTCCCCTCCTGATGGAAAGGAAGAGGCGCTATGTATGCTAGATGTGCTCCAGGAAAGATGCTGAGGGGACCACAGGGACCAAGTCATCAGGACGCGGAGTAGCAGAGCCTGTTTCCTCCATCACCACTCACTCCAGCCTCTCACATGTCTAAGTCTCCCCCATCCTTCCCACTGCCACCTCCGTCCTGTCTGCTAACCCAGAATCCCAGAAAGCCCACCAATGGGCTCTTTTTCTGGCTACGGCTCCCAGTCAGGTACTTGATGAGTCTGATAAGGGAAGGGTTGCAACAAAGACCCCCCCCCTCATCACCATACGTTGTGCCTTGGGCATCGGGACCCTGGGCCATGGTCCCGGTGGTGACCTCACACAGCCCCGCACCAGAGCCTTCTAGTCTACCACTCAAACATTACTCAGACCCCGCACTCTTTCTGACGTCTGCCTCAGGGCGGGAGCCGAGGAGACCTCCATCCTGTCCGGCACTCAGGAGGCCCTCTCTAACCCCAAGTGTCTGAGGCTGGCCCTGGGGTCAGTTCCTGAGAGGGCCCCGAGGGCCGGGCTGCTCTCTGCACTTACACATCATCTCAGAGGTGTCTCCTCCTCTGAGGCCATGAGACCTGGGCTGGGGCAGGCGGGGAAGCTAGGGAGACGGGGTGGGGGAGGCTGACTTCCTGGGGAGGGCGCTGCCAGAAAGGCCACCCCATCATCGGTACCTGATTGCTTCTTCAACCTGCTTCCGGGGGCTCACTCTGGTCCTCCTGTCCCTTCCCATTCCCCATTCTGCATCCTGAGTGGGTGTGTCGGTGGCTGTATCTAAGCAAAACATCTTCTAAAAGAGGAGGTGAGGCCAGTTCCATCGGGACTCTTATTTTCAACATGACCGCACCCCAACCCCTTTCGTCCTGCCTGCACCCCATCCACGGGCTCCTCGCCTCCTGTTCTCCTGACCCTCCCTTTATGTGTCAGCCCTTCTAACCTGCTCCTGGCTCAGGCTCAGGGTTATTGCCAGTGGACAGACTGGTGGGCTGGGCCCACGCTCCAGCTGCCTCTCTTCCCCACATCAGACCCCTGGGGGTGGCGCCGTCGTAGCTTCCAGGGAAGAAACAGGGTTGGTGAGCCCAGCATGTGTGTTGGTTCGAGGAGGAGGATTAGAGCAAACGTAAGTGTGGCCGGGACCTGGGTGCAGGGCCGTCCTGGAGCCCAGGGGAGGGCAGGCGGAAGGCTTCCGGGAAGAGCCGCAGGGCTGTGCTGCCCGTCCGCACACCCAGGAGCCCGCTGAGGGCTGGCGTTGGGATGAGGGAGGTGGTAGGTGGGGCCTCCGGACTCCTCTCCCCACCTGGCTGGGGTGAGGGCACAGGGTGGGCTCCACTGCCATCCAACAGGTGGGCCAAAGCCTGGCCTTCCCACCCGCCACGGAGACTGGATGTGCCCCACGGAAGACACGGGATAAGGAAGCAGACGGAGACCAGTGGGGTGCGCAGGAGAGCAGTTTGACTCCACTGTTTCTAGAGAACACACGCATTGTTCCAGGGCTCTGGCTTCTCACCCCGATTTTCCCTTCTCTATTTATTGTTTTCAAGATCTGGCAAGTGGCTCTGGCACCAGACGCCACTGTGGCCAGATCTCCAAGAGTGCCTTGGACCACAGACCATCGCTGCCGCCCCGTGGAGCGGCTGCCTTGGTCCTCAGTGTGCTACATGTTTACGCTTGTGTTCCTCGGTCTCTTCCGGCGCCCTTCCCGTCACCCTCGGCGAATGTCTCCCGCTAATTTTGTGTCCAAAGTAAAGCCCAATTAACTAAGGCAACCTGTCCCCTGCAGCACCCCCCCCCCCAAACACCCCCCTCCCCACCCCCGTGATGGGAGTAAGGTGTGTCTAGGGCCATGGGAGGAGCACATTCTCCAGGGGGCTGGGGAGGGTCTGGCCCAGGCTCCCAGCCCCATCCTGGTCCCACCCACTGGGGTGCGGTGGCCGTTCCCCCGCCTCTTCCAGGGCCCCCTTCTTGCCAAGGCTGCTCTCGCCAGCGGCCTCAGAGGACAAAGGAGGCTAATGTACGGAATGGGCAGCGTCCTTTTGACCTGCACCTTTTTTATAAGAATATATTGTAATACTAAAAAATATTAAACCCATACCACCCCAGCCTGCTTTGAAACTCGTGCTTCCTTTCTTCCCGTGAGGGGCTCGGGGTGAGGGGAGCCAGCTCCTCCCAGCGCTGAGGGCCCAGCGGCGGCACCCGCAGGGACTGAGCACTCCAGGCACCTGGGCCGAAGCTTGAAATGGGTGCGTGGCATTCCCTCCTTTCCCGAGCTGAGCTGGCTGCTGAGCATTCCCAGGCCAGTGTTCGGGCTGAAACCCAGGAACCTCTAACTACTTCCTCATCTCTCACGCCAGTGATGAGCTTCGGACACCTCCCAGACAGTCTTACTGGGGTCGGTGCCCTTCCACGCCCCCCTCGCCTCCACTCTCCCACGGGGAACAGGGATGGAGGGCAGACGTGCACCTGCGGCCTCTCCAGCACCCTCCTGCTCCTCTCCCCTGGGGCGAGGGCTGGGCTGGGGTGGAGGGTGGGCCTGAAATCCTAGCGGCTGCGTGCCCTGTGCACAGACCGCCCTCATTCCCGCGTCTCCGAAGTTGGCATCCGGGCTTTATTTGTGCGCTGAGGGTGAAGGCAACCTCCAGCTCTTCTTTCCCTGACACGTTCCAGAATAAAGGGGTGGCGTGGGTGGGACAGCAGTGCAGGCAGGGGCCAGGGGCCACCTGAGTGGCTGGTTGGGAGTCCTGAGGGCCGCAGCCCCCGTGGGTCCTGTCAGGGGGGCGGAGGTCAGGGAGCAGGCAGGACTGTGCGTTGTTAAATCGAAACCCCGCAGGTCTGAAGGGCCGTGCTTTCCTCCTGAGGGCGGAGGGCGGAGGGCGGAGGGCGGAGAGGCAGGGTGGGCGGGCAAAGCTGCTGAAGAGAAGTCCGGTACTTCTTAGTGCCAGCTGTGCGTTCCCCTCACAGCGGCTTCCTCCGCTCTGTGAGCTCCCAGGGCAGCAGCGGGAGGAAAGCCCAGAGTGGGCCGTGAAACTGGCCGTCTGAATGGCCCGCAGATGACACAGCTGACTTCCGCCATCTCGCATCGCCTGCTGTGACCCCTCCCGTCACCTAGCGTCCAGGAAGGCCGAGGCCTGCTGCTTTCTCTCTGAATAGAGGAGGTCTTGCAGGTCACCATGAGCAGGAAGGCATGGGCTGACCTGGGGCTCCTGCCGGTGAAGGCCAACAGTGACGGGTTAAAGGAACTAGACATCTTTCCCTCGTGACCTGGCTGGGCTGTCGGGGAGAGGGCAGGAGCTCTAGGTCCGGTGGAAGTCCCCCCGCTGGCCCCCCGTCTTGCTGACGAGCTTGATGTCCCCCAACACGATGTCCCTGCTGACCGCCTTGCACATGTCGTACAGGGTGAGGGCGGCCACCGCGGCTGAGGTCAGGGCCTCCATCTCCACCCCGGTGGGGCCCCGAGCCCGGCAGGATGCCTGGATCACCACGGCATGGCATGTGCTGTCCAGCTCCAGCCGCACCTGCACGTGGCTCAGGGCCACGTGGTGGCACAGAGGGATCAGCTGGCTGGTGAGCTTGGCGGCCTGGACTCCGGCCAGCTGGGCCACCACCAGGGCATCTCCCTTCTTCAGCCGGTTCTCTTGGACGAGTCTGAAGGCCTCCGGCCCCAGGAGGACCCTGGCGGAGGCCACGGCCACCCGCTCTGTGTCCGGCTTACCACCCACATCCACCATAGCTGCCCGGCCTTCCGTGTCCACGTGGGTGAGCTGGTCTGAGGTGGGCAGCGATCCTGAGTGGGCGGCAGGAGCCCCGGACACGGGGCTAAGGCACTTTGGGTTGGCGTCTGAGTCTGGGTGGGAGCAGTAGTGTCTCTGAGGGGAGCCAGCCCCCAGCCCCCGCTGGGCGAGGGGAGGCGTCTGGGGCACCCGGCAGCCCTTCCACAGGGTCGCCCCCTGGTTGGAGAGACACACACTGTGTCTCAGACCCTGAACGCCGAGTGGGTCCCAAGAGGAAATGCTTGGAATGGCTGGTGGGGAATCTTGGAGCATCAGAAACAGTTCTGGAAGGCAAGAAGGAAGGGGAAGACGGACTCAGGGCAAAGGGCATTCTTTTCCCGCCTCCTCTCGCCACCCCTCCTCCCCCACTCTGGTTCTGCCCACACTATTGGAGGAGGAATGGAGAGCACAAAGCTGAGAGAGGACACTGCATACAGCTCTGTATGAGAGGTGGTTTGTTTGCGGCATCCCACGCAATGAGAGTGGTTCCGGAGTTAAGGAAGCTGGGAGCTGCGAGCGTGGCTGTGCCCTCCCGGATGAGATGAGTGAGTCGCACTCTCAGCTTGCTGCTCATGCCCTGCCCTGCGCAGAAGCTGGCGACACACTGCCCAATGGGTGCCAATGGTCCCGATGCGCCAGGAGCGGGCCCACACGCCAGAGGGGAGGAGACACCTGTCACTGCTCCTGAGCCGAGGACAAGGTCTCTGCCTTCACGAGGAGCTCCACATTTGGGGAGCAGCTTGGTGATCATTAAATCCGAGGACCCCCCCCCTGCCCCCCAGTTTCTGGTGAGACAATGACTATTCCTGCGGCATGCTGGGTGAGGGGTCCGTGCACAGGGAAGAGCAGAGGCGGTCAAAGCTTGAAGGGGCATGACAGGATGAAGGGGAACAGAAGAAAAACAGGACTGTGAACATCGGGAGGAAATGCAGGATCTAGGGGTGCCTTATGGCAGGGGGCCCCACCCCACGGAACCCCAATGACAAGGGTGAGTGGTTACGTACTGCTGGGTCACCCACCGATGAGGATCATGGGCCGGTTCTTCATCTGGGAGATATTGAACATGCCTGGGGTGAGGGAAGGGTGGGGAGGGAGAGCGGACGGGGGAGGGAGAGTAGGGAAGGAGAGAGGAGGGACAGATCGTGACACAAACATGACATAGTGGTATGACAGCCCGAGGACATGCACTCACCCAGGAGCACCTGGCAAAGCCCCCACTGTGTACTGCAGGCCCCCCAGGACCAAGCCCAGAAGTCTGATGCCAGGCCCTGCCCTGACAGAGGCCGTGTGTGGGGAGAGAGGGGCATTGACACCCCTTTCCCCACCAATTAAACAGCCCAAGAGAATTCGGGGACCGGCCCCTTGTAGTCTCCACTGTGCCAGCTTCCCAGAAGAACCATCACCACATCCCAAATCTAGGGGTCCAACGCTGAGGCCCCAGCTCCCCCTCAGGCTGTGCTTTGTCCTCCCAGCCATCCAAACTCTGCTTCCCTCCTGCTGGCAGTGACCCACTCACCCAGACTGGCCCGCCCGCCCCGCCCTTACCTGCATGCTGCTGCTTCTTCCTGCCCACAGCGGCCCCGATGATCCCCAGCAGCTCCTCCTCCGATGCCCCGGCCCGCAGGTGATCCCGGAGGGAGACCTCGGAGTTCCCAAAGAGGCAGACCTGAGGGGGCGTCACAGGGTGAGGACAATGTGCCTCCTTCATCCCTCGCCTGGCCCATCCCGGAAGAACCCTCTGGGCTGGGACCAGCGTCCAGGCCTCCCGCGGCCGGGCACAGTCAGGGTAGGACTTCCCAGCACAAGGGGCAGAAGGCGCCAGATGGAGGAGTCAGGCTGGAGGGCAGGAAGCAAACCCAGACGTCCCGGGCCCGTCTCTGGCTTATGACCCTGTGGCCTTCAGCGTGGAGAGTTCACTTTAAGAAAGGGAATCACTGCCCATGGAGACAGCCATCCAAATGCACCCTTTCCCGGGACCTTCCCTGGAATGGCCTCCTGAGGAGTCCTCGCTGAGACCTAGCAGGCCCCTCCGCACGTCCCATTCTCCCTTGGGCCCTCCTGGTCCCCCGTCTCATGGACATCCTCTGCCTGTCCCTGTCCCATGCCAAAGCGGACAGCAGAGGGCTGGGGGAGGCCATCCTATGGTCCAAGAGAGGCTGGGGCTCTAGAAAGAAAGAGAGCCACCACCCTCCCACAGAACCTCATAAAGCACCTACTATGGGCCAGGGCCATACAAGGCTCTGTGGACTCAAAGACAGCAGGATGTTTGCGAAGCCCCTGAGGGCAGAGACCACCAGAAAAGACAGAAGTGAAATCCAAGCAAAAGGTCCACCTACTTCACCAAGCTGCCCCCGTCCTCACTTCCCACCGGACCCCGGGTTCTACTCTCCCCCAGGAGGCCCAGGCGGCACCTTCCAGGCCCCTCCAGCTGCTTCTGCCTGAGCTGGACTGCTGGGGGAGGAGTACGTGAGAGGAAAGGGAGGCTGGTCCTTGCTCCCTGCTTCCTCCTTCTCTGACTTGTTGGAGCAGCTGCTTCCCTCCATAATGACACCAACCAGGAGGCCACTGCACAGCCTCCGCTTTCACTGGCCCCAATGGCACTACCTCCTCCCCTTCTGCTCCCCGCAGGGGGCCCAGCTGCTGCCCATGGGGTGCCTCAACACCCCTTCACAGCCCCCTCACCTGCACCAGCAGCAGCTCCCTCAGCCCGCTGAACCCCACCTTCCATTTCCTGCAGGGCCCCGGCTCACCACCCACAGTTCAGGTCCACTTTAAATCCCAGCCCAGGAAAACCTTTTTGCTTTTTAGTAACAGCTGAAGGGTTCCTTTTGGATGGCAAACCTGAAGCATCTGAAACCCCCTTCCCTACCCCACCCCTCAGTCCTAACCGGGTCCCAGGGTGGACATCCCCTGACATCTTTCTCCCTCCGCCACCTCCACGACCCAGTCCCCTTTCCCCCTTCCCACCTGCACCACCCGCTCTTGCACATTTGGGACATCTAACCAGTCTTCCTATTTCCAACTTCAGCCTGTGGGTTATTTTTCCTAAAACGTGAACAGGGAACCAGGTATCTCCCTGCTCAGAAACCCTGCACAGCCCGGTCAACAGAACATTCCGCACCTTCTCTCTTCTCCCTGGGCACTCGAGCCCCTACCATGCTTCTCCCAGATCCAACTGTGATCTGCCCAGGATGCTGCCCTCACTCATGCCTCCTCCCCTGCCCTCACTTCCACCCAGCCATTCTTCCAGGCTCACCGAGGTCCACCACTGCCCCTCAGGTCCACCCTCTTATGTTCACTACTCATTGGACCAAGAATCCTGCACTGCGCACATTTGCAGCTTTGTTTGGTCTTAGCAAGGAGCCTGTGCAGCCCTAAAGGGGGAAAGGGCAGGTAGCACCAAGTCCTGGAAAGTGGCTCCCAATCAGCTGCAAGTTACTGGGAGGGAGGGGGGAGGAAAGGAAGAGGGAGGGAGGGAGGTTCCATGGGTGCATGAGTTCACCTACCCCTGTTGTTCCCATGACCTCCCCAAATCTGACACTATTTCACCCCCCACCCCGAGTGCCCCGCTGTCTCCCCTCCCCGGGCCGGTGGGAGGGATGTGGACACTCACCTTGAGGTTCCCGTCGGCTGTGATGCGCAGCCGGTTGCAGGTCCCACAGAAATGCTCAGACATGGACGTGATGAAGCTGAGCTGGCCTCGGAAGCCTGGGACTCGGAAGGTCTGGGCGAGGAGGGAGAAGGGCAGTGGCGGAACCTGGGCGGAGAGGGCCCGCTCTCCCTGCCTACCCGAGCCCTCCCTCCACGGCCTCTCTCGGGAAGCCTTCGGAGGGGAGCACCCAGAGCCCTCAGGCCACAGAAGACTCAGGTACACGAGTGGGGGACGAGCTCCGCCCGTGCCTGGCCTGCAGAGCAGACCAGCTGAGAATACGGGGACGGAACACCGTGGCCAGAGCAGCCCCTGGAGGAGCAGACCGAGCACCCCTCCCCCACTGACTGGCCTGTGTCCTCTGTCAAGTCACTTTACCCCGACCCACGCCCGGCCGCTTCCTTATCCTCTGTATCCGGAAAAGGGAAGCTGCTGTGCTGGCACCGAAGGGCATCCTGCTAACTGGCACTGCCCCACGTCGCTGCTCGCTGACCTCCCGTGGCCCCTGCCAGCTCTCCCGAACTTCCCTCTGCCCAGCCCTAGGCTGCCCCCACCTTGGCTGTGCTGGATTCCTCCTCGGGCAGCTTCTCCAGCTCCGGCCACTGCTGCCGGAGGGTGTCCAGCATCTCCTTGTAGCTGACCATCTTCTTGACGTTCCACTTGTTACCTGCATTGGGGTTGGAGGCTCCCAGTCCAGCACAGCAGGAGCCCCCTCCCCACTCCTTGCTGCCCCACACCCCCTCCACGGGGTCTCCATGCTCTGCCCTCCGCACCCACACCACTGACCGTCAAAGGGCATGTACTCTATGAAGCGCACGTCCAAGGGGAGGCCCTCGGTCAAGGCCACAAAGTCCAGGAGCTCGTCCTCGTTCAGGCCGCGCATCACCACGCAGTTCACCTGCCCGGGAGGGGATGAAGGCACCGTGAGCGCTGTCCCTCGGGGCTGTTTTGCAGGGTTGACTTTTGGGGATCTGGGACCTGCCTCAGCTCTCAAATGGAGGTCCCGGTCCTTGTCCTTCATCCCACAGCTCTCCTTGGGTTTGGAGAGTCCATGGGGGGGGGAGGGGATGGTCACAGTTCTGCCCTTCCTTGCGTTGTGAGGGGCAGGGCAGGACGCAGTGGGTAGGGAAGTGGTGGCCGGGAGCTGGCAGGGAGAGGCTAACCTGGGGGGGGGGGGGGGAAGGACAGAAGCAGTGGCCCGCCCTCACCTTCACAGGGCTGTAGCCCAGCTCGATGGCCTTGTGGATGCCCTCCATGACCTTGTGGAAGCCTGTGGGAGGAAGAGGAAGGGTCAGGAATGTCCTCCCTCTCCCCGGGCCCCTCCCTCACAGCCTGGGAGGAAGCACACAGCGGTAAGGATCTCTGAGACCAGAGGCCTGGCCTACAAGCGTTTCTGAAAAGGGCCAGGTCGTAAAGAGTCTAGGTTTTTCAGGCCAAGAGACAAAATTGAGGGTATTAGGTAGGCGTATGTCATAAAGATTTCATTGACTCAATTCAGAATATGATAATGATTGAGAATAGTTTTTGGTAATACAGGCCCCCGTATGGAATGGAAGGAATTAATTATTTTTACAAGGATAATATTTTGCTTGGTTGGGGTTCATAGTCAATGTTCCCTATCATTAAACTGCTTGCGAATGTTACCTGCAAAGTCCATTCGTGGTTCACAGGCTGTTAAAAGCAGGCAGGGGCTGGGTCTGACCCCGGGGCTGTAGTGTGCAATGCACACCTGGGGGGCCTTCTCAGTCCTGAGGGAACCGAGGCCCAGAGAAGCAGGGCCCTGCTGGCTGCCACACACCGCATCTCAGAACACAGGCTCCTGGCCCCGTACCCAGGCCTCCTCCCCAACGGCCCCTCTGTTCATTCAATCTACATGTTTTCAGTAGCACCTACTGTGCGCAGCTGTGTCAGGGCTGGTGAGTAATTCCCATACATGTGGCACTTCAATAGACACCACTAAACAAACCTAGTGGCATCACACTTTTTCAGGAGCCTGTCCTGCAGGGCAATGTCCTGTGTGTCTGTCCCCTCTTAGTGCCTGGACCAGGCTTCACTGAGGGCAAGGCCTCGGGAGGCACAGGGAGAGGCCGGAGTCTCTGTCCCAATGTGAAGCCCACGGCCTGAGACCATAGGGGATTCTAGTGGATCTCCCTCTTGCTCTGCCCTCCCCGATGAAGCCCAGTGGGAGGAGGCTGTGGGAGTCCCTGCTGCAGGGGTGAAGGGAGAGGCTTACATCCAGGATGGGCACAGGGAACACCCTTGGAGGGTGCTGGGGGACCCCCACCTGGCAGTGCTGGTCCTGACCCTGGCACCTCAGGGCTGCTGCTTCCACCCTGGGCGTCTCCATACTTCTTCAAAACTCATCACAGAGCAACCAATTCATCCCAGATTTCCAGCAGCTATCTTGGTTTCAAAATGAAATTCTTAGTCATGAGCAAACTGGGGACAGAGTACTGAAAGGGAGGAACTGGGGAAGCTGGTCACCATAGCTCTTAGTCCATTCGTGGTCACCATAGCTCTTAGCATCTGACCACCAAAGGTCTTCAGGGCTGTGACTACAAAGACGAGGGGCATTTGGAGAGGGTGAGGGGTAAAGCCCAGGTTTATCCTTAGCCAAGACACCAAAAGTGAGAGCCCAGGCCTCTGGCCCCAGCCCCAGCTCCGGGGCCTAGGCGGGCACCTCCCCTGGGAGCTGCATGGTCACCTTTCCTGCGGACGATGAACTCAAACTTGGCTGGCACCAGCGTGTCCAGGCTGATGTTGATGGCACTGAGACCAGCTTTCTGGAGCTGAGGCAGCAGGCGGGCGAGGTTGATGCCATTGGTAGTGACACCGATGGTCCTCAGCCCCTTCAGCTGATGGAGCTGGGCTGTAGGAAGAGAGGAGGAGGCATCAGCCTACTTGCTCTTGGTGAGGTCAAGAGAGGGTTGAATCCAAGTAACATGGATGGACCTCAACTAACCCGGTTCAGTTTAATCATAAACAAGAATAAAAACAATGATGAAACTAACCAAAAGATTAAACACTGAGTGTTCACTCTGCTAGAGGCTCTGCTAGAGTGCATGAGCTCATAGAAGTGTCACGATAATAATGATCCCTTTTAAAAGATAAGAAAAGAAAGGCTCAGAGAAGTAAGAAAATGGCACACAGCTAGTAAGAGGAAGAACTGAGAGTCAAATCCAAGTGTATTTGACTCCAGAACTATGCTCTTAATAACTAACTCACAGGTCCTCATACTCTAGTTTGTTGACTACTCCATCCCACCAAAAATCTCCAGAAACAGAAGGATTAAAACACACACACACACACACACACACACACACACACATAATGACACTGGAAGGCAAGAAAGAATGTGTTCAATGGCCCAGAAAGGTGGAGGAATACTGAAAGACAGAAAGCAGAGGGGGATCAGATGGCTCAAGGAGACCATGCCCCAAAGGAGAATGTGCTGTACAAAGTGGGAGAGTGACTAGCATGCATCACACTTAGCAGTCACACAGACAAGGAGCAGAAGGGTCCTTGGTTATGCCAAGGAGGTTGCCTTTTTGGAGAATTCTACTGGATGAGGTGGGCAGGTTGGCCACGTTGGCCTCCTATTACCTCTAGGAGCAGGGAGAAGGCAGCAGCTTTATCCCAAGGCTAGAGCACTTAAGGTAGCCTAAGGGGGTGGGGGAGCCCTGAGTAGCTGTTGATAGGAGACATGGGAGTCCTGAGGCCCAGAAGACTAGTGGGACCTCATGCCTCTATCCACAACTTCAGGGGCAGCCAGCATAAACAGAAACAGCCATGGCAGCCAGGCCAACAGAGGCCTTGGGAACTGAGATGAGTACAGTCAAGAACCAGCAAACATTTTGAACTAACAAGCAAAATAGGGACAGACTCATAGAAAGCAGGCTGACAGCAGTTGGTGGGTAATGAGACAATGGTGGGATGGGATAGAGCAAAAAATGTGGGAAAAAAGAGAAAAAACTCATGGACAAGAACAACAGTGTGTTGATTGCTGCAGGGAAGCAGGTGGGGGAGGTGGTTGAGGGTATAGAGGTGAAAAATGGTGATGGACAGAGACCTTGACTTGGGGTGGTGAACACCCAAAACAGTGTACAGATGATGCATTACAGAATTATGCACCTGAAACCTGCATAATTGTGTTAAATAGTGTCACCCCAATAAATGCAATAAGAAGGAAGAAAATAAAGGCAATGCTAAGAAAGAAACATGAATTTCACAAATAGAGAAATGAAAGGAGACATGAAAGAGATAACAGATGATGATTCTTTTAAAATTCAGAGTTAGATGAACATAGATGCAAAAATCCTCAAAAAATATTAGTAAAACAAATTCAACAATACATTAAAAAGGTCATACACCATAATAAAGTGGGATTTACTCCAGGGATGCAAGGATAATTTAACATCCACAAATCAATGTGATATACCAGCATTAGCAAAATGAAGGATAAAATACATACAGTCATCTCAATAGGTGCAGAAAAGCATTTGACAAAATTCATCATACATTCATGATAAAATTCTCAACAAGGGGCATAAAAGGAATATTGCTCAACAAAATAAAGAGCCAAATGATTGGAACGCCAGAACGACTGGAATGATAGGTTGCTATGATGCACACTGCAGCAGTCAACAGCCCAATCGGCACCCCCCACAACTGCCCGCAGCTTCTCTCCCCAGCCAACGCCCCCTACCCCAATTGGCGCCCTTACTCCCACCATGGGTGGAACAGGCCAGCCAACCACCCTCAGCCCTGCCCCCACTGGTCCCATCCCCAATCGCTCCCCCCATTGGGGGTGGGGCTGGCCAACTTCCCATGGTTCCTTCCTCCCACCAGCCTAGCCCCAATTGGCCCTCACCTGGGCAGGCCGGCCAGACCCCATCCATGCAGGAATTCATGCAACAGGCCTCTAGTATATATAAGACCATGGCTAATATCATACTGAATGGTGAAAACTTTTCCTTTGAGATTGGGAACAAGACAAGGATGCCCATTCTTGCCACTTTTATTTAACATTAGAATTCCTCGCCAGAGCAATTAGGCAAGAAAAACAAATAAAAGGCACTTAAGTCAGAAAGGAAAAAGTAAAACTGTCACTATTTGCAGATGACATAATCCTATCTAATAGACATTATATGCAAATTGACCACAACTCCATAACAAAAATGGAAGCACCCATGCCAAAAGGAGGGAATATACAAATTGACACGACAAGGCAAGAGGCAGAAAGGCGGCTCCAGGCAGGAGCAAAGGTGGAAAAGTGGCTCTTAGCTGGAGCAAAGGTGATGCCAGCAGCCAGAGGAAGGAAGGCCTATTCTTGCATGAATCTTCGTGCATCAGGCCTCTAGTATAAAATATAGAAAGTCCTAAAGATACCACCTAAAATCTGTTAGAACTAACAAATCAGTGAAGCTGCAGAAGACAAAGTCAGTATACAAAAATATGTTGCCTGTACTAGTACACTAACAACTATCAGAAAGATAAATTAAGAAAACACCCCAATTACAAATGCATTTAAAAAAATAAAATACCTAGGAATCAGTTTAAACAAACAGGTGAAAGACTTTTATACCGACTACTATCAGATACCGATAAAAGGAATTGAAGAAGACACAAATAAGAGGAAAGCTATTCTGTGCTCATAGACTGAAAGAATTAGCATTTTGAAAATTTCCATGCTACTTAAAGCAATCTATAGATTCAATGTGATCCCTATCAAAATTCCAATGTTATTTTTCACAGAAATAGAACAAACAATTCTGAAGTTGGTACGAAACCACAAAAGACACCACATTGCCAAAGCAACCCTGAGAAAAAAGAACAAAGCTGGGGACATCATGCTTGCTGATTTCAAATTATATTACAAAGCTATAGTAACCAAAACAGTATAATACTGACATTGAAACAAACACTTAGATCAAGAGAACAGAATCAAGAGCCCAGAAATAAACCCACACATATAAGTTTAATTATTTTAAAGAAAAGGAGCCAAGAATATGCAATGGGGAAAGGACAGTCTCTTCAATAAATAGTATGGGAAAAACTGCATAGCCACATAGAAATGAATAAAACGGACCACTATATCACAGCATACAAAAAGATTAACTCAAAATGGAATAAAGATTTAGTAGGAAATGAAAAAACTCCTAGAAGAAAAACATAGTCAGTAAACTTCTTAACATTAGTCTTGTGATGTATTTTTGGATCTGGCAACAAAATAAAAAAGAAAATGCAGGACTATATTAAATGCTGTTCATTACAGCATTAATTAAAAATTGAGGCCTGGTACACAAAATTAGTGCACTGGGGAGGATATCCCTCAGCCAGCCTTCATCCTCTCCAATCTGGGACCCCTCAGGAGATGTCTGACTGCATGTTTAGGCCCGATACCACATCACTCTCACAATCCGGGACTGCTGGCTCTTAACCGTTCGCCTGCATGCCTGATTGTCCCCTAACTGCTCCTCTGCCGGCCTGATTGCCCTCAACTACTCTCCCCTGCTAACCTGATCACCCTCAAGGCTGTGGTACTCTCCCTGGAGCTGTCCCTCAGGTAGCCCTGCAGTCGGGCCTTGTGCCTCTTCTTCCACATTTGGCCTTCATCCATCCCTCTCTCCTGCAGTGCTTGGGTTCCAGGCCCAAAAGAAAAGAACCAAGATCAAGAAAAACAAAGCCCAAAGAAAGTGAGTCTTGAACCCTCACATCCCATTCTCTGGATTTCCTCCCACACCTCCTCTCTGTGTCACATCTTGAATGGGCACCCTGTGGTCCAGCCACGTGGCCACCAGGATGCCTGGTAGAGTTGGTCTCTGCGAAGCTGTGAATCTGTGGCCAAAGGCCCTGTCTGGGTCTCAGCAACCCCATGCCTACGATGTTCCTGGGGCTCTATGGGAGTGGCTAAGCATGCCCAGCCTCTCCTCCCCAGGGCAGCAATGTTCCCAGAGCCCCATAGGCATGGCTAGACAGGCCGCTGCCCCTCCTGGGGCCTGCAATGGACCCATGGTCTCTGGTGCTGCCCACCCCTTCTCCCCGCCAGGCCTTGATGGACCTAGACCCCCAGGAATGAGCCATGGCGTTTCCTGCCCCATCTGCATATGCAAATTTACCTGTCATTTATGGCTTAATTTGCATAGTTACACTGATTGGCTGGTGGGCATGGTCTGGCATAACAGAGTGATGGTTAATTTGCATGTTTCTTTTTTATTAGTGTAGATGAACCAAGGCATGGAAGTCACCTAATTGTCCATCAGTGAATGAATGGATAAAGAAAATGTCACACATACACACAATGGAATATTATTCAGCCATAAAAATAAAATCTTGCCATTTTTGATACAGATGGATCTTGAAGGTATTATGCTAAGTGAAATAAATCAAACAGAGAAAGAAAAAATAATATGATCTCACTTATATGTGGAATCTTAAAAAATAACACCCAAACTCACAGACACAGAAAATAGATTGGTGATTGCCAGAGGTGGGTGGGAGGTGGTAAGTGAAATGGATAAAAGTGGTCAAAAGATGTAAACGTCCAGCTATAACACAAAGTCCTGAGGCTGTATTGTATGGCATGGTGAGTACAGTTAATAATAATATATTGTATATTTGAAAATTGCTAAGAGAGTAGATCTTAAAAGTTCTCATCACAAGTAAAGAAAATATAACTATGTGTGGGATGTATATTATCCTCACTTACTGTAGAGACCATTTTGCAATATCTACAAATATTGATTCATTATATTGTACACTTGCAAATAATACAATATTATGTCACTATATTTCAATACAAAAAAATAAGAATTAATACCCTCCAGAAGTTAAATATTACATTCTGAAATGAGAAAAATAACTTATTAGAACTCTTAAAGATAAAATATATAGTTATAGAAAGATATATTTATTATGGAAAGTTAGAAAAAATATATATATAAATAAATATATATATATGGTTGTACAATATATAGTATTGAAAGAAAACAACTTAATGAGAAAGCAGAATAGACACATATGAAAAACAAATGAGTAACTGGAGTACAAAGCAATTCTCCCAGAATGTACACAAACAGAAGAACAAGAATTAAACACACACACACACAACAACAACAACACACCACCTACTGACATTTAAATTCAATAAAATCTAGAGAAAAGATACCGTGTCAAAATGTCCATCATGGTTATCTTTGATCAGTAGTATTATAATAGGTTATTTTTACATTTACTTGTCTGTCTAGAGATAAAATTTATTTCAAACCACTTTAATGCATGAATCTTGGTGAAGAATCAGCTTATCTCTGCATGAGAGCAGAAGCCAGGAGTGAAGTGCCCAGATGAAAATTGGGGGAAAGATTGTGCAAAAGGAAGCAGAAGATCACAAATTTAAGCACCAGTTTGGTGCACATGTTCCTGGTATAAGGCTAATATTATAAAGCTTTTCTGGAGAGAAGTTATGTATGGTAAAGCATTTGACCTAAAGTTCCAAGTCTAAGTATTTACCCTAAGGAAATAATTACAGATGTGAACAATATTTAGTATGAAGATGTTTAGTAGACAGCAGTGCATATTAATAGATAGTTGGAAATCATTCTGATACCCAACAATAGAAAACTGACTAAATTATGCTTTGTTTAAATGATGGACTATTATGCAAACAAAAATGACTCTACAGAATAATATGTTAGGCTGTTGGGAGATACACATGCTATATTAAGTTCAGAGAGCAGGTTAAAAACAGTAGTTAATAGGATTTCACATATATGTGGATTCTAAAGAACAAAACACATGCTTAACAAAACAGAAAAAGACTCATAGATACAGAGAACAGATTGATAGTTGCCAGATTGGAAAGGGGATGGGAGGCTAGGTGGAAAAGGTGAAGAGATTAAGTACAATTGGTAGTTACAAAATAGTCATAAGGATATAAGTAGAGCATATAGAATGCAGTCAATACTATTATAATAACTACTATCGGTCCGGTGCACAAATTTCATACACAAGGGGTTGGTTTTCCTCAGCTCAGCCTGCATCCTCTCCAATCAGAGACATCCTTCTCGCAATCTGGGACTGCTGGCTCCTAACTGCTCACCTATCTGCTTGTCTGATCGCCCCTAACTGCCTCTGCCTGCCTGCCTGATTGTCCCTAACCCCTCTGCCTGCCTGCCTGATCACCCTTAACCTCTCTGCCTACCTGCCTGATCACCCCTAACTGCCTCTGACTGCCTGCCTGATCACCCTCAACTGCTTTCCCCTGCCAGCCTGATCTCGCACCCAACTGCCTCTGCCTGCCTGATCACCCCTAACTGCCCTCCCATGCAGGCCTGATCTTGCTCCCAACTGCTCTTCCCTGCTAGCCTGATCTCGCCCCAAATTGCCCTCTTTGCCTCGGCCCCCACCACCCTGGCTTTGTCCGGAAGGAAGCTGGATGTCCAGAAGAAGGCCAGTCGACCCAGTCTAATTAGCATATTACTCTTTTATTGGTATAGATAGATTATATAGGATATGATTACTTAAATTGGGAAAGGGAGCCTTTTTTCAGCAGGAGGAGATGCTCTTGGCAGACTAAAATACATAATTCCTATATCTGGACTGATGGCCAGCCATATGCACTATACAGCCAAATCAGTTATTAAAAAAAAAAAAAATTGAACTGGCCAAAACCGGTTTGGCTCAGTGGATAGAGTGTCGGCTTGTGGACTCAAGGGTCCCGGGTTCGATTCCGGTCAAGGGCATGTACCTTGGTTGCAAGATCGATGTTTCTCTCTCATTGATGTTTCTAACTCTCTATCCCTCTCCCTCTCTGTAAAAAAACCAATAAAAAATAAAATAAAATAAAAAATTGAACTACTTTCTTACACCTTACACCAGATTTGGTTCTGACTGGTCAGTTTCTATGCCAGTCAGCATATCCGGGCCTAATTCTAGGCCTGATCAGATAGGTGGGGCTGATCAGCAGCCCCTGCCGAGTCCCAGAGAGAAAGAGAGAGGCAAGGGCTGATAAACAGCTGCCACAGAGGCTACGATCAGACCCTGCTTCTCTCTTCAGGCCTCTCTCTGTGTCTGATCCACAGCCCCCTCAGCAGTCAGTGCTGGGTTGCCCAGCTTACAGCAGCAGTAATCAGTGCTGGGTCACCACGGCAACCCAGCACTGACTGCAGGACTGACTTCTGGTCAGTTGAGCCTTCAGTCGTTAAGGACCCTGGGTTTTTATATATTAGGATGGATGGTATCAGAATGGGTACTAGAATTATTGGGGGAGGATCATAAGTTATATAATTTTATAACCACTATGCTGTACCCTGAAACTAACATAAAATAATATTTAATATCAGCTGTAATTGGGGGGGGGGGGGAGGAATAAATAACAAAAAAATCCAGTAATTAAAAACTAAATGTGAAAACAAAACACCAAAATGTTGACAGTGGTTACAATTGGGTAGTAGTGATAAATTGTTTTTGCTTACCTAAAATAAACATGCATTACTATTGTAATAGAAAAGTAAAATTTTAAAAAGAAAAATTGTTTTTGTGTTTTTTTTTAAAAAAAAAGGAGGGTGGGAAGGCTTTACTCTGGGGCTCTGCCAATATGGGAAATTAGCAGTAGTTGTTGGTTCCTTACACAGAGGGATTCTGGAGAAACACAGAATCCTGGACATTAATTAAAGAAAATCCAGAAAACTCATAGGAAGATGGACTGGTCTTCTGAACTAGTATGGGGAGGGGTTGTAGCCAGGTTGAAGGTGCCTGGCAGAGAATGTCAGCAATAATGGTGAGCAAGGCAGTTCAACTCCCTTCTTGCCCTCACCCACTGATGCCTCAGAACAACCATGGCTTGTCCCCTTAGTGAAGGAATCACGCACCCCAGAACTAGCTCAGCATCCACTGGTGACAAACTCCGGGGAGCTGCCCGAGTCCCCCAGAGGAGGAGCTGAAGACAACCGGTGGGGATCTAACAACCTTGTACATTCATTTCTCCATCCTCCCAAAGCCTCAGGGCTCTTTCCAAACCTGCTTCTCCCTGAGGTTTGAAGGTGAAGACCTACAGGACTGCCACGTTACCTAAGTCCAGGTGCCACTCTCCTCATTAGCTAAATGAACTGTATGACCTGGAGCTGTGCCGTGCACAACTGTGCTGGTCATTCAGTGCGAGACAGACATGAGTGAGTAACTGAAATAGTCTGGGATCTTGAGCTCGCTATGCCCACCAGATACCCTGGCCTTAATCCTGTTTCCATTAAGCAGTGTCATGTGTGTGATGTGCCACTGAGTCGATCTGACTCCTGATGATGCCATGAATGAGTGACTCCCATGTCCTGCCCTCAGCAGCCCTGCTCAGCTCCTGCAGACTCAAGCCCACGGCTGCTTTTATGAAGTCAGCCCATCTCAGATTTTGTCTCCTCCTTTTCTGCTGCCTCCTATTTTCCCCAGCATCACTGTCTTTTCCAAAGAACAGACATAGTAGAAAGGTGTCCACTTTGACATCATTGCCCATTTAATGTGCTCTTGGACCCACTTGTTCCTCTTCCTGAGAGTCTGGGGTATCTGTAAAGCTCTCCAGCTCCATCTCTCAAATGAACCAATATTTTTCCCTACCAGCCTTCTCTGCTGTCCACCTTTTACAACCATAATTAGCAATTGGGAAGATAAGGGTATGGATGATCTTAGCCTTCTTCTCTATGGCACATCATTGCCCTTGAAGATCTTTTCTGATTCTTTCACGGCCCTGTGAGTCTCAGCCTTCTCTTGATTTCTTGGCTGCCGTCTCCATTTGAATTGATGACTGAACCAGGGTAAGAAAAACCTTAAATAATTTCGATGACTCCTTTGTCGATGCTAAAGTAGTGTATTTCTTCTATAGGCATGATTTTTGTCTTCTTGGTATTCAAATGAAGTCCTGATTTGGCACTTCCTTCTGTTGTTTCAAATCATTGGTATTTGCTGCAAGTAAAGTACCATCTGCATATCTTAACTTATTGATATTTCTTCCATCAATTTTCACTCCTTCTTCCTCTGAGTTTAGTCTAGCCCAGTTTTTTTTCTATGAGACAGTATGTGTACAGATTAAACAAAGAGGGAGATAAAATGCACCTTTGC
The DNA here is from genome assembly GCA_963924515.1 of Vespertilio murinus. Classification (NCBI taxonomy): domain Eukaryota; kingdom Metazoa; phylum Chordata; class Mammalia; order Chiroptera; family Vespertilionidae; genus Vespertilio; species Vespertilio murinus. The sequence goes on from OZ004705.1 coordinate 118,500,537, forward strand.
CGACAGCAAACCATTCTGTCTCCGTATTCTGTCCTGACTGTGGCTTCCTGTCCACAACGCAGGTTACACTTCAGGATAATCAAGGGCTGGGACACACCCAGTTCTTCCAGAGCAACCCAGAGCTTTTCAAGATCCACACATCGAAGGCTTTACTGTAGTTTGTAAAGTCCTAAAATTCCCTGGAGCTCTCCCATATCCAACAAATGTTAACACTGAGACCTCAAGTGCCTCTTCCTTTCAGAATCCAGTTTGAACATCTGGCATTTCTTGCTCCATGTGAGGTAGAGGCCTTTGCTGCATCACCTTGAGCATCATCACTTTACTTGTTCAGGAAATTAGAGCAGCAGTCCTATGGGTACTGTACTCCTTGGCATCTTCCTTTCTTGAAAATTGACATGTATGTTGAATTGTTTCTAGTATCATACAGAAGAGCTAATATTTTAGGGGGTCAAACCTATAGGCTAAACTAAGGAGACCCTTGAGAACTACAGTAAAACAAGTACCCCCCCCAAAAAAAATATCTAAAATATATACAAATGAGAGAAATAAGATTAAAATAAATAAATCAAGCAAATAAAATAGACATAATATGTACAGTTTTAAAAGGATATTTATAATATAAAACAAAAATTTTCATTTTAAAAAATAAGGGGAGATATTAAGTAAAAACGTAATTGTAAAATAAGGAACGTAAGAAATAAGATCAACAGTGGTATGGACATGGGAAATACTGGTAAGTTAGGAAGTAAGATTAAAGAGTTCTCCCAGAAGAAATGAAGAAGTGATTAAGAAATCAAAATATAATTTAAGAGATGTGGAGGCTATAAGCAGAAGGGGCAACAACCAGATAACAGAGGTCCCAGGGAGGAAAAAAATCAAACTGGAGAGAAGGAAATACCTAGAGAAATAATGGAGAAAATGTTCCCCGTATGTAAAACAAATGGCTTATTACTGAAAGAACAATTTCATGGAATGGCAACAGAACAGACAAGGAAAAGCCTATTTTAGACATATAGTAAAATTTAATAAAAATCAGGTACAAAGAAAACATTATAATAATTTCTAGGGGGAAAGAGCATATCGCCTGCCAACAGCAAGGAGCAGAGGACATCAGACTTCTCCCTATAGCACACTGGTGTAAGGAAACAATGCAGGGACATGTTTAATATAATAAAGGGATGAACCCTGAACCTGAAATTGTATATGTGCTCAAGTAACATTTTAAACTACTATTTGGATACTTTAAAACATTATAAAAAACTGCCTGACTTACCGGCTTTAATCGATTTACTATCAAAATTAGATTTACCATTAGACTCACATCGAAAAACTGTTGGAGGAAATAAATAAGATGAAAAATAAATTCAGAAGATGCTACAACAATTATGGATGATCAAATACCTTGGTACAGTTGTTGTTATCTTAAATGACAGACAGTGTGCTTAGGAGAGACACAGGGGAAGGCTATTCATAATAACCCACAAGAAAATTCTCGAAAATATTAACAATAAGTGGAGGTGAGGGATTGGAAAAATCAAGGGCCAACAAGTGGGTTAAAGTTCTTGTCTTGGTAGGAAGAAGGAGGTTGAAGAGAAAAACACATATTAAATATATGACAGATAAAAGACTGCAGAAAAAAATCCAAATTATTTCATTAATTACAATAAAGATAACTAGAATAACTGGTGAGTTACCAGTTAAGAGCCAGAGATTGTCAAGTTTTATTTAACAAAAAGAAGTAACAGTTATGTGCTGTTATAAGAGATATATCTAAAGGATAAGAGCACACAAAAAGTTTATATTCAAGTCTTACTACAGCTAAAAGCAAGCTGATATAGCTTTGGTAAAATAAAATACATAGACCTTAAGGCCCAAAGTATCATTATGGAGAGAAACCCACTACATAGCAATAAAAGATTCAATTTCTGAAGAAGACAACAATTCTAATCACATAGGCATCTAATAAAATCACCTCAACAACATATAAAATAAAAAGCAATAGGACCTCTGAGAGAAATTAACAAATCTACACAGTTACTTATTATTGGCAGGCCAAGCAGACAGAAAGCCAGCAAAGATAGAGATAACCAGAGGTTTAAACCATAAAATTACCCAGCTGAATCCAATGAACAAATATAAATCGCACCATCCAATAATTAAAGATTAACCATTTTCCTCGAGCACAAGTAGAACATTTACAAAAACTGCCAATATATTAGATCATAAAGTCTCAATAAATTCTAAATGATTATCATGTAGATATATTATTTGACTACCATATACTTAAATTATAGTTTAATAATGAAAATATAAATTAAAAATCCTCATATATTTAGAAATTAAAAGCACTACTTCTACATATTTTGTGAAAGAACAAATAAAAATAAAATTAATATTTAGATATCCTAATAAAAGAGGAACATGCAAATTGACCATACATCTGCTATACCTACAAGCCACGCCCACTAGCCAATCAGTAGCAAGTATGCAAATTAACCTAACCAAGATGGCAGTAGCCACAGAGCTGGGGTGAGCAGGAGGATTAGGTTTCCCCCAGCAATGAAGGAAGCCAAGCTTCCCACCTGCCCTGGCTGGCCCTGGCCTCTGCTCAAGGTTATAAAGTTTCAATTATAGAAGATAAATAAATCCCAGATACCTGCTTCCACCTGGCCCTGGCCTCCACTCAAGGAGGCACTGAGAAAAAAAAAAAAAAAGCAAAAAGGAGGGGCTGGGAGCTTGAGTCAACAGGGGCCATGGCCAGCCTGCAAATAATCATCAGCCCCTCACCCAGGCTGGCCAGGCACCTCATTGGGACCCCCACCCTGATCCAGGAGACCCTTCAGAGCAAACCAGCCAGCCCTCAGCCATGTACCAGGCCTCTTTCTATCTAATAAAAGAGCAATATGCTAATCAGACTAGGAGACCTTCTGGACATTCTTCTGGACAAAGCCATGGTGGCGGGGCCAAGGCAGAGGTGGTTAGAGGCCAAAAGGGGAGGGCAGTTGTGGATGATCAGGCCAAGATGGGACAGCAGTTGTGGGTGATCAGGCTGGTGGGGGGCAGGGCCTTTGGGGGTAAGCAGACCAGCAGGGGGGTCAGTTGGGGGCAAGCAGGCTGTCACTGGGGGTCAGTTGGAGGTGTTCAGGACAGCAGGGGGGCAGTTTGGAGTGAGCAGGCCAGCAGGGGAGGCAGTTGGGGGTGATCTGGCTGGCAGGGGGTGCATTTGGGGGTGAGCAGGCCAGCAGCAGGGCCTCTCTCTCTCTTTACACACACACACACACACACACACACACACACACACACACACACACACCTTCCCTTCCACCCTCTCTAAAAAGTCAATGGGGAAAAAAAAATACCTTCCAGTGAGGATTAACAAAACCAAACCAAAAAGAACTCACAAAATAACAGCGCCTGCAAATATGAAGCACCTTGTCAGGTACATTCGGAAACCTACGGACTACGCAGTTCTGGACGATGAGGGCCACAGTGTCAAGCATGGACATAGTCAGCCTGCAAGAACTGGCGCACGGCTGAGCCAAGTCCTCCCATGTCTGGCCAGGGAATGCGGGAAGGAATACTCCTTACGAAACCCTGGAATCTGTTAAATCCCCAACAGGTCTTAATGACTGCATGACAAGTCCTGCTAGGCGTGGAGGTCAGCGCGGCCCAGGCAGGGCAGCTTCTTTAAACCCGAGACCCAGGACACACAGTGGAAGTGGTGAGGGGAGTGGGCGCTGAGAAAGCAACGGAAGCAGAAGTACTGGCATTCCCTCTGCCATGCCTACATCTTTGCCACCCACCACTGGACCGGTGGCTGATAATCCAACTCCACCACCACCCCCTCCACCACACGGCATCCCACCACCACCGCCTACACCTCCAGTGAGTCATGAAGATGAGAAGACCTCAGTAGTTCAGTATAATCATCCAGGAATTATGCTGAGACAGTTGTGGCAATATGTGATACAAAAGACAAGGAAGATGAGTGATCATTTATGGAAGGTGCAATCATTTCTGCAATAACGAAGAATGATGACGGCTGGTAGGAAGGAGTCTGCAATCAAGTGACTGGTCTGTTCCCCGGGAACTATGTTGAATCAATCATGCACTAGATAATTAAATTTTCTTTTGCTTTTAAAGTGGGACTATTAATGATTAACAAAATCGTCTTAAAATGCGCCCATATTTTCAGGACGTGCTGTTTTACTGGTATAACTGAATGTCTACATATAAGCACTCATCTTTGAGACAGGTTGTATATTGCTAAACAGCAATTTATAAAAGAGGCTGTCCATAACTGATTATGCTTAAATACTTAATTTCAAAGTATTAACTCTGAGGGATGTGGGGTATAATATTTAATGATTCAATTGCATCATAACATGTTTCAGTATAGCACGGTTACTTGTGCTGTGACAGACTAATAATAACATCAGAAACTTAAATGCTGTGCTGGTCATACACTAAGTTTAGGTTCTCTCATTTTTGAAATATAACTTGTTTAAAGTATGCACACAAATTCAAGTATTGAAATATACTTTAAAAAATCCAAGATGCCTACATTTTGTGTAATATTTTCTTGGAGTACTCATAATTAGAGCTCTTGAAATGAAATGAATCTTTAAGGTTTCTATGTGAAACAAAACAAAAAAAGGGGGGGTATCCGTAATGTTATAATTTATACATAAGTTTCTTAATAACAGAATTTGCATTATAAATTTTTTTCATTCACAAATACATAAGTGAATCAAATGTTTCTGATCTTTTCTTCACTGATTTCTTTTTAAAAAGAAATCATAGGTACTGATTTATTGCACACAAAAAATATCTACCAAAACTGACTCCAAAAGAAGTAGGGAACTTGAATATTGTAGTAACTGCTCAAGAAATTGCAGCAGCAGTTTGAAATCTCCCTGCATCCATGGGTTATGTATATATGAATATACATCCTTTGGTTCATCTCTTCCAACCCACCCCCTTCCCTCTGAGATTCCTTGGTCTGTTCCATGCTTCTATGTCTCTGGATCTCTTTTGTTCATCAATTTATTTTGTTCATTACATTCCACATATGAGTGAGATCATGTGATACTTGTCTTTCTCTGACTGTTGCTTATTTCACTTAGCATAATACTCTCCAGGTCCCTACATGCTGTCTCAAAGGGTAAGAGATCCTTATTTTTTACTACTCCATAGTATTCCATGGTGCAAATGTACCACAGCTTTTTTATCCATTCATCTACTGTTGGGAACTTGGGCTGTTTGCAGATCATAGAAATTATGCTGCTATGAACATAGGGGTGTCTAGATTATTTCTGATTACTGTTTCAGGTTTGGTAGGATATATTCCTAGGAGTAGGATCACTGGGCCAAATATCAGTTCCACATTTAATTTTTTGAGGAAACGCCATACTGGTTTCCATAGTGGCTACTGGTTTCCAATCCGCATTTCCATCAGCAGTGTACTAGAATTTCCTTTTCTCCCCATCCTCACCAGCACTCTGTCATTTGTTGATTATTGTGGTAAAGACCTGGGGGGAGGGGGAGGAGGCTAGAGGAGGTCAATGGGGGAAAAGAAGGGAGACATCTGTAATACTTTCCATAATAAAGATAAATTTTAAAAACAGAAATAAAATAGCTGAATCATAATAACAAAAAAATAAGTAAATAAAAAGTGTCCAGGTTCCACTTTTTAAAAGCAGTTTCCTATTTCCACTACTATTCAATATTGTACTTCAAAACCTAGATATCACAATAGAACAAGAAAGGGAAATTAAAGGCATATAGATAAAAAAAAAAAAGTAAATTGTCTTTAGTTGCAGATTATATGGTTGCTAACACAGAAAACTCCAAAGAATCATGTTATAACACTGACAGCAGAGTTAGAGGATATATCAACAATGAAATGAGAAAATGTAACTTTAAAAATGACACTGTGTCTGTCAGGATCCTAGCATAAAACAGAGTTCATCCCAGATAGTTAAAATGAAGAGACTGTATTGAAAGAACTACTGACAAAGATATGGGAGGAATTAGGGGCCTCAACAATGAATAATACAGTGTTCAGACTAGCAACATTGGGGATCCATTATTATATGTAAGGCCAAAGGGACAGGTATAAAGAGAAGGTTAAGCTAGGAGCCCAATTAAGTCACCATAGAGAGAGGCTGCCCTGTGGGAATTCTAGCCTCAGAGGGAATTCAGCTACTGTCAGAACCCAGTGTAGAAATAGAGCCGGCAGCAGTAAAAATAACCTGACCTCACTGGAAGGCTCAACCCATCAGGATCCCAACACACAAGGGACCCCAGGTGATACAGTTTCTTGGGTTCAGCCACCTGGAGCAAAGAGCAAAACAAAGTAGAGAGATGTCTGTGGGATAGTGGGTCTATGAATAAAAATGATATTAATCCTCCCCAATTTGATGTACATATTTAATGCAATTAAAATCTCAATAGATATACCAACAATGAACATTCTGAAAAGGACAGTATAAAAAACAATCCATTTATAATAGCATAAAAATAAAAAAATGCTTAGGATTAACCAAAGTGAAAAACTTTAACAATGAAAACTACAAAACATTGATGAAGAAAATTAAAGAAAACATAAATGGAAACATAAACCATGTTCATGGGTTATAAGACTTATTGTTAAGTGTCAATTTTACACAACACAATCAACAGAATTAATGCAATTCCTATCAAATTTCCAAGGACCTTTTTTGTAGAAAAAACAAAACCATTCTGAAATTCATATGGAATCTCAAGAAGCCCTAAATAGCCAAAACAATCTTGAAAAAAGAACAAAACTGGAGGATATGCACTTCCTGATTTCAAAACCCATTATGAAGCTACAGTTATCAAAACGTGTGGTACTGGCATAAAGACAGGCATATAGAGGAATGGAATAGAATAGAGAGCCTAGAATACACCCTCTCATTTATAGTTCCATGCTATTGATGCAGGCTGCCAAGACCATTCAATAGGAGAAAAATCAGTTTTGGGTTTTTTTCGACAAATGGGGCTGAGAAAACTGGATATCCACATGCAAAAGAATTAAGTTTGATCCTTACCTAGCACCATATACAAAAATTAATTCAAAGTGGATCAAGGACCTAAATGTAAGTCCTAACACAATAAAATTCTTGGAAGAAATTACAGGATAAATCCACAACATTGGATTTGGCAATGATTTCTTGGCTATGACTCCAAGGGCACAGGCAACCAAAGAAAAATGGCCTCCTTGAAAATTTAAAAATTTGAGCATGGAAAGATACTGACTATAGAATAAAAAGCAAACGGCAGAATGAGAGAAAATATTTTCAAATTATATATCTGATTAGGGGCTAAGATCCAAGATAATAGAGAACCCCTAAAACTCACTAACAACAACTGAATACCCAACTCGAAAAAGGGCAAACAAATTGAAAAGATTTTTTCTAAAGCAGAAATATGAATGGCCAATAAGCCCATGAAAAAATGCTCAATTAATCATTAGGGAAATAAAAATCAAAATTACAATGAGATATTGCCTCATACCCATTATGATGGCTACTAACAAAAAAATAAAAATAAAAGTGCTGGCCACAATGTGAAGAAATTGGAACTTTGTCACTGTTGGTAGGAATTTAAAATGGTGCAGCCACTGTGGAAAACAGTATGGATGGTTCTTAAAAAAATTAAAACTAGGACTACATATGACCCAGCAATTCCACTTCCACTGTCTGTTTGAAAGCAGGATCTCAGAGAGATATTTCTGTGGTAGGCAGCTGAACAGAGAGATGAGCAGAGTAAGAACAAGGACAATGGGACAGGCACAGAAGGTCACCAGGGAGAAAAGTCCAGGGTGAGCCTCCCTCCCCTAGCATATTGCTGGTCAATCAGTTTAGATCCCCTGACCTTTACTCCCTAGAGATAATATTCTGGCTCCAGGCTCAGAGAAGCAGCAAAACCAGACAAGCAACACCAAGGCTGACCTCAGGACCAGCTGCATTGAATAATGGCCCCTACCTTGGCGCCAATCTATCAGTAGAGACCACAATCCTGAAAGGGAACATCTGGAAATCTGCCTAATATTCTACTGAGCTCTTCCCCCTGGGACCTCCCCTAAAATCTACACCCTTAAAACCATTAGGACTCAGGACTTAGCGTGCTCTCCTTCCCTGAAGCACACCCCTGCCTTTCCCTTCCTCCTTCCCCTTCCCATTCCCCCTGGTATGTCACCTTTACCTTCCTCACTTTTAAGCTCCAAGAGCCTTCCTTTGGCCTCTGTAACTTGTTTCCTAAACCCACTTCTTCTATCATTCACTTCTTCCACCTCTCTGATTTTTCTGAGTAAATATTCTCTTATAGTTTGAGTCTTGGATCTGCATTCTTTCCTAGCCAGAACTCAAGTACTGATGCTGCTGACCCACGTCCGATCTGACACCACCCATCGAACACCTGGTGCTGTTGCCCCCGCCGCCAACATTTCTACACCCTTTCATAGTAGCATTATTCACAACAGCTAAAACATGGAAGCAACCCAACTTGAGTAATGAATGGATTATCAAAATATAATATATGCATACAATGGAATATTATTCAGCCCTAAAAGAAAGAAAATTCTGTAATATGCTATAACATGGATGAATTTTGCGAACATTATGCTAAGTGAAAAAAGGCAGTCACAAAAGACACAGTATGATTCACTTATATGAGGTTCTTAAAATAGCTAAATATCATAAGGACAGAAAGTACCAGGGCGGAGGTGTGTGGGGGGAGCAAGAATTGGGTTATTGTTTAATAGGTATCGAGGTTCAGACCTACTAGATGAAAAGTGTTATGACTATGGATGGTGGTTATCCTACATAACAAAAGCCTAATGTACTAAGTGTCCAGTTGTCTGGTCATCCATTCAACTAATCAAAGTGTAATATGCTAATGATATGCTAAGGCTGCTCAACTGCTCACCATATACAATGACCACCAGGGGGGCAGACAGTCAACCTGCCAACCAGTTGTTTTGACGTGCACTGACCACCAGGGAGCAGATGATCCAACCAGTAGGCTAGTTTGCTGGTGGTGTCGGGCAGATCATGACAGACATGCCCTGGAGCCCTCCTATGATCTCTCCCCCGGCTGGCTAACTTCCCTCATCCCTCCCTGGCCTCAATCGTGCACCAGTGGGGTCCCTTAACCTGGGCTGTGCTCTCTTGCAATCTGGGACCCCTTGAGGAATGTCAGAGAGCCGGTTTGGGCCCCATCCCGCAGGCTAGGCTGAGAAACCCCTCTGGTGCACGAATTCATGCTGTATAATTGTTACCAGGAAATCAAACTTCCCCATTGCTCATGGGAATGAGGTAGAGGTGCTCAGGGTACTGCTAAATAAAAATTTTCAGAAGTGCCCCTCCCCCCTTCACCCTCCCCCCCACCTCCCCGCCAATGGATGTGGGAAAAGGCTTTAATTACATGAAGTTACATTGCTCGGATTCCAAAGTTCCCTGCCCCTTAGCCAGTCCTGGAAAAAGTGCAGCTGGGGTTCCAGCAGTGTCAAAAGTAAGACCAGTGGCCAGAGAGTCTGCTCCATGGTGCAGCCGGGTGTAGTTCAGTATCCAAGCTATTTAAAATCCATTAGTCCATTGTGAAAGTCCCACATGGCTATGCGAACACAGAGCACAGCCCCCTACAGCTGGAGTCACAGGTGAAAGAGAAAGAGAGCTAGAACTTCCTTTGTTTGGACACTTAAATATTCAGGTTTCCTGTGTTTGTAGTGGCCACACCTAATCTAGTCCCTGACTCACTTAGCTTCCAGGTTTGACAGGTAAGCATCCTCCCATGTCACTCAGACCTTGCTGGGCATGCATCTACAGGTCCTTTATCTCATTCCTTCCCCCATCAATCATCTGGGAAGAAACTTGGAGAATGTTAGATGCAGCTTTCTGGCAAAGCTGTATAAATGGCATGCCTATACTATTGGGTCTGCCCTTTCTCCCTTTCCTGTTAAATAATAACGAAGTTATTACAACAGCATCACCACAATGTGCAGGAAACACAGGGACTTAAGGTTGAACCTGGGCCAGAAGGCTCACGAAGTGGCCTGAAGCAGGGGCTGTGCCTGGCAGCCAGCCAAGTTCAGCAGGTTCAGCCTTTTCCTGGAACCCAGCTCTCTCGGAAGTTCCGAGGAGACACCGGAAACACTAGTCACCTTTCCTGGGACAGGGTGTCCGGCCCAGAATTAATGGCAGGATCCCAGACCAAGTGACCAGTGGTGGGTGGAGGGAGCTGGCCACGGGGAAGGAAGCAGAGGGCTGTCAGATGGCAGGCTCCAGCAGACGCTTCTGCCCATGGCAGTGTCAGGGGCTCACTGTGCCCAGCACAGGCCCAGACAGGACAAAGCACTCCAGGGAACGCTCGCTGAGCCAGAAAATGAGGCGGAGAGCTGAGGGTTGGGAGGTCCTACCCGTAATAGCTGGGGTGGGGCTGGAAGTGAGGGGGTGGAGGGCTCAACTATCAAGAATATCAAGAACACACAACCTTAATTTCCTCTGATTTCATCAGCCGCAATCACGTGAGCAAAGGTCTCTCTGCCTAACCCTGGGGCGTAGAAGCGGGGCAGGGCCACCCTTACAGAGCACTGGTACACGCTGAGCACTCCCACCTCATTTCCCCCTGCAAGGCAGGTCCCATCTCCTCCGGATTGTGAAAGCTGCCCAAAGGCATGCTGTCATCAAGAGGCACAGCTGAGACTCACACCTGGGTATGTCCTGCTTCAGAGATTGCACTTTCAACCACTCTCCTTCCTCCGACAAATCTTAGTGAGCACCACCTGTGTTGGGCACAGTCCCGAGTGCTGGGAGCACAGCTGGAACAAACCCTGCCACAGCTCCCACAGAGCCCCACGGCCCCCACAGAACCCTACAGACACTCCCCCCAGAGCCCCATGGGTCCCTTAAAACCCCATGGCTCCCCAAGAGCCTCACGGGAACCCCACCCCCAGAGTCACATGGGACCCCCTCCAGAGAGCACTTGGCCCCTGCAGAGCCCCAAGGGTCCCTAAAAGCCCCATGGCTCCCAAGAACCCCATAGCCCCCCCACCCAGAGCTCCACAGCCTCCCCCCCCCCACCCTTCAGCCCCACGGTCCCCCGGAGCCCCACGGCCCAATCAGAGCTTTCATGCTAGTTGGTGGAGGGGAGAGATAATACAAAGCAAAAAACCACATACAACAAAATAACATCAAAATGAGACAAATCCTGTGAAGAAAAATAAGGTAGGATAGGGGTAAAGCAGGGGCTGCTACACTTTTTCTGCAAAAGACCAGATAGTAAATATGTGTGGCTTTGCCAGCCACACGGTCTCCCTTGCAACTACTCAACTCTGCAAAAGCAGCCTGGGAAACATGTAAATGGAGGTGTGGCTATGTTCCAACAAAACTTCATGAATGGAGAGTGAATTTAGGATTTCATTTAATTCAAAATGTTATTCTTTTGCTTTTCTTTTCGAATCTACAGAAACATTGAAAAAAAAATTCTTTGCTTGCAGGCCACACAGAAAAGTGGTGGCCCAGACTAAGCCTGTGGGCTGTAGCGTGACAACCCCAGGGACAGAGAGTAGCTGGCATGTCTATGTGGAAATGTACTTTATTTTTTCATTTTTAAATTGTGTTTTGGGGTCTGTATAAGAGATGTACTTAGAGTGGTCAAGGAAGGCTCCACCAGGTGATGGCATCTGAGCAGGGACCGCTCCCAGAGAGAAGCAGCCATTGTGAACATTGCGAAGGCCCGGTGCTGTGCGTGGAGGAGAGACTGGGGGGGAGGGGGGGGGAAGCGGGCAGGGAGGCAGGTCGGTGGGCCCAGGCCCCTGCAAGGACTTCAGCCTCCGGAACTTACGAGCTTTGTGGCCTTGGGCTAGCGAATGAGCTTCTCTGCGCCTCATTTCTGAATGAAGCGGAATAACAATGGAACCCATCTCAGAGAGTGGAAGGACCTGGTGAGCATAAAGCTCTGAATGAATGAATGCTGCCGAGTTTAGTACTAATATCGGAGTCCAGCTGGACGAGGCGGGAGCTGGGAGAAGTGGGGACAGCTTCCATCAGACTCACCCACGATGTCCACCACATCGGGCCGGATGAGCGGCTCCCCACCCGTCAGCCGGATCTTGTCCACACCTTCTTTCACAAAGAGCCGCGCAAGGGTCAGGATCTCCTCTGTGGTCAGCAGGTCGGCCTTGGGCGTCAGTGGCACCCCCTCCTCAGGCATGCAGTACTGGCCTGCAGGGAAGGAGCGGGGTGGGGGGAGGGCGCGGGGGAATGATGACAGCAGCCAGGCCCACGATGTGTCCACCCCCACCGGGCCAGGGCTTTCTCCAGACCCCACCAGACCCCACTGAGGTGGTACAGACCCTAGGCCAGATTCTCTCTGGGCCTCACCTTTCTCACCTGTGAAATGGCCACACTCCCTCCCCACTAGGGGAGTGGAGGGTACAGGTTAAAGATAAGCCAGGAAGAGAGCGAGCTGGCTTGACATAGGGGGACGCCAAAATGCTGACTCCTCAGTGCTGTGCATGGCCTGCCCGGAGGGCCAGGGCCGGGGCCCATTCCTTCTGGCATGTTTCACCCTCTCTCATTTCATCTGGTTTGGGCAAATAGCTACCCTCCCGCCTGTACGTGATGGGGTGAAAAGGCAGAGAAGTATTCTCTGCCCTGGCAAAGCTGCTGTTCTCTGTAGCTACAACCAGCCTGTCTACTCCAGATTATGGTCTGAGCTATGATGGGTAGGGAAACTCAGGTTCTGTATCAGGACCAGGTAGCAGAAGGGGGTAAAGGAGGTGAGCCCTGGCTGGGGAGGGCGCCATCCCCACCATTAGTTTTGGAGGTTCAGTGCTATCAAGGATTGGGGCCAGATCTGTGAGAGTCATGAAGACTCCAGAATTGGTCTTTTAAGACTGAATAGAAATGATCGGTTCAACCTTTACATATGCACACACATATTTCCTGGGCCATGAAGTGAACACATTTCTTACTGAGAACTACAGATGAAGGAAAGGAGGGAGAAGGGGAAGGGGGAAAGAGGTGGAAAGAGAAGGAGGGAAGAAGGGAGGGAGGGAGGGAGGGAAAGGGAGTGCCAACAAACTTGAGAAGTCAAGCAGAGCATATACCCCAGGGAAGTCCATGTGGGATTATGAAACGAGGACTCTGCATCATCTTGGCCCCAGATGACCTTGGGCAAGTTAATGAAATTCTCTAGACACTGGGGTGTCTCCACAGCTGGAGTGTTGGCCATGGGCCCTGCTGTGGACCTCACAGTTTTGGTGTCTAGTGAGGCACCCTGGCACGTCCTGAAGGCTGGGCACTGCAGGGCAACAGGAGAGAGAAAGAAAGAACCCAGAGGAACAGCAATTCTCTGTTCCAAACTAGAATCCAACTTCCAAGATCATAAAACTCAGTCTGGACCCCAATATTTTCCTGAACCCCACCTGGCAAGCAAGGCAGTTAGTGGGCAAGCAAGGCAAGGTGGGGAAGTTAGAAAGAGGAACTGGGGGCACGGACAGGGATGGCTGGCATGGGGAGATTTCGGCAGAGGAACAGGACGCAGAGAGGGCCAGGAAGGAGACTCACATCTGAGGTTGCACTTCTCGGTGAGGGAGATGCGCAGGTAGCTGTGGTGGCGGCCAAAGCTGTCGGTGAGGAAGGCAGAGAAGGGGGCCACATGCTCCCTCAGGAACTGCCTCCGCCTGGACAGCTCCTGCAGGGACAGGTCGGGTCAGAGTGGAGGACACTGTGGGATGGAGCCAGGGGAGCCCGCCTGGGGGAAGCACACCTCGGGAACATAATCCCTTCCCATCTGTGCAGCAGCACCTCTCACCTTTCCAGCCATGTGGTTCCCGCAGCCCTGAGGGAACTGGGGTTCCCCCTCCCCCAAGACTGGCCTGAGGGAAGGACCTGCTCGGTTGGAGTCCCCATCTGCAGGACATGCCCACCCCCACCCTCAGAGGAAGCCTGCCCAGGAACAAAGGACTCGCTATCTCTTGGACAGGTCCCTGGGAGAGAAGGTCCAGGAAGGAGGCAGGTAACTGAGCACCATAGCTGTATGGCTGGGGCTTGGTGAGCCACCTCTCCAACCAAGGCCCCCCCTTCCTTCCCTTGGGACCATGGGAGGCAGAAAGAGCTCCAGGCAAAACCACCAACTCTGGGTGTCACACAAGCTGCCTCCCCCTTAACTATCTCCCTGTAGGCTGTAGTCCCCGGAGCATCCCCAATGCCCAGGAGGACCCAACAGGCCATGGGAGGGCTCCCCACACACAGGCCAAGGGGCGAGGACAGCACAACTTGGGGGACCTGCAGAAGGAATGAGGCTCCCAGCCCCCAAGAGGGCAGAATGGAGGGGCCGGAATGAGCGTGCAGAGATTCCTTGTCTTTATCCTTCCCGACCCACTGCAGGAAGGAAGGATTGCCCACCCATTCTCTGAGGCCTATAGGGGAGGAGGTTGCTGGAGGGTCCCTGGAAGGCCCAAACCCTGCTAGGGAGAAAAGCAGCAGCCAGCCTCACTTTCTCCAAAGTCTGATCTCCTTTGATCTCCCACCTTCAAAGCAAAACCCTGGGTCAAGACATTGCTGACGAGATCATTGCTCCAAGAAGAAACATTTGCAAACCATCTTCAAGTTCCAAAGAATGCTCTCTGCTCAATTAATTCCCACACATTCTCCACGGAAGATTATAACTAAGGCCTGGATGGGGTCCAAGAACACCCTCGGCAGAACTGGATTCACATCCAGGTCTCTGATTCCAAGTTCCAAATTCCTTCCTCTGGTTGACAGGGGGAGTCCCAGAAGATGCACGGGGCAGTCCAGAGGGCAGGCGAGGAGAAGCCATTTCTTTAGAACTAAGAAATCATGGCCTTGGCAGTCATCCCCGAGGCAGGCGGGAAGGGCTCTGATGGGGCAAGAACCCTGGTTTCTGGGCCAGGTGTGACCTTACACCTTGGGAAAGCGCCCTAATTCCTCTAGGCCTGCTTTCCCAGCTGGGGACGGGCAGGGAGCTGGAAGGTAAACACCTAGGATTACGAATTTGTAATCTAAGAGGCAGAAGGCCTCAGGCCCTCCTGAGGTTCAGGGTAACTTCGCCTGCACCCGGAGGGAGAAACATTGACGCCAGTGTCCTCCTAAGCCCTGGCTGTTCCGTGCAACCACTTGGGGAGCTTAAGAAAAACGTTCCTCTGGAGATCAGTGAATTTGATCTCTGAGCACTTGTGATTTTAATCTCTCCAGGTGGTTCTATTGTGCAGCCAGGGCCAAGGGCCACAGCCGGACTCGGGAGAGAGAAGGAACAGGAGTGAGGGTGTGGGGATGTGGGGTGCTCCGTCAAACTGCCCTCACGCTGCCCACACTGAGGCCAGTTCCCCATGTCCTCTGAGGAACCCTGCTCAGTCATGGCCAGTGAGCAGCAGTCACTTCTCTGAACTGCCGGCTAATACCATCCTAACCATACCTTACCTTCCTCCCTGGCTCCCACCTCCTTGCCAGCAGTAGCCTTGAGGATGGGGCAGGGGACGCTCAGAACCAAGAGTCCCACTGGCCACCAGAGCCCAGGAGGTCAGACACCGGGGAATCCAGATGTAGGGCAGAGTTGCACCTGCTTCCCCATCAACAGCTACTTGCAATTCATTGATTTGTCAGTCACCCCAGACCCCACCTCCTCACTTGCCAAGATGCCTCTCCTGACCCTCATCTTAACATACAGGGGAGGAGGCTGGGTGAGGGAGGAGCCAAAATAAATCCAGGAATTGGGAGCAAGTGAGGGCCAAGGAGTATGACTCAGCAGAATGAGGGAGCCAGCAGTGTAATGGGGCATCCACAAGGAAATTAGATGCTCTGTTCTGGCCATGGAAGGACAGGCCCGATTCCACTCTGAGACCTGGAGTGACCTTATCTAGGTTCATTCAGACTCTGTACTGCCAGTACCTGCCCAGCCTCCTACACACACACACACACACACACACACACACACACACATACCCTCTCCCTTCATCTCTCTCTTTCTTGGATATTAACAAGCTTCATCCCTGCCTCTTTTCTCCTCCAACACTGCATATACCACTTTTGTTCTTCTAGTTTCTTCCTTTACCGTAAATCTCGAGGAAAAAATACCAGTGCCAGTCAAAGGAGCGCAGGACTCAGAGGGCACGGCCACAGGCAGGGTAGCAGCAGTGCTTCACCAGGAAGGGCTGGGCACATCAGAACAGAAAGCCCCAGCTGCCCAGACTCCCAGGGCCCTGCCCGGACCAGGCTGCTTACCCGTGTGGGGAGCCCTCCTGTGGGCCTCAGTATCCTGGTGTCCACACTACATGTCAGTAGCTAGTAGCAATCTGTGTCCACGAGCCAAGAGGCAGGCTCCTACTCCAAAGAGAAGGTTACACTGGGGTCATCACCCATTTCCGGGCTGGCCTCGACTGCCCACGGGGTGTAGCGTGGTTCAGCGGCTCCCGACTCTGCTTGCCCATCATCACTGCAGAGCTCCTAGTACTGAGGCCAGAGCCCGCCAATGGCTCTGGGATGGGGCGAGCTGTGGACTTGTGTGTGTGTTTGAAGGGCTGTGGCTTCCTCCCTGCAGCCAGGGCTGAGGACTCCTGGCCCGGCCACCCCAGACAAAAGCAGCAGCAGCTGGTTTACTCCGGGGTAGTTGCTGTGGTGCTAGCACAGGCTCTGGGAGTCGGCAAACCTGAATTGCAAGCTTGGCTCTGCTCCTTACCAACTACCTGTGGAGCTAAAGTCTTTAAGGCTTGGCCTCCTCATCCATAAAGTGTGGATAATATTTCTACCTAACTCGATAGGGATGTTCCTGGCACAGAGTATGTATTAAATATGTGATTCCTGCCACTTTCTTAAAATAACTCCTACTTACACGTATAAAATCATCAATCAAGTATTCTTGAGCAGCACTAGTTGTGGGTGCTGGGACTAGTTTTCTCACCCTTCCCCGTCCTGCATGGCCCTGGCCTTCCCGCCCACGGCTGGGACTTGACCTGCTGTCACACCACCCAAGGCAGGACGGTGGTGCCCGGGTCCCTCCAGAACCACCGATGCCAGTGCCAATAACCAGTTCTCAGCAGCCTAGCACATGCTACCTGCTTAGCTTGTCTCCCTGCCCAGGGCGGATTGAGGCGGAGTGGAGTGGCATGAGCAAGGGTAGTGCTAAGGAGTTAAGAGCCTCCCCTGGCATCAGTCACCTGGGCATTAGATTTCAATGGTAAAGGCCAGCCCCGGATAGCTCTAGAGTATACACAGGGTAGCAGGTTATTCAGGAGAAAAAGCACACGCCGAACTTGAGTATCAGAGCTCTGCCTGAGCAGCAGTTTGCCATGATGTATACCCCCGGTGCCCCCAAATTACCTCTGCCACCCACGTGAGAGGGCTTAGCACAGCACCCAGCTTCTGGCCTCACTCCCTCCCTCCTCACCCCACCCTAACTGTGAGGTCTACACATCTATGTCTCCCACCTCCCCTCACCCCACCTTAAGTGTGAGGTCTTCACATCTCTGGCTCCTGGCGAGGAGTGGCACACTTACTGAAGCAAAGCTGTTACAGAGCTGCCCAGGCTGGCAGTCCAGATAACACCCTGCTTGCCCCTGTCTCTTTTCCTCCACGTGTCCTGCCCCAGGCCAGGCCCTGCGGTCTCTCCTACCTCCTCCTATACCCAGTTCCTTCCTCTAAACCCCTCGCCACAATCTCTCCTTTCCAGCCATTTGCACAGCCGGTGCCATGGCCTTGCGGGCCCCTCTCTCCCCTGCCTGAGGCAGCTGGCCCAGCACCCGAGACCAGCCCCCTGTTGCCCCAACGAAGCCCACATGGAGCCTGCCAGGGAGGAAGAGGGGTGCAGTGCTTCTGGGCTGGCGTAAGCCTCCTGGAGAAGACTGTCGGGCTGCCCGGATCACAATGGCCGGTGGCCATCTCTCCCCTTCCCATATCCTCACATCTCCACGTGCCCATGTCTCCACATGCCACATGCCCACGGCCCCACACGCCGCCACTTACCCTTCCCATATGTAGAAGTAGAAGCTGCTCAACCTGTCCTTGGACCAATCCCAAGGCCTTTCTGCCAGCCTCACAGCAGCTCTCTCTCACCCGCACCCTAACACAGAAATGCTAGCTACCCAGTGGCTTGCCCCTCTGTCTCTCCAAGCAACGTGCGCTCCCCTTCCCCCCATCCCAAACCAGAGGGTCAAGGCCCTGTGCGGGGTGTGGGAAAGGTACCCTGTAGGAAGGAAAGGAGGAGGATAGGGACAGGGATAGGGATAGGGATAGGGATAGGGATAGGGGCCCAGGGGCCCCGAGCCCTGCTCTGGACAACTGGCAGGCTCAGGGACAGGCTGACCGCATGTGCCTGCAGGCTTGTCTCTCCTCTGAGAGTCTGCAAGGCATTCTGTGCCCTTCCCACCGTGTCAACCCTCGGGGTTTGAAGACCTAAAGAGGGGAGGAGTGGCAGCCCAGGAGCCAGGGAAAACTGGAGGCCGAGCAAGACTGTAAACGCGGGGCTCCCTTTCCTGTGCCTACGGTCCATGCCCCTCCCTTGGGTTGCAAACAATCAGAAATATCTGCTGACTCCACTGCAGGCAGATCCCCGTGCCGAGCACTGTGAGCAAATTCCAAGAAAGGCGGGAGAGCATCCAGCACTCAAGGGACAACCTGTCTGCTGAGGACAGCGCCAGAGGGGAACGACCGAGACGGGCGGTCTGTGGTCCAATGGCTGACAGAACGGCTATCTTGAATGTCCAGGTGGGAGGGGACTAACGGGACACCGCATGGGCCAGTGGCAGCAAAAACAATAATTACAATAAATGCACCACGCTTAACAGAGCACTTACGTGTGCCAGGCTTTGTTCTAGGTATGCGTGTGAGTATATATACATTACAGCCCCTATAACCACCTGATGGAGTAGACACTATTATTCCACTTTACAAACAGGAAGAGGAGGCACAGGGAGGGGAGGTTCACACGGCTAGGAAGTGGCAGGGCTGGGACTCAATTCCAGGCGCTCTGCCCCACAGTCCATGCTCTTCCCTGCTCGTGACAGATCCCTTCCCCCGTGCAAAGGAAAGGGTAGGGGCAGCCTCTCCTCCCCGTCCTCCCCACAGGCGCCAGAGTTTGAGCCCCTTCCCCTTTCCAGCCCTGTGACCCAGGGGAGTTACTGCACAAGCCTCCACACTGAAATGCACTCTGCCCTTCAGATTTACAGACCCGACTCTCTGCTTTCTGTGAGGACTAAAGCCCTTAGCCCAGGACGTCTCGGGAAAGGTATGGAATGAACTAGAGGCGGGGGAGGAAGAAACCTCCCTCTTCTGGAACTGTTTAAAGATCTCTCAGCAATCTCTGCTCTCCTACCTCCCCCTCAGTGGAGTTCAGAGGTCAAGAACACTGAACATTTTCTCCATTTCCCAGCAACTGGGCCTGTTTGTCTAAGGATCCCAGAAGAGGCTGCCAGTTAGCCTCCCCCTCATTGGGCAGTAGTGGGGGGGGGGGGGGAGCAAGATCTGATGAACCCCAGGACTTGAGGCCTGGGCTGGGAGGTGGGAGGAGAAGGACCAGATGGGTCTAGAACTAAGGTTTCAGCAGATCAAGAGATGCTTCTCCCCAAGTTATTCTGTGACCACATGCACAAAAGAAGAGCCAACTCAAAACTTGTGATTATAGGAATCACTCCGAGGGATGCTGTCAAGGACTGGGAGCTGGGAGGTGGGGGGCAGAGGGTGGGGAGAGCTCCCTACCATGAAGAGATAGATACGGAACCCCTAACCTGAAGGGCCCAGGTCCTGCTCCCGGCTGCCCTAAAGGAGGCTGAACCCTCCTGAAGGAAATGAAGATGAAACAGAAAGTGAGAGCCCTGTGACCACCAAGGTGACAACTGACTCTTGGTGGCACCAAGGTGACATTTTTAGGCAGTGTCACACTTTACAGATGGGTGTCTCATGAACACCTGGTCATACCCAGACAAGTCTGCTGGGGGTGGGGAGGAAAATGTTTAAGGAAGGCTGAGCATGAGGGTGGGGCTGAGAGGGGTACTGATAACATCTCCCAGGACCCAAAGCCCTATCCGCCTGCCCCCCATCCGCGGAGGCCACTCAGACCCGGTGGGGGCTGCAGGGCTGGTGGGCAGGGAGGGGTAAGAGCCCCAAGGAGCGAACCCCTCCCCCACCCTGAAGTATCTGAGAGACGGACAGTCCATCTAGGGAACATCACTGCACTCCTCTCCCCGCCCCCAATTAAGCGACGAGGCGTCCCTCCCAGAAGCGCTGGCCCCAGGCTAGCCTGGGTGCTTCTCTGGGCATAGGGGGCAGCCTGCCAGGCACCCCCTATGGGTGCAGATGCGGGCGAGCAGGCTCACCTCCGCCGCAGATTGGGAGGGCTCCCCGGGTCGGGGCTGCGTCACCGGAGCCCCTGAACTGCAGCTCCGGACACTGGACCTCAGGACTCGCCGCAGCATCCGGGACACTGGCCGCGTCGCCATGGAGCCTGTGGGCCTGGCGGAGACTCGCCTGAGTAGCCGGCTTCGGGAGCACTCTAGCCCCGGACTCGCCGCCCTGGGTCATCCCGGCCAGGGCGGGTGGGGGCGGGGCCAGCGCAGCCAATCGGCGACGGTTCCAAGCCCTGCAGCCAATCGGAGAGGGCGCCTTGCCGCGCGGCCTTCTGGAAGTTGTAGTCCACGCCGTCTGCTCTCTTTCTATGCAGGGTAATAGTTTCTAGGGTTTGGAAAGCACAAGTTCAAACTGAGAGGAAAGCCAAGGTCTTTTCCTACAGGCTTCTCTGGCTATTCTGGTTCCCTAGCAAGGCCATGATGTAACTGACACAAAGTTCTGTAGGCAGAGCAGGACTAGGGACAAGTGAATGAAGCATTGCTTTGGGTGGAAAATTTAGATACAACTGTGCCAATAAAGTAGGTAATTAAGATAAATAATACTTTAATGGAATATTTTTAAAAGTCAGAATAAATGCAAAAAAATCAACATTTTATATAAAAACATGATCTCACCCTGCATGCTTATAACTCATCTCACTTCCTCCTCAGTAGTCTAGGCCCTGGTTGTAGGATGGTCAGCTGCCTCTCTCAAGATACACTTCTCCACTTGTGCTCCCAAAGAACATTCACAATCTTGGCCTCCCCGTTTTAAAAAGGAATGTATGGAAGAAGTCATTGACTAGGTGGACATCATTTCTGTAATGCTTCCTACACTCTAAGCAAACTCCATGTGAGGCATCATGCAATACTACAATAATCCTTCAGTGAACAGAGAATCAATCTTGCAGCTGAGGAAGCTGAGGCTTAGAGAAGTTAATTTTCCCAAAGTTGTATAATTGATAGGTGGAAAAGCTGGGATTTAAACCCAGGATAATCTGATTCCTAAAGTCAACATTTAGTCTGCTTTAGGAATGGAGGGGGAGATGTCTCTCACTCTCAGGAACAAAGAGCTACAGTCTGGTAAGATCTTGGATGGCAATACACACTCAATAGTAAACCTATGTGCTAAGAATCATCATACTCAAACCAGCCTTTTTATTGCATCCAAAACTCTGTTGCTGTGGAATAGCTAGACTCAAACATCGACTGGAACACACTAACTGCCAAGTGCATATTAGGAAATGGGTGTAGAGTGTCTGGTCTTGCAGAATTGACAGGCTAGTGGAGAGGAAAGAAGAACTGACTGTATAACTGAGTAGAACAAAAGACCGCACCATCAGAAAAGTTGGCATTATTTTAGCCTTAGACTCAAGACTTCTTATGATGTTATTCAAAATTCAGACGATATATTATAGAGGGTTAGGGTGTGTCTGGATATGTTTGAAACTGGTGGGGACAGGCCTGACAGAAATCTGTTTACAAAGGGCCTGAGGACCACTGAGGACTGTTCAAAGCTCTGTCCACTGCTAAATGTGATGTCTGGATTTGTCAGGAGAACTGGGTGTGGAGGTGAGGAGAACAAGTACCATATTTTTGCAAGTGACATAATGAACTTGATCCAGTATCAAGTCCTTAGAATTTAGAGGCAGTGGAGATTGTGTCGTAAGCTATTGACGTTTCATATTACTGCTATAACAAGTTGCCACAAATTGGTGGCTTAAAACAAAATAATTCTCCCACAGTTCTAGACCAGAGTTTAAAATGAGTTGTACTGGGCCAAAACCATGATGTTGGCAGGTGTGCTCCCTCCAAAGGCTCTGGGGAGAAGATGACTTCTTTGTCTTTTCCACCATCGAGAGCTGCATTCCTTGGCTCAAGGTCCCCTTCTTTAGCTTCAAAGCCAGCCATGTAGCATCTTCTCTCTGTGACTGCTTCTATCCCATGGCCGGCTTCTCGTCTGTCATAATTCTCCTTTTGCCTCCTTCTTATAAGGATATTTGTCCTTGGATCTAGAGACCACCTTGATAACCAGCCCCCTGTCTCTTGTGTCCAAATGGATTTGGCCAGTAGGAAGCACAGACAGGAGGTCAGAGAGCAGAAGGAGAGAGAATTGAGAGTATTTCTTTCTCCTGCTCCCTACCTGTTTTGATGTGGTTATGGCAATGACCGTGCCCTTCTAGAACTACAGCTGGTGTCACACAGCTCCTCTTCTATGAGTCCAGATCTTGCCAGGCCCAGTAACACCATTCCTAACCCTGTCCTTTGGCCTGCAGTGGGGTTCTCTTTCCCCTGTTGATTGCCACGAATGCCTTCCATATCCCTGTTGGCCACTTTAACCATGCCCACATCTCAAAAATGGTCTCTTCAGTTAAAAATCCCTTCAAAAATTCCAGGTACGTATGCTGTCTGATCCTTGCCTGTTCCATGACAGATGCAGGATTCATGGATTTCTCTCTCCCATAATCCCCTAGCTTCACCTTTGTTAAAATAGTGGCAATTGCAACAGAGAGAAAGTTTGGTTTTTTTATTATTTATTTATTTGCAATCCCTTTGAGGGTCGGGCCAAATCTAAACCATTTGTAATCATACCCCTAACATTGTGTTTGATGCACACAGTAAGCTCCCAATAGGTGTGCATTAAATGGTACATTTTGTGTCCTTAACATGCCTTTCTAGTCAGGCAATTGTATCAGTCAGGATAAGACAGATTGTGCTATTATAACAAACAATCCCAACATCTCAATGGCTGAAAACCACACATGTTATTTTTCATTTGTATTATATGTCCAACAAGGATTAGCTAGGGATGGTTCCCCATCAATGTTGTCCTCTCCCTGGACTCTGGGCTGAAAGGACAGCTAATAGCCACATGGAACATTGACAATTACCAAGAGGGAAAGACTACAGCAAAGAGCAAAGTGGCTCCTGGAGCTTCTTCCTGAAAATGTAGCACATTACTCTGCTCAGAGCAAGTTGCATGACTACATCTACACTGAGTGACCAGATTATTATTATGATCTCTGAGTGCATAATAATCTGGCCACTCATGTGTGTGTGTGTGTGTGTGTGTGTGTGTGTGTGTGTGTGTTAGAGGCCTGGTGCATGAATTCGTGAATGGGTGGGGTTCAGCCAGCCTGACCAGGGGGAGGGTACATGAATGGTTGGCCGGCCTGCCTGCTGGTTGAACTCCTGGTTGGGGGGACAATTTGCATATTAGCCTTTTATTATATAGGATATACACTGAGTGGCCAGATTATTATGCATCCAGAGATCATAATAATCTGGCCACTCAGTGTAATTTCAAAAGGAAGTGAGCCTTAGCCTTCCCACAAAGAGTTCCTGGGATGTAGATATTAGTAAAAATCTTACACAGGAACAAAACTCCCCTTGTGCTCTAATGTACCATCCAGGCTTTTCCATTCCTCTGGACAACTCTTCCTTTTATTCATCCTGTGGCTCCCCTTGCCTACTGAGAGCAGCCCCAGTGGCCTTACAGGTCTGCACATGTCAGCCATACTCCCAGAGCCATTAAGCGCTGATGTCAGCACTCTCTTGTTTAGATTCTGCCATCAGCAAAATTAAGAGGAGAGTTTGTAATACTTCTTTAATTTAGTGGTTCTCAAAGGATTTGTTTCTAAGGTCAACTATTTGCATAATAATACTAAGACTTATCTGCCTTCTCATGCTCCCATGGCTGTTCAGAGTTTTTTCCCACAGGTTATCTGATCGTGATTTCACAACAGATTGAATGCAAAAGCAAGCTATGATAATCCGGCTGCTTCTACTAGGCCTGGCATTAAAGATATTTGCAAAAATATACCACAATGCCACCTTTCTATATTTTTAAAAATAGTTATTTTAATGTTATGTTAACATGTAATAGGTTACTGACTTTAAAGTACCTAACTCATTTAAAAAAAATAATAAACTGTTTCTGTTTTAACTTCTAATATGGTAAATATTAAGTGAAATTAATTGATACAGTTAATAGATGTTAAATAACACACAAACAAAGATTATTTGGGGTCTTTGTTACTTTTCAAGAGTAGAAAGAGTTTCTGACCAACAATTTGAGAACTGCTGCCTTATTATATACTCACTCATCTTCTGGAGAACCAGTGGCAACCTAATAGTGCTTTGTAATTGCTCTGTGTCCACATCATTCTCCCCAAATCATTGAAAATAAAATAACCTCTTACCAACTCCCTATTTCCCTGCGCTCCTGAACTGAGCTTCCTGTTTTGCTAAGGGAATATCGGTGGGATGATGGCCTCCGGGATCCTGCCTAGCAGTCCAAGTTCAGTGCAGAGCCCCTTGCTGGGGAGCAACTCCACATTTCATATCTAACCTCTGCCACCCAGTCTCTCTCTCCTGGTGCAGTTTTCTTGTCAGTTGCAAATCATAAGCAGGTCTTCAGCTTTGCTGGGATAATTCAATCATACAATGCCGAGCAGGTGTTCTGTTGTTTTATGATACCATCGGGGAGACAGAAGTGGCTTACTAAAGTCACTGAAGCAGTTGTTCTCCCATGAGAAAGAGATTGTAGAGATTGATGTCTTTAGATCTATTAAGCCTCTGGTAACTTGCAGTAGGGATTTCTGGGTCCATTATAAACCATGAATACTCCAATTAAATTCGATTAACTATTTCTCAAGAATAAGAAGCCAAGAAACATGGAGGAAACTGGGGTAGGTATAATAATGAGTTGAGAAGATTAAGAAGGCACAGGGATTGCCAAGAAGAATGGGTCCCTGTGGGCCCCACTACCAAGGTGTCCTGGGACCCTTGATGTCTGGGAGAAGAGAAGGGTGTGGAAGGGCACTGAGGACCTTCTCCTGAGACCTCCTCAGATCATTGGCAGACCAGCCCTCCATTTCTATTATGAAACCACTCTGAACCATTTTCCCTCCTAACCTCCTTCCGAGTATACGGTGGTTTTAAATAGGTTCTTCAATTACTACGGTAAGTACTACTCACTTCAAAAGGTGGAACCTAGTTCCCCTTCCCTTAAATGTGAGCTAAACTTGGGAATTCCAATACATGAAACATGGCAATAGTGATGGTGTTAGGCTTCTGAAGGTGGTTGGTAAAAGGATGTAGCTTTCTCCTTGCTCTCTCTCTCCTGAATCACTCCCTCTGGGAGAAGCCAGTTGCCACGTTGGGAGCTGCTCTTTGGAGAGGTCCGCGTGGTCAGGAACTGAAACCCTCTGCCTATGGCCAGCAAGGAACTGAGATAATTACTGATTTTATTAGCCAACAGCCATGTGAGTGAGCCAGCTGGGATGCAGGCCTCCATCCCAGTCCAAACTTCAAGCAGCTGCAATCTCATGGGATACCCAAGCCAGAACCAACCAGGTGGCTGCTGCCAGATTTATGGCCCTTAGGAACTGTGAGATAATAGGTGCTTGTTGTTTTAAGCCACTACATTTGGGGTAACTTGGTCCACAGCAATGGATAATTAATGTTACTGGACTAAAGGAGCCCATTTGCATGTGCACATCAAAGACAATCATTTGCAGGCAAGAAAGCAAGGGTTTATTAGTTTAGGAAATGGTACAGCACTGAGAGTCACAGGTGAGCTAATGCTCAAAGACCTCACCAATGGCTTCCAGGGGATGGGTTCTATGGGGAGGGGTAGGGGTGGGAAGAATAATTTACTATGGTGACTAAATGAGCTAGGGTCTTGGTCTATACTGATTGGTCGGCACTAGGGTGCTGATTGGCCAGCACTAAGATAGGGGGTAGTTGATCACTGCATCTTGTCCTGATGTTAGCCATGGCTTGTGGTTTGTTCTGCTTTCCTGGGTCTGGAATTGAAACGCAACTGAGGCTTGGATTTTTTATTTATTTATTTAGTTAGTTAGTTTAGTTTAGTTTACTGAAAACTCAGTCTCTGTGGTCAGTAGACCTGAGGCTTTGTTCCCCAGTTTGTTTAATGTTGACCAGGACCTCATTGTCTCAGGGATTTAGTGATTAAGGGAGTAGGGTGTGTAGGGGAGAAGGAGGAAGGTATGTCAGAGTACTTGAAGAGGCCAATTTGAATCAGAAGGAAAGAAAGGAGAAAAGGCAAATTAAAGAAATGAAGTTTCTGCATGGTTACATTAATGCAGTGTGTGAATGCCTCCTGTGGATTGCTGCTTCTTTAAATATATTACCTATTCTCATTACAGGGAAGAGATGCATTTGCTGTCTGTATTGGTGGAATTCCGGGGTGCTTAATTTCCATTTGCCCACCCTTACCTGGGATAGTGTTCCGCCTGTCTTTGCTTTGCTCTGTGCTCTGAGAGGTTGATTCCATGGGCTTTCTTGCCCTCGGGCTTCCAGGCTAGGGAAGCAGTGGTCAGGATGAGAGAGCCGTGGCTATCTACCTCTCTGACTCTGCTTTACTTCCCTCCAGGCCTAGGGAGGCAAGAGATGATATGACATGTGACTTTACTTCACTCCTAACTGCAGAGTTGACTGTAGCATGTTAAAACCCACACATTCAGGGGGAAAAATAACTCACTTTCAGTTCTTTCTTTGAATGGAAAATAGCATCAAGTTCTTCTAAGACAATCAAATCCACTTATTCATCCCTGATTCCTCTGCAGGCAAAATAAAATTACACTGTCTGGATCATGTGATGGTTGTTTGTTAAATCAAGTTGGGGTAGTTACGGGGGTAGAGATATGAAACAAGGAATATCAAAGGTTGACATTTCTGGAAACATCCCAGAAGCTCCTCCTGCTTGTTTGAGAAGTGGCTGTGCCAAGAACACCATGTGACCTGGCTCCCTCCTGGAGCAGTCAGGGAGGGACACGCCTCTTTAAATGAGGCAGATAGTGAATTGGAAAGAGCCCAACCTTGGCAGCAGAGGGATGTGACTGCCAGGCCTCACTTGCCACAAGTTCATTTCCTTATCCAAATATACTAACTTCTCTCGTTTCCTCATAGGTCAAAGGGATACTTGCCTATCTTAGCTACTTCATAGGCTGGTGGTTGTGAAAAATAAATTAAATAGCATTTTACTGTATTGTTCAAATATAAAATAAGGCACAAAGAAGTTAAGTAATTAGAGAAGAACACATAGCTAGCTGGTAAGTGGTGAAATTGGGATTTGAACCCAGAAAGTCTGGCTCTAAAATCCATTTTCATAAGCATTGTCCTTGACCCTGACCACACCCCTCAAATAATCTTTTTAGTAAATTCTCCTTGAGCATCCCTTAAGATCTCCCCTTTCCTGCTTTAATTCTGTTCTATAATCTATGCTCTTTCATAATCTTACATACTATTCTGAAGGGGCAGGGAGATACTAAAAACAAAAAGTAATTTTGACTTAAAAAAACTGTATATTTTATAACAAAGTCACATTCTAGGTAAAGAAAGACTATTAATTAAAAATGAAAAACAAGACAATTCCTATTCTTCCCTAAAGAATATTATGGATGTGTGAATGAGAACACAAGTCTAAAATCTCTTATCTAAAGACACAGGAGCTCAATAGATTTTGGAATTTAGAAATGTTTTGGAATTTGGAAAAGCCATGGACTTATATACATTGTATATGTGTGTAAAAGAAAAAAATATATACATATAAATATAATATTACATAACGCAGGGTCTATGGAAGTCTTTGGTAATCAGCAATTTTTCTGCAAGAAAACAAATATATTCACACTAAGTGGGATAGATAATGGTTATAAACCATCCATGTCAATAGGTCATGTTCTGCTGATCAGTGTAGTATGGAGAAACCCAGTTTCAGAAGTACTTTGGGATTTGGAGTTACAGATAAAGAATTGTGGACATGCAGAATGGGGCCAAGGGCAATCAATATAAACTTAAACATTCAACAGAGAGAAGAGTCCACACTCCCCACTTTTGGTTCTGATCACTTCCTCAGAGAAGAGGATGGTGTTCTGGAGCTCCATTTCCTCCCCAGGTCAAGATGAAAGAGATGTTTAATTTCCCTTTAGGTTTGGTAGCCTGGACAGTCCATATGCTATGAAACACCAGCTCTAAGAGAGAAATCAAGGTTTTTGCTTTCTGGAATGGGGATATTTTCTGTTTCCACCTCCAGACCTCTTCTCTGGAAGGGAGACATGGAGGGACAACCCTCATATTCTGCCTTCTGACTGGGCTTGTCCAGTGGGGATCCCTGGTAGGAGATCAGAGGGGTATAAGATGTCCAGGTGCTCATCCCTCATTCAGTTCCTTCTTTTTCTTTTCTTTTCTTTTCTTTTTTTTTTTAAATATTTTATTGATTTTTCACAGAAGGAAGGGAGAGGGACAGATAGTTAGAAACACTGATAAGAGAGAAACATCTACTCAGCTGTTTCCTGCACACCCCGAACTGGAGATGTGCCTGCAACCCATGTACATGCCCTTGTCGGGAATCAAACCTGGGACCCCTCAGTCAGCAAGCCAATGCTCTATCCACTGAGCAAAACTGGTTTCGGCTCATTCAGTTCCTTCTTGAGTGGCCACCCCAGGATGGTCATGTCCTTTAATGACAGCCACAGCTTCTGTCAAGGCACTCCTTCCCAAGTGGCTCTCTCTTTCCTGGTGTCTATGATCTGTTCCCCTGTCCTTGCTCCTTCAGGCCTAGGTGTGGTTACCTGTGGAGAGCAGCTATAATGTTTGGACAGGATCAAGCCTCTGACTGACTTTTCCACAAGAGGGCATGGTCCTCTTGTGGAAAGGTCACATATAAGTCCCAGCTTGGAGGGAAAAGCCCTCCCAGCACAATTACAGCCAAAGGCTTGGTTATGTGTAAGCTTGACCTTATAGTTTGACCTTGCAGTCTTAGGTAGTTGAGGGATGTGGGCTGTGGGAGGTACAGCAAGTGCTGCCAAAACAAAGCTTGATAAAGTTCAGAGAATTGCTATAACAGGAAAGAAGTAGATTTGAAACTTTCAAGAACATTGTAAATATATTGACCATTTCCTTGTTTTGCTTTGTGTGATCCAACTATAAAATAAATATTCAGCTTACAGGTGGGTTCCCTGTGTCCTCCTCCAGGTGCAGTGATCCACCTGGCCCCAACTATATCCTCTTGTCTGTTTTCTTTAATTATTCACTGCTCTTCCCCAGGTTCACCATTGGCTGTGCTGGATGCAGTTCAGTTACCAGCCCCTACTTCCACCCACCCTCCCTGCCCCTGGGTTTCCTGACACCTAGCCCACATCTTTATAAATCACTGTATTGGACTCTCCCAATTTGAGTGTACCCTTTAGGTCCTGACAAGATATTGATTGGTACAAAAGCCAAGATCAATTAAAAAGTTATAACAATTGAAACAATCTGTGCCTAAGAGTTAAATCAATGTAAATGTTACTGTCAAATAGTAATTTAATAGACAATTAATATGAAACCAGTATCATTTAAAAACCATTTATTTATTAAATACTAATAAGGATAATAAGTTCATAGAGGAGCAGAAAGAGAGCTTCTGCTGGGGGGTTAAAGAAGGAGAGAAGTGTGCCCTTGAGCATTGAGTAGTATCATCTGAGTCATGGATGTGAGAGTTTGATCAAAAGAAAAATGTTTATCTCCAACTCTAACCACAGACCTGTCATAATTTTCCACTCCATTTCTAAGACAAGTGCACAGTTGACTCCTCCTAAATGCTTGTGATTTCTGTTTTGCATTTCCCAGCATTTGAAACTTTCCCAGAGTTATACACATGCATTCTACTTTCCCATGTGGCTGTTTATGTGGCCATCTTTTTTTTTTTTCTTCCTTAATCCAAAAAGATCCCCAGAAATGTGTGAGGGAGGCTGATGACCAGGCAAAGATATCAAAGGTGAGGTCCAAGATCAGAATAGAACCAAGATCACAGGCATCCAGTTGTTTAGCTCCCTTCCCATGGGCACCACAGGGATCACTCTTCCTGGGGGTCTACCCTAAGTCATTGGTTCTGTGCTTTCAATGTGTATTCAGAAGGCATGTGTGTGTCCTCACAATTCTGCCTTTACAATACCATAGAAGGGAGACCTAACTGTACACATAGAGATTGTTCACAAGACTCACAACTCAGCCAAGCTTTAGCTCAGCTTTAAAGCACTGCCAGCCTCTTCGAGCACTCTCTGCTTTATTCTTTCCCCAATCACTCTCTGATTTTCTTCTTCCCTTGGCCTTTTGAGAAAGACGTGAGAGTGGAGAGGGCCAGTTCATCTAACTTCCATATTTGCTTCAAGACTGTGCTGCCACAGTCCTGCAGCCAGCCGTGTCTTGGCTCGGTCTAAGGTTCATTGCCTCTAACACATGGTGCATAATCAGCAAATGCTGAGAAACAACGATGGTACAGGTGCATGCATGAAAAGAAAGGTCAAATCATCAGGTTCTCTATTTTAAAAAAGAGTGTATAACCTTAGCTGATTTGGCTCAGTGGATAGGGTGTTGGGTTATGGACTAAAGGATCCTGGGTTTGATTCTGATCCAGGGCACATGTCAGGGATTTGGGCTCAATCCCCAGGAGGTGGCCTGCAGATGGCAGCCAACTAAGGATTCCCTCTCATCATTGATGTTTCTCTCCCTCTCTTCCTCTTCCTTCCTTTCTGAAATCAATAAAAACATTTTTAAAAAGATGTCTCATTTAAAAAATAAAATAAAATATGTATAGAGCTCTGTCACAATGGGGGATAATATAGTCAGATGACTAATAAGAGGTTGACCCTGTCCTTCCCCCTTTTCTGACACTAAGGGTCAAAGAGCTGAGCATTACAATAACATCTACACTTCTTCCCATTCCTGGCCCCCTTACCCCACTTTACTTGTACTTCCAAGGTTGACCATCTGAACAGATTACCTCCATCCAGCATCTGTTTTTGGAGCAATCTAAACTAAGGTAGTTGGAAAGTTAAAAAAAAAAAAAGTCATCCATAGTTACTTTCTCCTACTACTTAACTCTCACTTACTCTCCCACCCCACTAAAGCTGTTGTCTGTCCCTGCCACTTTTGAAACTCCAGCTGTTCTGTCCTATCATACTTGACCTCTCAGTTGACTGACCATTCCCTCCTGGGAGCACACTCCTCTCTTGGCTTCTGGGATGGATCTCTGTCCCATTTTCCTCTTATCACTGAGCTTTCTATCACAGTCTCCTTCAAACATGCCCATTTTTTTCTACTCCCCCATAAGCATCCACATCTCCAAAAGCTCCATCTTAGCCTTCTTCTATTCTCATTCCTCACACTTGCTTGGAGGTCCCACCAATTTCAGTGGCTTCCATTTACTAAATGTTAGTGATGCCCCAATCTATGTCTCCTGGTGTGTTGAGCACCCCTTCCCAGACTTCCATGAAAACATTTCTACTGGGTAGAACCTCTTGAATGCTCCATGGATCCTCATTAAGCATGTCCCCAACTGAATTCTCTGTGATAACACATTCACTCCCCTACCCCCAAGAAATGCAGCAGAGAAGAATAGAAGAGAGGCAGATACATGAGGAAGTGCATAATGAAAGGTTTTTACATTGAAAAGTACTTGAACCAGAATGAAAAGTGCATGAAAAGAACTAGTGGAAAGAAAGAAGAGAAAGACACTGGGGAAGCTGAGTTTCTGAGAAGGTGGAGAAGAAAGACTAGAAGGAAGGAAGGAGATAGGTTCCCATTCAGAAACAGGTGCCAGGGAAATAGGTTGATGGCATTAGTTGACCTCTATCTCCTCTTTGAATCAGAAGGCAAGTTCCTTTGCTGGGAGTGGAGTAAAATGAAGGATTTGAGGGAACAGGTAGATTTTGAAATGAAGCATGAGTTATGAAATGAAGCAAGAATGGAAAACTCAGTACAAACTGACTTTAAAAGAAGCAACCAGGACATTTACAGTCTGATGTAACTTGACAATCAGTCTAAAGGCAGATCCCAACATGGGCGTTGGTTAGGCCCAGAGCATCAGGATTCCATCTGGCTCTTGTGATTATCTTGTTCACTCTGCTCTCATGTTTCAGCAGTTATAGATACCATATCCACACTGCAACCCCCAGAGGGAGAAGGTCTCCTTTGGGGATCTTGCAGAAGAGAGAAATCTTATTTCCCAGAAGCCCCTACAATTGTCTCATTGGTTCAAGTTGGATGGTGTGTTTTATTTGTTAGGAACCAATCATTATGACTAGAAGAACAGAAATGTTGATTAGCTGAAGTTCATCTGGCCCCACCCTTTAATATAAGAATGAGGTTCAGTTATCAGCCCCTCCCAAGCTACATCCTTGAGAATGGGGGAGGGGCACTTCCTCAAAGGAAAACCTGAGGGCCTTAGGGAGGAAAAGTGGGGAATGGATGCTGGGAAGTCAAACAATAATATCCAGCATAGTTTATTTAGGAAGGAAAATGTGAGAAGCCACTATTGAGAAATTTGTGAAGGTATGCTTGTGCTGGGGAGGGGTTCTGATGCGTGTGGAGCAGAGAAGTTTGTAGTGACTTCATGCCTCATGGTTTTATGATTGCCCATGGCAGTCCAGATGAGGCTGATGGTGGGAAGAAGAAAGTGAACGATGCTATTGATCCAAAGTTGGAGGTTTATCACGTATATGGAAGGACAACTGGGCAAGAATTGAGTTGAGGGCAATAGAGTGCTTGAAGTGATGAATGGACTAAGAAAGGAATTTGGAAGGGCGCTAATAGACTAGGATACAATGGAGTGGGTTCAAGAAAGGTTGTGTTGTGGGGTTCAGGGGATTATGACAGCAAGCAAGATGTAGTGAGCCAGAGAGAGAAATCTAACAAATAAGGATGCAGGTAAAACATTGACATCTAAAACCAAGAGGGAGACAGTGATGGCAGAGGGCTTTCTGGGTACCATTTTCTAAATTAAGACATCATGACACACGTGTGATAGGATACATATACTTGATAGTGACACAGTAAACATGTAAAAGCCCACACAGCCTCATAAATCTGAGATATGTCCACAGGATACCTCCTGCCTGGGTGTCATGTTCCCTCAATGTCACCTAAGCAGCAAAGAAGAAAGTCAGCTGCAAGGAGTTCACCCATGCCATACCATTATTTCTTGTCCCTGGAATGCCAATGGCCACTGCCACTAATCTGTTAAATGACAAAAATCCAACAGATGATAAAGAACCACAATGCCTCCTCAGAAGAAAAAGATCACTCTAGCCCCAAAGTAGATACTTCAAAGAACTCAAACCCAGGAGAGGACAGCAGTTCTGAAAGTGAATCTGATGAGGAACTAGAGACCCTTTTATCTAGGAAGCTTCTATTTAGCTAAAGAATGGGAGCAAAGAATTGCCCACAGGTCATTTTAATTCAGAATTTGGTGAAGCCCAACCCCACTCTGAACCTGTAATGCTGAAAATAAACACAACACCCAAAGCAACCCTCAGCCTCCTTTCCCGGGAGCTGTTCTACTGAAGGTAGACAGGAGGAAATTTACCAGTGCACAGAAGCAGGTGTATTCTCTGATATTTGAGGTTAACAGAAAAGTTGACATCGAGTATTGCATTTTGGAGCAAATACACAGGCCTGGTTTGCCAGTGGACCTTTTGTTTGATGTTACATGTGACCCAGAGTGTCTGACCTCCATTCAGTTTCCACATTCCCTCTGCTTGGGTCCTTGTAACACCAAAATGACAGCCAAAGTTTTAGGTGTTAAAAATTTTGGGGTCATTTTATGTAACCTACGATGGATTCTGCAACCCATGTCAAAAGGCATGTGAACTCTCTCATATTTTATAGCAAAGAAACAGTAGACTGCTAAGAATATATTTGGATTTTTTACAAAGACATTAATTTATTTTTGCCTTTTCCAATATACATAGCAAGCAATAATGAGTCCTTCATAAATGATATTTCCAAGTCTGTCAAGGACTCTTCTAAGTAATTCATGAAAATCGACAACCTTTTGCATTGTCAGAAACTATTGCAGAATGGGAAGAAATACAGACTAATCACTGAACCAGAAGCTGAAATTGCCCCAGAGGTTTATAGTTTAAAAACCAACTTGGAGTAATGGCAAGGATGTATGTATTTTAGATATGGTACCTGGAAGGGGTCAAAATAATGCATTTTGTTCTCATTTTTATTTTTCTATTTATAAGAAAGCAATTGTTTTTGCTAGACTTATAGCTTATCCAAAGATGCTGTTAAATTTCAGGATTAATCTTGAACCACTGCAAAAACAGGCTATCTGATCTCTCCCTTTAAAAAGGTTCTACATTTTCTTGAAGATTTTACTAAATTTGTCAAAGTGTAAGCTTCCAGGGAAACAAAATTGTTTAATTTTAAATCACAGAGCATCAAAGGTTAATGGAAAGGAGTTCCTAACAAGAGATATTGGGTTTCTCTTACTGGAAGGCATTTTAAAAATAGTTCTGTGAACAAATTGTCACTAGATGTCAACCATTCACTCTTCACACCATGACATTTCTAAGTGATTTGGGTTTCTCCTAAATGACTACGTAATTTTTATTTTTAAAAATACATTTTTATTGATTTCAGAGAGGAAGGGAGAAGGAAAGAGATAAGAAACATCTATGATGAGAGAGAATCATTGATCGGCTGCCTCCTACATGCCCCACACTGGGGAATTGAACCTGCAATCTGGACATGTGCCCTGACCGGGAATTGAACCATGATCTCTTGATTCATAGGTTAACACTCAACCACTGAGCTACACTGGCTGGGCAGTAATTTTTAAACTTATTTTTATTATGTGCTCTGAATGTGTGGCATAGCTTGTTCAGCCTACATGTCTGTGTGGAAATTCCTTTTATACACCTCTTTTTGCTTGCTTTATAGTTTATGAAAAGTTGAAAACATGTTTCTATTCCAGTCCATTAAAATGCGAAGCAAGAAAGAGCTAAACAAACAAAACCAACATGAAAGGATAGCAAGTCCACTCATAAGAGAATACAAAAAGATAACACAAGGCAACACTTGTCAGAACAAAGCTGGTATAGCTATCTGAAATGAGACAATGGCTTTATCTCTGGGAATGCTCTTTGCTTTAAGGAGGGTCACTCCATAAAGATAAAATTTCAATTCATAAGGAAGATATGGTTTCTAAATAATACATATCTAAAACACAGACTCAAAATATTCAAAGTAGAAATGTGAGAGAACTACAAGGGAAATGTCAAATCTACAATAGAGGGGAATTTTTAAAACTTTGTTTCTGATAGATAAAGCAAATTAAAATGTAATAAATGTTTAAAAGCTGTTGGTAACATGAACTCTATACTTACCCCAAATTAAGAAATATAAATTTTATTCTAATACAAATAGAACACTTATGAAAATTAGCCATTTATTATGCCACAAAATAACTCCCATAAGTACCATAAGAATCAATATCATACTGAATACATTATCTGACTACACTACCATTAAATTAGAAAGCAATAACTAAAAGATAATATAAAATATATTTGAAAAATTTTAAAACCACACTATAAAGTAATTTTGGGGTTAAAGGCCATATTATAAGGGACATTAGGAAATATTTAAACTAAACAGTAAAAAAATTTACGTGTCAAAACTCATGGGGTGCAGTTAAAGTAATATTTTTTTTCATTTTTAAAATTATATTTTATAAATTTACAGGCTCGTATGTTCAAGAAATCTGGAAATTTATGAGTTAATCATCTAACTAAAATATATATATAAAGAGAACAGAGTCCAAAGTAATTACATGGAGGATAATAAAGATAAGATCAGCAATTAATTGGGGCAGATTGAACTATTGGTTTCAGTTCTTTCCTCTCCTGTAATAGGATTATACATCCACACTCTTTACCCACAGTGGGAGGATACTGCAAAATTATCAGTCAGGATATACTTATTTTTTAAATGTTTTTATTGATTTCAGAGAGAGGAAGGAAGAGAAAGGGATAGGGAGAAAGAGAGATAGGAAGATTAATAATGAGAGAATAATCAACTGACTGCCTCTTGATCCTGAAACATCGGCATGTGTCCTGTCCTTGATCTCCTGGTTCAGGGATAGATTAGTGCCCAACCACTGGGCAACAATGGCCAGAATATACTTCTTTGTACCTCTGAAAAGGGGACTCATCAACTTGCTTTAGCCAGTGGGATGTTAGTATTCTGGTGGGAAAGACTTAAACATGCCTGTGCCATGTGGTTTGGTCTCTTTCATGCCTGTCATTCACCATGAGAAAACACGCCACAGGCAGCTACTGGTTCAAGGAGGGTAAGACTTGAATACAACTTGCAACTTGGACTCTGAAGCTTGGCTTTCATCCTAGCCCAGCTGAGTGCAGCTGGCTCATACATCATTTAATAAGAAGCAAAAGCTTGCTGTTTAAA